>JAWNOE010000069.1:25000-665000 GCA_035046095.1 Drosophila pseudotakahashii
CTTACAGATGTAAACTCAATTAAATTAATTTAATTTTAAAAAATATTTAAGTTTAAAACCATCCTGATTTTTAGGATTCCATCTGTTACGAATGGACCCCGAAATAAAGTTTTGTCAGTTTATCATATGTCAGCCGAATTTAAGTCTGAGGAACATTTTTTTGCTCCACATTGTGATTGTTAAAATATCGATTTATATAGGTCGACGTCTTGAACATCGATATTATAGACACCTTTAATCGCAATTTCATTAAGAACCAATATAAAACGAAAATAGAAAACAAATTCTCCACATCATAGAGAATTACGTATTACGTAAGAGTAAATATTTGATTGGTAGAATACATACACAGAGAGAATTATTTAAGTAATTTGTACTCAGATTGAGTATTTTTCTTCTTGAAATTTAAGCATGAACAGAAATACTCATTCTGAGTCCAAAATACTAACTATCAGTACAAATTTGTCAAAATTTTTGTACTCAAATTAAGTACATTTGTGCCTTATTAAGGACATTTTTTCTCAAAATGAGTACAATCTGCACTCATTTTAGGAAATTATTTGGCTAGTATTTTAAAAACGAGTATTGCCTTTTCTCAAACTGAGTATTGCAAAATGATTAAATTGAGAAAAAGTTCTCAATTCGGAGAACTTCCTTTCTTACTTGCCACTTTATTTAATTGTTTCATAATTATGTGAATAATAAACTGTTATAAATAAAACAAACTTACTTTTTGTTCGACCGAAGTCGCCTTCTCCGTCACTCGATACCCTTGTGTTTAATTTAACGACTCTGTCTGTCTGTCTGTCTGTCTGTCTGTCTGTCTGTCTGTCTGTCTGTCTGTCTGTCTGTCTGTCTGTCTGTCTGTCTGTCTGTCTGTCTGTCTGTCTGTCTGTCTGTCTGTCTGTCTGTCTGTCTGTCTGTCTGTCTGTCTGTCTGTCTGTCTGTCTGTCTGTCTGTCTGTCTGTCTGTCTGTCTGTCTGTCTGTCTGTCTGTCTGTCTGTCTGTCTGTCTGTCTGTCTGTCTGTCTGTCTGTCTGTCTGTCTGTCTGTCTGTCTGTCTGTCTGTCTGTCTGTCTGTCTGTCTGTCTGTCTGTCTGTCTGTCTGTCTGTCTGTCTGTCTGTCTGTCTGTCTGTCTGTCTGTCTGTCTGTCTGTCTGTCTGTCTGTCTGTCTGTCTGTCTGTCTGTCTGTCTGTCTGTCTGTCTGTCTGTCTGTCTGTCTGTCTGTCTGTCTGTCTGTCTGTCTGTCTGTCTGTCTGTCTGTCTGTCTGTCTGTCTGTCTGTCTGTCTGTCTGTCTGTCTGTCTGTCTGTCTGTCTGTCTGTCTGTCTGTCTGTCTGTCTGTCTGTCTGTCTGTCTGTCTGTCTGTCTGTCTGTCTGTCTGTCTGTCTGTCTGTCTGTCTGTCTGTCTGTCTGTCTGTCTGTCTGTCTGTCTGTCTGTCTGTCTGTCTGTCTGTCTGTCTGTCTGTCTGTCTGTCTGTCTGTCTGTCTGTCTGTCTGTCTGTCTGTCTGTCTGTCTGTCTGTCTGTCTGTCTGTCTGTCTGTCTGTCTGTCTGTCTGTCTGTCTGTCTGTCTGTCTGTCTGTCTGTCTGTCTGTCTGTCTGTCTGTCTGTCTGTCTGTCTGTCTGTCTGTCTGTCTGTCTGTCTGTCTGTCTGTCTGTCTGTCTGTCTGTCTGTCTGTCTGTCTGTCTGTCTGTCTGTCTGTCTGTCTGTCTGTCTGTCTGTCTGTCTGTCTGTCTGTCTGTCTGTCTGTCTGTCTGTCTGTCTGTCTGTCTGTCTGTCTGTCTGTCTGTCTGTCTGTCTGTCTGTCTGTCTGTCTGTCTGTCTGTCTGTCTGTCTGTCTGTCTGTCTGTCTGTCTGTCTGTCTGTCTGTCTGTCTGTCTGTCTGTCTGTCTGTCTGTCTGTCTGTCTGTCTGTCTGTCTGTGGGAAGGGGCTAACACGGAACTTGGTCGGTGAATCAGAATCACCTGCTGTCTGAACAAGCTATGAAACTGGTTATATAAGTTATGTAACTTATTAATGAAAAGATGTGCGTACATTAGGGCGGAATTTTTTGTATAAAAAGGTTAAGATCATACAGTCATCCCCTTATGAATTGCCTCTTCATTGTTTGGGGCCTGTACCATAAAAATGTAAGAAAATTACACTTGATATTCTGCGATTTCTAAAGAATTTACATGCATAATCTTGTAGTTAAATTAAAAACGTGCATATTTACTCATAAAAATAAAATAATAACAAATTAACATAAATTAATTAATTTTTTTTAAATTTAATTTCATTCTTACAGATGTAAACTCAATTAAATTAATTTAATTTTAAAAAATATTTAAGTTTAAAACCATCCTGATTTTTAGGATTCCATCTGTTACGAATGGACCCCGAAATAAAGTTTTGTCAGTTTATCATATGTCAGCCGAATTTAAGTCTGAGGAACATTTTTTTGCTCCACATTGTGATTGTTAAAATATCGATTTATATAGGTCGACGTCTTGAACATCGATATTATAGACACCTTTAATCGCAATTTCATTAAGAACCAATATAAAACGAAAATAGAAAACAAATTCTCCACATCATAGAGAATTACGTATTACGTAAGAGTAAATATTTGATTGGTATTCGAATTATTTAAGTAATTTGTACTCAGATTGAGTATTTTTCTTCTGTCTGTCTGTCTGTCTGTCTGTCTGTCTGTCTGTCTGCCTGTCTGTCTGTCTGTCTCTGGGAAGGGGCTAACACGGAACTTGGTCGGTGAATCAGAATCACCTGCTGTCTGAACAAGCTATGAAACTGGTTATATAAGTTATGTAACTTATTAATGAAAAGATGTGCGTACATTAGGGCGGAATTTTTTGTATAAAAAGGTTAAGATCATACAGTCATCCCCTTATGAATTGCCTCTTCATTGTTTGGGGCCTGTACCATAAAAATGTAAGAAAATTACACTTGATATTCTGCGATTTCTAAAGAATTTACATGCATAATCTTGTAGTTAAATTAAAAACGTGCATATTTACTCATAAAAATAAAATAATAACAAATTAACATAAATTAATTAATTTTTTTTAAATTTAATTTCATTCTTACAGATGTAAACTCAATTAAATTAATTTAATTTTAAAAAATATTTAAGTTTAAAACCATCCTGATTTTTAGGATTCCATCTGTTACGAATGGACCCCGAAATAAAGTTTTGTCAGTTTATCATATGTCAGCCGAATTTAAGTCTGAGGAACATTTTTTTGCTTCATATTGTGATTGTTAAAATATCGATTTATATAGGTCGACGTCTTGAACATCGATATTATAGACACCTTTAATCGCAATTTCATTAAGAACCAATATAAAACGAAAATAGAAAACAAATTCTCCACATCATAGAGAATTACGTATTACGTAAGAGTAAATATTTGATTGGTAGAATACATACACAGAGAGAATTATTTAAGTAATTTGTACTCAGATTGAGTATTTTTCTTCTTGAAATTTAAGCATGAACAGAAATACTCATTCTGAGTCAAAAATACTAACTATCAGTACAAATTTGTCAAAATTTTTGTACTCAAATTAAGTACATTTGTGCCTTATTAAGGACATTTTTTCTCAAAATGAGTACAATCTGCACTCATTTTAGGAAATTATTTGGCTAGTATTTTAAAAACGAGTATTGCCTTTTCTCAAACTGAGTATTGCAAAATGATTAAATTGAGAAAAAGTTCTCAATTCGGAGAACTTCCTTTCTTACTTGCCACTTTATTTAATTGTTTCATAATTATGTGAATAATAAACTGTTATAAATAAAACAAACTTACTTTTTGTTCGACCGAAGTCGCCTTCTCCGTCACTCGATACCCTTGTGTTTAATTTAACGACTCTGTCTGTCTGTCTGTCTGTCTGTCTGTCTGTCTGTCTGTCTGTCTGTCTGTCTGTCTGTCTGTCTGTCTGTCTGTCTGTCTGTCTGTCTGTCTGTCTGTCTGTCTGTCTGTCTGTCTGTGCGTACATTAGGGCGGAATTTTTTGTATAAAAAGGTTAAGATCATACAGTCATCCCCTTATGAATTGCCTCTTCATTGTTTGGGGCCTGTACCATAAAAATGTAAGAAAATTACACTTGATATTCTGCGATTTCTAAAGAATTTACATGCATAATCTTGTAGTTAAATTAAAAACGTGCATATTTACTCATAAAAATAAAATAATAACAAATTAACATAAATTAATTAATTTTTTTTAAATTTAATTTCATTCTTACAGATGTAAACTCAATTAAATTAATTTAATTTTAAAAAATATTTAAGTTTAAAACCATCCTGATTTTTAGGATTCCATCTGTTACGAATGGACCCCGAAATAAAGTTTTGTCAGTTTATCATATGTCAGCCGAATTTAAGTCTGAGGAACATTTTTTTGCTCCACATTGTGATTGTTAAAATATCGATTTATATAGGTCGACGTCTTGAACATCGATATTATAGACACCTTTAATCGCAATTTCATTAAGAACCAATATAAAACGAAAATAGAAAACAAATTCTCCACATCATAGAGAATTACGTATTACGTAAGAGTAAATATTTGATTGGTAGAATACATACACAGAGAGAATTATTTAAGTAATTTGTACTCAGATTGAGTATTTTTCTTCTTGAAATTTAAGCATGAACAGAAATACTCATTCTGAGTCCAAAATACTAACTATCAGTACAAATTTGTCAAAATTTTTGTACTCAAATTAAGTACATTTGTGCCTTATTAAGGACATTTTTTCTCAAAATGAGTACAATCTGCACTCATTTTAGGAAATTATTTGGCTAGTATTTTAAAAACGAGTATTGCCTTTTCTCAAACTGAGTATTGCAAAATGATTAAATTGAGAAAAAGTTCTCAATTCGGAGAACTTCCTTTCTTACTTGCCACTTTATTTAATTGTTTCATAATTATGTGAATAATAAACTGTTATAAATAAAACAAACTTACTTTTTGTTCGACCGAAGTCGCCTTCTCCGTCACTCGATACCCTTGTGTTTAATTTAACGACTCTGTCTGTCTGTCTGTCTGTCTGTCTGTCTGTCTGTCTGTCTGTCTGTCTGTCTGTCTGTCTGTCTGTCTGTCTGTCTGTCTGTGGGAAGGGGCTAACACGGAACTTGGTCGGTGAATCAGAATCACCTGCTGTCTGAACAAGCTATGAAACTGGTTATATAAGTTATGTAACTTATTAATGAAAAGATGTGCGTACATTAGGGCGGAATTTTTTGTATAAAAAGGTTAAGATCATACAGTCATCCCCTTATGAATTGCCTCTTCATTGTTTGGGGCCTGTACCATAAAAATGTAAGAAAATTACACTTGATATTCTGCGATTTCTAAAGAATTTACATGCATAATCTTGTAGTTAAATTAAAAACGTGCATATTTACTCATAAAAATAAAATAATAACAAATTAACATAAATTAATTAATTTTTTTTAAATTTAATTTCATTCTTACAGATGTAAACTCAATTAAATTAATTTAATTTTAAAAAATATTTAAGTTTAAAACCATCCTGATTTTTAGGATTCCATCTGTTACGAATGGACCCCGAAATAAAGTTTTGTCAGTTTATCATATGTCAGCCGAATTTAAGTCTGAGGAACATTTTTTTGCTTCACATTGTGATTGTTAAAATATCGATTTATATAGGTCGACGTCTTGAACATCGATATTATAGACACCTTTAATCGCAATTTCATTAAGAACCAATATAAAACGAAAATGGAAAACAAATTCTCCACATCATAGAGAATTACGTATTACGTAAGAGTAAATATTTGATTGGTAGAATACATACACAGAGAGAATTATTTAAGTAATTTGTACTCAGATTGAGTATTTTTCTTCTTGAAATTTAAGCATGAACAGAAATACTCATTCTGAGTCCAAAATACTAACTATCAGTACAAATTTGTCAAAATTTTTGTACTCAAATTAAGTACATTTGTGCCTTATTAAGGACATTTTTTCTCAAAATGAGTACAATCTGCACTCATTTTAGGAAATTATTTGGCTAGTATTTTAAAAACGAGTATTGCCTTTTCTCAAACTGAGTATTGCAAAATGATTAAATTGAGAAAAAGTTCTCAATTCGGAGAACTTCCTTTCTTACTTGCCACTTTATTTAATTGTTTCATAATTATGTGAATAATAAACTGTTATAAATAAAACAAACTTACTTTTTGTTCGACCGAAGTCGCCTTCTCCGTCACTCGATACCCTTGTGTTTAATTTAACGACTCTGTCTGTCTGTCTGTCTGTCTGTCTGTCTGTCTGTCTGTCTGTCTGTCTGTCTGTCTGTCTGTCTGTCTGTCTGTCTGTCTGTCTGTCTGTCTGTCTGTCTGTCTGTCTGTCTATCTATCTATCTATCTATCTATCTATCTATCTATCTATCTATCTGTCTGTCTATCTGTCTGTCTGTCTGTCTGTCTGTCTGTCTGTCTGTCTGTCTGTCTGTCTGTCTGTCTGTCTGTCTGTCTGTCTGTCTGTCTGTCTGTCTGTCTGTCTGTCTGTCTGTCTGTCTGTCTGTCTGTCTGTCTGTCTGTCTGTCTGTCTGTCTGTCTGTCTGTCTGTCTGTCTGTCTGTCTGTCTGTCTGTCTGTCTGTCTGTCTGTCTGTCTGTCTGTCTGTCTGTCTGTCTGTCTGTCTGTCTGTCTGTCTGTCTGTCTGTCTGTCTGTCTGTCTGTCTGTCTGTCTGTCTGTCTGTCTGTCTGTCTGTCTGTCTGTCTGTCTGTCTGTCTGTCTGTCTGTCTGTCTGTCTGTCTGTCTGTCTGTCTGTCTGTCTGTCTGTCTGTCTGTCTGTCTGTCTGTCTGTCTGTCTGTCTGTCTGTCTGTCTGTCTGTCTGTCTGTCTGTCTGTCTGTCTGTCTGTCTGTCTGTCTGTCTGTCTGTCTGTCTGTCTGTCTGTCTGTCTGTCTGTCTGTCTGTCTGTCTGTCTGTCTGTCTGTCTGTCTGTCTGTCTGTCTGTCTGTCTGTCTGTCTGTCTGTCTGTCTGTCTGTCTGTCTGTCTGTCTGTCTGTCTGTCTGTCTGTCTGTCTGTCTGTCTGTCTGTCTGTCTGTCTGTCTGTCTGTCTGTCTGTCTGTCTGTCTGTCTGTCTGTCTGTCTGTCTGTCTGTCTGTCTGTCTGTGGGAAGGGGCTAACACGGAACTTGGTCGGTGAATCAGAATCACCTGCTGTCTGAACAAGCTATGAAACTGGTTATATAAGTTATGTAACTTATTAATGAAAAGATGTGCGTACATTAGGGCGGAATTTTTTGTATAAAAAGGTTAAGATCATACAGTCATCCCCTTATGAATTGCCTCTTCATTGTTTGGGGCCTGTACCATAAAAATGTAAGAAAATTACACTTGATATTCTGCGATTTCTAAAGAATTTACATGCATAATCTTGTAGTTATATTAAAAACGTGCATATTTACTCATAAAAATAAAATAATAACAAATTAACATAAATTAATTAATTTTTTTTAAATTTAATTTCATTCTTACAGATGTAAACTCAATTAAATTAATTTAATTTTAAAAAATATTTAAGTTTAAAACCATCCTGATTTTTAGGATTCCATCTGTTACGAATGGACCCCGAAATAAAGTTTTGTCAGTTTATCATATGTCAGCCGAATTTAAGTCTGAGGAACATTTTTTGCTTCACATTGTGATTGTTAAAATATCGATTTATATAGGTCGACGTCTTGAACATCGATATTACAGACACCTTTAATCGCAATTTCATTAAGAACCAATATAAAACGAAAATAGAAAACAAATTCTCCACATCATAGAGAATTACGTATTACGTAAGAGTAAATATTTGATTGGTAGAATACATACACAGAGAGAATTATTTAAGTAATTTGTACTCAGATTGAGTATTTTTCTTCTTGAAATTTAAGCATGAACAGAAATACTCATTCTGAGTCCAAAATACTAACTATCAGTACAAATTTGTCAAAATTTTTGTACTCAAATTAAGTACATTTGTGCCTTATTAAGGACATTTTTTCTCAAAATGAGTACAATCTGCACTCATTTTAGGAAATTATTTGGCTAGTATTTTAAAAACGAGTATTGCCTGTTCTCAAACTGAGTATTGCAAAATGATTAAATTGAGAAAAAGTTCTCAATTCGGAGAACTTCCTTTCTTACTTGCCACTTTATTTAATTGTTTCATAATTATGTGAATAATAAACTGTTATAAATAAAACAAACTTACTTTTTGTTCGACCGAAGTCGCCTTCTCCGTCATTCGATACCCTTGTGTTTAATTTAACGACTCTGTCTGTCTGTCTGTCTGTCTGTCTGTCTGTCTGTCTGTCTGTCTGTCTGTCTGTCTGTCTGTCTGTCTGTCTGTCTGTCTGTCTGTCTGTCTGTCTGTCTGTCTGTCTGTCTGTCTGTCTGTCTGTCTGTCTGTCTGTCTGTCTGTCTGTCTGTCTGTCTGTCTGTCTGTCTGTCTGTCTGTCTGTCTGTCTGTCTGTCTGTCTGTCTGTCTGTCTGTCTGTCTGTCTGTCTGTCTGTCTGTCTGTCTGTCTGTCTGTCTGTCTGTCTGTCTGTCTGTCTGTCTGTCTGTCTGTCTGTCTGTCTGTCTGTCTGTCTGTCTGTCTGTCTGTCTGTCTGTCTGTCTGTCTGTCTGTCTGTCTGTCTGTCTGTCTGTCTGTCTGTCTGTCTGTCTGTCTGTCTGTCTGTCTGTCTGTCTGTCTGTCTGTCTGTCTGTCTGTCTGTCTGTCTGTCTGTCTGTCTGTCTGTCTGTCTGTCTGTCTGTCTGTCTGTCTGTCTGTCTGTCTGTCTGTCTGTCTGTCTGTCTGTCTGTCTGTCTGTCTGTCTGTCTGTCTGTCTGTCTGTCTGTCTGTCTGTCTGTCTGTCTGTCTGTCTGTCTGTCTGTCTGTCTGTCTGTCTGTCTGTCTGTCTGTCTGTCTGTCTGTCTGTCTGTCTGTCTGTCTGTCTGTCTGTCTGTCTGTCTGTCTGTCTGTCTGTCTGTCTGTCTGTCTGTCTGTCTGTCTGTCTGTCTGTCTGTCTGTCTGTCTGTCTGTCTGTCTGTCTGTCTGTCTGTCTGTCTGTCTGTCTTCTGTCTGTCTGTCTGTCTGTCTGTCTGTCTGTCTGTCTGTCTGTCTGTCTGTCTGTCTGTCTGTCTGTCTGTCTGTCTGTCTGTCTGTCTGTCTGTCTGTCTGTCTGTCTGTCTGTCTGTCTGTCTGTCTGTCTGTCTGTCTGTCTGTCTGTCTGTCTGTCTGTCTGTCTGTCTGTCTGTCTGTGGGAAGGGGCTAACACGGAACTTGGTCGGTGAATCAGAATCACCTGCTGTCTGAACAAGCTATGAAACTGGTTATATAAGTTATGTAACTTATTAATGAAAAGATGTGCGTACATTAGGGCGGAATTTTTTGTATAAAAAGGTTAAGATCATACAGTCATCCCCTTATGAATTGCCTCTTCATTGTTTGGGGCCTGTACCATAAAAATGTAAGAAAATTACACTTGATATTCTGCGATTTCTAAAGAATTTACATGCATAATCTTGTAGTTAAATTAAAAACGTGCATATTTACTCATAAAAATAAAATAATAACAAATTAACATAAATTAATTAATTTTTTTAAATTTAATTTCATTCTTACAGATGTAAACTCAATTAAATTAATTTAATTTTAAAAAATATTTAATTTTAAACCCATCCTGATTTTTAGGATTCCATCTGTTACGAATGGACCCCGAAATAAAGTTTTGTCAGTTTATCACATGTCAGCCGAATTTAAGTCTGAGGAACATTTTTTTGCTTCACATTGTGATTGTTAAAATATCGATTTATATAGGTCGACGTCTTGAACATCGATATTATAGACACCTTTAATCGCAATTTCATTAAGAACCAATATAAAACGAAAATAGAAAACAAATTCTCCACATCATAGAGAATTACGTATTACGTAAGAGTAAATATTTGATTGGTAGAATACATACACAGAGAGAATTATTTAAGTAATTTGTACTCAGATTGAGTATTTTTCTTCTTGAAATTTAAGCATGAACAGAAATACTCATTCTGAGTCCAAAATACTAACTATCAGTACAAATTTGTCCAAATTTTTGTACTCAAATTAAGTACATTTGTGCCTTATTAAGGACATTTTTTCTCAAAATGAGTACAATCTGCACTCATTTTAGGAAATTATTTGGCTAGTATTTTAAAAACGAGTATTGCCTTTTCTCAAACTGAGTATTGCAAAATGATTAAATTGAGAAAAAGTTCTCAATTCGGAGAACTTCCTTTCTTACTTGCCACTTTATTTAATTGTTTCATAATTATGTGAATAATAAACTGTTATAAATAAAACAAACTTACTTTTTGTTCGACCGAAGTCGCCTTCTCCGTCACTCGATACCCTTGTGTTTAATTTAACGAAGGAAGGGGCTAACACGGAACTTGGTCGGTGAATCAGAATCACCTGCTGTCTGAACAAGCTATGAAACTGGTTATATAAGTTATGTAACTTATTAATGAAAAGATGTGCGTACATTAGGGCGGAATTTTTTGTATAAAAAGGTTAAGATCATACAGTCATCCCCTTATGAATTGCCTCTTCATTGTTTGGGGCCTGTACCATAAAAATGTAAGAAAATTACACTTGATATTCTGCGATTTCTAAAGAATTTACATGCATAATCTTGTAGTTAAATTAAAAACGTGCATATTTACTCATAAAAATAAAATAATAACAAATTAACATAAATTAATTAATTTTTTTTAAATTTAATTTCATTCTTACAGATGTAAACTCAATTAAATTAATTTAATTTTAAAAAATATTTAAGTTTAAAACCATCCTGATTTTTAGGATTCCATCTGTTACGAATGGACCCCGAAATAAAGTTTTGTCAGTTTATCATATGTCAGCCGAATTTAAGTCTGAGGAACATTTTTTTGCTTCACATTGTGATTGTTAAAATATCGATTTATATAGGTCGACGTCTTGAACATCGATATTATAGACACCTTTAATCGCAATTTCATTAAGAACCAATATAAAACGAAAATAGAAAACAAATTCTCCACATCATAGAGAATTACGTATTACGTAAGAGTAAATATTTGATTGGTAGAATACATACACAGAGAGAATTATTTAAGTAATTTGTACTCAGATTGAGTATTTTTCTTCTTGAAATTTAAGCATGAACAGAAATACTCATTCTGAGTCCAAAATACTAACTATCAGTACAAATTTGTCAAAATTTTTGTACTCAAATTAAGTACATTTGTGCCTTATTAAGGACATTTTTTCTCAAAATGAGTACAATCTGCACTCATTTTAGGAAATTATTTGGCTAGTATTTTAAAAACGAGTATTGCCTTTTCTCAAACTGAGTATTGCAAAATGATTAAATTGAGAAAAAGTTCTCAATTCGGAGAACTTCCTTTCTTACTTGCCACTTTATTTAATTGTTTCATAATTATGTGAATAATAAACTGTTATAAATAAAACAAACTTACTTTTTGTTCGACCGAAGTCGCCTTCTCCGTCACTCGATACCCTTGTGTTTAATTTAACGAAGGAAGGGGCTAACACGGAACTTGGTCGGTGAATCAGAATCACCTGCTGTCTGAACAAGCTATGAAACTGGTTATATAAGTTATGTAACTTATTAATGAAAAGATGTGCGTACATTAGGGCGGAATTTTTTGTATAAAAAGGTTAAGATCATACAGTCATCCCCTTATGAATTGCCTCTTCATTGTTTGGGGCCTGTACCATAAAAATGTAAGAAAATTACACTTGATATTCTGCGATTTCTAAAGAATTTACATGCATAATCTTGTAGTTAAATTAAAAACGTGCATATTTACTCATAAAAATAAAATAATACCAAATTAACATAAATTAATTAATTTTTTTTAAATTTAATTTCATTCTTACAGATGTAAACTCAATTAAATTAATTTAATTTTAAAAAATATTTAGTTTTAAAACCATCCTGATTTTTAGGATTCCATCTGTTACGAATGGACCCCGAAATAAAGTTTTGTCAGTTTATCATATGTCAGCCGAATTTAAGTCTGAGGAACATTTTTTTGCTTCACATTGTGATTGTTAAAATATCGATTTATATAGGTCGACGTCTTGAACATCGATATTATAGACACCTTTAATCGCAATTTCATTAAGAACCAATATAAAACGAAAATAGAAAACAAATTCTCCACATCATAGAGAATTACGTATTACGTAAGAGTAAATATTTGATTGGTAGAATACATACACAGAGAGAATTATTTAAGTAATTTGTACTCAGATAGAGTATTTTTCTTCTTGAAATTTAAGCATGAACAGAAATACTCATTCTGAGTCCAAAATACTAACTATCAGTACAAATTTGTCAAAATTTTTGTACTCAAATTAAGTACATTTGTGCCTTATTAAGGACATTTTTTCTCAAAATGAGTACAATCTGCACTCATTTTAGGAAATTATTTGGCTAGTATTTTAAAAACGAGTATTGTCTTTTCTCAAACTGAGTATTGCAAAATGATTAAAAAAAAAGTTCTCAATAATTTAACGACTCTGTCTGTCTGTCTGTCTGTCTGTCTGTCTGTCTGTCTGTCTGTCTGTCTGTCTGTCTGTCTGTCTGTCTGTCTGTCTGTCTGTCTGTCTGTCTGTCTGTCTGTCTGTCTGTCTGTCTGTCTGTCTGTCTGTCTGTCTGTCTGTCTGTCTGTCTGTCTGTCTGTCTGTCTGTCTGTCTGTCTGTCTGTCTGTCTGTCTGTCTGTCTGTCTGTCTGTCTGTCTGTCTGTCTGTCTGTCTGTCTGTCTGTCTGTCTGTCTGTCTGTCTGTCTGTCTGTCTGTCTGTCTGTCTGTCTGTCTGTCTGTCTGTCTGTCTGTCTGTCTGTCTGTCTGTCTGTCTGTCTGTCTGTCTGTCTGTCTGTCTGTCTGTCTGTCTGTCTGTCTGTCTGTCTGTCTGTCTGTCTGTCTGTCTGTCTGTCTGTCTGTCTGTCTGTCTGTCTGTCTGTCTGTCTGTCTGTCTGTCTGTCTGTCTGTCTGTCTGTCTGTCTGTCTGTCTGTCTGTCTGTCTGTCTGTCTGTCTGTCTGTCTGTCTGTCTGTCTGTCTGTCTGTCTGTCTGTCTGTCTGTCTGTCTGTCTGTCTGTCTGTCTGTCTGTCTGTCTGTCTGTCTGTCTGTCTGTCTGTCTGTCTGTCTGTCTGTCTGTCTGTCTGTCTGTCTGTCTGTCTGTCTGTCTGTCTGTCTGTCTGTCTGTCTGTCTGTCTGTCTGTCTGTCTGTCTGTCTGTCTGTCTGTCTGTCTGTCTGTCTGTCTGTCTGTCTGTCTGTCTGTCTGTCTGTCTGTCTGTCTGTCTGTCTGTCTGTCTGTCTGTCTGTCTGTCTGTCTGTCTGTCTGTCTGTCTGTCTGTCTGTCTGTCTGTCTGTCTGTCTGTCTGTCTGTCTGTCTGTCTGTCTGTCTGTCTGTCTGTCTGTCTGTCTGTCTGTCTGTCTGTCTGTCTGTCTGTCTGTCTGTCTGTCTGTCTGTCTGTCTGTCTGTCTGTCTGTCTGTCTGTCTGTCTGTCTGTCTGTCTGTCTGTCTGTCTGTGGGAAGGGGCTAACACGGAACTTGGTCGGTGAATCAGAATCACCTGCTGTCTGAACAAGCTATGAAACTGGTTATATAAGTTATGTAACTTATTAATGAAAAGATGTGCGTACATTAGGGCGGAATTTTTTGTATAAAAAGGTTAAGATCATACAGTCATCCCCTTATGAATTGCCTCTTCATTGTTTGGGGCCTGTACCATAAAAATGTAAGAAAATTACACTTGATATTCTGCGATTTCTAAAGAATTTACATGCATAATCTTGTAGTTAAATTAAAAACGTGCATATTTACTCATAAAAATAAAATAATAACAAATTAACATAAATTAATTAATTTTTTTAAATTTAATTTCATTCTTACAGATGTAAACTCAATTAAATTAATTTAATTTTAAAAAATATTTAGTTTTAAACCCATCCTGATTTTTAGGATTCCATCTGTTACGAATGGACCCCGAAATAAAGTTTTGTCAGTTTATCACATGTCAGCCGAATTTAAGTCTGAGGAACATTTTTTTGCTTCACATTGTGATTGTTAAAATATCGATTTATATAGGTCGACGTCTTGAACATCGATATTATAGACACCTTTAATCGCAATTTCATTAAGAACCAATATAAAACGAAAATAGAAAACAAATTCTCCACATCATAGAGAATTACGTATTACGTAAGAGTAAATATTTGATTGGTAGAATACATACACAGAGAGAATTATTTAAGTAATTTGTACTCAGATTGAGTATTTTTCTTCTTGAAATTTAAGCATGAACAGAAATACTCATTCTGAGTCCAAAATACTAACTATCAGTACAAATTTGTCCAAATTTTTGTACTCAAATTAAGTACATTTGTGCCTTATTAAGGACATTTTTTCTCAAAATGAGTACAATCTGCACTCATTTTAGGAAATTATTTGGCTAGTATTTTAAAAACGAGTATTGCCTTTTCTCAAACTGAGTATTGCAAAATGATTAAATTGAGAAAAAGTTCTCAATTCGGAGAACTTCCTTTCTTACTTGCCACTTTATTTAATTGTTTCATAATTATGTGAATAATAAACTGTTATAAATAAAACAAACTTACTTTTTGTTCGACCGAAGTCGCCTTCTCCGTCACTCGATACCCTTGTGTTTAATTTAACGAAGGAAGGGGCTAACACGGAACTTGGTCGGTGAATCAGAATCACCTGCTGTCTGAACAAGCTATGAAACTGGTTATATAAGTTATGTAACTTATTAATGAAAAGATGTGCGTACATTAGGGCGGAATTTTTTGTATAAAAAGGTTAAGATCATACAGTCATCCCCTTATGAATTGCCTCTTCATTGTTTGGGGCCTGTACCATAAAAATGTAAGAAAATTACACTTGATATTCTGCGATTTCTAAAGAATTTACATGCATAATCTTGTAGTTAAATTAAAAACGTGCATATTTACTCATAAAAATAAAATAATAACAAATTAACATAAATTAATTAATTTTTTTTAAATTTAATTTCATTCTTACAGATGTAAACTCAATTAAATTAATTTAATTTTAAAAAATATTTAAGTTTAAAACCATCCTGATTTTTAGGATTCCATCTGTTACGAATGGACCCCGAAATAAAGTTTTGTCAGTTTATCATATGTCAGCCGAATTTAAGTCTGAGGAACATTTTTTTGCTTCACATTGTGATTGTTAAAATATCGATTTATATAGGTCGACGTCTTGAACATCGATATTATAGACACCTTTAATCGCAATTTCATTAAGAACCAATATAAAACGAAAATAGAAAACAAATTCTCCACATCATAGAGAATTACGTATTACGTAAGAGTAAATATTTGATTGGTAGAATACATACACAGAGAGAATTATTTAAGTAATTTGTACTCAGATTGAGTATTTTTCTTCTTGAAATTTAAGCATGAACAGAAATACTCATTCTGAGTCCAAAATACTAACTATCAGTACAAATTTGTCAAAATTTTTGTACTCAAATTAAGTACATTTGTGCCTTATTAAGGACATTTTTTCTCAAAATGAGTACAATCTGCACTCATTTTAGGAAATTATTTGGCTAGTATTTTAAAAACGAGTATTGCCTTTTCTCAAACTGAGTATTGCAAAATGATTAAATTGAGAAAAAGTTCTCAATTCGGAGAACTTCCTTTCTTACTTGCCACTTTATTTAATTGTTTCATAATTATGTGAATAATAAACTGTTATAAATAAAACAAACTTACTTTTTGTTCGACCGAAGTCGCCTTCTCCGTCACTCGATACCCTTGTGTTTAATTTAACGAAGGAAGGGGCTAACACGGAACTTGGTCGGTGAATCAGAATCACCTGCTGTCTGAACAAGCTATGAAACTGGTTATATAAGTTATGTAACTTATTAATGAAAAGATGTGCGTACATTAGGGCGGAATTTTTTGTATAAAAAGGTTAAGATCATACAGTCATCCCCTTATGAATTGCCTCTTCATTGTTTGGGGCCTGTACCATAAAAATGTAAGAAAATTACACTTGATATTCTGCGATTTCTAAAGAATTTACATGCATAATCTTGTAGTTAAATTAAAAACGTGCATATTTACTCATAAAAATAAAATAATACCAAATTAACATAAATTAATTAATTTTTTTTAAATTTAATTTCATTCTTACAGATGTAAACTCAATTAAATTAATTTAATTTTAAAAAATATTTAAGTTTTAAAACCATCCTGATTTTTAGGATTCCATCTGTTACGAATGGACCCCGAAATAAAGTTTTGTCAGTTTATCATATGTCAGCCGAATTTAAGTCTGAGGAACATTTTTTTGCTTCACATTGTGATTGTTAAAATATCGATTTATATAGGTCGACGTCTTGAACATCGATATTATAGACACCTTTAATCGCAATTTCATTAAGAACCAATATAAAACGAAAATAGAAAACAAATTCTCCACATCATAGAGAATTACGTATTACGTAAGAGTAAATATTTGATTGGTAGAATACATACACAGAGAGAATTATTTAAGTAATTTGTACTCAGATTGAGTATTTTTCTTCTTGAAATTTAAGCATGAACAGAAATACTCATTCTGAGTCCAAAATACTAACTATCAGTACAAATTTGTCAAAATTTTTGTACTCAAATTAAGTACATTTGTGCCTTATTAAGGACATTTTTTCTCAAAATGAGTACAATCTGCACTCATTTTAGGAAATTATTTGGCTAGTATTTTAAAAACGAGTATTGTCTTTTCTCAAACTGAGTATTGCAAAATGATTAAAAAAAAAGTTGTCAATAATTTAACGACTCTGTCTGTCTGTCTGTCTGTCTGTCTGTCTGTCTGTCTGTCTGTCTGTCTGTCTGTCTGTCTGTCTGTCTGTCTGTCTGTCTGTCTGTCTGTCTGTCTGTCTGTCTGTCTGTCTGTCTGTCTGTCTGTCTGTCTGTCTGTCTGTCTGTCTGTCTGTCTGTCTGTCTGTCTGTCTGTCTGTCTGTCTGTCTGTCTGTCTGTCTGTCTGTCTGTCTGTCTGTCTGTCTGTCTGTCTGTCTGTCTGTCTGTCTGTCTGTCTGTCTGTCTGTCTGTCTGTCTGTCTGTCTGTCTGTCTGTCTGTCTGTCTGTCTGTCTGTCTGTCTGTCTGTCTGTCTGTCTGTCTGTCTGTCTGTCTGTCTGTCTGCCTGTCTGTCTGTCTGTCTGTCTGTCTGTCTGTCTGTCTGTCTGTCTGTCTGTCTGTCTGTCTGTCTGTCTGTCTGTCTGTCTGTCTGTCTGTCTGTCTGTCTGTCTGTCTGTCTGTCTGTCTGTCTGTCTGTCTGTCTGTCTGTCTGTCTGTCTGTCTGTCTGTCTGTCTGTCTGTCTGTCTGTCTGTCTGTCTGTCTGTCTGTCTGTCTGTCTGTCTGTCTGTCTGTCTGTCTGTCTGTCTGTCTGTCTGTCTGTCTGTCTGTCTGTCTGTCTGTCTGTCTGTCTGTCTGTCTGTCTGTCTGTCTGTCTGTCTGTCTGTCTGTCTGTCTGTCTGTCTGTCTGTCTGTCTGTCTGTCTGTCTGTCTGTCTGTCTGTCTGTCTGTCTGTCTGTCTGTCTGTCTGTCTGTCTGTCTGTCTGTCTGTCTGTCTGTCTGTCTGTCTGTCTGTCTGTCTGTCTGTCTGTCTGTCTGTCTGTCTGTCTGTCTGTCTGTCTGTCTGTCTGTCTGTCTGTCTGTCTGTCTGTCTGTCTGTCTGTCTGTCTGTCTGTCTGTCTGTCTGTCTGTCTGTCTGTCTGTCTGTCTGTCTGTCTGTCTGTCTGTCTGTCTGTCTGTCTGTCTGTCTGTCTGTCTGTCTGTCTGTCTGTCTGTCTGTCTGTCTGTCTGTCTGTCTGTCTGTCTGTCTGTCTGTCTGTCTGTCTGTCTGTCTGTCTGTCTGTCTGTCTGTCTGTCTGTCTGTCTGTCTGTCTGTCTGTCTGTCTGTCTGTCTGTCTGTCTGTCTGTCTGTCTGTCTGTCTGTCTGTCTGTCTGTCTGTCTGTCTGTCTGTCTGTCTGTCTGTCTGTCTGTCTGTCTGTCTGTCTGTCTGTCTGTCTGTCTGTCTGTCTGTCTGTCTGTCTGTCTGTCTGTCTGTCTGTCTGTCTGTCTGTCTGTCTGTCTGTCTGTCTGTCTGTCTGTCTGTCTGTCTGTCTGTCTGTCTGTCTGTCTGTCTGTCTGTCTGTCTGTCTGTCTGTCTGTCTGTCTGTCTGTCTGTCTGTCTGTCTGTCTGTCTGTCTGTCTGTCTGTCTGTCTGTCTGTCTGTCTGTCTGTCTGTCTGTCTGTCTGTCTGTCTGTCTGTCTGTGGGAAGGGGCTAACACGGAACTTGGTCGGTGAATCAGAATCACCTGCTGTCTGAACAAGCTATGAAACTGGTTATATAAGTTATGTAACTTATTAATGAAAAGATGTGCGTACATTAGGGCGGAATTTTTTGTATAAAAAGGTTAAGATCATACAGTCATCCCCTTATGAATTGCCTCTTCATTGTTTGGGGCCTGTACCATAAAAATGTAAGAAAATTACACTTGATATTCTGCGATTTCTAAAGAATTTACATGCATAATCTTGTAGTTAAATTAAAAACGTGCATATTTACTCATAAAAATAAAAAAATACCAAATTAACATAACTTAATTAATTTTTTTTAAATTTAATTTCATTCTTACAGATGTAAACTCAATTAAATTAATTTAATTTTAAAAAATATTTAAGTTTAAAACCATCCTGATTTTTAGGATTCCATCTGTTACGAATGGACCCCGAAATAAAGTTTTGTCAGTTTATCATATGTCAGCCGAATTTAAGTCTGAGGAACATTTTTTTGCTTCACATTGTGATTGTTAAAATATCGATTTATATAGGTCGACGTCTTGAACATCGATATTATAGACACCTTTAATCGCAATTTCATTAAGAACCAATATAAAACGAAAATAGAAAACAAATTCTCCACATCATAGAGAATTACGTATTACGTAAGAGTAAATATTTGATTGGTATTGGAATTATTTAAGTAATTTGTACTCAGATTGAGTATTTTTCTTCTTGAAATTTAAGCATGAACAGAAATACTCATTCTGAGTCCAAAATACTAACTATCAGTACAAATTTGTCAAAATTTTTGTACTCAAATTAAGTACATTTGTGCCTTATTAAGGACATTTTTTCTCAAAATGAGTACAATCTGCACTCATTTTAGGAAATTAGTTGGCTAGTATTTTAAAAACGAGTATTGCCTTTTCTCAAACTGAGTATTGCAAAATGATTAAATTGAGAAAAAGTTCTCAATTCGGAGAACTTCCTTTCTTACTTGCCACTTTATTTAATTGTTTCATAATTATGTGAATAATAAACTGTTATAAATAAAACAAACTTACTTTTTGTTCGACCGAAGTCGCCTTCTCCGTCACTCGATACCCTTGTGTTCAATTTAACGACTCTGTCTGTCTGTCTGTCTGTCTGTCTGTCTGTCTGTCTGTCTGTCTGTCTGTCTGTCTGTCTGTCTGTCTGTCTGTCTGTCTGTCTGTCTGTCTGTCTGTCTGTCTGTCTGTCTGTCTGTCTGTCTGTCTGTCTGTCTGTCTGTCTGTCTGTCTGTCTGTCTGTCTGTCTGTCTGTCTGTCTGTCTGTCTGTCTGTCTGTCTGTCTGTGGGAAGGGGCTAACACGGAACTTGGTCGGGGAATCAGAATCACCTGCTGTCTGAACAAGCTATGAAACTGGTTATATAAGTTATGTAACTTATTAATGAAAAGATGTGCGTACATTAGGGCGGAATTTTTTGTATAAAAAGGTTAAGATCATACAGTCATCCCCTTATGAATTGCCTCTTCATTGTTTGGGGCCTGTATTATAAAAATGTAAGAAAATTACACTTGATATTCTGCGATTTCTAAAGAATTTACATGCATAATCTTGTAGTTAAATTAAAAACGTGCATATTTACTCATAAAAATAAAATAATACCAAATTAACATAAATTAATTAATTTTTTTTAAATTTAATTTCATTCTTACAGATGTAAACTCAATTAAATTAATTTAATTTTAAAAAATATTTAAGTTTAAAACCATCCTGATTTTTAGGATTCCATCTGTTACGAATGGACCCCGAAATAAAGTTTTGTCAGTTTATCATATGTCAGCCGAATTTAAGTCTGAGGAACATTTTTTTGCTTCACATTGTGATTGTTAAAATATCGATTTATATAGGTCGACGTCTTGAACATCGATATTATAGACACCTTTAATCGCAATTTCATTAAGAACCAATATAAAACGAAAATAGAAAACAAATTCTCCACATCATAGAGAATTACGTATTACGTAAGAGTAAATATTTGATTGGTATAATGGAATTATTTAAGTAATTTGTACTCAGATTGAGTATTTTTCTTCTTGAAATTTAAGCATGAACAGAAATACTCATTCGGAGTCCAAAATACTAACTATCAGTACAAATTTGTCAAAATTTTTGTACTCAAATTAAGTACATTTGTGCCTTATTAAGGACATTTTTTCTCAAAATGAGTACAATCTGCACTCATTTTAGGAAATTATTTGGCTAGTATTTTAAAAACGAGTATTGCCTTTTCTCAAACTGAGTATTGCAAAATGATTAAATTGAGAAAAAGTTCTCAATTCGGAGAACTTCCTTTCTTACTTGCCACTTTATTTAATTGTTTCATAATTATGTGAATAATAAACTGTTATAAATAAAACCGACCGAAGTCGCCTTCTCCGTCACTCGATACCCTTGTGTTCAATTTAACGACTCTGTCTGTCTGTCTGTCTGTCTGTCTGTCTGTCTGTCTGTCTGTCTGTCTGTCTGTCTGTCTGTCTGTCTGTCTGTCTGTCTGTCTGTCTGTCTGTCTGTCTGTCTGTCTGTCTGTCTGTCTGTCTGTCTGTCTGTCTGTCTGTCTGTCTGTCTGTCTGTCTGTCTGTCTGTCTGTCTGTCTGTCTGTCTGTCTGTCTGTCTGTCTGTCTGTCTGTCTGTCTGTCTGTCTGTCTGTCTGTCTGTCTGTCTGTCTGTCTGTCTGTCTGTCTGTCTGTCTGTCTGTCTGTCTGTCTGTCTGTCTGTCTGTCTGTCTGTCTGTCTGTCTGTCTGTCTGTCTGTCTGTCTGTCTGTCTGTCTGTCTGTCTGTCTGTCTGTCTGTCTGTCTGTCTGTCTGTCTGTCTGTCTGTCTGTCTGTCTGTCTGTCTGTCTGTCTGTCTGTCTGTCTGTCTGTCTGTCTGTCTGTCTGTCTGTCTGTCTGTCTGTCTGTCTGTCTGTCTGTCTGTCTGTCTGTCTGTCTGTCTGTCTGTCTGTCTGTCTGTCTGTCTGTCTGTCTGTCTGTCTGTCTGTCTGTCTGTCTGTCTGTCTGTCTGTCTGTCTGTCTGTCTGTCTGTCTGTCTGTCTGTCTGTCTGTCTGTCTGTCTGTCTGTCTGTCTGTCTGTCTGTCTGTCTGTCTGTCTGTCTGTCTGTCTGTCTGTCTGTCTGTCTGTCTGTCTGTCTGTCTGTCTGTCTGTCTGTCTGTCTGTCTGTCTGTCTGTCTGTCTGTCTGTCTGTCTGTCTGTCTGTCTGTCTGTCTGTCTGTCTGTCTGTCTGTCTGTCTGTCTGTCTGTCTGTCTGTCTGTCTGTCTGTCTGTCTGTCTGTCTGTCTGTCTGTCTGTCTGTCTGTCTGTCTGTCTGTCTGTCTGTCTGTCTGTCTGTCTGTCTGTCTGTCTGTCTGTCTGTCTGTCTGTCTGTCTGTCTGTCTGTCTGTCTGTCTGTCTGTGGGAAGGGGCTAACACGGAACTTGGTCGGTGAATCAGAATCACCTGCTGTCTGAACAAGCTATGAAACTGGTTATATAAGTTATGTAACTTATTAATGAAAAGATGTGCGTACATTAGGGCGGAATTTTTTTGTATAAAAAGGTTAAGATCATACAGTCATCCCCTTATGAATTGCCTCTTCATTGTTTGGGGCCTGTACCATAAAAATGTAAGAAAATTACACTTGATATTCTGCGATTTCTAAAGAATTTACATGCATAATCTTGTAGTTAAATTAAAAACGTGCATATTTACTCATAAAAATAAAATAATACCAAATTAACATAAATTAATTAATTTTTTTTAAATTTAATTTCATTCTTACAGATGTAAACTCAATTAAATTAATTTAATTTAAAAAAATATTTAAGTTTAAAACCATCCTGATTTTTAGGATTCCATCTGTTACGAATGGACCCCGAAATAAAGTTTTGTCAGTTTATCATATGTCAGCCGAATTTAAGTCTGAGGAACATTTTTTTGCTTCACATTGTGATTGTTAAAATATCGATTTATATAGGTCGACGTCTTGAACATCGATATTATAGACACCTTTAATCGCAATTTCATTAAGAACCAATATAAAACGAAAATACAAAACAAATTCTCCACATCATAGAGAATTACGTATTACGTAAGAGTAAATATTTGATTGGTAGAATACATACACAGAGAGAATTATTTAAGTAATTTGTACTCAGATTGAGTATTTTTCTTCTTGAAATTTAAGCATGAACAGAAATACTCATTCTGAGTCCAAAATACTAACTATCAGTACAAATTTGTCAAAATTTTTGTACTCAAATTAAGTACATTTGTGCCTTATTAAGGACATTTTTTCTCAAAATGAGTACAATCTGCACTCATTTTAGGAAATTATTTGGCTAGTATTTTAAAAACGAGTATTGCCTTTTCTCAAACTGAGTATTGCAAAATGATTAAATTGAGAAAAAGTTCTCAATTCGGAGAACTTCCTTTCTTACTTGCCACTTTATTTAATTGTTTCATAATTATGTGAATAATAAACTGTTATAAATAAAACAAACTTACTTTTTGTTCGACCGAAGTCGCCTTCTCCGTCACTCGATACCCTTGTGTTTAATTTAACGACTCTGTCTGTCTGTCTGTCTGTCTGTCTGTCTGTCTGTCTGTCTGTCTGTCTGTCTGTCTGTCTGTCTGTCTGTCTGTCTGTCTGTCTGTCTGTCTGTCTGTCTGTCTGTCTGTCTGTCTGTCTGTCTGTCTGTCTGTCTGTCTGTCTGTCTGTCTGTCTGTCTGTCTGTCTGTCTGTCTGTCTGTCTGTCTGTCTGTCTGTCTGTCTGTCTGTCTGTCTGTCTGTCTGTCTGTCTGTCTGTCTGTCTGTCTGTCTGTCTGTCTGTCTGTCTGTCTGTCTGTCTGTCTGTCTGTCTGTCTGTCTGTCTGTCTGTCTGTCTGTCTGTCTGTCTGTCTGTCTGTCTGTCTGTCTGTCTGTCTGTCTGTCTGTCTGTCTGTCTGTCTGTCTGTCTGTCTGTCTGTCTGTCTGTCTGTCTGTCTGTCTGTCTGTCTGTCTGTCTGTCTGTCTGTCTGTCTGTCTGTCTGTCTGTCTGTCTGTCTGTCTGTCTGTCTGTCTGTCTGTCTGTCTGTCTGTCTGTCTGTCTGTCTGTCTGTCTGTCTGTCTGTCTGTCTGTCTGTCTGTCTGTCTGTCTGTCTGTCTGTCTGTCTGTCTGTCTGTCTGTCTGTCTGTCTGTCTGTCTGTCTGTCTGTCTGTCTGTCTGTCTGTCTGTCTGTCTGTCTGTCTGTCTGTCTGTCTGTCTGTCTGTCTGTCTGTCTGTCTGTCTGTCTGTCTGTCTGTCTGTCTGTCTGTCTGTCTGTCTGTCTGTCTGTCTGTCTGTCTGTCTGTCTGTCTGTCTGTCTGTCTGTCTGTCTGTCTGTCTGTCTGTCTGTCTGTCTGTCTGTCTGTCTGTCTGTCTGTCTGTCTGTCTGTCTGTCTGTCTGTCTGTCTGTCTGTCTGTCTGTCTGTCTGTCTGTCTGTCTGTCTGTCTGTCTGTCTGTCTGTCTGTCTGTCTGTCTGTCTGTCTGTCTGTCTGTCTGTCTGTCTGTCTGTCTGTCTGTCTGTCTGTCTGTCTGTCTGTCTGTCTGTCTGTCTGTCTGTCTGTCTGTCTGTCTGTCTGTCTGTCTGTCTGTCTGTCTGTCTGTCTGTCTGTCTGTCTGTCTGTCTGTCTGTCTGTCTGTCTGTCTGTCTGTCTGTCTGTCTGTCTGTCTGTCTGTCTGTCTGTCTGTCTGTCTGTCTGTCTGTCTGTCTGTCTGTCTGTCTGTCTGTCTGTCTGTCTGTCTGTCTGTCTGTCTGTCTGTCTGTCTGTCTGTCTGTCTGTCTGTCTGTCTGTCTGTCTGTCTGTCTGTCTGTCTGTCTGTCTGTCTGTCTGTCTGTCTGTCTGTCTGTCTGTCTGTCTGTCTGTCTGTCTGTCTGTCTGTCTGTCTGTCTGTCTGTCTGTCTGTCTGTCTGTCTGTCTGTCTGTCTGTCTGTCTGTCTGTCTGTCTGTCTGTCTGTCTGTCTGTCTGTCTGTCTGTCTGTCTGTCTGTCTGTCTGTCTGTCTGTCTGTCTGTCTGTCTGTCTGTCTGTCTGTCTGTCTGTCTGTCTGTCTGTCTGTCTGTGGGAAGGGGCTAACACGGAACTTGGTCGGTGAATCAGAATCACCTGCTGTCTGAACAAGCTATGAAACTGGTTATATAAGTTATGTAACTTATTAATGAAAAGATGTGCGTACATTAGGGCGGAATTTTTTGTATAAAAAGGTTAAGATCATACAGTCATCCCCTTATGAATTGCCTCTTCATTGTTTGGGGCCTGTACCATAAAAATGTAAGAAAATTACACTTGATATTCTGCGATTTCTAAAGAATTTACATGCATAATCTTGTAGTTAAATTAAAAACGTGCATATTTACTCATAAAAATAAAATAATACCAAATTAACATAAATTAATTAATTTTTTTTAAATTTAATTTCATTCTTACAGATGTAAACTCAATTAAATTAATTTAATTTTAAAAAATATTTAAGTTTAAAACCATCCTGATTTTTAGGATTCCATCTGTTACGAATGGACCCCGAAATAAAGTTTTGTCAGTTTATCATATGTCAGCCGAATTTAAGTCTGAGGAACATTTTTTTGCTTCACATTGTGATTGTTAAAATATCGATTTATATAGGTCGACGTCTTGAACATCGATATTATAGACACCTTTAATCGCAATTTCATTAAGAACCAATATAAAACGAAAATAGAAAACAAATTCTCCACATCATAGAGAATTACGTATTACGTAAGAGTAAATATTTGATTGGTAGAATACATACACAGAGAGAATTATTTAAGTAATTTGTACTCAGATTGAGTATTTTTCTTCTTGAAATTTAAGCATGAACAGAAATACTCATTCTGAGTCCAAAATACTAACTATCAGTACAAATTTGTCAAAATTTTTGTACTCAAATTAAGTACATTTGTGCCTTATTAAGGACATTTTTTGAGAAAAAGTTCTCAATTCGGAGAACTTCCTTTCTTACTTGCCACTTTATTTAATTGTTTCATAATTATGTGAATAATAAAGTGTTATAAATAAAACAAACTTACTTTTTGTTCGACCGAAGTCGCCTTCTCCGTCACTCGATACCCTTGTGTTTAATTTAACGACTCTGTCTGTCTGTCTGTCTGTCTGTCTGTCTGTCTGTCTGTCTGTCTGTCTGTCTGTCTGTCTGTCTGTCTGTCTGTCTGTCTGTCTGTCTGTCTGTCTGTCTGTCTGTCTGTCTGTCTGTCTGTCTGTCTGTCTGTCTGTCTGTCTGTCTGTCTGTCTGTCTGTCTGTCTGTCTGTCTGTCTGTCTGTCTGTCTGTCTGTCTGTCTGTCTGTCTGTCTGTCTGTCTGTCTGTCTGTCTGTCTGTCTGTCTGTCTGTCTGTCTGTCTGTCTGTCTGTCTGTCTGTCTGTCTGTCTGTCTGTCTGTCTGTCTGTCTGTCTGTCTGTCTGTCTGTCTGTCTGTCTGTCTGTCTGTCTGTCTGTCTGTCTGTCTGTCTGTCTGTCTGTCTGTCTGTCTGTCTGTCTGTCTGTCTGTCTGTCTGTCTGTCTGTCTGTCTGTCTGTCTGTCTGTCTGTCTGTCTGTCTGTCTGTCTGTCTGTCTGTCTGTCTGTCTGTCTGTCTGTGGGAAGGGGCTAACACGGAACTTGGTCGGTGAATCAGAATCACCTGCTGTCTGAACAAGCTATGAAACTGGTTATATAAGTTATGTAACTTATTAATGAAAAGATGTGCGTACATTAGGGCGGAATTTTTTGTATAAAAAGGTTAAGATCATACAGTCATCCCCTTATGAATTGCCTCTTCATTGTTTGGGGCCTGTATTATAAAAATGTAAGAAAATTACACTTGATATTCTGCGATTTCTAAAGAATTTACATGCATAATCTTGTAGTTAAATTAAAAACGTGCATATTTACTCATAAAAATAAAATAATACCAAATTAACATAAATTAATTAATTTTTTTTAAATTTAATTTCATTCTTACAGATGTAAACTCAATTAAATTAATTTAATTTTAAAAAATATTTAAGTTTAAAACCATCCTGATTTTTAGGATTCCATCTGTTACGAATGGACCCCGAAATAAAGTTTTGTCAGTTTATCATATGTCAGCCGAATTTAAGTCTGAGGAACATTTTTTTGCTTCACATTGTGATTGTTAAAATATCGATTTATATAGGTCGACGTCTTGAACATCGATATTATAGACACCTTTAATCGCAATTTCATTAAGAACCAATATAAAACGAAAATAGAAAACAAATTCTCCACATCATAGAGAATTACGTATTACGTAAGAGTAAATATTTGATTGGTAATAATAAGGAATTATTTAAGTAATTTGTACTCAGATTGAGTATTTTTCTTCTTGAAATTTAAGCATGAACAGAAATACTCATTCTGAGTCCAAAATACTAACTATCAGTACAAATTTGTCAAAATTTTTGTACTCAAATTAAGTACATTTGTGCCTTATTAAGGACATTTTTTCTCAAAATGAGTACAATCTGCACTCATTTTAGGAAATTATTTGGCTAGTATTTTAAAAACGAGTATTGCCTTTTCTCAAACTGAGTATTGCAAAATGATTAAATTGAGAAAAAGTTCTCAATTCGGAGAACTTCCTTTCTTACTTGCCACTTTATTTAATTGTTTCATAATTATGTGAATAATAAACTGTTATAAATAAAACAAACTTACTTTTTAACGACTCTGTCTGTCTGTCTGTCTGTCTGTCTGTCTGTCTGTCTGTCTGTCTGTCTGTCTGTCTGTCTGTCTGTCTGTCTGTCTGTCTGTCTGTCTGTCTGTCTGTCTGTCTGTCTGTCTGTCTGTCTGTCTGTCTGTCTGTCTGTCTGTCTGTCTGTCTGTCTGTCTGTCTGTCTGTCTGTCTGTCTGTCTGTCTGTCTGTCTGTCTGTCTGTCTGTCTGTCTGTCTGTCTGTCTGTCTGTCTGTCTGTCTGTCTGTCTGTCTGTCTGTCTGTCTGTCTGTCTGTCTGTCTGTCTGTCTGTCTGTCTGTCTGTCTGTCTGTCTGTCTGTCTGTCTGTCTGTCTGTCTGTCTGTCTGTCTGTCTGTCTGTCTGTCTGTCTGTCTGTCTGTCTGTCTGTCTGTCTGTCTGTCTGTCTGTCTGTCTGTCTGTCTGTCTGTCTGTCTGTCTGTCTGTCTGTCTGTCTGTCTGTCTGTCTGTCTGTCTGTCTGTCTGTCTGTCTGTCTGTCTGTCTGTCTGTCTGTCTGTCTGTCTGTCTGTCTGTCTGTCTGTCTGTCTGTCTGTCTGTCTGTCTGTCTGTCTGTCTGTCTGTCTGTCTGTCTGTCTGTCTGTCTGTCTGTCTGTCTGTCTGTCTGTCTGTCTGTCTGTCTGTCTGTCTGTCTGTCTGTCTGTCTGTCTGTCTGTCTGTCTGTCTGTCTGTCTGTCTGTCTGTCTGTCTGTCTGTCTGTCTGTCTGTCTGTCTGTCTGTCTGTCTGTCTGTCTGTCTGTCTGTCTGTCTGTCTGTCTGTCTGTCTGTCTGTCTGTCTGTCTGTCTGTCTGTCTGTCTGTCTGTCTGTCTGTCTGTCTGTCTGTCTGTCTGTCTGTCTGTCTGTCTGTCTGTCTGTCTGTCTGTCTGTCTGTCTGTCTGTCTGTCTGTCTGTCTGTCTGTCTGTCTGTCTGTCTGTCTGTCTGTCTGTCTGTCTGTCTGTCTGTCTGTCTGTCTGTCTGTCTGTCTGTCTGTCTGTCTGTCTGTCTGTCTGTCTGTCTGTCTGTCTGTCTGTCTGTCTGTCTGTCTGTCTGTCTGTCTGTCTGTCTGTCTGTCTGTCTGTCTGTCTGTCTGTCTGTCTGTCTGTCTGTCTGTCTGTCTGTCTGTCTGTCTGTCTGTCTGTCTGTCTGTCTGTCTGTCTGTCTGTCTGTCTGTCTGTCTGTCTGTCTGTCTGTCTGTCTGTCTGTCTGTCTGTCTGTCTGTCTGTCTGTCTGTCTGTCTGTCTGTCTGTCTGTCTGTCTGTCTGTCTGTCTGTCTGTCTGTCTGTCTGTCTGTCTGTCTGTCTGTCTGTCTGTCTGTCTGTCTCTGTCTGTCTGTCTGTCTGTCTGTCTGTCTGTCTGTCTGTCTGTCTGTCTGTCTGTCTGTCTGTCTGTCTGTCTGTCTGTCTGTCTGTCTGTCTGTCTGTCTGTCTGTCTGTCTGTCTGTCTGTCTGTCTGTCTGTCTGTCTGTCTGTCTGTCTGTCTGTCTGTCTGTCTGTCTGTCTGTCTGTCTGTCTGTCTGTCTGTCTGTCTGTCTGTCTGTCTGTCTGTCTGTCTGTCTGTCTGTCTGTCTGTCTGTCTGTCTGTCTGTCTGTCTGTCTGTCTGTCTGTCTGTCTGTCTGTCTGTCTGTCTGTCTGTCTGTCTGTCTGTCTGTCTGTCTGTCTGTCTGTCTGTCTGTCTGTCTGTCTGTCTGTCTGTCTGTCTGTCTGTCTGTCTGTCTGTCTGTCTGTCTGTCTGTCTGTCTGAAGGGGCTAACACGGAACTTGGTCGGTGAATCAGAATCACCTGCTGTCTGAACAAGCTATGAAACTGGTTATATAAGTTATGTAACTTATTAATGAAAAGATGTGCGTACATTAGGGCGGAATTTTTTGTATAAAAAGGTTAAGATCATACAGTCATCCCCTTATGAATTGCCTCTTCATTGTTTGGGGCCTGTATTATAAAAATGTAAGAAAATTACACTTGATATTCTGCGATTTCTAAAGAATTTACATGCATAATCTTGTAGTTAAATTAAAAACGTGCATATTTACTCATAAAAATAAAATAATACCAAATTAACATAAATTAATTAATTTTTTTTAAATTTAATTTCATTCTTACAGATGTAAACTCAATTAAATTAATTTAATTTTAAAAAATATTTAAGTTTAAAACCATCCTGATTTTTAGGATTCCATCTGTTACGAATGGACCCCGAAATAAAGTTTTGTCAGTTTATCATATGTCAGCCGAATTTAAGTCTGAGGAACATTTTTTTGCTTCACATTGTGATTGTTAAAATATCGATTTATATAGGTCGACGTCTTGAACATCGATATTATAGACACCTTTAATCGCAATTTCATTAAGAACCAATATAAAACGAAAATAGAAAACAAATTCTCCACATCATAGAGAATTACGTATTACGTAAGAGTAAATATTTGATTGGTATTGGAATTATTTAAGTAATTTGTACTCAGATTGAGTATTTTTCTTCTTGAAATTTAAGCATGAACAGAAATACTCATTCTGAGTCCAAAATACTAACTATCAGTACAAATTTGTCAAAATTTTTGTACTCAAATTAAGTACATTTGTGCCTTATTAAGGACATTTTTTCTCAAAATGAGTACAATCTGCACTCATTTTAGGAAATTATTTGGCTAGTATTTTAAAAACGAGTATTGCCTTTTCTCAAACTGAGTATTGCAAAATGATTAAATTGAGAAAAAGTTCTCAATTCGGAGAACTTCCTTTCTTACTTGCCACTTTATTTAATTGTTTCATAATTATGTGAATAATAAACTGTTATAAATAAAACAAACTTACTTTTTAACGACTCTGTCTGTCTGTCTGTCTGTCTGTCTGTCTGTCTGTCTGTCTGTCTGTCTGTCTGTCTGTCTGTCTGTCTGTCTGTCTGTCTGTCTGTCTGTCTGTCTGTCTGTCTGTCTGTCTGTCTGTCTGTCTGTCTGTCTGTCTGTCTGTCTGTCTGTCTGTCTGTCTGTCTGTCTGTCTGTCTGTCTGTCTGTCTGTCTGTCTGTCTGTCTGTCTGTCTGTCTGTCTGTCTGTCTGTCTGTCTGTCTGTCTGTCTGTCTGTCTGTCTGTCTGTCTGTCTGTCTGTCTGTCTGTCTGTCTGTCTGTCTGTCTGTCTGTCTGTCTGTCTGTCTGTCTGTCTGTCTGTCTGTCTGTCTGTCTGTCTGTCTGTCTGTCTGTCTGTCTGTCTGTCTGTCTGTCTGTCTGTCTGTCTGTCTGTCTGTCTGTCTGTCTGTCTGTCTGTCTGTCTGTCTGTCTGTCTGTCTGTCTGTCTGTCTGTCTGTCTGTCTGTCTGTCTGTCTGTCTGTCTGTCTGTCTGTCTGTCTGTCTGTCTGTCTGTCTGTCTGTCTGTCTGTCTGTCTGTCTGTCTGTCTGTCTGTCTGTCTGTCTGTCTGTCTGTCTGTCTGTCTGTCTGTCTGTCTGTCTGTCTGTCTGTCTGTCTGTCTGTCTGTCTGTCTGTCTGTCTGTCTGTCTGTCTGTCTGTCTGTCTGTCTGTCTGTCTGTCTGTCTGTCTGTCTGTCTGTCTGTCTGTCTGTCTGTCTGTCTGTCTGTCTGTCTGTCTGTCTGTCTGTCTGTCTGTCTGTCTGTCTGTCTGTCTGTCTGTCTGTCTGTCTGTCTGTCTGTCTGTCTGTCTGTCTGTCTGTCTGTCTGTCTGTCTGTCTGTCTGTCTGTCTGTCTGTCTGTCTGTCTGTCTGTCTGTCTGTCTGTCTGTCTGTCTGTCTGTGGGAAGGGGCTAACACGGAACTTGGTCGGTGAATCAGAATCACCTGCTGTCTGAACAAGCTATGAAACTGGTTATATAAGTTATGTAACTTATTAATGAAAAGATGTGCGTACATTAGGGCGGAATTTTTTGTATAAAAAGGTTAAGATCATACAGTCATCCCCTTATGAATTGCCTCTTCATTGTTTGGGGCCTGTACTATAAAAATGTAAGAAAATTACACTTGATATTCTGCGATTTCTAAAGAATTTACATGCATAATCTTGTAGTTAAATTAAAAACGTGCATATTTACTCATAAAAATAAAATAATACCAAATTAACATAAATTAATTAATTTTTTTTAAATTTAATTTCATTCTTACAGATGTAAACTCAATTAAATTAATTTAATTTTAAAAAATATTTAAGTTTAAAACCATCCTGATTTTTAGGATTCCATCTGTTACGAATGGACCCCGAAATAAAGTTTTGTCAGTTTATCATATGTCAGCCGAATTTAAGTCTGAGGAACATTTTTTTGCTTCACATTGTGATTGTTAAAATATCGATTTATATAGGTCGACGTCTTGAACATCGATATTATAGACACCTTTAATCGCAATTTCATTAAGAACCAATATAAAACGAAAATAGAAAACAAATTCTCCACATCATAGAGAATTACGTATTACGTAAGAGTAAATATTTGATTGGTAGAATACATAAAGGAATTATTTAAGTAATTTGTACTCAGATTGAGTATTTTTCTTCTTGAAATTTAAGCATGAACAGAAATACTCATTCTGAGTCCAAAATACTAACTATCAGTACAAATTTGTCAAAATTTTTGTACTCAAATTAAGTACATTTGTGCCTTATTAAGGACATTTTTTCTCAAAATGAGTACAATCTGCACTCATTTTAGGAAATTATTTGGCTAGTATTTTAAAAACGAGTATTGCCTTTTCTCAAACTGAGTATTGCAAAATGATTAAATTGAGAAAAAGTTCTCAATTCGGAGAACTTCCTTTCTTACTTGCCACTTTATTTAATTGTTTCATAATTATGTGAATAATAAACTGTTATAAATAAAACAAACTTACTTTTTAACGACTCTGTCTGTCTGTCTGTCTGTCTGTCTGTCTGTCTGTCTGTCTGTCTGTCTGTCTGTCTGTCTGTCTGTCTGTCTGTCTGTCTGTCTGTCTGTCTGTCTGTCTGTCTGTCTGTCTGTCTGTCTGTCTGTCTGTCTGTCTGTCTGTCTGTCTGTCTGTCTGTCTGTCTGTCTGTCTGTCTGTCTGTCTGTCTGTCTGTCTGTCTGTCTGTCTGTCTGTCTGTCTGTCTGTCTGTCTGTCTGTCTGTCTGTCTGTCTGTCTGTCTGTCTGTCTGTCTGTCTGTCTGTCTGTCTGTCTGTCTGTCTGTCTGTCTGTCTGTCTGTCTGTCTGTCTGTCTGTCTGTCTGTCTGTCTGTCTGTCTGTCTGTCTGTCTGTCTGTCTGTCTGTCTGTCTGTCTGTCTGTCTGTCTGTCTGTCTGTCTGTCTGTCTGTCTGTCTGTCTGTCTGTCTGTCTGTCTGTCTGTCTGTCTGTCTGTCTGTCTGTCTGTCTGTCTGTCTGTCTGTCTGTCTGTCTGTCTGTCTGTCTGTCTGTCTGTCTGTCTGTCTGTCTGTCTGTCTGTCTGTCTGTCTGTCTGTCTGTCTGTCTGTCTGTCTGTCTGTCTGTCTGTCTGTCTGTCTGTCTGTCTGTCTGTCTGTCTGTCTGTCTGTCTGTCTGTCTGTCTGTCTGTCTGTCTGTCTGTCTGTCTGTCTGTCTGTCTGTCTGTCTGTCTGTCTGTCTGTCTGTCTGTCTGTCTGTCTGTCTGTCTGTCTGTCTGTCTGTCTGTCTGTCTGTCTGTCTGTCTGTCTGTCTGTCTGTCTGTCTGTCTGTCTGTCTGTCTGTCTGTCTGTCTGTCTGTCTGTCTGTCTGTCTGTCTGTCTGTCTGTCTGTCTGTCTGTCTGTCTGTCTGTCTGTCTGTCTGTCTGTCTGTCTGTCTGTCTGTCTGTCTGTCTGTCTGTCTGTCTGTCTGTCTGTCTGTCTGTCTGTCTGTCTTCTTCTTCTTCTTCTTCTTCTTCTCTCTCTCTTCTTCTTCTTCTTCTTCTTCTTCTTCTTCTTCTTCTTCTTCTTCTTCTTCTTCTTCTTCTTCTTCTTCTTCTTCTTCTTCTTCTTCTTCTTCTTCTTCTTCTTCTTCTTCTTCTTCTTCTTCTTCTTCTTCTTCTTCTTCTTCTTCTTCTGTCTGTCTGTCTGTCTGTCTGTCTGTCTGTCTGTCTGTCTGTCTGTCTGTCTGTCTGTCTGTCTGTCTGTCTGTCTGTGGGAAGGGGCTAACACGGAACTTGGTCGGTGAATCAGAATCACCTGCTGTCTGAACAAGCTATGAAACTGGTTATATAAGTTATGTAACTTATTAATGAAAAGATGTGCGTACATTAGGGCGGAATTTTTTGTATAAAAAGGTTAAGATCATACAGTCATCCCCTTATGAATTGCCTCTTCATTGTTTGGGGCCTGTACCATAAAAATGTAAGAAAATTACACTTGATATTCTGCGATTTCTAAAGAATTTACATGCATAATCTTGTAGTTAAATTAAAAACGTGCATATTTACTCATAAAAATAAAATAATAACAAATTAACATAAATTAATTAATTTTTTTTAAATTTAATTTCATTCTTACAGATGTAAACTCAATTAAATTAATTTAATTTTAAAAAATATTTAAGTTTAAAACCATCCTGATTTTTAGGATTCCATCTGTTACGAATGGACCCCGAAATAAAGTTTTGTCAGTTTATCATATGTCAGCCGAATTTAAGTCTGAGGAACATTTTTTTGCTTCACATTGTGATTGTTAAAATATCGATTTATATAGGTCGACGTCTTGAACATCGATATTATAGACACCTTTAATCGCAATTTCATTAAGAACCAATATAAAACGAAAATAGAAAACAAATTCTCCACATCATAGAGAATTACGTATTACGTAAGAGTAAATATTTGATTGGTATAATAGGAATTATTTAAGTAATTTGTACTCAGATTGAGTATTTTTCTTCTTGAAATTTAAGCATGAACAGAAATACTCATTCTGAGTCCAAAATACTAACTATCAGTACAAATTTGTCAAAATTTTTGTACTCAAATTAAGTACATTTGTGCCTTATTAAGGACATTTTTTCTCAAAATGAGTACAATCTGCACTCATTTTAGGAAATTATTTGGCTAGTATTTTAAAAACGAGTATTGCCTTTTCTCAAACTGAGTATTGCAAAATGATTAAATTGAGAAAAAGTTCTCAATTCGGAGAACTTCCTTTCTTACTTGCCACTTTATTTAATTGTTTCATAATTATGTGAATAATAAACTGTTATAAATAAAACAAACTTACTTTTTAACGACTCTGTCTGTCTGTCTGTCTGTCTGTCTGTCTGTCTGTCTGTCTGTCTGTCTGTCTGTCTGTCTGTCTGTCTGTCTGTCTGTCTGTCTGTCTGTCTGTCTGTCTGTCTGTCTGTCTGTCTGTCTGTCTGTCTGTCTGTCTGTCTGTCTGTCTGTCTGTCTGTCTGTCTGTCTGTCTGTCTGTCTGTCTGTCTGTCTGTCTGTCTGTCTGTCTGTCTGTCTGTCTGTCTGTCTGTCTGTCTGTCTGTCTGTCTGTCTGTCTGTCTGTCTGTCTGTCTGTCTGTCTGTCTGTCTGTCTGTCTGTCTGTCTGTCTGTCTGTCTGTCTGTCTGTCTGTCTGTCTGTCTGTCTGTCTGTCTGTCTGTCTGTCTGTCTGTCTGTCTGTCTGTCTGTCTGTCTGTCTGTCTGTCTGTCTGTCTGTCTGTCTGTCTGTCTGTCTGTCTGTCTGTCTGTCTGTCTGTCTGTCTGTCTGTCTGTCTGTCTGTCTGTCTGTCTGTCTGTCTGTCTGTCTGTCTGTCTGTCTGTCTGTCTGTCTGTCTGTCTGTCTGTCTGTCTGTCTGTCTGTCTGTCTGTCTGTCTGTCTGTCTGTCTGTCTGTCTGTCTGTCTGTCTGTCTGTCTGTCTGTCTGTCTGTCTGTCTGTCTGTCTGTCTGTCTGTCTGTCTGTCTGTCTGTCTGTCTGTCTGTCTGTCTGTCTGTCTGTCTGTCTGTCTGTCTGTCTGTCTGTCTGTCTGTCTGTCTGTCTGTCTGTCTGTCTGTCTGTCTGTCTGTCTGTCTGTCTGTCTGTCTGTCTGTCTGTCTGTCTGTCTGTCTGTCTGTCTGTCTGTCTGTCTGTCTGTCTGTCTGTCTGTCTGTCTGTCTGTCTGTCTGTCTGTCTGTCTGTCTGTCTGTCTGTCTGTCTGTCTGTCTGTCTGTCTGTCTGTCTGTCTGTCTGTCTGTCTGTCTGTCTGTCTGTCTGTCTGTCTGTCTGTCTGTCTGTCTGTCTGTCTGTCTGTCTGTCTGTCTGTCTGCCTGTCTGTCTGTCTGTCTGTCTGTCTGTGGGAAGGGGCTAACACGGAACTTGGTCGGTGAATCAGAATCACCTGCTGTCTGAACAAGCTATGAAACTGGTTATATAAGTTATGTAACTTATTAATGAAAAGATGTGCGTACATTAGGGCGGAATTTTTTGTATAAAAAGGTTAAGATCATACAGTCATCCCCTTATGAATTGCCTCTTCATTGTTTGGGGCCTGTACCATAAAAATGTAAGAAAATTACACTTGATATTCTGCGATTTCTAAAGAATTTACATGCATAATCTTGTAGTTAAATTAAAAACGTGCATATTTACTCATAAAAATAAAATAATAACAAATTAACATAAATTAATTAATTTTTTTTAAATTTAATTTCATTCTTACAGATGTAAACTCAATTAAATTAATTTAATTTTAAAAAATATTTAAGTTTAAAACCATCCTGATTTTTAGGATTCCATCTGTTACGAATGGACCCCGAAATAAAGTTTTGTCAGTTTATCATATGTCAGCCGAATTTAAGTCTGAGGAACATTTTTTTGCTTCACATTGTGATTGTTAAAATATCGATTTATATAGGTCGACGTCTTGAACATCGATATTATAGACACCTTTAATCGCAATTTCATTAAGAACCAATATAAAACGAAAATAGAAAACAAATTCTCCACATCATAGAGAATTACGTATTACGTAAGAGTAAATATTTGATTGGTAGAATACATGGAATTATTTAAGTAATTTGTACTCAGATTGAGTATTTTTCTTCTTGAAATTTAAGCATGAACAGAAATACTCATTCTGAGTCCAAAATACTAACTATCAGTACAAATTTGTCAAAATTTTTGTACTCAAATTAAGTACATTTGTGCCTTATTAAGGACATTTTTTCTCAAAATGAGTACAATCTGCACTCATTTTAGGAAATTATTTGGCTAGTATTTTAAAAACGAGTATTGCCTTTTCTCAAACTGAGTATTGCAAAATGATTAAATTGAGAAAAAGTTCTCAATTCGGAGAACTTCCTTTCTTACTTGCCACTTTATTTAATTGTTTCATAATTATGTGAATAATAAACTGTTATAAATAAAACAAACTTACTTTTTAACGACTCTGTCTGTCTGTCTGTCTGTCTGTCTGTCTGTCTGTCTGTCTGTCTGTCTGTCTGTCTGTCTGTCTGTCTGTCTGTCTGTCTGTCTGTCTGTCTGTCTGTCTGTCTGTCTGTCTGTCTGTCTGTCTGTCTGTCTGTCTGTCTGTCTGTCTGTCTGTCTGTCTGTCTGTCTGTCTGTCTGTCTGTCTGTCTGTCTGTCTGTCTGTCTGTCTGTCTGTCTGTCTGTCTGTCTGTCTGTCTGTCTGTCTGTCTGTCTGTCTGTCTGTCTGTCTGTTGTCTGTCTGTCTGTCTGTCTGTCTGTCTGTCTGTCTGTCTGTCTGTCTGTCTGTCTGTCTGTCTGTCTGTCTGTCTGTCTGTCTGTCTGTCTGTCTGTCTGTCTGTCTGTCTGTCTGTCTGTCTGTCTGTCTGTCTGTCTGTCTGTCTGTCTGTCTGTCTGTCTGTCTGTCTGTCTGTCTGTCTGTCTGTCTGTCTGTCTGTCTGTCTGTCTGTCTGTCTGTCTGTCTGTCTGTCTGTCTGTCTGTCTGTCTGTCTGTCTGTCTGTCTGTCTGTCTGTCTGTCTGTCTGTCTGTCTGTCTGTCTGTCTGTCTGTCTGTCTGTCTGTCTGTCTGTCTGTCTGTCTGTCTGTCTGTCTGTCTGTCTGTCTGTCTGTCTGTCTGTCTGTCTGTCTGTCTGTCTGTCTGTCTGTCTGTCTGTCTGTCTGTCTGTCTGTCTGTCTGTCTGTCTGTCTGTCTGTCTGTCTGTCTGTCTGTCTGTCTGTCTGTCTGTCTGTCTGTCTGTCTGTCTGTCTGTCTGTCTGTCTGTCTGTCTGTCTGTCTGTCTGTCTGTCTGTCTGTCTGTCTGTCTGTCTGTCTGTCTGTCTGTCTGTCTGTCTGTCTGTCTGTCTGTCTGTCTGTCTGTCTGTCTGTCTGTCTGTCTGTCTGTCTGTCTGTCTGTCTGTCTGTCTGTCTGTCTGTCTGTCTGTCTGTCTGTCTGTCTGTCTGTCTGTCTGTCTGTCTGTCTGTCTGTCTGTCTGTCTGTCTGTCTGTCTGTCTGTCTGTCTGTCTGTCTGTCTGTCTGTCTGTCTGTCTGTCTGTCTGTCTGTCTGTCTGTCTGTCTGTCTGTCTGTCTGTCTGTCTGTCTGTCTGTGGGAAGGGGCTAACACGGAACTTGGTCGGTGAATCAGAATCACCTGCTGTCTGAACAAGCTATGAAACTGGTTACATAAGTTATGTAACTTATTAATGAAAAGATGTGCGTACATTAGGGCGGAATTTTTTGTATAAAAAGGTTAAGATCATACAGTCATCCCCTTATGAATTGCCTCTTCATTGTTTGGGGCCTGTATTATAAAAATGTAAGAAAATTACACTTGATATTCTGCGATTTCTAAAGAATTTACATGCATAATCTTGTAGTTAAATTAAAAACGTGCATATTTACTCATAAAAATAAAATAATACCAAATTAACATAAATTAATTAATTTTTTTTAAATTTAATTTCATTCTTACAGATGTAAACTCAATTAAATTAATTTAATTTTAAAAAATATTTAAGTTTAAAACCATCCTGATTTTTAGGATTCCATCTGTTACGAATGGACCCCGAAATAAAGTTTGATTGGTATTGGAATTATTTAAGTAATTTGTACTCAGATTGAGTATTTTTCTTCTTGAAATTTAAGCATGAACAGAAATACTCATTCTGAGTCCAAAATACTAACTATCAGTACAAATTTGTCAAAATTTTTGTACTCAAATTAAGTACATTTGTGCCTTATTAAGGACATTTTTTCTCAAAATGAGTACAATCTGCACTCATTTTAGGAAATTATTTGGCTAGTATTTTAAAAACGAGTATTGCCTTTTCTCAAACTGAGTATTGCAAAATGATTAAATTGAGAAAAAGTTCTCAATTCGGAGAACTTCCTTTCTTACTTGCCACTTTATTTAATTGTTTCATAATTATGTGAATAATAAACTGTTATAAATAAAACAAACTTACTTTTTAACGACTCTGTCTGTCTGTCTGTCTGTCTGTCTGTCTGTCTGTCTGTCTGTCTGTCTGTCTGTCTGTCTGTCTGTCTGTCTGTCTGTCTGTCTGTCTGTCTGTCTGTCTGTCTGTCTGTCTGTCTGTCTGTCTGTCTGTCTGTCTGTCTGTCTGTCTGTCTGTCTGTCTGTCTGTCTGTCTGTCTGTCTGTCTGTCTGTCTGTCTGTCTGTCTGTCTGTCTGTCTGTCTGTCTGTCTGTCTGTCTGTCTGTCTGTCTGTCTGTCTGTCTGTCTGTCTGTCTGTCTGTCTGTCTGTCTGTCTGTCTGTCTGTCTGTCTGTCTGTCTGTCTGTCTGTCTGTCTGTCTGTCTGTCTGTCTGTCTGTCTGTCTGTCTGTCTGTCTGTCTGTCTGTCTGTCTGTCTGTCTGTCTGTCTGTCTGTCTGTCTGTCTGTCTGTCTGTCTGTCTGTCTGTCTGTCTGTCTGTCTGTCTGTCTGTCTGTCTGTCTGTCTGTCTGTCTGTCTGTCTGTCTGTCTGTCTGTCTGTCTGTCTGTCTGTCTGTCTGTCTGTCTGTCTGTCTGTCTGTCTGTCTGTCTGTCTGTCTGTCTGTCTGTCTGTCTGTCTGTCTGTCTGTCTGTCTGTCTGTCTGTCTGTCTGTCTGTCTGTCTGTCTGTCTGTCTGTCTGTCTGTCTGTCTGTCTGTCTGTCTGTCTGTCTGTCTGTCTGTCTGTCTGTCTGTCTGTCTGTCTGTCTGTCTGTCTGTCTGTCTGTCTGTCTGTCTGTCTGTCTGTCTGTCTGTCTGTCTGTCTGTCTGTCTGTCTGTCTGTCTGTCTGTCTGTCTGTCTGTCTGTCTGTCTGTCTGTCTGTCTGTCTGTCTGTCTGTCTGTCTGTCTGTCTGTCTGTGGGAAGGGGCTAACACGGAACTTGGTCGGTGAATCAGAATCACCTGCTGTCTGAACAAGCTATGAAACTGGTTATATAAGTTATGTAACTTATTAATGAAAAGATGTGCGTACATTAGGGCGGAATTTTTTGTATAAAAAGGTTAAGATCATACAGTCATCCCCTTATGAATTGCCTCTTCATTGTTTGGGGCCTGTATTATAAAAATGTAAGAAAATTACACTTGATATTCTGCGATTTCTAAAGAATTTACATGCATAATCTTGTAGTTAAATTAAAAACGTGCATATTTACTCATAAAAATAAAATAATACCAAATTAACATAAATTAATTAATTTTTTTTAAATTTAATTTCATTCTTACAGATGTAAACTCAATTAAATTAATTTAATTTTAAAAAATATTTAAGTTTAAAACCATCCTGATTTTTAGGATTCCATCTGTTACGAATGGACCCCGAAATAAAGTTTTGTCAGTTTATCATATGTCAGCCGAATTTAAGTCTGAGGAACATTTTTTTGCTTCACATTGTGATTGTTAAAATATCGATTTATATAGGTCGACGTCTTGAACATCGATATTATAGACACCTTTAATCGCAATTTCATTAAGAACCAATATAAAACGAAAATAGAAAACAAATTCTCCACATCATAGAGAATTACGTATTACGTAAGAGTAAATATTTGATTGGTAATTGGAATTATTTAAGTAATTTGTACTCAGATTGAGTATTTTTCTTCTTGAAATTTAAGCATGAACAGAAATACTCATTCTGAGTCCAAAATACTAACTATCAGTACAAATTTGTCAAAATTTTTGTACTCAAATTAAGTACATTTGTGCCTTATTAAGGACATTTTTTCTCAAAATGAGTACAATCTGCACTCATTTTAGGAAATTATTTGGCTAGTATTTTAAAAACGAGTATTGCCTTTTCTCAAACTGAGTATTGCAAAATGATTAAATTGAGAAAAAGTTCTCAATTCGGAGAACTTCCTTTCTTACTTGCCACTTTATTTAATTGTTTCATAATTATGTGAATAATAAACTGTTATAAATAAAACAAACTTACTTTTTGTTCGACCGAAGTCGCCTTCTCCGCCACTCGATACCCTTGTGTTTAATTTAACGACTCTGTCTGTCTGTCTGTCTGTCTGTCTGTCTGTCTGTCTGTCTGTCTGTCTGTCTGTCTGTCTGTCTGTCTGTCTGTCTGTCTGTCTGTCTGTCTGTCTGTCTGTCTGTCTGTCTGTCTGTCTGTCTGTCTGTCTGTCTGTCTGTCTGTCTGTCTGTCTGTCTGTCTGTCTGTCTGTCTGTCTGTCTGTCTGTCTGTCTGTCTGTCTGTCTGTCTGTCTGTCTGTCTGTCTGTCTGTCTGTCTGTCTGTCTGTCTGTCTGTCTGTCTGTCTGTCTGTCTGTCTGTCTGTCTGTCTGTCTGTCTGTCTGTCTGTCTGTCTGTCTGTCTGTCTGTCTGTCTGTCTGTCTGTCTGTCTGTCTGTCTGTCTGTCTGTCTGTCTGTCTGTCTGTCTGTCTGTCTGTCTGTCTGTCTGTCTGTCTGTCTGTCTGTCTGTCTGTCTGTCTGTCTGTCTGTCTGTCTGTCTGTCTGTCTGTCTGTCTGTCTGTCTGTCTGTCTGTCTGTCTGTCTGTCTGTCTGTCTGTCTGTCTGTCTGTCTGTCTGTCTGTCTGTCTGTCTGTCTGTCTGTCTGTCTGTCTGTCTGTCTGTCTGTCTGTCTGTCTGTCTGTCTGTCTGTCTGTCTGTCTGTCTGTCTGTCTGTCTGTCTGTCTGTCTGTCTGTCTGTCTGTCTGTCTGTCTGTCTGTCTGTCTGTCTGTCTGTCTGTCTGTCTGTCTGTCTGTCTGTCTGTCTGTCTGTCTGTCTGTCTGTCTGTCTGTCTGTCTGTCTGTCTGTCTGTCTGTCTGTCTGTCTGTCTGTCTGTCTGTCTGTCTGTCTGTCTGTCTGTCTGTCTGTCTGTCTGTCTGTCTGTCTGTCTGTCTGTCTGTCTGTCTGTCTGTCTGTCTGTCTGTCTGTCTGTCTGTCTGTCTGTCTGTGGGAAGGGGCTAACACGGAACTTGGTCGGTGAATCAGAATCACCTGCTGTCTGAACAAGCTATGAAACTGGTTATATAAGTTATGTAACTTATTAATGAAAAGATGTGCGTACATTAGGGCGGAATTTTTTGTATAAAAAGGTTAAGATCATACAGTCATCCCCTTATGAATTGCCTCTTCATTGTTTGGGGCCTGTACCATAAAAATGTAAGAAAATTACACTTGATATTCTGCGATTTCTAAAGAATTTACATGCATAATCTTGTAGTTAAATTAAAAACGTGCATATTTACTCATAAAAATAAAATAATACCAAATTAACATAAATTAATTAATTTTTTTTAAATTTAATTTCATTCTTACAGATGTAAACTCAATTAAATTAATTTAATTTTAAAAAATATTTAAGTTTAAAACCATCCTGATTTTTAGGATTCCATCTGTTACGAATGGACCCCGAAATAAAGTTTTGTCAGTTTATCATATGTCAGCCGAATTTAAGTCTGAGGAACATTTTTTTGCTTCACATTGTGATTGTTAAAATATCGATTTATATAGGTCGACGTCTTGAACATCGATATTATAGACACCTTTAATCGCAATTTCATTAAGAACCAATATAAAACGAAAATAGAAAACAAATTCTCCACATCATAGAGAATTACGTATTACGTAAGAGTAAATATTTGATTGGTAATAATGGAATTATTTAAGTAATTTGTACTCAGATTGAGTATTTTTCTTCTTGAAATTTAAGCATGAACAGAAATACTCATTCTGAGTCCAAAATACTAACTATCAGTACAAATTTGTCAAAATTTTTGTACTCAAATTAAGTACATTTGTGCCTTATTAAGGACATTTTTTCTCAAAATGAGTACAATCTGCACTCATTTTAGGAAATTATTTGGCTAGTATTTTAAAAACGAGTATTGCCTTTTCTCAAACTGAGTATTGCAAAATGATTAAATTGAGAAAAAGTTCTCAATTCGGAGAACTTCCTTTCTTACTTGCCACTTTATTTAATTGTTTCATAATTATGTGAATAATAAACTGTTATAAATAAAACAAACTTACTTTTTGTTCGACCGAAGTCGCCTTCTCCGCCACTCGATACCCTTGTGTTTAATTTAACGACTCTGTCTGTCTGTCTGTCTGTCTGTCTGTCTGTCTGTCTGTCTGTCTGTCTGTCTGTCTGTCTGTCTGTCTGTCTGTCTGTCTGTCTGTCTGTCTGTCTGTCTGTCTGTCTGTCTGTCTGTCTGTCTGTCTGTCTGTCTGTCAGTCTGTCTGTCTGTCTGTCTGTCTGTCTGTCTGTCTGTCTGTCTGTCTGTCTGTCTGTCTGTCTGTCTGTCTGTCTGTCTGTCTGTCTGTCTGTCTGTCTGTCTGTCTGTCTGTCTGTCTGTCTGTCTGTCTGTCTGTCTGTCTGTCTGTCTGTCTGTCTGTCTGTCTGTCTGTCTGTCTGTCTGTCTGTCTGTCTGTCTGTCTGTCTGTCTGTCTGTCTGTCTGTCTGTCTGTCTGTCTGTCTGTCTGTCTGTCTGTCTGTCTGTCTGTCTGTCTGTCTGTCTGTCTGTCTGTCTGTCTGTCTGTCTGTCTGTCTGTCTGTCTGTCTGTCTGTCTGTCTGTCTGTCTGTCTGTCTGTCTGTCTGTCTGTCTGTCTGTCTGTCTGTCTGTCTGTCTGTCTGTCTGTCTGTCTGTCTGTCTGTCTGTCTGTCTGTCTGTCTGTCTGTCTGTCTGTCTGTCTGTCTGTCTGTCTGTCTGTCTGTCTGTCTGTCTGTCTGTCTGTCTGTCTGTCTGTCTGTCTGTCTGTCTGTCTGTCTGTCTGTCTGTCTGTCTGTCTGTCTGTCTGTCTGTCTGTCTGTCTGTCTGTCTGTCTGTCTGTCTGTCTGTCTGTCTGTCTGTCTGTCTGTCTGTCTGTCTGTCTGTCTGTCTGTCTGTCTGTCTGTCTGTCTGTCTGTCTGTCTGTCTGTCTGTCTGTCTGTCTGTCTGTCTGTCTGTCTGTCTGTCTGTCTGTCTGTCTGTCTGTCTGTCTGTCTGTCTGTCTGTCTGTCTGTCTGTCTGTCTGTCTGTCTGTCTGTCTGTCTGTCTGTCTGTCTGTCTGTCTGTCTGTCTGTCTGTCTGTCTGTCTGTCTGTCTGTCTGTCTGTCTGTCTGTCTGTCTGTCTGTCTGTCTGTCTGTCTGTCTGTCTGTCTGTCTGTCTGTCTGTCTGTCTGTCTGTCTGTCTGTCTGTCTGTCTGTCTGTCTGTCTGTCTGTCTGTCTGTCTGTCTGTCTGTCTGTCTGTCTGTCTGTCTGTCTGTCTGTCTGTCTGTCTGTCTGTCTGTCTGTCTGTCTGTCTGTCTGTCTGTCTGTCTGTCTGTCTGTCTGTCTGTCTGTCTGTCTGTCTGTCTGTCTGTCTGTCTGTCTGTCTGTCTGTCTGTCTGTCTGTCTGTCTGTCTGTCTGTCTGTCTGTCTGTCTGTCTGTCTGTCTGTCTGTCTGTCTGTCTGTCTGTCTGTCTGTCTGTCTGTCTGTCTGTCTGTCTGTCTGTCTGTCTGTCTGTCTGTCTGTCTGTCTGTCTGTCTGTCTGTCTGTCTGTCTGTCTGTCTGTCTGTCTGTCTGTCTGTCTGTCTGTCTGTCTGTCTGTCTGTCTGTCTGTGGGAAGGGGCTAACACGGAACTTGGTCGGTGAATCAGAATCACCTGCTGTCTGAACAAGCTATGAAACTGGTTATATAAGTTATGTAACTTATTAATGAAAAGATGTGCGTACATTAGGGCGGAATTTTTTGTATAAAAAGGTTAAGATCATACAGTCATCCCCTTATGAATTGCCTCTTCATTGTTTGGGGCCTGTACCATAAAAATGTAAGAAAATTACACTTGATATTCTGCGATTTCTAAAGAATTTACATGCATAATCTTGTAGTTAAATTAAAAACGTGCATATTTACTCATAAAAATAAAATAATACCAAATTAACATAAATTAATTAATTTTTTTTAAATTTAATTTCATTCTTACAGATGTAAACTCAATTAAATTAATTTAATTTTAAAAAATATTTAAGTTTAAAACCATCCTGATTTTTAGGATTCCATCTGTTACGAATGGACCCCGAAATAAAGTTTTGTCAGTTTATCATATGTCAGCCGAATTTAAGTCTGAGGAACATTTTTTTGCTTCACATTGTGATTGTTAAAATATCGATTTATATAGGTCGACGTCTTGAACATCGATATTATAGACACCTTTAATCGCAATTTCATTAAGAACCAATATAAAACGAAAATAGAAAACAAATTCTCCACATCATAGAGAATTACGTATTACGTAAGAGTAAATATTTGATTGGTAATAATGGAATTATTTAAGTAATTTGTACTCAGATTGAGTATTTTTCTTCTTGAAATTTAAGCATGAACAGAAATACTCATTCTGAGTCCAAAATACTAACTATCAGTACAAATTTGTCAAAATTTTTGTACTCAAATTAAGTACATTTGTGCCTTATTAAGGACATTTTTTCTCAAAATGAGTACAATCTGCACTCATTTTAGGAAATTATTTGGCTAGTATTTTAAAAACGAGTATTGCCTTTTCTCAAACTGAGTATTGCAAAATGATTAAATTGAGAAAAAGTTCTCAATTCGGAGAACTTCCTTTCTTACTTGCCACTTTATTTAATTGTTTCATAATTATGTGAATAATAAACTGTTATAAATAAAACAAACTTACTTTTTGTTCGACCGAAGTCGCCTTCTCCGTCACTCGATACCCTTGTGTTTAATTTAACGACTCTGTCTGTCTGTCTGTCTGTCTGTCTGTCTGTCTGTCTGTCTGTCTGTCTGTCTGTCTGTCTGTCTGTCTGTCTGTCTGTCTGTCTGTCTGTCTGTCTGTCTGTCTGTCTGTCTGTCTGTCTGTCTGTCTGTCTGTCTGTCTGTCTGTCTGTCTGTCTGTCTGTCTGTCTGTCTGTCTGTCTGTCTGTCTGTCTGTCTGTCTGTCTGTCTGTCTGTCTGTCTGTCTGTCTGTCTGTCTGTCTGTCTGTCTGTCTGTCTGTCTGTCTGTCTGTCTGTCTGTCTGTCTGTCTGTCTGTCTGTCTGTCTGTCTGTCTGTCTGTCTGTCTGTCTGTCTGTCTGTCTGTCTGTCTGTCTGTCTGTCTGTCTGTCTGTCTGTCTGTCTGTCTGTCTGTCTGTCTGTCTGTCTGTCTGTCTGTCTGTCTGTCTGTCTGTCTGTCTGTCTGTCTGTCTGTCTGTCTGTCTGTCTGTCTGTCTGTCTGTCTGTCTGTCTGTCTGTCTGTCTGTCTGTCTGTCTGTCTGTCTGTCTGTCTGTCTGTCTGTCTGTCTGTCTGTCTGTCTGTCTGTCTGTCTGTCTGTCTGTCTGTCTGTCTGTCTGTCTGTCTGTCTGTCTGTCTGTCTGTCTGTCTGTCTGTCTGTCTGTCTGTCTGTCTGTCTGTCTGTCTGTCTGTCTGTCTGTCTGTCTGTCTGTCTGTCTGTCTGTCTGTCTGTCTGTCTGTCTGTCTGTCTGTCTGTCTGTCTGTCTGTCTGTCTGTCTGTCTGTCTGTCTGTCTGTCTGTCTGTCTGTCTGTCTGTCTGTCTGTCTGTCTGTCTGTCTGTCTGTCTGTCTGTCTGTCTGTCTGTCTGTCTGTCTGTCTGTCTGTCTGTCTGTCTGTCTGTCTGTCTGTCTGTCTGTCTGTCTGTCTGTCTGTCTGTCTGTCTGTCTGTCTGTGGGAAGGGGCTAACACGGAACTTGGTCGGTGAATCAGAATCACCTGCTGTCTGAACAAGCTATGAAACTGGTTATATAAGTTATGTAACTTATTAATGAAAAGATGTGCGTACATTAGGGCGGAATTTTTTGTATAAAAAGGTTAAGATCATACAGTCATCCCCTTATGAATTGCCTCTTCATTGTTTGGGGCCTGTACCATAAAAATGTAAGAAAATTACACTTGATATTCTGCGATTTCTAAAGAATTTACATGCATAATCTTGTAGTTAAATTAAAAACGTGCATATTTACTCATAAAAATAAAATAATACCAAATTAACATAAATTAATTAATTTTTTTTAAATTTAATTTCATTCTTACAGATGTAAACTCAATTAAATTAATTTAATTTTAAAAAATATTTAAGTTTAAAACCATCCTGATTTTTAGGATTCCATCTGTTACGAATGGACCCCGAAATAAAGTTTTGTCAGTTTATCATATGTCAGCCGAATTTAAGTCTGAGGAACATTTTTTTGCTTCACATTGTGATTGTTAAAATATCGATTTATATAGGTCGACGTCTTGAACATCGATATTATAGACACCTTTAATCGCAATTTCATTAAGAACCAATATAAAACGAAAATAGAAAACAAATTCTCCACATCATAGAGAATTACGTATTACGTAAGAGTAAATATTTGATTGGTATTGGAATTATTTAAGTAATTTGTACTCAGATTGAGTATTTTTCTTCTTGAAATTTAAGCATGAACAGAAATACTCATTCTGAGTCCAAAATACTAACTATCAGTACAAATTTGTCAAAATTTTTGTACTCAAATTAAGTACATTTGTGCCTTATTAAGGACATTTTTTCTCAAAATGAGTACAATCTGCAATTCATAGGAAATTATTTGGCTAGTATTTTAAAAACGAGTATTGCCTTTTCTCAAACTGAGTATTGCAAAATGATTAAATTGAGAAAAAGTTCTCAATTCGGAGAACTTCCTTTCTTACTTGCCACTTTATTTAATTGTTTCATAATTATGTGAATAATAAACTGTTATAAATAAAACAAACTTACTTTTTGTTCGACCGAAGTCGCCTTCTCCGTCACTCGATACCCTTGTGTTTAATTTAACGACTCTGTCTGTCCGTCTGTCTGTCTGTCTGTCTGTCTGTCTGTCTGTCTGTCTGTCTGTCTGTCTGTCTGTCTGTCTGTCTGTCTGTCTGTCTGTCTGTCTGTCTGTCTGTCTGTCTGTCTGTCTGTCTGTCTGTCTGTCTGTCTGTCTGTCTGTCTGTCTGTCTGTCTGTCTGTCTGTCTGTCTGTCTGTCTGTCTGTCTGTCTGTCTGTCTGTCTGTCTGTCTGTCTGTCTGTCTGTCTGTCTGTCTGTCTGTCTGTCTGTCTGTCTGTCTGTCTGTCTGTCTGTCTGTCTGTCTGTCTGTCTGTCTGTCTGTCTGTCTGTCTGTCTGTCTGTCTGTCTGTCTGTCTGTCTGTCTGTCTGTCTGTCTGTCTGTCTGTCTGTCTGTCTGTCTGTCTGTCTGTCTGTCTGTCTGTCTGTCTGTCTGTCTGTCTGTCTGTCTGTCTGTCTGTCTGTCTGTCTGTCTGTCTGTCTGTCTGTCTGTCTGTCTGTCTGTCTGTCTGTCTGTCTGTCTGTCTGTCTGTCTGTCTGTCTGTCTGTCTGTCTGTCTGTCTGTCTGTCTGTCTGTCTGTCTGTCTGTCTGTCTGTCTGTCTGTCTGTCTGTCTGTCTGTCTGTCTGTCTGTCTGTCTGTCTGTCTGTCTGTCTGTCTGTCTGTCTGTCTGTCTGTCTGTCTGTCTGTCTGTCTGTCTGTCTGTCTGTCTGTCTGTCTGTCTGTCTGTCTGTCTGTCTGTCTGTCTGTCTGTCTGTCTGTCTGTCTGTCTGTCTGTCTGTCTGTCTGTCTGTCTGTCTGTCTGTCTGTCTGTCTGTCTGTCTGTCTGTCTGTCTGTCTGTCTGTCTGTCTGTCTGTCTGTCTGTCTGTCTGTCTGTCTGTCTGTCTGTCTGTCTGTCTGTCTGTCTGTCTGTCTGTCTGTCTGTCTGTCTGTCTGTCTGTCTGTCTGTCTGTCTGTCTGTCTGTCTGTCTGTCTGTCTGTCTGTCTGTCTGTCTGTCTGTCTGTCTGTCTGTCTGTCTGTCTGTCTGTCTGTCTGTCTGTCTGTCTGTCTGTCTGTCTGTCTGTCTGTCTGTCTGTCTGTCTGTCTGTGGGAAGGGGCTAACACGGAACTTGGTCGGTGAATCAGAATCACCTGCTGTCTGAACAAGCTATGAAACTGGTTATATAAGTTATGTAACTTATTAATGAAAAGATGTGCGTACATTAGGGCGGAATTTTTTGTATAAAAAGGTTAAGATCATACAGTCATCCCCTTATGAATTGCCTCTTCATTGTTTGGGGCCTGTACCATAAAAATGTAAGAAAATTACACTTGATATTCTGCGATTTCTAAAGAATTTACATGCATAATCTTGTAGTTAAATTAAAAACGTGCATATTTACTCATAAAAATAAAATAATACCAAATTAACATAAATTAATTAATTTTTTTTAAATTTAATTTCATTCTTACAGATGTAAACTCAATTAAATTAATTTAATTTTAAAAAATATTTAAGTTTAAAACCATCCTGATTTTTAGGATTCCATCTGTTACGAATGGACCCCGAAATAAAGTTTTGTCAGTTTATCATATGTCAGCCGAATTTAAGTCTGAGGAACATTTTTTTGCTTCACATTGTGATTGTTAAAATATCGATTTATATAGGTCGACGTCTTGAACATCGATATTATAGACACCTTTAATCGCAATTTCATTAAGAACCAATATAAAACGAAAATAGAAAACAAATTCTCCACATCATAGAGAATTACGTATTACGTAAGAGTAAATATTTGATTGGTAATATGGAATTATTTAAGTAATTTGTACTCAGATTGAGTATTTTTCTTCTTGAAATTTAAGCATGAACAGAAATACTCATTCTGAGTCCAAAATACTAACTATCAGTACAAATTTGTCAAAATTTTTGTACTCAAATTAAGTACATTTGTGCCTTATTAAGGACATTTTTTCTCAAAATGAGTACAATCTGCACTCATTTTAGGAAATTATTTGGCTAGTATTTTAAAAACGAGTATTGCCTTTTCTCAAACTGAGTATTGCAAAATGATTAAATTGAGAAAAAGTTCTCAATTCGGAGAACTTCCTTTCTTACTTGCCACTTTATTTAATTGTTTCATAATTATGTGAATAATAAACTGTTATAAATAAAACAAACTTACTTTTTGTTCGACCGAAGTCGCCTTCTCCGTCACTCGATACCCTTGTGTTTAATTTAACGACTCTGTCTGTCTGTCTGTCTGTCTGTCTGTCTGTCTGTCTGTCTGTCTGTCTGTCTGTCTGTCTGTCTGTCTGTCTGTCTGTCTGTCTGTCTGTCTGTCTGTCTGTCTGTCTGTCTGTCTGTCTGTCTGTCTGTCTGTCTGTCTGTCTGTCTGTCTGTCTGTCTGTCTGTCTGTCTGTCTGTCTGTCTGTCTGTCTGTCTGTCTGTCTGTCTGTCTGTCTGTCTGTCTGTCTGTCTGTCTGTCTGTCTGTCTGTCTGTCTGTCTGTCTGTCTGTCTGTCTGTCTGTCTGTCTGTCTGTCTGTCTGTCTGTCTGTCTGTCTGTCTGTCTGTCTGTCTGTCTGTCTGTCTGTCTGTCTGTCTGTCTGTCTGTCTGTCTGTCTGTCTGTCTGTCTGTCTGTCTGTCTGTCTGTCTGTCTGTCTGTCTGTCTGTCTGTCTGTCTGTCTGTCTGTCTGTCTGTCTGTCTGTCTGTCTGTCTGTCTGTCTGTCTGTCTGTCTGTCTGTCTGTCTGTCTGTCTGTCTGTCTGTCTGTCTGTCTGTCTGTCTGTCTGTCTGTCTGTCTGTCTGTCTGTCTGTCTGTCTGTCTGTCTGTCTTCTGTCTGTCTGTCTTCTGTCTGTCTGTCTGTCTGTCTGTCTGTCTGTCTGTCTGTCTGTCTGTCTGTCTGTCTGTCTGTCTGTCTGTCTGTCTGTCTGTCTGTCTGTCTGTCTGTCTTCTTCTGTCTGTCTGTCTGTCTGTCTGTCTGTCTGTCTGTCTGTCTGTCTGTCTGTCTGTCTGTCTGTCTGTCTGTCTGTCTGTCTGTCTGTCTGTCTGTCTGTCTGTCTGTCTGTCTGTCTGTCTGTCTGTCTGTCTGTCTGTCTGTCTGTCTGTCTGTCTGTCTGTCTGTCTGTCTGTCTGTCTGTCTGTCTGTCTGTCTGTCTGTCTGTCTGTCTGTCTGTCTGTCTGTCTGTGGGAAGGGGCTAACACGGAACTTGGTCGGTGAATCAGAATCACCTGCTGTCTGAACAAGCTATGAAACTGGTTATATAAGTTATGTAACTTATTAATGAAAAGATGTGCGTACATTAGGGCGGAATTTTTTGTATAAAAAGGTTAAGATCATACAGTCATCCCCTTATGAATTGCCTCTTCATTGTTTGGGGCCTGTATTATAAAAATGTAAGAAAATTACACTTGATATTCTGCGATTTCTAAAGAATTTACATGCATAATCTTGTAGTTAAATTAAAAACGTGCATATTTACTCATAAAAATAAAATAATACCAAATTAACATAAATTAATTAATTTTTTTTAAATTTAATTTCATTCTTACAGATGTAAACTCAATTAAATTAATTTAATTTTAAAAAATATTTAAGTTTAAAACCATCCTGATTTTTAGGATTCCATCTGTTACGAATGGACCCCGAAATAAAGTTTTGTCAGTTTATCATATGTCAGCCGAATTTAAGTCTGAGGAACATTTTTTTGCTTCACATTGTGATTGTTAAAATATCGATTTATATAGGTCGACGTCTTGAACATCGATATTATAGACACCTTTAATCGCAATTTCATTAAGAACCAATATAAAACGAAAATAGAAAACAAATTCTCCACATCATAGAGAATTACGTATTACGTAAGAGTAAATATTTGATTGGTAGAATACATGGAATTATTTAAGTAATTTGTACTCAGATTGAGTATTTTTCTTCTTGAAATTTAAGCATGAACAGAAATACTCATTCTGAGTCCAAAATACTAACTATCAGTACAAATTTGTCAAAATTTTTGTACTCAAATTAAGTACATTTGTGCCTTATTAAGGACATTTTTTCTCAAAATGAGTACAATCTGCACTCATTTTAGGAAATTATTTGGCTAGTATTTTAAAAACGAGTATTGCCTTTTCTCAAACTGAGTATTGCAAAATGATTAAATTGAGAAAAAGTTCTCAATTCGGAGAACTTCCTTTCTTACTTGCCACTTTATTTAATTGTTTCATAATTATGTGAATAATAAACTGTTATAAATAAAACAAACTTACTTTTTGTTCGACCGAAGTCGCCTTCTCCGTCACTCGATACCCTTGTGTTTAATTTAACGACTCTGTCTGTCTGTCTGTCTGTCTGTCTGTCTGTCTGTCTGTCTGTCTGTCTGTCTGTCTGTCTGTCTGTCTGTCTGTCTGTCTGTCTGTCTGTCTGTCTGTCTGTCTGTCTGTCTGTCTGTCTGTCTGTCTGTCTGTCTGTCTGTCTGTCTGTCTGTCTGTCTGTCTGTCTGTCTGTCTGTCTGTCTGTCTGTCTGTCTGTCTGTCTGTCTGTCTGTCTGTCTGTCTGTCTGTCTGTCTGTCTGTCTGTCTGTCTGTCTGTCTGTCTGTCTGTCTGTCTGTCTGTCTGTCTGTCTGTCTGTCTGTCTGTCTGTCTGTCTGTCTGTCTGTCTGTCTGTCTGTCTGTCTGTCTGTCTGTCTGTCTGTCTGTCTGTCTGTCTGTCTGTCTGTCTGTCTGTCTGTCTGTCTGTCTGTCTGTCTGTCTGTCTGTCTGTCTGTCTGTCTGTCTGTCTGTCTGTCTGTCTGTCTGTCTGTCTGTCTGTCTGTCTGTCTGTCTGTCTGTCTGTCTGTCTGTCTGTCTGTCTGTCTGTCTGTCTGTCTGTCTGTCTGTCTGTCTGTCTGTCTGTCTGTCTGTCTGTCTGTCTGTCTGTCTGTCTGTCTGTCTGTCTGTCTGTCTGTCTGTCTGTCTGTCTGTCTGTCTGTCTGTCTGTCTGTCTGTCTGTCTGTCTGTCTGTCTGTCTGTCTGTCTGTCTGTCTGTCTGTCTGTCTGTCTGTCTGTCTGTCTGTCTGTCTGTCTGTCTGTCTGTCTGTCTGTCTGTCTGTCTGTCTGTCTGTCTGTCTGTCTGTCTGTCTGTCTGTCTGTCTGTCTGTCTGTCTGTCTGTCTGTCTGTCTGTCTGTCTGTCTGTCTGTCTGTCTGTCTGTCTGTCTGTCTGTCTGTCTGTCTGTCTGTCTGTCTGTCTGTCTGTCTGTCTGTCTGTCTGTCTGTCTGTCTGTCTGTCTGTCTGTCTGTCTGTCTGTCTGTCTGTCTGTCTGTCTGTCTGTCTGTCTGTCTGTCTGTCTGTCTGTCTGTCTGTCTGTCTGTGGGAAGGGGCTAACACGGAACTTGGTCGGTGAATCAGAATCACCTGCTGTCTGAACAAGCTATGAAACTGGTTATATAAGTTATGTAACTTATTAATGAAAAGATGTGCGTACATTAGGGCGGAATTTTTTGTATAAAAAGGTTAAGATCATACAGTCATCCCCTTATGAATTGCCTCTTCATTGTTTGGGGCCTGTACTATAAAAATGTAAGAAAATTACACTTGATATTCTGCGATTTCTAAAGAATTTACATGCATAATCTTGTAGTTAAATTAAAAACGTGCATATTTACTCATAAAAATAAAATAATACCAAATTAACATAAATTAATTAATTTTTTTTAAATTTAATTTCATTCTTACAGATGTAAACTCAATTAAATTAATTTAATTTTAAAAAATATTTAAGTTTAAAACCATCCTGATTTTTAGGATTCCATCTGTTACGAATGGACCCCGAAATAAAGTTTTGTCAGTTTATCATATGTCAGCCGAATTTAAGTCTGAGGAACATTTTTTTGCTTCACATTGTGATTGTTAAAATATCGATTTATATAGGTCGACGTCTTGAACATCGATATTATAGACACCTTTAATCGCAATTTCATTAAGAACCAATATAAAACGAAAATAGAAAACAAATTCTCCACATCATAGAGAATTACGTATTACGTAAGAGTAAATATTTGATTGGTATTGGAATTATTTAAGTAATTTGTACTCAGATTGAGTATTTTTCTTCTTGAAATTTAAGCATGAACAGAAATACTCATTCTGAGTCCAAAATACTAACTATCAGTACAAATTTGTCAAAATTTTTGTACTCAAATTAAGTACATTTGTGCCTTATTAAGGACATTTTTTCTCAAAATGAGTACAATCTGCACTCATTTTAGGAAATTATTTGGCTAGTATTTTAAAAACGAGTATTGCCTTTTCTCAAACTGAGTATTGCAAAATGATTAAATTGAGAAAAAGTTCTCAATTCGGAGAACTTCCTTTCTTACTTGCCACTTTATTTAATTGTTTCATAATTATGTGAATAATAAACTGTTATAAATAAAACAAACTTACTTTTTGTTCGACCGAAGTCGCCTTCTCCGTCACTCGATACCCTTGTGTTTAATTTAACGACTCTGTCTGTCCGTCTGTCTGTCTGTCTGTCTGTCTGTCTGTCTGTCTGTCTGTCTGTCTGTCTGTCTGTCTGTCTGTCTGTCTGTCTGTCTGTCTGTCTGTCTGTCTGTCTGTCTGTCTGTCTGTCTGTCTGTCTGTCTGTCTGTCTGTCTGTCTGTCTGTCTGTCTGTCTGTCTGTCTGTCTGTCTGTCTGTCTGTCTGTCTGTCTGTCTGTCTGTCTGTCTGTCTGTCTGTCTGTCTGTCTGTCTGTCTGTCTGTCTGTCTGTCTGTCTGTCTGTCTGTCTGTCTGTCTGTCTGTCTGTCTGTCTGTCTGTCTGTCTGTCTGTCTGTCTGTCTGTCTGTCTGTCTGTCTGTCTGTCTGTCTGTCTGTCTGTCTGTCTGTCTGTCTGTCTGTCTGTCTGTCTGTCTGTCTGTCTGTCTGTCTGTCTGTCTGTCTGTCTGTCTGTCTGTCTGTCTGTCTGTCTGTCTGTCTGTCTGTCTGTCTGTGTGGGAAGGGGCTAACACGGAACTTGGTCGGTGAATCAGAATCACCTGCTGTCTGAACAAGCTATGAAACTGGTTATATAAGTTATGTAACTTATTAATGAAAAGATGTGCGTACATTAGGGCGGAATTTTTTGTATAAAAAGGTTAAGATCATACAGTCATCCCCTTATGAATTGCCTCTTCATTGTTTGGGGCCTGTACTATAAAAATGTAAGAAAATTACACTTGATATTCTGCGATTTCTAAAGAATTTACATGCATAATCTTGTAGTTAAATTAAAAACGTGCATATTTACTCATAAAAATAAAATAATACCAAATTAACATAAATTAATTAATTTTTTTTAAATTTAATTTCATTCTTACAGATGTAAACTCAATTAAATTAATTTAATTTTAAAAAATATTTAAGTTTAAAACCATCCTGATTTTTAGGATTCCATCTGTTACGAATGGACCCCGAAATAAAGTTTTGTCAGTTTATCATATGTCAGCCGAATTTAAGTCTGAGGAACATTTTTTTGCTTCACATTGTGATTGTTAAAATATCGATTTATATAGGTCGACGTCTTGAACATCGATATTATAGACACCTTTAATCGCAATTTCATTAAGAACCAATATAAAACGAAAATAGAAAACAAATTCTCCACATCATAGAGAATTACGTATTACGTAAGAGTAAATATTTGATTGGTAATACATGAGAATTATTTAAGTAATTTGTACTCAGATTGAGTATTTTTCTTCTTGAAATTTAAGCATGAACAGAAATACTCATTCTGAGTCCAAAATACTAACTATCAGTACAAATTTGTCAAAATTTTTGTACTCAAATTAAGTACATTTGTGCCTTATTAAGGACATTTTTTCTCAAAATGAGTACAATCTGCACTCATTTTAGGAAATTATTTGGCTAGTATTTTAAAAACGAGTATTGCCTTTTCTCAAACTGAGTATTGCAAAATGATTAAATTGAGAAAAAGTTCTCAATTCGGAGAACTTCCTTTCTTACTTGCCACTTTATTTAATTGTTTCATAATTATGTGAATAATAAACTGTTATAAATAAAACAAACTTACTTTTTGTTCGACCGAAGTCGCCTTCTCCGTCACTCGATACCCTTGTGTTTAATTTAACGACTCTGTCTGTCCGTCTGTCTGTCTGTCTGTCTGTCTGTCTGTCTGTCTGTCTGTCTGTCTGTCTGTCTGTCTGTCTGTCTGTCTGTCTGTCTGTCTGTCTGTCTGTCTGTCTGTCTGTCTGTCTGTCTGTCTGTCTGTCTGTCTGTCTGTCTGTCTGTCTGTCTGTCTGTCTGTCTGTCTGTCTGTCTGTCTGTCTGTCTGTCTGTCTGTCTGTCTGTCTGTCTGTCTGTCTGTCTGTCTGTCTGTCTGTCTGTCTGTCTGTCTGTCTGTCTGTCTGTCTGTCTGTCTGTCTGTCTGTCTGTCTGTCTGTCTGTCTGTCTGTCTGTCTGTCTGTCTGTCTGTCTGTCTGTCTGTCTGTCTGTCTGTCTGTCTGTCTGTCTGTCTGTCTGTCTGTCTGTCTGTCTGTCTGTCTGTCTGTCTGTCTGTCTGTCTGTCTGTCTGTCTGTCTGTCTGTCTGTCTGTCTGTCTGTCTGTCTGTCTGTCTGTCTGTCTGTCTGTCTGTCTGTCTGTCTGTCTGTCTGTCTGTCTGTCTGTCTGTCTGTCTGTCTGTCTGTCTGTCTGTCTGTCTGTCTGTCTGTCTGTCTGTCTGTCTGTCTGTCTGTCTGTCTGTCTGTCTGTCTGTCTGTCTGTCTGTCTGTCTGTCTGTCTGTCTGTCTGTCTGTCTGTCTGTCTGTCTGTCTGTCTGTCTGTCTGTCTGTCTGTCTGTCTGTCTGTCTGTCTGTCTGTCTGTCTGTCTGTCTGTCTGTCTGTCTGTCTGTCTGTCTGTCTGTCTGTCTGTCTGTCTGTCTGTCTGTCTGTCTGTCTGTCTGTCTGTCTGTCTGTCTGTCTGTCTGTCTGTCTGTCTGTCTGTCTGTCTGTCTGTCTGTCTGTCTGTCTGTCTGTCTGTCTGTCTGTCTGTCTGTCTGTCTGTCTGTCTGTCTGTCTGTCTGTCTGTCTGTCTGTCTGTCTGTCTGTCTGTCTGTCTGTCTGTCTGTCTGTCTGTCTGTCTGTCTGTCTGTCTGTCTGTCTGTCTGTCTGTCTGTCTGTCTGTCTGTCTGTCTGTCTGTCTGTCTGTCTGTCTGTCTGTCTGTCTGTCTGTCTGTCTGTCTGTCTGTCTGTCTGTCTGTCTGTCTGTCTGTCTGTCTGTCTGTCTGTCTGTCTGTCTGTCTGTCTGTCTGTCTGTCTGTCTGTCTGTCTGTCTGTCTGTCTGTGGGAAGGGGCTAACACGGAACTTGGTCGGTGAATCAGAATCACCTGCTGTCTGAACAAGCTATGAAACTGGTTATATAAGTTATGTAACTTATTAATGAAAAGATGTGCGTACATTAGGGCGGAATTTTTTGTATAAAAAGGTTAAGATCATACAGTCATCCCCTTATGAATTGCCTCTTCATTGTTTGGGGCCTGTATTATAAAAATGTAAGAAAATTACACTTGATATTCTGCGATTTCTAAAGAATTTACATGCATAATCTTGTAGTTAAATTAAAAACGTGCATATTTACTCATAAAAATAAAATAATACCAAATTAACATAAATTAATTAATTTTTTTTAAATTTAATTTCATTCTTACAGATGTAAACTCAATTAAATTAATTTAATTTTAAAAAATATTTAAGTTTAAAACCATCCTGATTTTTAGGATTCCATCTGTTACGAATGGACCCCGAAATAAAGTTTTGTCAGTTTATCATATGTCAGCCGAATTTAAGTCTGAGGAACATTTTTTTGCTTCACATTGTGATTGTTAAAATATCGATTTATATAGGTCGACGTCTTGAACATCGATATTATAGACACCTTTAATCGCAATTTCATTAAGAACCAATATAAAACGAAAATAGAAAACAAATTCTCCACATCATAGAGAATTACGTATTACGTAAGAGTAAATATTTGATTGGTAATACATGGAATTATTTAAGTAATTTGTACTCAGATTGAGTATTTTTCTTCTTGAAATTTAAGCATGAACAGAAATACTCATTCTGAGTCCAAAATACTAACTATCAGTACAAATTTGTCAAAATTTTTGTACTCAAATTAAGTACATTTGTGCCTTATTAAGGACATTTTTTCTCAAAATGAGTACAATCTGCACTCATTTTAGGAAATTATTTGGCTAGTATTTTAAAAACGAGTATTGCCTTTTCTCAAACTGAGTATTGCAAAATGATTAAATTGAGAAAAAGTTCTCAATTCGGAGAACTTCCTTTCTTACTTGCCACTTTATTTAATTGTTTCATAATTATGTGAATAATAAACTGTTATAAATAAAACAAACTTACTTTTTGTTCGACCGAAGTCGCCTTCTCCGTCACTCGATACCCTTGTGTTTAATTTAACGACTCTGTCTGTCTGTCTGTCTGTCTGTCTGTCTGTCTGTCTGTCTGTCTGTCTGTCTGTCTGTCTGTCTGTCTGTCTGTCTGTCTGTCTGTCTGTCTGTCTGTCTGTCTGTCTGTCTGTCTGTCTGTCTGTCTGTCTGTCTGTCTGTCTGTCTGTCTGTCTGTCTGTCTGTCTGTCTGTCTGTCTGTCTGTCTGTCTGTCTGTCTGTCTGTCTGTCTGTCTGTCTGTCTGTCTGTCTGTCTGTCTGTCTGTCTGTCTGTCTGTCTGTCTGTCTGTCTGTCTGTCTGTCTGTCTGTCTGTCTGTCTGTCTGTCTGTCTGTCTGTCTGTCTGTCTGTCTGTCTGTCTGTCTGTCTGTCTGTCTGTCTGTCTGTCTGTCTGTCTGTCTGTCTGTCTGTCTGTCTGTCTGTCTGTCTGTCTGTCTGTCTGTCTGTCTGTCTGTCTGTCTGTCTGTCTGTCTGTCTGTCTGTCTGTCTGTCTGTCTGTCTGTCTGTCTGTCTGTCTGTCTGTCTGTCTGTCTGTCTGTCTGTCTGTCTGTCTGTCTGTCTGTCTGTCTGTCTGTCTGTCTGTCTGTCTGTCTGTCTGTCTGTCTGTCTGTCTGTCTGTCTGTCTGTCTGTCTGTCTGTCTGTCTGTCTGTCTGTCTGTCTGTCTGTCTGTCTGTCTGTCTGTCTGTCTGTCTGTCTGTCTGTCTGTCTGTCTGTCTGTCTGTCTGTCTGTCTGTCTGTCTGTCTGTCTGTCTGTCTGTCTGTCTGTCTGTCTGTCTGTCTGTCTGTCTGTCTGTCTGTCTGTCTGTCTGTCTGTCTGTCTGTCTGTCTGTCTGTCTGTCTGTCTGTCTGTCTGTGGGAAGGGGCTAACACGGAACTTGGTCGGTGAATCAGAATCACCTGCTGTCTGAACAAGCTATGAAACTGGTTATATAAGTTATGTAACTTATTAATGAAAAGATGTGCGTACATTAGGGCGGAATTTTTTGTAGAAAAAGGTTAAGATCATACAGTCATCCCCTTATGAATTGCCTCTTCATTGTTTGGGGCCTGTATTATAAAAATGTAAGAAAATTACACTTGATATTCTGCGATTTCTAAAGAATTTACATGCATAATCTTGTAGTTAAATTAAAAACGTGCATATTTACTCATAAAAATAAAATAATACCAAATTAACATAAATTAATTAATTTTTTTTAAATTTAATTTCATTCTTACAGATGTAAACTCAATTAAATTAATTTAATTTTAAAAAATATTTAAGTTTAAAACCATCCTGATTTTTAGGATTCCATCTGTTACGAATGGACCCCGAAATAAAGTTTTGTCAGTTTATCATATGTCAGCCGAATTTAAGTCTGAGGAACATTTTTTTGCTTCACATTGTGATTGTTAAAATATCGATTTATATAGGTCGACGTCTTGAACATCGATATTATAGACACCTTTAATCGCAATTTCATTAAGAACCAATATAAAACGAAAATAGAAAACAAATTCTCCACATCATAGAGAATTACGTATTACGTAAGAGTAAATATTTGATTGGTGAATACATGGAATTATTTAAGTAATTTGTACTCAGATTGAGTATTTTTCTTCTTGAAATTTAAGCATGAACAGAAATACTCATTCTGAGTCCAAAATACTAACTATCAGTACAAATTTGTCAAAATTTTTGTACTCAAATTAAGTACATTTGTGCCTTATTAAGGACATTTTTTCTCAAAATGAGTACAATCTGCACTCATTTTAGGAAATTATTTGGCTAGTATTTTAAAAACGAGTATTGCCTTTTCTCAAACTGAGTATTGCAAAATGATTAAATTGAGAAAAAGTTCTCAATTCGGAGAACTTCCTTTCTTACTTGCCACTTTATTTAATTGTTTCATAATTATGTGAATAATAAACTGTTATAAATAAAACAAACTTACTTTTTGTTCGACCGAAGTCGCCTTCTCCGTCACTCGATACCCTTGTGTTTAATTTAACGACTCTGTCTGTCCGTCTGTCTGTCTGTCTGTCTGTCTGTCTGTCTGTCTGTCTGTCTGTCTGTCTGTCTGTCTGTCTGTCTGTCTGTCTGTCTGTCTGTCTGTCTGTCTGTCTGTCTGTCTGTCTGTCTGTCTGTCTGTCTGTCTGTCTGTCTGTCTGTCTGTCTGTCTGTCTGTCTGTCTGTCTGTCTGTCTGTCTGTCTGTCTGTCTGTCTGTCTGTCTGTCTGTCTGTCTGTCTGTCTGTCTGTCTGTCTGTCTGTCTGTCTGTCTGTCTGTCTGTCTGTCTGTCTGTCTGTCTGTCTGTCTGTCTGTCTGTCTGTCTGTCTGTCTGTCTGTCTGTCTGTCTGTCTGTCTGTCTGTCTGTCTGTCTGTCTGTCTGTCTGTCTGTCTGTCTGTCTGTCTGTCTGTCTGTCTGTCTGTCTGTCTGTCTGTCTGTCTGTCTGTCTGTCTGTCTGTCTGTCTGTCTGTCTGTCTGTCTGTCTGTCTGTCTGTCTGTCTGTCTGTCTGTCTGTCTGTCTGTCTGTCTGTCTGTCTGTCTGTCTGTCTGTCTGTCTGTCTGTCTGTCTGTCTGTCTGTCTGTCTGTCTGTCTGTCTGTCTGTCTGTCTGTCTGTCTGTCTGTCTGTCTGTCTGTCTGTCTGTCTGTCTGTCTGTCTGTCTGTCTGTCTGTCTGTCTGTCTGTCTGTCTGTCTGTCTGTCTGTCTGTCTGTCTGTCTGTCTGTCTGTCTGTCTGTCTGTCTGTCTGTCTGTCTGTCTGTCTGTCTGTCTGTCTGTCTGTCTGTCTGTCTGTCTGTCTGTCTGTCTGTCTGTCTGTCTGTCTGTCTGTCTGTCTGTCTGTCTGTCTGTCTGTCTGTCTGTCTGTCTGTCTGTCTGTCTGTCTGTCTGTCTGTCTGTCTGTCTGTCTGTCTGTCTGTCTGTCTGTCTGTCTGTCTGTCTGTCTGTCTGTCTGTCTGTCTGTCTGTCTGTCTGTCTGTCTGTCTGTCTGTCTGTCTGTCTGTCTGTCTGTCTGTCTGTCTGTCTGTCTGTCTGTCTGTCTGTCTGTCTGTCTGTCTGTCTGTCTGTCTGTCTGTCTGTCTGTCTGTCTGTCTGTCTGTCTGTCTGTCTGTCTGTCTGTCTGTCTGTCTGTCTGTCTGTCTGTCTGTCTGTCTGTCTGTCTGTCTGTCTGTCTGTCTGTCTGTCTGTCTGTCTGTCTGTCTGTCTGTCTGTCTGTCTGTCTGTCTGTCTGTCTGTCTGTCTGTCTGTCTGTCTGTCTGTCTGTCTGTCTGTCTGTCTGTCTGTCTGTCTGTCTGTCTGTCTGTCTGTCTGTCTGTCTGTCTGTCTGTCTGTCTGTCTGTCTGTCTGTCTGTCTGTCTGTCTGTCTGTCTGTCTGTCTGTCTGTCTGTCTGTCTGTCTGTCTGTCTGTCTGTCTGTCTGTCTGTCTGTCTGTCTGTCTGTCTGTCTGTCTGTCTGTCTGTCTGTCTGTCTGTCTGTCTGTCTGTCTGTCTGTCTGTCTGTCTGTCTGTCTGTCTGTCTGTCTGTCTGTCTGTCTGTCTGTCTGTCTGTCTGTCTGTCTGTCTGTCTGTCTGTCTGTCTGTCTGTCTGTCTGTCTGTCTGTCTGTCTGTCTGTCTGTCTGTCTGTCTGTCTGTCTGTCTGTCTGTCTGTCTGTCTGTCTGTCTGTCTGTCTGTCTGTCTGTCTGTCTGCCTGTCTGTCTGTCTGTCTGTCTGTCTGTCTGTCTGTCTGTCTGTCTGTCTGTCTGTCTGTCTGTCTGTCTGTCTGTCTGTCTGTCTGTCTGTCTGTCTGTCTGTCTGTCTGTCTGTCTGTCTGTCTGTCTGTCTGTCTGTCTGTGGGAAGGGGCTAACACGGAACTTGGTCGGTGAATCAGAATCACCTGCTGTCTGAACAAGCTATGAAACTGGTTATATAAGTTATGTAACTTATTAATGAAAAGATGTGCGTACATTAGGGCGGAATTAAAAAGGTTAAGATCATACAGTCATCCCCTTATGAATTGCCTCTTCATTGTTTGGGGCCTGTATTATAAAAATGTAAGAAAATTACACTTGATATTCTGCGATTTCTAAAGAATTTACATGCATAATCTTGTAGTTAAATTAAAAACGTGCATATTTACTCATAAAAATAAAATAATACCAAATTAACATAAATTAATTAATTTTTTTTAAATTTAATTTCATTCTTACAGATGTAAACTCAATTAAATTAATTTAATTTTAAAAAATATTTAAGTTTAAAACCATCCTGATTTTTAGGATTCCATCTGTTACGAATGGACCCCGAAATAAAGTTTTGTCAGTTTATCATATGTCAGCCGAATTTAAGTCTGAGGAACATTTTTTTGCTTCACATTGTGATTGTTAAAATATCGATTTATATAGGTCGACGTCTTGAACATCGATATTATAGACACCTTTAATCGCAATTTCATTAAGAACCAATATAAAACGAAAATAGAAAACAAATTCTCCACATCATAGAGAATTACGTATTACGTAAGAGTAAATATTTGATTGGTACTGGAATTATTTAAGTAATTTGTACTCAGATTGAGTATTTTTCTTCTTGAAATTTAAGCATGAACAGAAATACTCATTCTGAGTCCAAAATACTAACTAACAGTACAAATTTGTCAAAATTTTTGTACTCAAATTAAGTACATTTGTGCCTTATTAAGGACATTTTTTCTCAAAATGAGTACAATCTGCACTCATTTTAGGAAATTATTTGGCTAGTATTTTAAAAACGAGTATTGCCTTTTCTCAAACTGAGTATTGCAAAATGATTAAATTGAGAAAAAGTTCTCAATTCGGAGAACTTCCTTTCTTACTTGCCACTTTATTTAATTGTTTCATAATTATGTGAATAATAAACTGTTATAAATAAAACAAACTTACTTTTTGTTCGACCGAAGTCGCCTTCTCCGTCACTCGATACCCTTGTGTTTAATTTAACGACTTCTGTCTGTCTGTCTGTCTGTCTGTCTGTCTGTCTGTCTGTCTGTCTGTCTGTCTGTCTGTCTGTCTGTCTGTCTGTCTGTCTGTCTGTCTGTCTGTCTGTCTGTCTGTCTGTCTGTCTGTCTGTCTGTCTGTCTGTCTGTCTGTCTGTCTGTCTGTCTGTCTGTCTGTCTGTCTGTCTGTCTGTCTGTCTGTCTGTCTGTCTGTCTGTCTGTCTGTCTGTCTGTCTGTCTGTCTGTCTGTCTGTCTGTCTGTCTGTCTGTCTGTCTGTCTGTCTGTCTGTCTGTCTGTCTGTCTGTCTGTCTGTCTGTCTGTCTGTCTGTCTGTCTGTCTGTCTGTCTGTCTGTCTGTCTGTCTGTCTGTCTGTCTGTCTGTCTGTCTGTCTGTCTGTCTGTCTGTCTGTCTGTCTGTCTGTCTGTCTGTCTGTCTGTCTGTCTGTCTGTCTGTCTGTCTGTCTGTCTGTCTGTCTGTCTGTCTGTCTGTCTGTCTGTCTGTCTGTCTGTCTGTCTGTCTGTCTGTCTGTCTGTCTGTCTGTCTGTCTGTCTGTCTGTCTGTCTGTCTGTCTGTCTGTCTGTCTGTCTGTCTGTCTGTCTGTCTGTCTGTCTGTCTGTCTGTCTGTCTGTCTGTCTGTCTGTCTGTCTGTCTGTCTGTCTGTCTGTCTGTCTGTCTGTCTGTCTGTCTGTCTGTCTGTCTGTCTGTCTGTCTGTCTGTCTGTCTGTCTGTCTGTCTGTCTGTCTGTCTGTCTGTCTGTCTGTCTGTCTGTCTGTCTGTCTGTCTGTCTGTCTGTCTGTCTGTCTGTCTGTCTGTCTGTCTGTCTGTCTGTCTGTCTGTCTGTCTGTCTGTCTGTCTGTCTGTCTGTCTGTCTGTCTGTCTGTCTGTCTGTCTGTCTGTCTGTCTGTCTGTCTGTCTGTCTGTCTGTCTGTCTGTCTGTCTGTCTGTCTGTCTGTCTGTCTGTCTGTCTGTCTGTCTGTCTGTCTGTCTGTCTGTCTGTCTGTCTGTCTGTCTGTCTGTCTGTCTGTCTGTCTGTCTGTCTGTCTGTCTGTCTGTCTGTCTGTCTGTCTGTCTGTCTGTCTGTCTGTCTGTCTGTCTGTCTGTCTGTCTGTCTGTCTGTCTGTCTGTCTGTCTGTCTGTCTGTCTGTCTGTCTGTCTGTCTGTCTGTCTGTCTGTCTGTCTGTCTGTCTGTCTGTCTGTCTGTCTGTCTGTCTGTCTGTCTGTCTGTCTGTCTGTCTGTCTGTCTGTCTGTCTGTCTGTCTGTCTGTCTGTCTGTCTGTCTGTCTGTCTGTCTGTCTGTCTGTCTGTCTGTCTGTCTGTCTGTCTGTCTGTCTGTCTGTCTGTCTGTCTGTCTGTCTGTCTGTCTGTCTGTCTGTCTGTCTGTAGGAAGGGGCTAACACGGAACTTGGTCGGTGAATCAGAATCACCTGCTGTCTGAACAAGCTCTGAAACTGGTTATATAAGTTATGTAACTTATTAATGAAAAGATGTGCGTACATTAGGGCGGAATTTTTTGTATAAAAAGGTTAAGATCATACAGTCATCCCCTTATGAATTGCCTCTTCATTGTTTGGGGCCTATACCATAAAAATGTAAGAAAATTACACTTGATATTCCGCGATTTCTAAAGAATTTACATGCATAATCTTGTAGTTAAATTAAAAACGTGCATATTTACTCATAAAAATAAAATAATAACAAATTAACATAAATTAATTAATTTTTTTTAAATTTAATTTCATTCTTACAGATGTAAACTCAATTAAATTAATTTAATTTTAAAAAATATTTAAGTTTAAAACCATCCTGATTTTTAGGATTCCATCTGTTACGAATGGACCCCGAAATAAAGTTTTGTCAGTTTATCATATGTCAGCCGAATTTAAGTCTGAGGAACATTTTTTTGCTTCACATTGTGATTGTTAAAATATCGATTTATATAGGTCGACGTCTTGAACAGCGATATTATAGACACCTTTAATCGCAATTTCATTAAGAACCAATATAAAACGAAAATAGAAAACAAATTCTCCACATCATAGAGAATTACGTATTACGTAAGAGTAAATATTTGATTGGTAGAATACATACACAGAGAGAATTATTTAAGTAATTTGTACTCAGATTGAGTATTTTTCTTCTTAAAATTTAAGCATGAACAGAAATACTCATTCTGAGTCCAAAATACTAACTATCAGTACAAATTTGTCAAAATTTTTGTACTCAAATTAAGTACATTTGTGCCTTATTAAGGACATTTTTTCTCAAAATGAGTACAATCTGCACTCATTTTAGGAAATTATTTGGCTAGTATTTTAAAAACGAGTATTGCCTTTTCTCAAACTGAGTATTGCAAAATGATTAAATTGAGAAAAAGTTCTCAATTCGGAGAACTTCCTTTCTTACTTGCCACTTTATTTAATTGTTTCATAATTATGTGAATAATAAACTGTTATAAATAAAACAAACTTACTTTTTGTTCGACCGAAGTCGCCTTCTCCGTCACTCGATACCCTTGTGTTCGTGCACGCGCGCACTAACCGGCTGAGCCAAACAAGCATCACATTCAGCAATGTCCAAACTGCGTATAAGATTTAAATTGTAATGCTTGCAATAAATTGGATTTTAAACATTAAATGGAATTTCCCTGATTATATCATATTGAAATTATTAAAAAAAAAAAACACAAATAACAATAACAAAAAATATATGTGTTTGCCGGCATGGGGATTGAACTCACGACCCGGACGACATTAGCTATCAAATATTTGATGGCAAGAGTCATTTACTCCAGCCTCCAGCCTTACGCCAGCCTTTTAGAAGGTTCCTGTGAGTAATGTCAAACTCATTATAAAAATATTTTTTCTCAAATTGGAAGTTGAAGAACTTATTTCCTAAAATTAAGATTTTTGTGATCAGTTCAAATTTTTTTTTCTTAAAGTGAGTTTTGAGAGAATTTGTACTTAAAATCAGTACATCCTGAAATTGAGAATACAAATACTCAATTTCAGAATTCTCTCTGTATACTAACCGTTTAATTTGCCTTCTTTGAGAGCTTCAAACGCTCTATCTCGATGGGTCCCGTTTCAGGTATAACAGACGTATTATTGCCTCATTATACCCGTTACTCGTAGAGTAAAAGGGTATATTGTATTCATGCAAAAGTATGTAACAGCTAGAAGGAAGCATTTCCGACCCTATGAAGTATATATATTCTTGATCAGGATCACTAGCCGAACTGCAAGGGTGTATACACTTGCCGAGGTTAACTTCCATTCTTGTTTTTAATTCATTTACTTTTATTTTATTTGGTGTTGAGAATAAAACTACATTCTTAAACCTCAATTTTTACTTAATCGCTTAATTACAAAATAAAAATATATTTACGATTTACTTTTATACTTATTTATAAGAAACACCAGCACCTGAAACAAAACATTATCATGCTTTTACACACAAAAAAATCGATTGGTAAAATTAACCAGTATAATTGTCAAACAGTCCCCAACCACAAAAATATTTAATTCTACCAATCAAATAATTACTCTTACGTAATATGTAATTCTCTAGATGTGGAGAATTGGTTTTCTATTTTCGTTTTATATTAAGGTTCTTAATGAAATTGCGATTAAAGATGTCTATAATATCGATATCGGAAACGTCTCCTTTACTGCGTTGCAAACATCTAACTGAAATTATAATACCCTCTGCAAGGGTATAAATGTGTATTTTTTATTTGAGAATCGATTAGTAAAATCTTAATATAGGACTGGTATTAAAAAAAACAAGAAAGGAAGCTCACTCGATCGGTCCCATTTAAAATGTTGTTTTTAAGTTGTCAAAAATCAGAACGCCTACTTCCTACAAGGTTACTATGTATTTTCTTATATTTGTTTTATTATTTCTATGGGAGCCTTAAGATATATTGGTTTGATCCGGCTCGCTCCGACATATGTACTACCCGCATTAGAAAGAAGACTATTAGGAAAGTTTAATCGCGATAGCTGTAAAACCGAGAGACTAGTTCGGACAGACGGACATATATACGTTTGCGTTGCAAACTTCTCACTGAAATTATAATACTCTCAGCAAGGGTATAAAAATGAATTCTAGTACGATTTATGCTTGAATTCGAGATCGGTTTATTTTGAAATCGGCATCGACTCGATGTTGAAACCAAGAAGACGTCATCTCGATATCGAGAGCACACATACTAAAAAGCCATTTGCAAGCCAAGAAGACTTCGATTTTGATTAAAAATAAATAAATAAAAATACTGATATCAAAATCGATTAGCACGGTTTTTTTCTTAGTGCGGAACCAAAAAGAAAACAAATTAAAGGTTATTATAAATTTATTAGGTTTCAATTTTCGTTTTAAAACCGCAAAGTAAAGTGCCTCTTTTCGTTTTGAAAAGAACAAACAATTTATTTGCGTTATGAAAAGTGAAACCTTTCTACCTAATATTGGTTTTTAATCATTGTTTCGCTAACATTATTTTGCCACCATCACGAAAACATTTTGTATAGGAAAAGAAAAAAGTACCGAAAGCATCTAAAAACAAAGTTTTCCTGAAACCGAAAGGGCAAAAGTAAAGAGAAAAATGGAGTACCTACCCTTGAATATTAATAAAAAATTGTTGCTTTTCCAATCAATTTTTTGTGGACAAAAGCATACAATTTTAAAAGGTAAGAACTTTATTCAGGGGTGTCAAAGAAAACCATTCCAACGAAATTTCCCCCGAATAACAAATCTCGGTGTTACAGACGTTTTGATAAATTTAAGACAACTCTAATCAATTTTAAGAACTGTCTGCATACTACTTCGGGTTATATTTAAAAATATGCTTTTTATAAATCCTATCGAAAAAATAAGAATATAAAGACCGTCGACAAACCGTCCAACAGTGGTGCCAATTAGCTCGATCTTTAAAATGCCAAATTTCGGAGTAGTTATCGAAATGTTTTGTTAACGAATTATTTATACAAAGGTACATAGTATTGTAGTTTAAAATAAAATTGGTAAAAATTGCATGTTAAAAAAGTTGAGAAATTAATAAAAACATGCCGCCTTTGCGAAAAGGTGGCAGCACTGTCGTGAAAATTTCCTTTTTTTGCCGGATAAGAATCCGGCTGTGGATAAAAAGAAGACATGTAAGTAAAAGTAAACAATTTATGTTTATTATTAATTTTAACTAATAAATGTTGCTAATTTTCAGGGGTAAACATATGTCATCACTCATCAGCGCAAGACGCCTTATTCTTGCGATTCTACTCGGGGCGTCCGCCATGAGTCGAGTTAAATCCCCATGGACCACCAAGTAAAACCGCTTCTAAGGATTCTCCTCTCCATCCTAGCGTCTCGCAGTATATGTCGTCGGAAGTACTCTATTATTTTGCTATTAAAATTCATTTTACAAATGTAAATAAATCAACGCAGCAGCTGCAAGCAGCTGTTCAGGGCTGCAGTACGGGTAATTCAAATTTTCAATTTTTCCCTTTTATTTTGTACAATATGCTCTTTAAACAAGTATTTTTTTGTTATTTATATAAAAAAAAAACATTTATTAAGTTTTAAACTTTTTGGAAAATTGTCAAAATAAGTCTAATAAAATTCGATAAATATTCAATATTTGGTGTATGCATCCAGCCCTGGTCGTTTTTCGGTTAATTTTCAGAAAAAAAGGAAATCGATTGAATTTCTGTGACACCTACGGTTTTGATGGGTTGGTTTCCAAACCAACCGTCCCCAAATTCGTCGCCGGGTTCTGTGACACCCCTGATTATCTTATTTTACATTTGAAGTCCACCCTGATGTTCAATGTACATATGTTTCTAAGTAATTATACCCTTACAAGAAGAATTGTTATTTCATTCTGAAGTTAGTATTCCTTGAAAAATAATTTTTTGACCCTATAAACTTTATGGAATATCAGATAAAACATTAAAAAACATTTTAATTTTTAAAATTGGCGAGGGCAATCAAACTTTGTCTTTACAAAGCTGACTTTCATTCTCGTTTTCTTGTATATGGAATTATGTAGTATGCTCATTGCAATAATTATAGCAATATGATAATCATATACTTGCAAAGAGAATTGTTATTTCATTCTGAAGTTAGTACGCTTTGAAAAATAATTTTCTGACCCTATAAACTTTATGGAATATCAGATAAAATATTAAAAAATATTTTAAATTTAAAATTGGCAAGGGCATTAAAACTTTGGCTTCACAAAACTGACTTTCATTCTCGTTTTCTTGTATAATTTGAGTCAACATAACAACGATGATATCAATCCGATTATGCTCATTGCAATAATTATAGCAAAATGATAATCATATACTTTTGGGCCGCTCTTGTTACAATTATAATTTCTGGTTTTCCAACTCTAAGCCAAGATATTATTAAAGAAAACGCGCATAACACGATTTCGAATATTAAAACAAACCAAATTGTTTTTGAAGATCCGAAGCAACTCGCTATTAACAAAGGAAAAGATACAAACACACCAAACTTCATAAGACTATTCTTAATGCGCCTTATTTACGGAATCGCCACAAGTATGGGTATAGAAGAGCAATTGGAAGACACATTCAACGGTGCGTTTATACCGCCAAACGCAAATGATGGATTTGAATTTGATGAGTATGGTGATGATAATAATGGTGCAGTATTGGGAAATATCTTTAGTAATGGCAACTAAAAACTTTGTTAAATGTATTAACTTTTAACTAAGCAATAAATAAACGTAATATACGTAATAAAACCATTTTATGTAATTTGTATGAAATAAAGCAGAGGTCAGTATACATCAGCGGTCGGCAGCGCCCTATTAAGTGAGCATAGGGTTTTGTTCTGCTAACCCTCTGCCCTCACGTATACTGTAAAACTGCGGTCTGCACACGCACACTGTTGAACTGCCCCGTGCAATTTACTCACACCAATATAAAACAAAATGTCATTGCATGTGTGTGCCGACCGCTGGTATACATGCAATGAAATTTTGGCTTTTAATTTTAATTTTACTGCATGCCCTCGGAAGTTCGGGTATACATTTGCCATGTGAGGCTCTCTACGAAAATGTGTTTCATTGCTTGCATCCGCTCGCCGGCTCTGCCTCTCACGGCCTGTCCGATATTTGGGATGTTAAGCTTGGTTTTCGTCCGCTAGTTAGAAACAAGGATTTTCGAGCGTAAGATTTTAGATAAAACAAGAGAGAACGCTATAGTCGGGTGCCCCGACTATCAGATACCCGTTACTCAGCTAAGGGAGTGCGAGGGAGATAGATATATAAAATCTTTGATCGGGCACAACTTTTTAACGAATGGTCCGATTTGAAAAATTTCTTCTACATTTCGATAGGTATTGATAATCACAATAAAACTGCATTTTTACTTTTCCAAAATCTTTAATGGTGTGGGCGCCAGACACCTTTCATAAAATGGTTTAGGGCGATTGAGGGCGTTAGAGGGGGCGTGGCACCATTTTGAAATAAACTTGCGCTGCGTAGGAACTCCAAGAATATGCATGCAAAATGCCAATCCTCTAGCTTTTATAGTTTCCGAGATCTCAGCGTTCATACGGACGGACAGACGGACAGACGGACATGGCTAGTTCGACTCGGCTAGTGATCCTGATCAAGAATATATATACTTTATAGGGTCGGAAAAGCTTCCTTCTCCCTGTTACATACTTTTGCACGAATACAATATACCCTTTTACTCTACGAGTAACGGGTATAACAAGAGAGAACGCTATAGTCGGGTGCCCGACTATCAGATACCCGATACTCAGCTAAAGGGAGTGCGAGGAAGATGGATATATAAAACTTTGATCGAGCACAACTTTTTAACGAATAGAATGCGAGTAAACATGTATATTTCTCTATGTATGTTCGGTGAACGTATTTAATTTCGTAGTTCTAGAGGTTGCCATGACTTATTTCAAATTTGACAACATTTCGGAGTAGATAATAAAATCAAAACAACGGTTTTATTGGTATAATAAATCCAATAAAATATCTTCATGAAAACGCTTTAAACCGAAATTAAAGCATACAATGAACAAGAGATTCAATAAATAATTAAAATTAGTTCCATTTAAGATTTAATTCTCACAATTATTTTTTCATCACAGAAATTGTGAAAATTTTGGGAGTTTCAACTTTGGCGTCGAATTTCAAAGACATGGGCAATGGTTCACGATGGGGACTATTTTTATGTAGTGCCGGGATGTATTAAGAGTAGGTCCTACCGAAAATAATAAAGGTAAGTCTAATAATATAGGCCACGTAATTCAAAATGGCGGCAAGCATCGGTTTTTTGTATTCTTATCTATACCGCGGAACCTGTAGGTGATGGAAAATAATTTTGTATGGGACTTTTACTGAGGAGCACCCAAATATCAGGGAAAAGTTGAAATAGTTTGTGGAAATTTTTGGCTGTGTACCTGTGTAATTGGTCTAGAATGCTTTCTCTAAAAATATTCGTAATGCTGTCGTCTCGCTGCCGTCCCGAGATGAGATGTCAGCTGAGCTGCTATTCCAAAGGGGGAAGGGAAACCGTCAGATGACATATTTGCTATATTCGCACTTTTAAAAATGATTTGTTTTTTAAAATTTTTTTCTTTACTGTTTAATGTATCTAGAATGCACAAATTTCAAATCGATTGGACTAATCTTTCTATATATAAAGCTATCAGTTAGAAAACTAGGAATAAACGAACAGCTAAATTCACTGACTAACAATATTAATATGCATTTTTATTATATTCTAATAACTTTACACTAATTTGCTAAGATTTATTGGGGCTCCCCAAGTGGCCCCTATCGCTTCCAATTGGAAAAAAGGACAAGTATCGTTTCAAAAAATCTGGACGCTAAACCGTTTAACCAATTGATACCCGTTCTAAAATAACAATTTAGCCAAAAATCTCTTTAAACGTCGAAAAATAAGACTTCTAAACTGAATATCAAAAATTCCTTCGGTATATTTTATCCTTAAACTTCTACAATTCATTTGATGGTTTCACCAAAGCTCTAGCTATTTTTTAAACAAACAAACCAAGCAAAAAGATAATCTATTATCGAACGTAATTGTCTGAGACAATTTGTCTCCATAAGCAGCAAACGTTTTCTACCTGCGTATTGCTATCTCTCTCTGCATTTTCATTAAAAATTGTAAACAAATGATTCCGTCTCCCTCCCTCTCCCCCTGCCTTGCATTTCCATGTGCTCCCTTAAAAATATAAAATGCGCTTGAATACGTTTTTAATTTCTGTAGACTTATTTTTGTATAGTTATTGCACTAATTATTACACTCGTCATTAAAAGCACTTTTTAAAATTTCCTGATTCTTTTCGGATTATATTATATGACCCCTCATTCGAAGGTTATTTTCAATTGGAGCACTAAAACTAAAAGAATGCAAGGGGGCATTTATTCCCACCGTCCCCAACAGCTCAAAATTTCGAAATTTTCACTTTTTTTTTTCATCGCTCTCTCTCCCAAGCCAATTGATTTTATAGATCTCCCAGTTAACGGGTACGTGGTTATAGTTATTTTAACATTTCCATTTGATTTGTGTAATATCTTGGCTTTAGTAGTGTAATTTGCACTCTCTAAATTTGCTTTTGTATTCTTTCTCTCTCTCTCTCTCTCTCTCTCTTTCGCTTTATTATAACTGTACCAAGCGGCGAAAATTTTCATTACAAAATGGATTACGAATGCATTACTTCTCCTCTAGTAATAGGGAAACAATGGATTACAACATGGATTACTTTGCCATAGGCATGGCCGCCTTGTAATGTGGTCGGGACACAATCTGCATTACAAGTAATGGGAAAAGTATGCTAGTCACCTTCGGGTCTCCATTACGAATTGAAACGGCGCCTGAAGCGACTTGTGTTAGAATTTTCGCCTAAAAGCTGACTATAAAATAGTAAAAGCGGGGTTTATTCTAGTTAGTTAACAACCATTCCAGAATTCAAAACAGCTGTTTCAGAGATGCAGTGGAAAGCTCGATTCGGGCACCTGTCATAAGCATCTGCCACAGACTTCCGCCCATACCCTAACCCCACCTATCCAAAATCCGGTAGCGTTCTTCTCTTTTCGACTGCCGTGATAGCCAGACGTACAATCCGTCTGCGTTTTCAATTCGCTTTTTGGAAAAGTATAATACCACAGTGAATATATCGCGAAACTGGCCAAAATAATTGTCGGAAGTGCAGCAGAGAATACATTTTGTGTTGCGGGTTACAGAAATTTCTGATGTAAGTGCAAACTCACAAAAAATTTCGGAATTTTCCAATTTAACCCCAAAATATTCTCTAGATTTATTTCCTCCGGGTCACGATTGGCGTAAAGGCCACGTTTAAGCCCAATCTTACTGCCGCCGCAGAGAAGTGCCCTCTGGGGCTTATAAATTGGAATACCTTGCTGGAAACGACATTTGGAAAAAATCCAAATCACCCTTACAGTGCTGCGGGGGCATGATCAGCAGATTGTGCCCCACATTAATATTGGCGTTTAAATAAGCAAGATCTAAGGAGTAAAGGGAGATTTGATCGACATAACCTGCAAGAATGGCATCACGTGGCATGGCAGTCTAGACTTTATATTTTTTTAAGTGATCGCTTATCTAACCAAACCATGTCAGTTTCCGGGAAATAAAAAAAAGGATATCGGCCGACTAAATTCCAAAAGAATCCCTCTTCGACAAGCAATAAGTGATAATCGCGCTCCAAATGCCGTAAATTTCCCGATTCACCGGTTCAGATTCGATTCCACGATCCACAGTCCACTATCTGGGCTCCATAACGTTCTTCCAAGGGGCCGAAACGGTGAAGAAAATTCGGTATACCTTCGATTTTGCCAACGGAGACCTCGCGCTTGGAAAGCTTTGCCTTCCCATAACTAAAACTGGAAAGCGACATTCGTTTTTTTTTTAGAATAAAGTAGAGATTAGTTGTAATGAGAACATGTAAACGAAATTTTGTAAAGCAGTCCAGAATTCCAGTCAGGTGACGTCATCGGTTTCGGGTCCCAGAAATTCGATCGTAATAACCTTAAAAGGGTCGCGAGTGTTAAGAGATTTAATTGAATATTATTATTTAACCCTATGGCGACCAAGCTTGCCTATTACAGCCACCTGCCCGGGAGATCGATCTTTCGCCGCTGGAATGCCTACAAAATCAGTGAGTTTTAACCTTACATTTACCTTTGCCAAATATATATTCAAGATATCTCACACTTAAACAAATACCCTTGATAAAAATATTGAAATAAAAAAAAAAATCCTAAGTGAACTAAAGTGAATTAGAAAAGAACCCACTGCCGATCGCGACATCTTATGGACAAATTAATTAAGTAGAATTCGACTGGAAAGAAAAGAAACATATTGAAGTTGTAAAGAAGATTTGATCGCTCAAAACACTAGTCCCAATGAAGAAAACTTGCGGATATTAGAAAATCCCTAATTATTGCGTTTCGAGTTTATAATTTAAAATTATCCTTACTTTATATTCTCAATTTATTAGTTTTACATTATATACACCTTTTATATATCTACCCTTGCCTTATATGCTATTTAATCTTGAATTGCCTCTGTGCAGCCGCATTATTCCGATTGTTTTGGAAACCCTTGTTATGAATACAAATTTTATAAATGAAAACGTGTGTGGTATCTCAGATCTTGATTAAATGAATACGAATTTAAACATGAACCTTGAGTAGTTCAATATTTTAACTCTGCCGATGATTCTGCGGTCGTAGGGGAAAAGGGGTCACCAGAGCCATGCTCGAGGATGGTGATCATAGGTTGGGTGGGCATCCCGCGACCACTACAACATCTGTGGCATCGCGTTTACTTACTTTTTTTCCGAACTTTACTATTCCTTACTATCTTTTCCTGAATCTGTCTATCATTCTCTTCCGGTTTTGAAATCTCGCCTTTCTTCTGTCGTAAGCATGCTCAAATCTTGTCTTAAAAATAATAATGTGTAGCTAGTGTGCCGGTCCGTTTAAGCAAGACCACCACCCCCAAAGCCGACGAGCGAGAGCCGGACCCATAGCATGCACCCGCACGGACGGATCGTAGGACTCACCGCACCCAAGTTACTCGTTACACGCTACAGATATTATTCATTATTATTACTAAGAAAAGTGGCGCCCAGACGTGTGTGGCCTTTGTGAGTACAGTATTCACTCATTAAGACTCACCGATAGATAAATTCAAATTCTTTTCTTTATTTCTTAAAAATATTTCAACATTTAACTTTCATTTCTAATCACAACTTCCTTCTTTGATTTATAATTGACTGGATAACAGAGGTAGAAGCACTAGACTTCTTTCTGGCCTCAATTGGAAATCAGGGGTAGAAGTTTCCTTATTTAGGCTGTGATGCTGACTAAAACTTAGTCCGATGAAAATACAGAAAGTATACAACTTCGGTTGATCTTCTGGCTCGCACTAGTTTACCACATGACTGCCTTAACCACTCTTCGGTAAATAAAAGTTTTCGTTAACACAGGCTTTCCGGAATATAGAGGCATTAAATTCCAGTGCCCTATCCACGAATGATTAACGGGAAAGTTTATTTACATTTCGCCTTAGAGAGTTTAGATTTTGGCAATATGAAGCAGGAATATTAGAGTATCCATTTTCGAAGAATATAATATCTAGTCCGCTTCACACTGTTAGAAACCTAATCAACTCCCTTCTTGAATCTACATCTATAAACTATTCATCCTTCTCGAGAACGTTAAAGAAGTAAATATTATTCTTCCTACGATACGCAGACATCAAGTGCAGAGTTTAATTGAAGTTATTAAAGAATAAATAATCGCACGGTAGATTATTACTTGTTGAAGTAATTTTATAAAGACATTTTCTAAAAGTTTTATTTTTTTCGTATTGCTACCTTTTTTTTTAACTTTGGAAATTATCGTAAACATGGGGTTAGACCGATCACCAAGCAAAGGCTCACTGGAAGCCACCAAGCCAGTCTGTCCGATATGCAAAGCTGAAATTAAAACAACTTCTGAACATTTTGAAACCACGTGCCATCACGAGTTTCATAAGAAGTGCATTGACGCGCTTTTTAAGAAAAGTGACTTGTGCCCAGTATGCAAAGTTTCCTGCAGGCCAGTGGTCGAAAAGGGGTTACAAACTCGGTCTCAGTCTAAAGGTCGCCAACAAGAAGTAGCCGATAATACCCCAGGTCCATCTGGAAGCGCTCAGAGCGGCAACAATAGTGTTACTGATCAAGCAACAGCAATAAGCACAGTCACTATGGTCTCCATGGAGCGAAGACTATTTTCGCTTCTTTCCGAGAAGATTACCGATTTAATCCAAAATACAGTAGAAGAAAGTGTACGGAGATTGATCACTACTCCGCCAAATTCCGCTGTTGGCGGCGAAGAGAGACCCGCAACTCCTCCACCGGTAGACGGGGTTGATAGCGAGCCAGTTTCTGGTGTCGAACAAATCCAAAACAGGCATCGGCTCATGCCTAACATAGGTTCCCCAGGCTCTCACCGAAGTAACATGTCCGATCTCCTAACTAGACCCGACAAGGTCGTCCATATTTTAAACGGATGGAAAATTAAATATTCGGGGTCAGGTGTTTCAATAGACAACTTCATTTATAGAGTTGAGGCGCTAACGCATCAAACGTTAGATGGAAATTTCTCGGTACTTTGCCGGAACGCTAGCGTTCTCTTTGAGGGCAAAGCAAACGAATTTTATTGGCGTTACCATAAGTCGGTAACCGAAGTCCGCTGGGATTTGCTATGTTCTGCTTTGCGCATGCAATTTCGCCAGAAAAGGGATGACATTGACATCGAAGAGTTGATCCGAAACAGAAAGCAGAAGCCTAGCGAAACCTTTGATAGCTTTTACGATAGCGTAAATATTTTAGTCGATCAACTAGAACTACCCTGGAGCTCGCGAAAACTTGTCCGAGTTCTCAAAAATAACCTAAGGCCTGAGATACGACATGAACTACTAAATGTCGACATTTCAACAGTCTCAGAGTTAAGAGAAACCTGTCGTCGACGCGAAGCTTTTCTCGACGACGTTAAACGAGCGCACGGGTATAGTAAAGGTAACCCATTTAGACGCGATATCTCAGAACTGATTCCAGAATCTGATTCTCATAAAGATTCTGAATCGGAAAACGATCTAGAAGTAGACGCGTTTTCCTTAAAATGCTGGAATTGCCGAAAAGATGGCCACATTTACCGGGATTGTTTAGCCGATAAACGACTTTTTTGCTACGGCTGTGGAGCAGATAACACCTACAAGTCAAATTGCGTGAAGTGTGCAAAAAACTCCAAGTCCGGCGCTTCGAAGTTGCCGTACAAACCGAAAACTTCGAATACCTATCGCAATCAGTCAACAATGACCGATTAGACGTGGATGCACCATTCCTTGCACCACAAATTATCCCTGACGTTCCAAAAAGCAATGTCAGTTCTTTGCTGCATTGTAAAGTTAAAACCCTACCTGATATATCAAATCCAGAATTTTGTTCCAACCCTCCCTTGGAAAGATTCAAATCTCGCAGTTCTAAAAGAATCAAATCGTTTTGGCAAAACATAAGAACCTGTCGGCTGGGATTGAAATATATCTGTTCAGTTCCTATCGGAACACGAGATCCTAGACCGTTTTTGCCGATTCGTTTATTAGATCGCACTGTGTATGGTTTACTTGACTCCGGGGCATCCATAAGTTGTTTTGGAGGTGATTTAGCTAGCGAACTCATGAAGAAGGATGATGCTTACAAGTCGTTAAACGTAAGTGCTACCACGGCAGATGGAAGCCCACAACGGATAGTAGGCAAGATGAAGGTTGACATAGAATATGGAAACATTCAAAAGTCTCTAAACATTTATATTGTGCCATCACTAAAACAAGATCTATACTTGGGTATAGACTTTTGGAGGCTGTATGATCTTCTTCCCAGAAATCTGAATATATCCGAGCTAGAATCTAAAGAATCTAGCAAAGTCAGCAGCGAGGTCGAGGTAGATCAACACGACTTGTCTGAGGCAGAAAAGTTACAATTAGCCAATGTTATCAATTGTTTTCCTTCATTTACTCAGGAAGGCCTTGGCAAGACTAGTTTGATCACACATTCAATTGACGTGGGTAGTGCCAAGCCAATTAAACAGCGCCATTTCCCTGTCTCACCTGCTGTTGAGAAGAGTATGTACGCTGAAATAGACAGAATGTTGCAATTAGGGGTTATTGAAGAGTCGGAAAGCGCCTGGTCTTCTCCCATAGTCATGGTCACAAAACCTGGCAAAGTCAGGATTTGCTTAGATTGTCGGAAAGTCAATAGTTTTACCGAAAAGGACGCCTATCCGCTTCCTCAAATCAGTGGTATCTTAAGTCGGCTGCCGAAAGCCGAGTATATTACTAGCCTTGATTTGAAAGATGCCTATTGGCAAGTGCCGTTGGAAGTTCAATCCCGAGACAAGACTGCATTTACAGTCCCTGGTAGGCCACTCTACCAATTTAAAGTAATGCCTTTTGGGCTTTGCAATGCCACCAGCACAATGTCTCGCTTGATGGACAAAGTCGTCCCAGCGCATCTCAGGAACGAGGTGTTCGTATACTTAGATGACCTCCTGGTAGTATCGTCAAACTTTGAGAACCATCTTGACGTACTTAGGGAGATTGCCGTTCACATCAAGCGTGCAGGATTGACAATCAATATTGGCAAAAGTCATTTCTGCATGCGACGTGTACGTTATCTGGGGCACATCATTGGCGATGGCGGAATTCGAACAGATCCTGAAAAGGTTAAAGCAATCACCGAGTTTCCTGTCCCGAAAACTCTGCGAGGTTTAAGGAGTTTTATGGGTTTATGTGGTTGGTACCGCAAATTCGTTCCGAATTTTGCCTCTCTCGCTTCTCCTTTAACCGATTTAATGACAACCAAACGAAGGTTCAGTCTTACCACAGATGCTCTGAAAGCATTTGAACTCTTGAAGAGTCGTCTCAGCGAGGCTCCGGTGTTATGTAGCCCGGACTTTTCTAAGCCATTTGCCATCCATTGCGATGCTAGCAAGTCTGGTGTCGGTGCTGTGTTGGTACAGGTTTCCTCCGAAGGAGACGAACGCCCTATAGCCTTTATCTCGAAAAAGTTGAATCGAGCTCAAAGAAACTATACCGTAACCGAGCAGGAGTGTTTGGCGGCGATAGTAGCCTTGAAGAATTTTAGAGCTTACGTGGAAGGACATGATTTCACGATCATTACCGACCACGCCTCACTTAAATGGCTTATGTCCAACCATGATCTCAGTTCTCGTTTAGCTCGATGGGCGTTAGCTTTGCAAAGATATCGATTTAAAATTGAGCATCGCAAAGGAACGATGAACGTGGTTCCTGATTCCTTGTCCCGCGTGAACGAGGACGAAGTTGCGGCAGTTGATTTGCAGGAAGGTTTGCTAGTTGATTTAACTTCTCACCACTTTAAATCTCCTGCTTACAAGGATCTGATAGCCAAAGTTGAAGAGAAGAAAGCTAATTTTCCTGATCTTAAAACAGAGGATGGGTACTTGTATAGAAAGGCAGAACATTTGACAGGAGAACAAGCACACGATGAATATGCATGGAAACTTTGGATACCATCAGAGCTGGTCCCCGAAGTTCTTTTTCAGGCTCACAACAGTCCGTTGGCTTCCCATGGCGGGATACACAAGACTGTTGAGCGCGTTAGGAGGTATTATTTTTGGCCTCGCCTCGTGCCTGACGTGAAAGCATACATTAATGCCTGTGAGACATGTAAATCGACTAAACCACCAAACCATGTTCTCAGACCACCGTTAGGAAAAGCGCCAGAAACTGTACGGCTCTTTCAGCGTATTTTCATCGATTTTCTCGGACCTTACCCACGTTCAAGAAGTGGAAATATCGGGATTTTCATAGTCCTCGATCATTTTTCGAAGTTTGTATTCCTCAAACCGGTAAAGAAGATAAACGCAAGCGTTGTAATAAAGTATCTTGAGGGAGAGCTATTCATGACATTCGGAGTCCCCGAAACCATTGTGTCAGACAACGGATCCCAGTTTCGCTCCGAAGCGTTTCAGAAGCTGATGAAGCAGTACGAAATCTCACACATTCTAACAGCTGTTCATTCACCGCAAGCCAACGCTTCTGAACGGGTGAATCGTTCAGTCATTTCAGGGATTAGAGCATACTTAAGACCAGATCAAAAGGACTGGGACGAGTACCTTAACAAGATATGTTGTGCATTAAGATCTTCAATCCATTCAAGTATAGGGACCACACCATACTATATGGCGTTTGGCCAACATATGGTTACTTCTGGTTCGACTTATGCGTTGTTGAGGAGGTTGAATATGCTAGATGACCGATCTCTCTTGTTTAGTCGACAAGATTCGTTTGAAATAATTCGCGAGGAAGCTGGAAAGCAAAGGCAAAAAGCTCACGATGTGAACGAAAAAAGGTATAACTTACGCTCAAGAGAAGTATCGTTTGTACAGGGTCAAGAGGTATTTCGCCGCAATTTCAAGCAGAGTTGCTTCCAAACGGGCTACAACGCCAAGTTTGGACCTTCGTTTGTAAAAGCCCGTGTTAGGAGGAAAATAGGTAACTCTTATTATGAGCTTGAAGACTTACAAGGTCGATTGCTAGGCAATTATCACGCCAAGGACATTCGCCAATGAAGTCACTCCAGGCGTTATCAGTCTAGGGTATCTAGAGCTAAATACCCTAGTCTGATTGTAGCGGGGGGGTTTTGAAACGGCGCCTGAAGCGACTTGTGTTAGAATTTTCGCCTAAAAGCTGACTATAAAATAGTAAAAGCGGGGTTTATTCTAGTTAGTTAACAACCATTCCAGAATTCAAAACAGCTGTTTCAGAGATGCAGTGGAAAGCTCGATTCGGGCACCTGTCATAAGCATCTGCCACAGACTTCCGCCCATACCCTAACCCCACCTATCCAAAATCCGGTAGCGTTCTTCTCTTTTCGACTGCCGTGATAGCCAGACGTACAATCCGTCTGCGTTTTCAATTCGCTTTTTGGAAAAGTATAATACCACAGTGAATATATCGCGAAACTGGCCAAAATAATTGTCGGAAGTGCAGCAGAGAATACATTTTGTGTTGCGGGTTACAGAAATTTCTGATGTAAGTGCAAACTCACAAAAAATTTCGGAATTTTCCAATTTAACCCCAAAATATTCTCTAGATTTATTTCCTCCGGGTCACGATTGGCGTAAAGGCCACGTTTAAGCCCAATCTTACTGCCGCCGCAGAGAAGTGCCCTCTGGGGCTTATAAATTGGAATACCTTGCTGGAAACGACATTTGGAAAAAATCCAAATCACCCTTACAGTGCTGCGGGGGCATGATCAGCAGATTGTGCCCCACATTAATATTGGCGTTTAAATAAGCAAGATCTAAGGAGTAAAGGGAGATTTGATCGACATAACCTGCAAGAATGGCATCACGTGGCATGGCAGTCTAGACTTTATATTTTTTTAAGTGATCGCTTATCTAACCAAACCATGTCAGTTTCCGGGAAATAAAAAAAAGGATATCGGCCGACTAAATTCCAAAAGAATCCCTCTTCGACAAGCAATAAGTGATAATCGCGCTCCAAATGCCGTAAATTTCCCGATTCACCGGTTCAGATTCGATTCCACGATCCACAGTCCACTATCTGGGCTCCATAACGTTCTTCCAAGGGGCCGAAACGGTGAAGAAAATTCGGTATACCTTCGATTTTGCCAACGGAGACCTCGCGCTTGGAAAGCTTTGCCTTCCCATAACTAAAACTGGAAAGCGACATTCGTTTTTTTTTTAGAATAAAGTAGAGATTAGTTGTAATGAGAACATGTAAACGAAATTTTGTAAAGCAGTCCAGAATTCCAGTCAGGTGACGTCATCGGTTTCGGGTCCCAGAAATTCGATCGTAATAACCTTAAAAGGGTCGCGAGTGTTAAGAGATTTAATTGAATATTATTATTTAACCCTATGGCGACCAAGCTTGCCTATTACAGCCACCTGCCCGGGAGATCGATCTTTCGCCGCTGGAATGCCTACAAAATCAGTGAGTTTTAACCTTACATTTACCTTTGCCAAATATATATTCAAGATATCTCACACTTAAACAAATACCCTTGATAAAAATATTGAAATAAAAAAAAAAATCCTAAGTGAACTAAAGTGAATTAGAAAAGAACCCACTGCCGATCGCGACATCTTATGGACAAATTAATTAAGTAGAATTCGACTGGAAAGAAAAGAAACATATTGAAGTTGTAAAGAAGATTTGATCGCTCAAAACACTAGTCCCAATGAAGAAAACTTGCGGATATTAGAAAATCCCTAATTATTGCGTTTCGAGTTTATAATTTAAAATTATCCTTACTTTATATTCTCAATTTATTAGTTTTACATTATATACACCTTTTATATATCTACCCTTGCCTTATATGCTATTTAATCTTGAATTGCCTCTGTGCAGCCGCATTATTCCGATTGTTTTGGAAACCCTTGTTATGAATACAAATTTTATAAATGAAAACGTGTGTGGTATCTCAGATCTTGATTAAATGAATACGAATTTAAACATGAACCTTGAGTAGTTCAATATTTTAACTCTGCCGATGATTCTGCGGTCGTAGGGGAAAAGGGGTCACCAGAGCCATGCTCGAGGATGGTGATCATAGGTTGGGTGGGCATCCCGCGACCACTACAACATCTGTGGCATCGCGTTTACTTACTTTTTTTCCGAACTTTACTATTCCTTACTATCTTTTCCTGAATCTGTCTATCATTCTCTTCCGGTTTTGAAATCTCGCCTTTCTTCTGTCGTAAGCATGCTCAAATCTTGTCTTAAAAATAATAATGTGTAGCTAGTGTGCCGGTCCGTTTAAGCAAGACCACCACCCCCAAAGCCGACGAGCGAGAGCCGGACCCATAGCATGCACCCGCACGGACGGATCGTAGGACTCACCGCACCCAAGTTACTCGTTACACGCTACAGAATTCATAATACTTTTCCAAAATTGTAATGCAAAATGTAGACAGACTAGAGAAAATTCAACATACAATTTGAAAAACGTATACTGCGTTGTAATGCTGTTCATTTATAATAAACAAAAATATTCTTTCCACAAGTATCTGCATAATGGATGGAAAGGCTAACCGCTCGGCCATTGTCTGTGCTTTTTTTAGTTCGTTAAACTATACTCAAAATTAATGTTATTATTAAAGTTCCGAAGCTTAAACGTGACGGAGGGGAAACGAATAACTAACACATAGACAATAATTTGTATGTGTGTTTGTGATATTTGACGAAAGAAAATCGTTAACGAACAAAAAAACGAAGTCATAGGAGCTCTGATTACAACTTCACTGTCGAAAAACAACGATCGTAATTGATTACTTTTTCTACACTTGTAATGCATTTTTTCTCCAAACCCCATTCACATGTTCGCCGCTGGGTAATTTCACTCTCCCTGAACCTGCCGAATTTTTTGTAGACTTTTGGGTGCTATTATCATAGTCTCCCTCTCTTGCTTGCTTTACATTGTAACTGTTCGTGCGTTAAGTTGTTGGTGCCCCACAAGCCACGCTCAGTCGAAAGAAAACTTTTTTCTCGCGCTCTCTTGCTTTCGATTTAAATCGCGATCTCGCGCTCTTATATTTTTCGTGTTTTGTGTTTTTGCGGTTTTAGAATTTAATCCCAGTGCCAAATTTACTTAAGGTATTTTTAATATTTTCACATTATTATTTTATTTTCTTTAAGGGAAATGTAGGGTCTTAAAAGAAAAAAAATTAACATTTTTGTAATGTTTTTTCTTGTACATTAACATCTTAAGACTATACAAAACAATTTTTAAGTCAATCGAACAAAAGCTTTAGAAGTTGGGCTAAAATTAGTAATAGTAAAATATTCCTAAAAATAAATGTTTAGATTTTGAACGGTTAAAAAAATATTTAAGTTAAAAAATAAAAACTTCCAAGTGGGCGGATTTTTACTATTCTTTAACGAAATTTAAAAGCAGAATGAAAATCCGATAACATTTGGCGGAGATACCGTGATCACCGCGAACGCCTTTTTTAAGTGTTCTATGTGTGTTTTACATGTTACATGTTTAAGTGCGATTTTCTCGAAAGGTTTTCGTTTTCTGCATAAAAAACGCGGCACCTTAAAAAGTTTGTATTTATTTTTTTAAGTATTTACTTTAAGTATTTTATTTTTAATCAGTGATTAGACCTTGCTCTGAGTAAATCAGCCGAATTTCTTCGGGTACGGGGCTGGAAATGATTTCACCGGCAGTGACCGGTTGTTGTAAAGGAAAACGTTTTTTCTTCCAAGTTGTGCACTTTAGTTTTTTATTTCACGTCGTTTTCTTCTCTCTCTTATATACACACTAAAAATTACCGAAAAAAGCCTCCTTCCAGGCGGGGCTTTACAAAGTGACCGTTCGAAGTATACAAAATATACTAAATCTGTTAACATTCCAAGAAATAACATTGGAGACGATAAATTCAACTATAGTAGGAATTGGGCTCCAACATACTTCCGGCCTTGATAGGATCCGGAATCCTTCAATTGACTTCTTGCTTATTCGACGGGAAGCGGGGCGATTTTGTGCACTGGTCTTCGAAGAACTGTCTTCTGCGTTTGGAGCTCCACGACTCGCACCTTGTCGTCCTTCCCAGCAATCGTTGCGATGACCCGCCCCAGTGGCCAGTTCTGGGGAGCTGCGTTGTCCTCGTGTACAAGAACCAGTTGTCCTACTTTTATATTGGGCTGTGAACTGGTCCATTTTGTGCGTTGCTGGAGCGTGTGAAATTAGTCTCGACGAAACAAATTCCAAAATTGCTGTTTAAGAAATGAAATGCGCTGCCATCGATCTAGGTAGTAAAAGTTTGACGTGTCCTTTAATTGTTCTTGAGGAGCTGAAATTAGAGATGATCCAATAAGGTAGCGAATTGAGTATAGCCTCTATCTCCGTGAGGATCGTTTGTAGCTCTTCGTACGTTAAGTTGGCTTTGGCCATGTTTTTCACCAGCAAAGTTTTAGCGGACTTAACCGCGGCTTCCCACAGACCCCCGAAGTGGGGCGCACGGGGTGGGATAAAACAGAATTCGAACCCTTTAGTTGCGCTGTATTGGTGTAGCTGGCTGATCGCTTCATTGCTCAAAATTGACTTTTTAAATTCAGATAGCTTTGCCGATGCTCCCACGAAATTAGTACCATTGTCGCAGTACACTCGCTTTGGCAGTCCTCGACGGGACACGAACCTTCGGAGGCACAGCAAGAATGCGTTCGAGGAGAGATCTGAAACTGGTTCGATACGTATGTTTTGTATGGGGCTCTGCTGGGGATTCGATACGACGTCATGAATGGTCCGCAGAAGTCAACTCCGGTGACAAGAAACGGTCTTTGGCAGCGCAAGCGGTCTGCGGGTAGGAAACCCATGATTTGAGTCATCAACTTCGGCTTGTAATGGAAGCAATGCGTACATGCGTGTACAACCTTTCGAGTTAACTCCCTTGCGTTTGGTATCCATATCTTTTCACGTAAGAGAGAAAGGAGCACCTTGGCTCCTGCGTGGAGATTCGATTTATGTAGAAACTCGACGTACAGTTTGGCAAATCGATGTTCTCGTGGCACCAAAGCTGGGAATTTTGCGTCGTACGGCATAGTGTGAGTCTACTTGAATTTCCCCTAAAAACGGACATAGACCCTGCAACCTGTCTTTAACACGCTGTTGTTTCTTTAGAAGAGAGAATTCATTGTGATATGCTGATTGCTGTAGTGCTCAATTACCCGCTAAAAAACTACGTTAAGCTCTGGCGCTGAGATGTGGACTACTTCGTGTTTGTTTATGGCCCTGTTAGCTGGAACTTTATTAAAGCAGCGAAATACGAAGGCAATAGTTCGCATAGCTCGGTGATAAGACGATGAGTTATTGAATATTTGGTCGATGACTGATGCTTCCTGCAGACTCGCAGCGCTCTGGCAGGTTTTCCTTAGCTTTGTGACTGAGGACGGCGGTGATTGTGACTGGGAGGGCTCTCCTTTGATGTAAAGACAGATCGCCTTTGCCCACACTTCCGCAACCAAATGAGTTGGCTCGACATGGAGTGGCCAAAGAGCATTATCTTTCTTTAAAAATTGAGGTCCTTGAAACCAGATAGTTTTCTGTAACTCTGTAGCGCAGCAAGCTCTCGACACTATATCAGCTGGGTTGTGTGCTGAGGGCACGTGTTGCCACTCAACCTCGTCGGTAGCTTGCTGAAGCTCTGAGATGCGATTGCCTACGAAGCAGTTCAGCTGAGAAGAATGCATTTTTAGCCATTGTAGGACTATCTTGGAGTCAGTCCAAAAGTAGACCTTTCCGATGTATGGCGCTATCTTCTGAGCTATTTTCTTGTACGTACGATAGCGCAAAACTGCTGCGCATAACTCCAATTTCGGAAGCGTTTGTACTTTGATTGGCGCTACACGAGATTTGGATATTAGCAGATTGACCTCGATTCTTTGGATCCTCTTAGCTCGTATGTAAATCGGCATCCATACGCGCGTTCCGACGCGTCGGCGAAGCCGTGCAATTCGCTATCGTCTTTATCTATCGAATCTTGGAATACATAGATTTGAGGTATTCTTAAGTTCTCCCTGAAGAGTTTTCCAGGTTAGCCGTAAATTGCCTTCTAAGGGTTCGACCCAATCTAATTTTAAAAGAGTTAGATTTTGTAGGAAAATCTTACAACAGATTACAATTGGACTGATTAACCCTAAAGAATCGAAAACCCTTGCAATGGTTGAGAGAACTGTTCTTCGAGTCTGTGGTTCGTTGACGAAAGCCTCGTGGTGAAAGCCGAAGCTATCCTGAAGAGGCTTCCACGCTAATCCGAGGGCTTTAACGGTATCTGGCTCGTCGAGTTGAATCTTAACTTCAGATTGTAGTCCGTCTACCAAGCTAGTTGAGTTGATATGAAATTTCGTTAATACGAGGCCCGCTCTTTCCAGCATTTCGGTTAGCTGACGCCTTTTAATATCTAGTAGGACAAGGTTGTCAGCACCGGTGAGTACGTCGTCCACGTATAGATCGGATTTGAGTACGCTAGCTCCGATCGGAAACTCACTGGCAAATGCATCTGCGATATACGCCAAGCTGCGAATAGCTAGGAATGGGGCGGCTGACAGCCCGTATGTGACCGTCTTCAGTTGGTAGATTTGCAGTTTTTCGGAGTCACCTTTCCAAAGAATTAATTGATACTTCCTGTCTCGTTCATCCACTACGAATTGTCTGTACATTTTACTTATGTCCCCAGATAAGACATATTTGTGTAGTCGGAATGAAAGTATCGTGGTAACGAGATCCTGTTGGATCGTAGGACCCGTCATCAAGATGTCGATCAGTGATTGGCCATTTGACGACTTGGCCGAAGCGTCAAAGACGACGCGGAGCTTTGTCGAGCTGCTTTGCGGTCTTAAAACGCAATGATGCGGAATAAAAAAGTGTTGATGATTCCAGTCTATGTCCTTGAGCCGAGACATGTGCCCTTGGTCGATGTATTCCTGCATGAATTGATGATATTGCCTCTTTAACTCGGGGTTGCGCGAGAGTTTGCGTTCGAGCATGTTGAAGCGGTTTAATGCCATTTTGAAAGAAGATCCGAGGGTGGACGTACTTGGACACGTCCTTCAGTATTCCACTGAACGTTAGCTACGAAATGATCTTCGCACGCTTGTTCCTCAGCAGAGAAGCTTTATGGTGTCGCGTGGTACTCTTCTATTTCCCAGAAGCGATGTACCATGTCCTTGATTGAACTGTCGGATCTCGTTAAATGACATCGATAGGTTAGCTGCTTTTTTGATGAATTTAAATGACCGCCGACGATCCACCCAAACTCCGTGTTGAGCAGACTAGGCAAGTGTTGACCCAGCGATTGTTTGTCTCCTAGAATAGCTTCAAAAAATCCTTCGGTGCTTATAAGGAGGTCGATTTTGTTCGAAGAATCTGGGGTCTGCAAGAGTGATTCCCTCGGGAAGCTTCCATGTGGAGGTGTCGATATATTCCCGGGGTTGCCTGGAACAGATCCGCTTAATGACTCCAAATTCGGATGACCATTGAAAATTTGAAATTCGAGATTTGAGTGTGGCGAAGACATTATAATGAATTGGTTCACAAGCTTCCGATATCCCGCTGACAGCCTGAGAAACCCGCGCTTTATGGAGGTTCAATCGCTTGGCGGTTTCCTCGGTGATTAAATTGACTTCGGAGCAAGAATCCAGTAGAGTTCGAACTAGCTGATAATTGCCGGTCATGTCCTTGATCTGTATGACAGCTGTTGGTAAAACTCCCTGCTTAGATGCTCGCGTTAACAGGGCTACGTTTGAATTAAGCTGTACAGAATCTTGGTTGTGTTGGATTGCGGCGTTACGTTGGTCCTGAGGATTCTCTGTGGATGAGAACGACGTTGCTGAGTGGCTGGACTCGTGGAGCAGCGTATTAAGTGATGCGTGGCACTTCTTGCAACGCCACTTCGATTTTCAATCCTTCAGAATGTGATTTGGCCTTAGGCAGTTTAGGCACAGGCGTGCGCGGTTTTCAAAGCTGGTGCGCTCGTTTGGGTGGCACTCGTTAAAAGCTGTGCAACTAGAGATGTAGTTAGATGAACCCTTGCAATAAACGCAGGTTGCGTTAACGGTCATAAATGCCTTCGATTTGCGTGGTTGCTTCGATGATGAAAGCCTGGGTATGTCGGTTCCACCTACGTGATCCCTTTCGCGCGCTTCAAGATATTGACAACGGCGAGTTAGAAAGACGCAGCAATCGTCCCAAGATGGTAATTGATCATAACTCTGCTTTTCTTGATACTGCATTTTTGTCTCTGAATCCAGTTTGCTTAGCATCATATGAATTATGATTGCATCCATTACGTTTGCTGCTGATCCAAGTGAGAATACTGACGATCGAATTGCGGATATCGTATCGACGACATTTAGAAGTTTGGCTGCATTGGCTTTTTCGATGTTTGGAACTAAAAATAAATTTGAAATGTAGTCAAGGAAAATTAAAACGTCGTTATCGTATCGCTGCCCCAACCGCTCCATTGCCTTCGAGTAGTTTTCCTCGGTAATCTGGAATGACTGCACTACTTCAAGAGCTGGCCCAGTTAAGCAATTAAGCAGGTATGTAAACTTGTCGATGTTTGAAAAGCCACCATCCGTTTCCACGAGATTTGAAAATGCACCAGCGAAACGTTTGTAGTTTGCGTATTTTCCGTCGAAGCTCGGCAACTTCAGATTTGGCAGACGATTGTGATGCATGACCGACGAATTTAATGAATTGTTCAATGTCGTGTCTCCTGGAATGCTTGCCCGACGTTTCCTTGATATTGCGGCCAACAGCGTTGTTTTAATTTCCACGAACAGCTCATCCAAACTGCTTCGTTCGGTGTCAGCACTGTGTAGATTCTCAATTTGGCCTTGAGTTGTGGAAAGTTGACGAAAGTGCCCGTCTAGTATTTGAAGATAACATTCTAAAGCTGGCACGTTTAATGTCTCCTTCTCCTGGTCGAGTTTGGTCTTCAAATTGGTCATGTTTCGCGTAATCGTAGTCCGTTGATGCCGGAGGGATACTAATTTGCTGGTGTTGACTTCGCTTCCAGCGGCAGCATCGGCTGGATCAACCATTTTGCGGCAAATCTAGAATAACTTCTATCTCTGACAAATAGAACGCTAAATGGAGCTAGTTTAATTTGGCCTACAAACTGAACACTACAACTACAGCAAATAACAATGATTCTCGATAACAACCTTTGCGGACAGAATATTTTGTTGCGTAATAATGATTTATTGAAGTAAATAACATCGAGGTTATGTTCTCTCGCTTACGGTGACTCACTGCAATCCCATGATTGTGTGAGTGTGTGAGCTGGATGGAGCACCAGTCCACGTGGATGATCCGCCTTGTCTATGAGTGTTGCTACGATCGTCTTCTGGATGTTTCTCCAATGCCTTTTGAGTTGTGTCCTAGGATGAGCGCGCTGGTTGGCTTGTGTTGCGGCGCTTTTGCCTGAACTTCGCTGCGAGACGCCTTTGTGGTCTGGTGGAAATTAATAGCGTGGCCTGTACAACACCAACAACTTGACACTGTCCGACGGATCGCACGTCCTGTCACGGTCGCCAAATAATGTTTAGACCTTTCTCTGAGTAAATCAGCCGAATTTCTTCGGGTACGGGGCTGGAAATGATTGCACCGACAGTGACCGGTTGTTGTAAAGGAAAAACGTTTTTTCGTCCAAGTTTTGCACTTCAGTTTTTTATTTCACGTCGTTTTCTTCTCTCTCTTATATACACACTAAAAATTACCGAAATTACGAAGTATAAAAAATATACTAAATCTGTTAATATTCCAAGTAATAACATTGGAGACGATAAATTCAATTTTAGTAGGAATTGGGCTCCAACAATCAGAAAGTCGAATTTTTTAGCTGAAAAACGTATTTTTGACTTTGGAAGATGGAAAAAAATCTTAAAAACGAACTCACCGCAAAACACTATTTTTTTTAATAGTGTCCCGGCAATCGCTTTGCCACCGATATATTAGCCGATAGTATCGGCTATAAAAATTGGTCGATCTTAATTAAATGACACTTAATAATATACAAAAGGTTTGAATTAAATCCATCTAACCAGTTTTTATCGAAACAAGAAAGGAAGTTAACTATTGACCCAAAGTTTACTCCTCACTCGATCTGAGCTGTTCCTAGGATTTCCAATATATTATTGTCTATTAAAAATGTTGATGTTAAATTGTCAAAAATTAAAACGCCTACATCCCACTATGGGGAATTTGACCACTTTTTTTGGCCAAAACCCATTTTCTGAAAGTCGGAATTTTCAAAAAAGTTTTAGTGCAATGCATTCACAATAGACCAATCTTTAGTGTTGCATAACAGAAATTATTATAGAGGGCGCCACAACAAAGGAATCAGCTGACAAACACAGCTGTTGCATTTGCACAGCACAGGCGCCTGCAATATTAAGTTTTCTTTGCAAACTTTGAATGGTTACAAGGGAATAACTAAACAATATTACTTCAATTTTTTTAATGAATTCCAATCTGTGTGGTTTGTATTATGTGTTTGTGAACGTCATTTGTAGAAAAAAGTCGTATTGTCCCCTTAATAGAGAAAAAATGTAAGTAGCCTTGTAAATGGATATTTTGGATAAAGTCTCATGTTCCATTAGAGATTTAAAGTGAGTCCAGAAGAGTCCATCCACGAGATCTATATTAATTGGAAGAGTATTAAATTCTTCTTCGAATAAATGTTATTAAAAATATCACTTTTTACGATTTTGCGAGAAATTTCAATTTTTAGGACATAACCTCAATTTGGCCAATGAAGATTTGTTTGGAAAGTGGTACGAAGCGAAGGGAAAAGTCGCGAAGGAGAATGCTGTGTTTAGCTTTATTAAAGATGCCATATCAGGAGTGGATTTTGAACAGTACAACGATATTGTAGACTAAGCAAGTAAAAAATTTTGCTACCGCTTGACGCAAATGTGGAAGAGTTCATTTGCTAATTTAAGTCAGTTTCATCGGAAGCATGCAGTTTGGCCAGTAGGTCGGCCAACACTACCTTACAACGAGAAGGGCTACAGATCTCGCAGAAGGCGCGCTGCAGATCTGGCCAAATCGGAAAAAGAAAATGTAAGTTTGCTTATTCTGGCAGCAAGCGTGGCCGCACGAAAAAATAAGCAAGCTGATCTTGCCAGTATTCTCAAACTTCTTTCGATTTGCCCCGAAAAAGCTAAATATATGCGCAAAGCAATAACGGCACCGAAGCCAAAAACGTTGTCCCCTAATGAGGCATTAGCTCTTCTTCTGGACCAAAATTTTACGAAAGAGCAATACTTAGCTATACGGGACCAATCAAAAAAAAACCAATGCGATATATATCCATTATACAAAACGGTTGCTGACGTAAAAAAAATGTGCCGACCTGATAACTTTTCAGTAAGTGAAAACAAAGCTGAAGTAACGCTGCAGAGTCTTGTAGTCCACACAGCAAGACGACTCGTTAATTTGGATGGATGCTTTGGATGGGTTTTATATTACATTCTGACTCAATACTGTTTTACCCTGTTAAAGGCGTGCCACGCCCATTATTTTCCAATAAATAGAGCCTGATACTGTCACAGAACTTGATTTACTTGTTTATTAGTACTGTACCAATTTTTTAGAAATTTGGATAAGCTACCAAAAAAAAATGGGCGGTGCCACGCCCTCTATTTTTCTATTGATAATAGATATTGGTCAATTTAACCCGATGCTGAAATCAGAAGTCAAATATCTTGCTTCGTTCTTGAGTTATTAATTTTGGCCAAAAAAAGTGGTCAAATTCCCCATAGTGCATCCTATGGGAGCCATAAGATATAGTACTACATATGTACTACCTGCAATAGAAAGAAGACTTTTGGGAAAGTTTCATAGCGATAGCTTTAAAACTGAGAGACTAGGATGAAGCGCTTGTAGTTAGCTAAATGTAAAATATGGTTAGCGCCATCTAGGAGTCGCTCGGCGGTATGGGATGTGGCAAAAGAAAAGCGGCAAGGAGAGCAACAGACCTTTCTGTCAACTTTCCCTTTCCCTTTCTCTATATAATCTACCCGGCTAGAGGTTACCTCCATAATTGTGGCGTCTGGATCTGTCTGTTCCAAACGTGGCGCCAGAGGTACAAGTTGTGCTGGACAAAAGTTCAAATTATACAGTCCAAATTACATTTTTTTTTGTGCGAAAGTAATCCCCGGCAGCTCAGCGAACAGAGAAACGCAAAAGCGTTCAAATATCCAGCGCAGCGCTAAATCCTAGCTGGCTTGGCGCTAAAAAAAAAAAAAATCAAAATCATCAGTTGGGAAGTAAGCGCACCAAAATTGAGTGCATATTGGCAAAGCGAGGACCGAAGAAAGTCGAAGGCTTGCAACAACAAGAAATCTCCAAATCGCCGCCCCTGCTTGAGTTTTTCTGGATTCGCGCAGTTGTCGCGCAGCCGCCTTCGAGGGCGTGTTATTTTACGCCGGGAAGAGGATGACCGAAAAACGCTAAACTTTCGTCGGGAGCAGAGAAAATTTCAGTTTTAGTGGGAAAATGGAGGAAAATTTCCAATCATGAGTGCCCCGACCGAGTGACGTGAAAAGTTCTCAAAGCCCAATTTAGATCCCCCAAAGCCAACAAATAAAAGGTGCACATATAGTTGCTGAAAATTCGGAACGAATCCGAGTGCCCAATGATGGGAAAAAATATAGAAAAAAAATCAGGCAGCAGAAAACTTTTAGTTAAGTCTTAATTTAAAGAAAAAAAAATATTATTTAGTTGCTTAACCTAATTTAATTATATAATATCCATGCGGTGGAAAAAAAAAACGAAACCCGATCAAAGTGCGAAAATGATGATAGAAAGGCAAAGGCCGATTTGAGTGGGTTTAAAAATTGAGTGGTTTTTTTTTGTGATTTCTGCCCGGCGACTCAATCGCATTTTTTTTTGTGTGATTTTTTTTATCTTAAATGTATTTGAAAAAAAATAATTAAATCCCGTGGTATGTTTGTGCCAGAAAAAAAAAAGAATATTTTCTGAAGTTTCAGGTTCATCCCGAGAAAGCGCTTTCGTCGAGGAGGACCCCAGCAGAAATTGTGGTGAGCGAACAAAAGTTCCGTATTAATATAAACCATGATATATAGAGGATAATCTAACAAAGGAAAAGTCACAAGTAAAAATATGCGATACTGAGAATTTATACATTTTTTCCTTAAAGTAAAATTAACAAAAAAAAAAAAAATCTCACGGGAAGATGAAAGTGAAAATAAGTAGAGATAAAAAAAAACAAATAAGTGGAAAAAAATCAAAAAAATATAAAAAAAAAAAAAATACAACGAAATTTCTGTGCGTTTTGCTGCTCAAGTCATGGCTATGTGTTTACACTTGTTTGCCAAAAGAATCTGATTCGCTTTCTAAATTTTGTCATTTTTATTTTCGATATCCAAGATATTTAAATCCGATCTCATCGCATAAAGGCCCGCATGAATATTTAACCTTTTATATAAACTATATTTTCATTTCATATTTTTATATATTTTTATTTTATTTATATATATTTTTATATTGTCCCATTTATTATATTTTTACTGTTCTCTGATTTATTATGAGGTATAGCTGTCCCCATGAATTGCTCGTATTTTTCTTTTAGTTTTTAAATAAAAATATTATAATGTTTTAAAATCCCCAATTTTTTTGACTCGGCATAAATGACCCCCTGACACCCCTGAACACCGAGGGACCGTTTCATGGAATATGGGTTTTTTTATCGGTAAAGAAACGGGCGAAGGAAGGGAGGGCAAAATAGATCTCCACAACATCTGAGATTTTAAAGTGTTCACAGAGTAGGCGAAGTGCAATAGACCCCCTAGTCATAGAATTCCGTAATGTCTGGGTAAAATATGTAGTATCTCGTCCCTTTGTTATAGCTTGTCCTGTCACGCGAATATTTTTTAGAATTAATAATGAAAATAAGCCATTCGAGAGAAGTAGCCAAAACCTACACCAATTGTCGACGAGCCAAGCCGGAGAATATTTTCGCGTGAGCTCTTCTCTTAGTCAACATCTTGGCCTGAGAATTATGAATGTTCGTTACAAGGACAGACGGACCGACGGACATGGCTAGATGTATAATACCCCTGCCAGAGTATAAAAATAGCAAAGTTAGTTGATTTTTTGATGCTATAGACCCTACCCTACCCTACTTGAGTTGAGCAGCTTTATGAAGCAGATTCGAGACGGCCTATTAAACCTTTCAGGGCCTTTTTTGGGACCAATTTAATAACTATTATCCGAGTCGCCAGAAAGCAAGCAAGCTAGCTCTGGTAGCTGCAGCAGTTTCTGGTGACGCAAGGGTAAGTGAACAACCTGTGCCAATATAATCAGCTAGTTCCGGTGTAGTTACAGTATCTAAAAGTCTCTAATAACATCTTCAGAGCTGAGTGAGGTTCAGACTGCTGCTAAGGGGCGTAAGAAACTCTCAGTTGTACCTATAGGTACTGTAGGTGCCGTTTCTGGCTCTCAGCTGAGTGAGGTTCAGACTGCTGCTGGGGGGAGTAAGAGACTTTCAGTTGTTCCACATAGGAAGCAATTATTTGTTTCTAGATTTACCCCGGATACCAAATTTGGAAATTATACGAGAAAAATTCCCATCTGAGGACATTGCAGTTGAACAATTTCGATTTTCGTTTATTTTTGGCTTATCAAAATGTTAGAGGACTAAATATGAAGCTACCAAATCTTTATCCTGACTCTTCTGCATTTACTGAAGCTATTTTGGCTTTTACGGAAACTTGGCTGAAACCAGAGATATCTGACTCTGAAGTTCTGTCAATCAACTTTAACACCTACAGGACCGATCGCTCCTCGCGTAGGGGGGGTGGTGTACTGATTTCCGTTACCTCTACTTAAACATCGGAGAGACTTAACTTTCATATCCCTAACGAAATTGAATTGGTTAGAGCGAAAGTTTCCCTGCAATCCTTTTCTAATTTTGTAACCAGTTAATATAGTCCTCCTGGTTTTGATTTAATATTTTATGAGCACCATCTGTCTGCTTATAATGGCTCTTATAATGGCTATTGTCTGTTCTAAGAAAAATTGTACTCTTTCGACGACACCTAAAGACCATTTTATTTTCTGTTGGCTCTGCGAAGGGATGATGCACGTCAAATGTGCTGGTTTTACCGGCAGAGTAAAAGACTACATTGAACTGCGTACTGGTCTCATGTGGACATGTGAGTCCTGCAGGGAATTGACAACTGAGATGGGCAGCTTTATGGGGCAGACTCGAGACGGCCTATTGAACCTTTCACGAGTTTTTAAACAGCTTAATGACGGGTTCAATTCCGTTTGCGACCAATTTAATAACAAAAAACTTTTAACCGAGTCGCCCAAACGAAAAAAAGCTAGCTCGACGACAGTAAATGCGAATGTAGAAGCCACCTTAAATCCTAACCTGGTAGCTGCACCCGCTTCAGCTGACACAGGGGTAAGTGAACCACCTGTGCCAATAGACTCAGCTAGTTCCGGTGTAATCCCTATATCTGAAAGTCAGGCTCCAATAAAATCCTCAGAACCGGCGGAGTCAATCAATTCGGTGCCGACCATGCCCACAGGTTCAGTAGGTGCTGTTTCTGTCTCTCAGCCGAGTGACGTTCAGACTGCCGCTTTGGGGCGGAAGAAACTCCCAGTTGTACCCAAACGAGGCGTTTCTGGCTCACAGACCGCTGCTGGGGGGCGTAAGATACTCTCAGTTGTCCCACATAGGAAGCAATTGTTTGTTTCAAGATTTACGCCTGATACCACATCTGAGGATGTTTTGGAATTTATTCGAGAAAAATTCCCATCCGAGGATATTGCGGTTGAACAATTTCGATTTTCATACGCCCGTAGGATATCGTCTTTATCGTCTACTTTCTGAAAGCTTTTGGCTTAATGATGATCTGGTAATAAAGGAATTTGTTCCTAATAAACCGAGAACAAATAACAGGTCTTCCACTGAAAAGTTTATTTCTGGCTTACCAAATTGTTAGAGGACTTAACGTGAAGCTACCCAAGCTTTATGCTAACTCTGGCTAAAACCAGAGATAACCCACTCTGAAGTTCTGTTAAACAAGTTTAATACCTACAGAGCCGATCGCCTTTCCCGTAGGGGGAGGCGACCTTTTGATTGTTTTGGGTGACTTTAATCTCCCGGATATTTCTTGGTCCCTTCCTACTGATTCACTTGTCGCTCTACCTTTATCGACCCATGATTTTGTGGATGGCCTTTTTGATTTACCCTACCTTGATACCCTCTCTCCTTTAGTTTCTCCAATTAAAATGAGATGATTTCGTAAAAGTGACTATAATAAACTTAATGTTGACGATGCCAGCTTTTTGGCAGCTTTAGTTATTCCAATAATAACTCGTAATTCAATCGTTATAATAGATATTTATTTGGTTTTAAATTGCGGGGCAACGACAACGACAATGTATATCTCTTCCGATCAACAAGCAACCTCAACCAGAGTCACTAAATTATGTTTTGACAAAGAAAAAAACAACGACAAGACAGCGAGAGTGTGCGAGAGCAGTTAGTGCTGGCAGCTGGAGTTTACAGTGATCTTATTGCAATAGATAACAATCGATTGTTTACATTTTAATTTGGTTGTAAAGATTTGTCTGCTCCCGTTGAAAGAGTCCCTTTCAACAGCATCATCTATAGGCAGAAGGCAAAGCTTGTTCACTGCTCTTCAAATGTTGATGCCGATAGAAGTCCTTAGGTCTGCCACGCGAGATACGCCATCCTTTCCTGGAAAAAGGCCGACCACTCGGGCCAGCGGCCAACGCATTGGAGGAAGATTCTCATCCTTGACGAGGACCAGGTCAGCTGATTGAAGACGTCGAGTTGCGAGGCGCCATTTGGAGCGTTGTTGCAGCAGGGTCAGATACTCCTCACGCCAACGAGCCCAAAAGATTTTCTGAAGATGGGTCACACGTTGTCAGCCGTCCAAACGATTATAGTTTAATGCAGTTAAATCAGGCTCTAACAGTGCCTCAGGTGGTCCACCAAGAAGAAAATGAGCAGGAGTCAATCGAGGAGGAATGAAGCGCCAGTCAATATTTTTAGTCAGTCAAAATTGGCTAACAGCAGCAGAATGAGAGTCGCTCAAAACTAATCGAATTAGCTCCTGCAATTCATTTTTTGCGCTTACAAATCACTCGAAATTTGGTTACGCTTGCCTCGTGTAGCAATGAATCGCTTTAGCGCCCTGAGAAACGACCTAACAGTCTTGAACAAGCTCTAAATGCACAGCCTTGGTTGTAAAGTAAATAAAAACTGAGATGTAGCCCTTTACTGGAGGCCTGCTGCGAACAGAGGACCTGTATTAAAAGGGACCGCAGTAGTCGACTCCACTAACTTCAAATGCTCGGGATCCTGTTAGTCGTTCCTTCGGGAGGCTACCCATGACATGTTCAATCAGTTTTGGCTTATCATGGAAGCACTTAATGCATTCACTGAGAACTCTTTCTACGCTCTTTAACTCTCCAATTGGCCAAAACTGCAAGCGCAAATTGGAAAGCATCACAAAATCTATGAACTTCTATGGTACTTTTTGGATCTAATACTAGTATAGGAAAGGTAAACCGCCGAACATTCTCGAAAATGCTGCTAATATCCATCCAAGTTGATTGCAACTTTAAAGGAAGACTCTCATCCCAAGTCATCTTAGCCTTGCATAGATTCTGCAAAAAAATCTTGCACTTTCGAATTACCAGTCCGATAAGGCCAAGGGGGTCTTAGAAATGGGCCACAGTTGATAGGATGGAACGCTTACTGGGTTTTGTACTTTGCGGTAGCGATAACAATGAAAATATTAAATTGTCACTAGAGGGATCCCATGCAAGGCCCAGTGTCTTGGTTATATCACCTTCGTCATTAAATTGTAAAAACTGCTCCTTGTCAGCCTCAGCTACAGTTTTTAAAACGGCTGCATGACTAGAACACCATTTGCGAAGTTTTAGGTTCCCACGAGAAAGAATCTTAGAAGTCTGTTGCATTTTGTTTATAACCTTCGAAATTGAGCTGCCCCCAGAAATGAAATCATCTACGTAGAAGTCTTCAAGCAAGGCAGTGGATCCAATTGGAAAGTTAGGGCCTTCATCCCGAGCCAGCTGGTGCATGGTCCTTATAGCCAAAAATGACGCCAGTTTTGTTCCATTGGTTACTGTATCTAGCTTGTAAACTCGCAATTCTCCATAATATACATTGGTAGAAGTTATCAGGCGCACCAATGCGGACACACCGATACATCTTGCAGATGTCTCCAGTAAGAGCAACTTAATATGAACGAAATCTAATCAAAATGTCAAAGAGTTTTGGTTGAATAACTGGGCCTGCCAACAGCACATCATTAAGGGATTCGTCGAAAAACACACGTAGTTTGGTTGTTGAACTGTCCTCCTTGATAATGCAGTGATGTGGGAGAAAGTACCGACACATATGCATATCCACTAGAGACATATGATTAAGATCCAAATATTCGTGAATGAATGATGAATACTGCTCTTTAAGGTGAGTTTGAAGATGTACTTTGTCCTCCAGATTTAAAAATCTACGGTGCGCTTTCGCATATGACTCGCCTATGTTAATGGATTTGGAACTAAATGGCAAATTAACCGAGTATTCACCTGTAGTTAATCTCAAAAACGTGTTGGCAAAATGCCTTTCGCATTCAAGCTCCTCCTTTGTTCTGACGGAAACTGCTTCATTTGAACTTTCTAACTCCCAAAACCGACGAACAACATCATCAAGATGATCCTCTAGTTTACCATTTGAAACACAACAAGCAGTCAAAGTTTTTGTATTAAAATGTTTTTGTTCTCCACCAGAAAGCGGAGTCTTGTGGACAAATGCTTAGTTGATTATCAGTGGTAGTAGGTAAGAACGCCGAATAATCAGATGCCTGAGATTTTAAGCAAATATCGACGGTATATTCTTCAGTTAGAACCCTTGAGAACTGGAGGCGTTAACTTCAGAAATAATGGCAGAATCAGTTCAATTCCTAGCAGGAAAGAGTTTAAATAAATATGCAGTAATGTGTGGTGCCAGCTTCCACAAACGCGGCAATTTCCGCTTGTACAAGCTCGAGTATGATGCCCACGTTTTAAGCAGTTGAAGCATAGAGACAGCTTTTTGATCTTGATCAGCACCAATAGCCGAGTCCATTTAGCCATGTCCGTCCGTCCGTCTGTCCGTCTCTCTCAGTTTTAAAGCTATCGCGATGAAACTTTCCCAAAAGTCTCCTCTTTATTGCAGGTAGTACATATGTCGGAACGAGTCGGATCGGACAACTATATCTTATGGCTCCCATAAGAATAATCTCAAAAAAATATAAAAATACATTGTAACTTTGTAGGAAGTAGGCGTTTTAATTTTTGTCAATTTAATATCAACATTATCAATAGGCACCGATCGAGTGAGGACTTTACTTTGGGTACTTATTATAACTGCAAAAGTATATAAACTTTGGCTTGCCGAAGCTAACGTCCTTTCTTGTTGAAATTGATTTCAAAATTTACGATTAATAACACTATGTAGCATAAAAATATAGTCTGATGGATGCCACAAAATCAAATCGATCTGTGTTAACCGAAAAATTCCCCGGCGAATTAGGACCTCAACCATGGAGGTATTTCAGGCAAATGGATTCTTTGTTTGCTATGCAGTCAAAGCGCTATCCATTATCTCTCCAATTCCATTCTCAAAATAATTTGACGATTTTTTTAAAGGGAAAAATAATAGTTATTTTATGACTTCCATCAAGGTAAATAAATAAAGTGTTAAATAAAAGTTCTCAAAGATATCTAAACATATTTTTAAGCGTGTGGTTCTGTGTTTTGTCATTGGGTTTGTTGAAAACGAACATTTAATTAGTTAGACATTTTTTTTGCCATTTTTTCATAATTTTTAGCCCTTTTTGGCACTTTTTTTTTCCAATCTAGCCATTTATGCTCCGGAGATTCTGGCAACACTGCTGGTAGGCAACAAATGATCTCCTACTATTAATAGAGCTACTTCTACTATTTGTTCCCACCTGACAGTTTGAGACATAACTCCCCATAGCATGTTGAAGGTTCTCCAGTTTAGGTACCGATTCTCCAAAAAATCATAGAATTCCTTCGCCGAGGGTATTTTGTCCATGGAGGTGGCCTCTTCCCAGATAGTTTGCGTAGAAAAATCCAATTTTTGCAAGAGCATGTAAATGATGAAGGAATCAGAAATTTCCTGAGCTGATCCCTACGAATCCAAAGACCGCATGTGTGAGTTGATTTTGTCCGAAGATTATTTGCCGCCGAAGAGTCCTCCCTTTTGAGAACAAATAATTCCTTTATGTGAGTCTGGAAAACAACAATAGGATCTTCCCACAGAGCTCCATCAACCATCCGTTGAACGGATGGTCCGTAAGGTTTTGCCGTTCCGAAAATTTTCCAGTTAGTCCGCCATCCAACTTTGAAGGGCTCTTTTATGCGATATTTAGGCGATGTTTTCTCGGTGCAACTCTGAATTCTTCTTCTTGACAGTGAGAATTGGAACATTCACAGTGAAAATGTAAACAATAATGACAGGGAACATTTGAAAAATGGATGGCGCTGAACGAACAGGAATGCACAATAAAAGTTATTTTAATTTATATTTATTCATTGTAATTCATTTTGAAGTTGATATTACGCGAACCAACACCGGCAAGCTGAGGTGGACTGCGGAGATGGAGTTCCTGCTGATCGATGTTTGGCAGGAGAACATCGAGCAGTTGCGAAGGAACCGCAAAAATGTCCATATTTATATGGAGATGGCCCGGACCATGATGGAGGCTGGGTTCGACATAGATTACAAGGACAAAAGTTGAGAACCTGACCAAGCAACCGTCGTTTATATATTCTAAAGTAATTATATTATGTTAATCCTTGCAGGCAGGAGAAAAATAAAGTGGGGCCAAGTGGTGGCGCTCCATCTTCTTGGCAGCACTACGAGTCCCTTTACTCTTTTCTGGGTGCATTCCGCATCCACAACACTGAGAGATCCAACTTGGAGAACGAGAGTATGTCCCCAGACTTAATTTATAGTTTTCGAATAACTAATCTTATGTCTTTACTGCAGACTGTAATTGATACTTTGTGGAGACATTGGATGTGGACCCCGAGGACAATGAAGTCTCCATCTGCAGCGGAAGCCAACGCTCAGGAAGCAATGCGCCCCCTGGAAAGCGCGCCAAAGTAGACCACAAGGCCGAGATAGCCAGGGACAGGCTGGAGGAGCAGCGAGCGCAGACCGAAATAATGTCTAGAATGGCAGACAGCCAAGCTCAGTTCCAGGCTGATTTGTTGGAGCTCTTGAGGCGTCAAAACAACAATTAGAAAAAATCAGAAATAGCTAATAAAATTAGAATAAATCAAAATCAAACATATTTGTATTTCATGAACTTTATTTATTTATATTTTGACAATATTGGGCGATAGTTGATCTTACTCTTTCAGCAGGCTGGCTGAAATTTGCAGACATATTAGTAAGCAACGGTTGTTCGCGTAGGTCACTTGCAGTCGGTTGCCAATTCTCATTAATAGTGCTGTTGTGCTCATTTAAAATATTTTGCAAAATGCAGCAGGCTAGAATGACTCCATTATTGTTCTTATAATGACTGTCCAGTCCTTTTCCAATAAACCGAAACCTTGCCTTTAAATGGCTTAATGCATTTTCTACAACTCGCCTAGCTTTAGAGAGATTGTAGTTAAAATTCCGCTGCTCCTCGGATGCAGTTGTGGAAAATGGGTACGGTTTCATCAGCGTTTGCGAGAATCGAAAGGCCGAGTCCCCAAATAGCAGCACCGGAACTTCTACACCGCAAATTTACCTGGTTTTCTCCTGAAGAAAAGGAGTAGAGACCATTTTTCTTGCCAGGCTAGACCTTTGAAAAATTGCAGAGTCGTGGCATCGCCCTGCAGATCCGATGTTTACGTAGGTGAATCTGTATCTGTAGTACATATAAAATACAAGAAGACTGTTAAGCACTTAGAAAAAGGTAATTTACCTGTAATCCACGAGAGCGAATAGTACAATTGAGTACCAACCCTTATAATTGTGATGATCGATTGCTTCTGCAGCTGTCGGTTTAATTTCAATGTGGCACCCATCTAAAAAATGTATGTTGTTATAGCCATTAACTAAATTGATGAAGTGATGTCTTACCAATTGCTCCTAGACACTGTGGAAACCCAATAGCTTCGAACCCCTTGACACATTCGTCCACTTTTTCTGGAGTTAGGTAGTCGGGAGACATAAACTCACTTCCGAGCTCCAATATGAGAGCCCGGCAAAATTCGTGAAGAATTTTGCACACCGTGTTTTGTGCAACTCCGAAAAGCCTTCCAACAGCACGATATTCCGAGGATGATCCCAAGGTGTACAAGGCAATAGCGATCCTCTTTTCCAGAGGAATTGCATTTTGCCAGTTTGTATCCTTTTTCGTCAAAACTCCAAGCCGATCCACCAAAAACGAAAAGGTCCTTTTCTCCATTTGAAAACTCTCTTTGAAAAACTCGTCGTTGCTTTCGGGTAAATCCTTTTCCCAAAATGTCCCGTATCGCTTCTGTTTATAAAACGCATACTTTAACTTTATTTTTAATAGAATTCGACGGCACTTACCACCATCCACACACGTCTTGGTATTTGATCTTTTGTTGAAACAGCTCCAATTCGTCATCATTCCACTCCTCCGAATTGATTGCCTTAAAAAGCTGTAGCAAATTAGGGTTCTGCTGTTGAACAACAGCCAAAATAGTTTGGAAATTGTTCATTTTAATCTCGCACTTCAACAACCTTTGTTTATGTTTTGATGAGCCACAGCTGGTCAGATCAGCTGTTATCGGATGGTAGATGGTGGATGGAGTTCTGTGGGAACACGAGTTTCACATTCGTCAAAAATCCCAACCGTTTCAAACGGATGGACTCTATGGGAAGAGGCTATAAATCCACTGGATAGTTGTCTGACGATATATCTAACAACTGTATGGCATCCAGCGCTGGGCTAAGTAGACAGGAAAGCAAGTGTGGCAGCTTTTCGTTATTGGTTAACTCGGGGTCCTTATCTATGATTGTGTAGAACATCGACATGAAATCTGCATACTCAGTATATCCTCCAGAAAAAGATGGCAACTTTAGTTAGGGAACACGAGATCGTTTACACACCATAAAAGTTGACGACTCATCGTTGCGCATGGTAGAGTTCGTTTGATGTTCACCTCTTCGTTGTTGAATGTGACCTCTTAAGCAAAACTTAAGAAGTAACGCCATTTCATCAAATTCATCTCGACACGGTTGGCCAATTTGATTAAAATCGAGATACTCTAGTAAGTCTTGATTACGGTTATAAGTGGTTTTAATTTCATTAATTAGGTGTAAGCGTACATCCAAATCGATAACACTGATTGATCCAATTTTGTCAGGAGCCAGTTCAATGCCGATGACTTTAAGTCGATCAAAAGAACCTCAGTTTTGCGTTTTAGAAAAGCGATCTTTTCAGGAACCGATGGCAGCAGAGGCAATTCAGGATTCGACATTTTTAATTTTTTTTATTGTTAATTAAAATTTGGATAAAATGGAATTTAAAGTTGTCTGAACGAAAACTTCTTTAGAAGACTGTATGTGCAAGCGCCAACAAACGCGTTAAAGTTTGTTCGTTTGTTTGTATGTATGTATGTGCTTGCAGTTGAACCGGTTCAAAACAGCGTTAAAGAGGACGTGCAAAATAACGGAGTCTCCGTTTGATGAACAAATTGATCCAATTATTGGCAAATCCACTGTCTGTTATCAACTTTATTGCACAACACTTTAAGCTTGGGCTCCAAACTTATTTCCAACTTTTCAACGAACTCCAGAACCACTATCAAGTCGGGGTCCCCAAATGTTGACGCTGTCAGCTTTTTGGCAATTCAATAATAGATATTTATTTGGTTTTAAATTGCGGGGCAACGACAACGACATTGTATTTCTCTTTCGATCAACAAGCAACCACAACCAGTCTCTAAATTATGTTTTCGACAAAGAAAAAGAAAAACGATAAGACAGCGATAGAGTGAGAGAGCGAGAGAGCAGTTAATGCTGGCAGCTAGAGTTTACAGTGATCTTATTGCAATATATAACAATCCATTGTTTACATTTTAATTTGGCTGTAAAGATTTGCCTGCTCCCGACAATTTATATACTATGAATCTTTGCATTCAACATGCAGATATTTATTTTAACTATTGCATCTTTCCATCAGTGTATATTGTTTTGATTGGAAGAGAGGGAAATATGTTGAACCTACTGAAACTACAGGTAGCCAGAATAAAAGTCTTTATAGAAAAAAATCATAACCAGGTAAGAGAATAGAAATAGGAACAAGAAAGAACGCTATAGTCGGGTGCCCCGACTATCAGAAACCCGTTACTCAGGGAGTGCGAGGGAGATGGAGATATAAAACTTTGATCGGGCATATCTTTTTAACGAATGGTCCGAGAGACTGGTTTGCGTAGAAACAGACAGACAGACAGAGCTGATCAATAATATATACTTTGTATGGTCGTAAAGGTCTCCTTTACTGCGTTCCAAACTTCTGACTAAAATCTTAATACCCTCTGCAAGGGTATACAAAAACTTGGTAAAATCAACTGTTATAATTGTCAAACAGTTCCCATGCACAGAAATTGTCAATTAGGCCAATTAAATAGTTACTTTCACAACAACAAATACAAAAAATTTGCAAAGACACACACCCAAAGCAAAAACGAAGGGGCGTGGCTCACGGCTGAAAAAAATTGCGCTGCGTAAGAAGCCCAAGAATATGTGTGGGTAATCCCAACTTTCTAGCTTTTGTACTTTCCGAGATCTCAGCGTTCATACGGACGGACAGACAGACGGACATGGCTAGATCGACTCGGCTAGTGATCCTGATCAAGAATATATAAAATAGAACCTGCTCGCTTATACTAGAAAATTTTGAAAACTTTTAAAATCTATTTCTAAATGGTTGATAATAAGGGATATAATATATTTATCATCAAGTAGTGTAGTATGTTTTTAAGTTTATAAAGTGTAAAAGGATTCTAATTTCATAAAAGTAGCCTCCAATTATAAGAATGAGACAAAATGTTCAGACAGTGGAAAATTTTGATAAAAAAAAAACAGGTTTACTTTCCATATTTAAATTAATTTTCCCCTATTAAAGGATATATTCATTCGATTTGTAGATGCTTCTACCATCATCAAAAATCCTCTGTAAGTCGTAAAACTCCCCACAAATCTCGAGGCAGGAGAGCCCCTAGCAATAACGAAGGCAGCGAGAATGCGGCAGAATCCGAGGGCATCCAGGTCCACCGGTAAATACAGGACCTTGGACCCGGCCAAAGCGGTGAGACCGTGGAATAACGGTACCTTGGACCCGATGCGTGCCGTGTGCAAAGGGAACTACCAGGACATATTGGACCTTGGACCCGATGCGAGCCGTGTGCAAAAAAGGAATTAACGGGACCCCGCCGCTGCCTATAAAAGGGACGGCGCAAGCGCAGCTCAAGACAGTCAACCAAGATACGCAAGCGAGAGTACAAGTGCGAGGATTTTATCGATGGCGTGGCCGTGAGAGTATCGAAAACCTAGTGCTCTACGCCCAGATCAAGATACCAGAGTCAAGACTCTAGGCCAAGGCTGAGACTGCGACGGTGAGATCTGTAAGACGCAGAGATTGGAACGGAGTCGAGAGAAGGACAGAAGCAGAGACGAGAGAAGGACGAGCTACCGGCAAGGTGAGCGCGGATCAAGAGTTTGTGCCAGGCGTCGGGGTTACGGTGAACTGACGAGAAGGCTGAATCCTCGGATTTGACCTGTCGGGACATCTGTTTCTCAGGCTAGAGCCAGACCGACCTCAGGGAACACGGCGACACAGGTTGGCACTAGATCATTCTGGTCGGAACCCAAAAGGAAGGTTGTGCAGACTTGTTGAATCCTACGTAGGCTGCTATGTATATTTCTGGCCTAGGCCATACTAAGTTTTGCCTGGCGCCAACTGACGTTTTCATTGGGAAGTTTGACATGTTTTAGAAGAAACGTGCTCAGAACGTTTTGACGTACGGCCATAATTTGTATTGCTTACAGTGACTTGAAAAAATCAATTTGGCAGAAAATGGAACTAACTCGTGAACATTTTCGCGCAATCATTTTTCACTGCTTTCGACGTGAATTAACACGACAAGAGTGCATCGATGAACTTAAATCTTTGTATGGCGATGGAGCACCATCTTATAGCACTGTGAAAAACTGGTATAATGAATTCAATCGTGGCCGACGCTCTCTCGCAGACGAAGGTCGTGAAGGTCGTCCAAAAACAGTCGTTGTTCCAGAGAACATTGACGCCGTGCATGAACTGATAATGCAAGATCGTCATGTGACATACCGTGAGATAGAGGCATCCTTGGGCATTTCTTCCACCAGCATACATTCAAAATTGCATGAACACTTGGACGTAAAAAAAATTTGTTCTCGTTGGATCCCGCACAATTTAACAATCGCTCAAAAAAAGACTCGTGTGGATTGGTGCAAAAAAAAATTTGAAAAAATACAATCGCGGTGTTTCAAAAGACGTTTATAAGATCGTCACAGGTGACGAATCATGGATCTATGCTTATGAGCCCGAAACAAAACAGCAATCGACCGTGTGGGTCTTCGAAGACGAGCCAAATCCCACGAAAGTTGTTCGTGGAAGAAGCACTTCGAAGCAAATGGTGGCCTGTTTCTTCGGTAAAACAGGTCATGTGGCGACTGTTCCGCTTGAGCAACGTAGGACGGTCAATTCTGAGTGGTACACCACAATTTGTTTGCCTGAAATCTTCGGAGAAATTCGAAAAACGAACAAGAGAAGACGGATAATTCAGCACCATGACAATGCGAGCTCTCACACTTCAGCTCAAACCAGCGCCTTTTTGACCGGCCAAAATGTCGAATTGATGGGTCATCCGCCATACAGCCCTGACTTGGCACCCAATGACTTCTTTTTATTCCCGCACATCAAGAGAAAAATGCGTGGTCAACGATTTTCGACGCCAGAAGATGCTGTTGAAGCGTTCAAAAACCATGTTTTGGAGGTGTCTCAATCGGAGTGGACAAAGTGCTTCGACAATTGGTTTGAGCGCATGCAAAAGTGTATAAGTCTTGCTGGAGAACACTTTGAAAAACAATAAAACCATTTTTAATCGTAAATATTCGCATTTTCATTATTAGGCCAGAAATATATATAGCAGCCTACGTATAAGCCGGGTGGAACTGGAGAGGAGCCGTTGGAGAACGACGCCGCAGGAGTCCACAAATAGCACGATCTAAGAGCAGCGCCGCCGAGAAACGCACGAAGTGATCTTGAGCCGAGGAAGGCACGACGCCGACCAGGCGAGCCGCAACAGCCAGCTGACGAAGAAACCAATTCCAGCGAAAAGTAAAACTGAATAAAGTTTTCCGATTTGTCCCAATCGGATATCTCTGCATTTTTTTGGGTCACGGCAGTTACGCAATACAAATTTGGTGGAACGAACACACAATATCTCTGAGCTAGTCGCGGCGTTTACGTAGCGATCAAACAGTCGTAAAAATAGCACCAACGCTCTTTCAGTGAACGGTCGTGTTTTTGTCTTGCGCTCCGAATTTTTGTTTTTGTCCATAAACCATCGGGGTTTAATTAAAATTTTCTTTTATTTACATTGCTTTTTATGTCCCTAACAACATCCGTTCGCTTCGCGAGTGCATAGTTATTGTTTTGTGTTTAAATTAACAAAATTAGATTGCACGCCCAGTCTCTGTGCAGTGATTGTTGTTATTGTTTTTATCCAATTGCCTTCTCCTTTTCTACCAAACGCTGTTTGGAGCGGTAAGAATCTATACGGTAGTTACCCGCTCTCCCGCACTTCCGCATAAAACGTTGTTGTTGGAACAGCTGAAACTAAAGCTCCCCCGCTTACTCACTCCCGCTCACTCTCTCCCGCTCTCTTACTCTCGTAGCTTGATTCTCTTTGCACTGTGGTTCGGAATATCGCTATAATGGCTGTATGTTGCTCGAAGAAATGCAAGTCGTTGATTTTGGCTGGACAACAGAGCACTCCGTGCCATTCGTGCGACAGTATTTTTCATGCTAAATGCCTTGGCTATTCGGGCCTGGTTCGCGATGCAATCGACATGAGAAGTGGCTTGCGCTACTATTGTGAAGAATGTATTGCTTATGAAACCCTGACAATCTCTATAAGGCGGCTTACAAAAAGCACGGTTACGGAATTAATTCGAAACAGCCGTAGAAATACGGATCTGATTGTGGCGCTTGAGTCGCAGCTCACTAGCCGTATGCTATCTGAGCCCGATTCTCCTAAGCGTAAAAGATCGCGGTCGATAGACAGCCCACGGTAGTCGCTAGTGAAACTCTCTCTGGCGATCCGGGGTCTGCAGCACAGCAGTCGATCTCAGCTGCCGCACAAATGGTACTGAAGTCGAAAGCTAAAAAAGATTCGGTTTCCGAATAAAAAGGACGTGAGACTTTGCCGCATGAGACACCCGAAAAATCTGTTGAACAAAATACAGAAAGGATTCCAACGCCGCATGTTGACTTATCGTCTGGAGTACCGACTTCAACTGTTAGTGCAGCCATAAATGCTGCACTACCAAAAACTGTCACATGCGTGGTACCTAAAACAGTCACATGTGTACCGCAGAGGAAACAAATTTTTGTTTCTCGGCTGAATCCTGACCTTTCATCCCTGGACATTACGGCCTATATCCGTAACAAAGTTCAGATTGATGATTTAAAGGTTGAACAATTTAATTTTCCATATGCTAAGGAAGTATCATCATTTAAGATCGGTGTTCCCTGTGCTCATTTTGCAACTATGTGCTCAGCCAATTTTTGGCCTGGAGGCATTTTTGTTAAAGAGTACGAAGCTAGAAAAAAGAAAATTCGTTCAAAGGAAGTTGGAAATCCCTTTAAAGAGCCATCCACATCTTCATCTTTACCTATCTCAAAAAACTAGATTCCTTCCTTCTGCTTTCCTATCAGAATACAAGAGGTTTACAAAGTAAGCTGACCAAATTCCTTGTCCTCCCATGTTATTGTGTTCACGGAAACTTGGTTAAAACCGGAAATTCTTAGTTCCGAAGTCTTTCCAAGTAAGTACACAACTTACAGGCTTGATCGTCCCTCCCGACGTGGAGGTGGAGTTTTAATTGCAGTTGACTCAAAATTAACGTCTGAAGAAATAACGTCCGACGGAATAATTGACGTTAATTTTCTGTGTATAAAACTATCCCTTCCGGTTATTTCTATATACATAACATGTTCTTATATTCCGCCGTCATCCGAATTCCCAATATATGCTAATCATCTGTCCGCTATCCAGTTTATTTCAAGTAAACTATCAGATAGGGATCAGTTAATAGTTTTAGGTGACTTTAATATACCTAGGGCGACATGGTCCACCGTTGAAACATCGAATATATTGTTACCTTCAACGCAGCATGATTTTCTTGATGGTTTGCTTGATATTTCATTGTCGCAAGTAAACCACGCTCAAAATTTGTTAGGACGATTACTGGATCTATGCTTTGTTTCAAGTCCAGAAAGTGTTTGAATAGCTAGAACCTCTCCAATAACTTTACCAGAAGACCCGTATCACCCAACGCTGGAGCTGACTATCGACACGGGTACAAAATCAAATGAAATATCTGAAAAGTCAGCTAAACGCATCCTCTGCTTTCGTAGAGCAAACTTTGCACACATTAATAGCCTAATAGTTTGCTCAGATTGGTCTAATCTGTACTTATGTACTAGTATGACTGAAGCTGTTAATATATTTTATAATGTATTAAACGCAATTTTTGATACGTGCATTCCTACGTATTATCCTAAGATTTCAACCCAACTTCCGTGGTTTAGTAAAGAGTTATCAAGACTTAAAAATGTGAAGTCTAGACTCTACAAAAAGTTTAGAGTCTCCGGATCACAAGCTGCCTTTTCCCGATACTTAAGTGCTCGGTCGGATTTTACCGTGCCTAACGCCCAGTTTTATAAAAACTATTTAGCTCGTTGTAAGACACAGTTTACCCTGGATCCAAAACAGTTTTAAACTTACAGGCTTGATCGTCCCTCCCGACGTGGAGGTGGAGTTTTAATTGCAGTTGACTCAGAATTAACGTCTGAAGAAATAACGTCCGACGGAATAATTGACATTGAATTTCTGTGTATAAAACTATCCCTTCCGGGACATAACATGTTCTTATATTCCGCCGTCATCCGAAATCCCAATATATGCTAATCATCTGTCCGCTATCCAGTTTATTTCAAGTAAACTATTAGATAGGGATCAGTTAATAGTTTTAGGTGACTTTAATATACCTAGGGCGACATAGTCCACCGTTGAAACATCGAATATATTGTCACCTTCAACGCAGCATGATTTTCTTGATGGTTTGCTTGATATTTCAATGTCGCAAGTAAACCACGTTCAAAATTTGTTAGGACGATTACTGGATCTATGCTTTGTTTCAAGTCCAGAAGGTGTTTGCATAGCTAGAACCTCTCCAATAACTTCACCAGAAGACCCATATCACCCATCGCTGGAGCTGACTATCGAAACGGGTACAAAATCAAACGAAATATCTGAAAAGTCAGCTAAACGCATCCCCTGCTTTCGTAGAGCAAACTTTGCACACATTAATAGTCTAAAAGCTTGCTCAGATTGGTCTAATCTGTACTTATGTACTAGTAAGACTGAAGCTGTTAATATATTTTATAATGTATTAAACGCAATTTTTGATACATGCGTTCCTACGTATTATCCTAAAATTTCAACCCAACCTCAGTGGTTTAGTAAAGAGTTATCAAGACTTTAAAATGTGAAGTCTAGACTCTACAAAAAGTTTAGAGTTTCCGGATCACAAGCTGCCTTTTCCCGATACTTAAGTGCTCGGTCGGATTATACCGTGCCTAACGCCCGGTGTTATAAAAACTATTTAGCTCGTTGTAAGACACAGTTTACCATGGATCCAAAACAGTTTTATAATTTTGTTAACACAAAGCGTAAATCTTCATGTTACCCATCAACACTATAATTTGAAAATTCTGCTGCAAACACTGATCAAGCCATAGCCGATCTTTTTGCACAGTTTTTCCAAACCACCTATTCAACATCAAGTCCGTCAGATCAGTGTTACCCATATGATATGCCTAAATCAAACTTTATTTTTTGTCCGGTTTTAAGTGAAAGCTCACTTCCTTTAGATTTGTATAGGGTCAAACCAGTCTACTCTCCGGGTCCTGATGGAGTCCCTGGATGTGTGCTCAGGTATTGCGCTGAGACTTTGTGTAGACCATTGCACAAACTTTTTACTTTGTCCTTAGAAACGTCAGATTTCCCGCATATATGGATGGAATCGTTTGTTATCCCGCTTCATAAAAAGGGGAGCAAATTGAACGCATGTAATTACAGAGGTATTTCAAAACTGTCAGCTATTCCAAAGCTATTTAAGAACATAATTACGCCCCATTTGCAACACAGTTGTAGGTCTCTTATTTCCTCTTGTCAACACGGATTTATAAAACGTAGGTCAACGACAACCAACCTTTTGGAGTTTACTTCATTTGTGATAAATGGTTTTAGAAAAAATCGTCAGACGGATGTGGTTTACACTGATTTCAGTAAGGCGTTTGATTCTGTAAACCACCCGATTCTAGTTCGGAAATTTGACCTTTTAGGGTTACCAGATGATCTTCTTAGGTGGATCTTAAGTTATTTAAATGGCAGAACCCAAAGGGTCATTTTTAAAAACCCTTTTCCATCCCCAATCCGAGTCACGTCCGGTGTACCACAAGGAGGTCATCTTGGACCGCTCCTGTTTACATTATTCATAAATGGTCATTTCCTCTAGTCCTAACGAAGTCACGTGTACTTATGTACGCAGATGACGTTAAGTTGTGCCTGCAATTTAATGATCCTGCGCAAAGTTTATCTTTGCAATGTGATCTCAATGCATTTCAAACTTGGTTCATGGATAATAAATTAAATTTAAATGGTTCAAAGTGTAAACTAATGACCTTTTTTCGTGTCAGCTCTCACTATTCAACTACTTTGAGCGGTTGTGTGTTAGATAGAATAACGCATGCTGACGACCTTGGAGTCTACATGGATCCTAAACTAAAATTTTCTGATCACATTACTACCATGGTAAATAAAGCCAGAGGCGTGCTTGCATTTATCAAAAGGTGGTCGAAGGAATTCGATGATCCCTATGTCACAAAGACCTTGTTTATTTTATTAGTCCGACCAATTCTTGAGTACTGCGCTCCTGTTTGGAGTCCCCAATTTGGGGTGCATATAGACCGGATTGAGTCTGTGCAAAAAAACTTTTTAATATTTGCCTTACGGGAACTTAACTGGGATACAAGCCTAATACTGCCATCCTACTCTAGTAGACTACTTCTAATTAACTTACCATCATTAGTTAACCGTAGAACTATGCTTGGTATTTCGTTCATTAGGAATCTTATTCATGGTGATGTGGAGAGTCCCGAGTTATTGGGTCGCCTGGATTTTAATGTGCCTAATAGATTCACTAGACACTATATTCCTTCAGTTTTAAATCATTGTATCTCTAATTATGCAATGCATGAACCTTTTAGAGTACTTTGCAATGACTATAATAGACTATATGGAGTCTACATGGAGTCTTTTAAAGACTACATGGTAGACATGCAGACCTTGATGCTGCCCCTGGTTATGTCCCGAGAGGAGGTCCAGGAAAGGATAGTAGAGAACAGCACACCCGCACTGCGAATGTTTATTCGCCCATACGAGTGCAAGGACCTGGACGCTCTGATGGCACTGGCAGACGACTTCGAGGAGTTGGACCATAAAAGGAGGGAGTTCGAGGAGGCCAACACCCCGCTGGTCACCCTGTGCCCGCACGGAGAGAGTTCGAGCACCCTGTTGCCGCGCGAAGGAATTTCCAACACCCGGTAGCAGCACGGAGAGAGTTTGCGCACCCAGCAGCCACTTGAAGGGAGCAAGGGGCAGTATACAGAAGGGGCCAAGACGGCACATATACTCCATGGAGGCGAGGTCCACAGGACCAAAGGGTAGAAGGAAGAAGAGGGTACATACCAAACCCGGCGACGGCATGCCGAAGATGTGGTAGCCAGGAGCACTGGGCAACAGAGGGCCGAAACCGTCCGGTGCTGTTTTGCTGGATATGCGGAAAAGTAGGCATTGTGACCAGTAATTGCTGCCCGAGATCGCCGAGGGGCAATAAGGGTTCGCGAGGCACTGCCTACTGTGGTAATATAGTTGCTGATCCTTCCTGGAATCATAGACGCCCTGGTGCTAGGATGGAACTTCGTCACCACAATAGGAGCGAAAATTGAATATATATATATATGGACGTTGATGCACTACGAGCAGTACAAACAAGTGGCCCAACGACACCAAGCACGTGCTTGTTACGCGCGGGCCCTTTTATCAATTTGGGCAAGAATGCGAGTTCGCGAGGAAGAATACATAAAACAAAAAAAAAAAAACGGGACACATAATGAGAATAAAGAAGCAATACGGAGTGAAGCAAATGAGTTAAAATATTAGTTTTTTATACCGGGATAGAAGTTGAAATGCAAATTAAATGATAAAGGTTGTTATAATTATAACATAGAGCGCGAAAGGGCTCGTGCAGACTACAATTTGATGTACATCAAGGCAAATTAAGAGGATAATAATTACGTGTTAGTCTAACGGAAATATTAAAATTTAGGCGGCTTACAAGTTCTACAGAGTCAATATCACCTCTTATAAGATTATGCATAAAAATAGTACCAAGCATTTTTCTACGATTTGCAAGTGTCGGTAAATTAAGCAATAATAATCTACTCTGGTAGGAAGGTAGCTGTTACGTACGCCCTCTCCTTCAATTTATTTGATGGAGAAAGATGCACGTAGAAAAACAACATCGAATCTCAAGGCAAGGGAGGGGGCGATCGAAACGTTGACTCACCGAAAACAAGCAAAGGAATGTGCAATTTGACGATCTTTTGAATGGCATATAGTCAGAACAACGACCGTAACCTTACACCAGTAGCTGGCAAAGTGCATCAGTCGGGCATTGACACTACCGATAGGGGAAATCATAGGTGGGAACACCTAAATAACCCAACTTATCACGAGGGTCGAGAAAAAGCTCTATACTGGTATAAAAGACCGTAGCCGGATAGAGAAGCCAGACAGAGTTCACTCTGATCTCACGGCACTATAGTGTGAGCACTATATTCCCGTCGCCGCCAACGACTACAGCCAAGACCGGAATCCTGAAGATAGTCCTGTTTGCAGTCGATGAACAGCAAACATATCCTGGAAGAGCAGTCCTACTACACCCTCGTCCTAAAGAAGAATTATTTTTATTATCAAGGACTTCATCATGGGAGGAACTAATTCCAAAGTGGACCATAGTACGGCCAATGTGATCAACACCGTCAAAATAATCGATCACAAGGACGACATTCAGGACGTGAACCATAATCTGAAGATCGTCATCGCTATGTTTGCTTTCGTAATCATCCTGCAAGTGGTCAAGATGTACAAGCGATCCGTGCAAGGACGCCGGGACCAAAAGCACGCCCTGGATCAGGCGATATGCCGCCAGGTCTAGAAAAGAAGATAAAGTGCAAGAAACCTATTCAAAAATCATAAAAAAGTGACAGAAAAATAAAGGCAATGAAATGTCTTAATTACCGACAAACGTGAAGCAAAACAAAAAGAAAAAAAACAAATTGTGAACCAAGGCATTTATGAATGCTAGTGCAACAGCAATAAGGAGTGCAACAGCAACAGGAGCAACAGCAGAAGGAGTGCAGTGACATTGGAGACGCAGCTGCTTGAGACCCTACCGTAGGAACAGACGTGTGCCGCCGAGGGATCTACATACATACATACATATATATATATATACAATTAGTGATTGTGTTTAAGAACGAGATTTTTAGTTCTAACGATAGTGTTTTGCACGTATATATATATATATATTTGTTTCTAATTTCTTCAAAAAGCCCAGGATCCAGTGCGTCGAGATCTCATCGCCCAGGACAAAAGGGGTAAGTTTGTCGGAACACGGTTCCTTTTCCTATACCAAATATATATATATCCGTGCCTTTTGTTTTTAATTATCTAACGTAAATCCTCCAACTTAGGCCTCTTCAAGGCATTATAATATTTTTATAATTAATCAGTAAGCTTTTGTCTTACTTTTTATAATTTAATAAACATTGACTTTTCAGCAGCGAGTATCAGCCTTGTGTTTGTATAAACAATCACAAGAGCCCTCAGAGCGACGTTTGTAGTCGTGAATAGTCAGCAATTTGCTGACGTGTGCACCCTGTACGGGTGATAAATTCGATACTCTCCGCTAACAAATTTTGTTGGTCAATTAAAAATTAAATTCATATGTATTCCTAACCATAATATTACTCATAAATGGCACTAGCCAGTATTTTATTCAATAAAATTGTAATGTGAAAACGAACTTAAAAACATGAAGTGCTAAGTTTTAAAACGGGGGTTGCTGACGCGATAAGTGGAGTAGGTGAAGAATAATGACATAACTTTTGACGAACAACCTTGACAATAGGGGATCGTATTGCGCGGCCCGCGACGATCCATTTGGCACACGATGGTGTGAAGGGGAGGGAATGTGGCCGAAACATTGCCCGATCGTGTTACGATCAAGCAAAAGCTTAGCTTGTGGGGCAATGTAGACTGATGACCAACGGACTTTACGAATCGTACTATTTTTCAGGCATCTTTAATATTTATTCTCGTTATGTTGGAGAGGAGAAAGGCTTACCAAGAACCCACCCCATCCGGCGAGCTTATGCCGGCAAAATTGGTGCCTGAACATCGGATGTCTTTCCTTCGGCCCAAGTCCTTTCAGGACTAGGGCACTAATATGCCCACGTAACAGAATTGGCGCCCAACGAAATGGATATTTCATATTTCTTAAGGACAAGGGTTTTAAGTAGATTAGCGCGCGTGTATTAATTTGTTTTTATTTTTAAAAATGGAGTTCAAAAGTCCCCAACTTCTGTGACAGTCAGAATTGAGAGGCCTATCAAGCAAGACTTTGTCTCAGAATAGAGGTATGACTTTAGGAATTGCCATTATATTTCTAAAATCATAGATATCCTTTGTTTCTTTCATAAGAAAAATTGCTAAAAATTTCCATCGGGAGATATGAAGTTTTCTTTTATAATACTATATAACTATATGCCGACTGACCTTTCTATCTTTGGAAATTAACGTAAATACAATTTAGATGTGCTTTTTGGCCGACGCTACACGACGTACTAGGGGAAGCCCGGTCGTTTGATAGGCTCGAGTTCAGAAAGAGCAGGAGCGCAGACGTTACGGTAACGCATTTAGCCATTGCGGTGCGGATCTATTGTGCGATTGTCGATCCAGGACAAAAAAGGTGGGTGGGGGAACTGACAGGAAACGTAAAGCCGACGCTACACGACGTATTAGGCCAAGAGTCTGGTCGTTTGATAGGCTCGAGTCTTTACGGCATCCTTTGACATATTTGGGCGGGGGACGTATTTTAGTTTCTCTGGCCGACGCTACACGACGTACTGGGCTAGATGGTCCGGTCGTTTGATAGGCTCGAGTCCAGAGAAATAGGAAAACTGCTGTGGATCCCGAGAATGATCGGTCAGATAGCAGCAGGTTGTGGAGCCCGAGAATGATCGGTCAAATAACCTGATTTCCGACGACTGGCGGGAGGTGGATTTCGGACAGACTTTTCTTCTAGGCGCAGCTAGTTCCCGTTGTGAACGTTAAAGCTGACTAGAAGGGAAGAAGAGCTGTTAGTTCAGTGGAACCCAGTTGTGTAGAAGCTGCTAATACCTCTAGTTAGGGATATTTGTTTTTTGTGGGGCTTAAATATTGGACAGATTCTTCACCAAAGAGATACTTAGTAATCGCAAAACAGCACCCCCCATTATCTTTGATTTATATTCGCAAACCTTAGTCAGCAGTACTTGGCTGATCGCGCGAGTGAACGAAAAAGAATAAGACAAGGGTAAAGTGTGTGTCATTGCTCAAGAGCACAAGCGAAACACAAGTGAAAAAGATATTTAAGCGACTAAAAGAATCTTTGGCCCAAATGAAGGGGACAAAGAAGAAAGTGCTTTTCCAATCCACGACGGGAAGAATTACCCGATCGGCAACACGGGGAGCAAATCAGGCACACAGGAGTGCAAGTGCTGACGCCACGCCATGGAGATCCAGTTCTCTCGACAGAGACAACCTAAGTATCTTCCGCGAATCGGAAGAGCAAGAAGAAAGTAGATCCATTGAGGACAACATGGATCAATTAGACGAAACCGAAGGAGCTGTAGGGGGAGAAAATTTTCCTCTGGGTCAGCCAAAGGGACGCTCAAGTATGCTCCCACAGTATGAGGCCAACCCGACAAGCAGTTTAGAAGCTGCCGAGAGAAGAGAGCAGATAATGCGATCAGTGATTAAACAAAATAATGAGACACAGGTAGCCATGCAAGCGCAGATAGAAGCGTTAAAGGCGCAAGTAGTGGAACTACGATCCTCACAGTCCATGAGGGTGGAGCAGCCAGTATTACCACCACCACCTCGGTTTCCGGCACACCCATCTGACAGCTTCTTGTGCTACCAAGAGACGCCGCCTCTCGAACCGCTATCGCAGGAGACTCTCAACAGCCAGAGGCATCGGCTTCGAGATCCCCGGCGGCCCGACACATCCCAACACCACCAACCCCGAAATAACGGCCCGGACACAAGTTATCCCCGACACCCAGAGTACGACCGAAGCCCCGGATTCCCGGCGTTGAAAGGAGTCCGACTAGACAAATGGAATCTGAAGTTTGATGGGAACAGCCGCAGTATGACGGTCGAAAGTTTCTTGTTCCGCGTCGAACGGTTGCAAGAACTTTATGGAATAGACCAGCGACAAGTGTTCCGAGAATTCCATAGCTTGTTGGTAGGAGTTGCCAGCAAGTGGTATTGGCAGCTGATGGAAGATCGAGCCGAGGACTACGAGTTTGACTACTACTCGTTAACCAGGGAAATGAAACGCGCTTTTTCCTCCTCCGGGAGTGACTTGATGAAGATCAAGGAGTTGATGTAGCGGCGACAAGGGCGGAACGAATCTTTTAGCGACTATGTATCTGATATGCATAACTTGCATTTCCGATTGCAGAACAAGCCAGAAGAAGAGAAATTTGTGGAGCTTATCAAGGACAATCTAAATGCCCAGATGGGAAGCTTGTTGCTGACATCCCCGATTAGGTCACTAGCGGATCTGAAAAAGGAAGGACTTAGAGTGGACCGCTGGTTAAGGAGTAACGGCAGGGCCGCGCGAAGCAGGCCGGTCAGTGAAATCGAGGATTATCAAACACCACAAGATTTTCCGGACGCTGTGACTGTAGAAGAATTTAACCGGAAGCGAAGAGACAACCGATCGGGGCTAGAAAACGGGCAGGGATGCCGAGGACCACTCCACGAGTTAGTCTGCTATAAATGCGGCAAATCAGCGGACTTCTATAGAAAACATCCAAAAGAAGATCCCTGCCTTACGAGATTCCATGACGCCACCTGCCGATTGTGTGAAAGGATCGAAGGCGATGCAAACGCTAACCCAGCGGCTTTTCCGCGGAGTCCGTCAGGCCAGACCGGGACAGCCGGGCGGATCAAATCAGTCACATTCCCGTAAAGACCACCATTCCCAGACAGATCTCTCCCCATAAGAGCCTAGAACAACGAGAGAGGGAGTATGAACTGGCAAGACAGCGTATCTTCCAAGGCTCGGAAGATACGGACAACACGACACGGGACACACGGAAGATGCAGAAGCTATATGATGCCCGAGCAGAATATCGCAAGCTCAAGCAGAAAGTAGTAGACACGGTAGTGAGCATACAAAACGATAACCGTTTCTTTGCCAAAACCAAAGTTGACGGAGAAGAAATACTAGCGTTACTGGATACCGGCGCTAGTGCGAATTGTATTGGCAGAGGAGCGGAAGGCTTCCTAAGGAACCGGACACGGCCCATAAGGAAGCTCAACGAAGAATGTGTGCGCACCGCTAGTGGCGGCGAAACCCGAGTAGTCGGAGCCATAACCCTACCCGTGGAATGCGAAGGAGAGACCAAGGACCTGGAATTTTTGATAGTACCAGGTCTGACACAACGTTTTTATTTCGGAATTAACTTCTGGGATACGTTTGGCCTAACATTCCTTGGTAAGGGCGGAACCGAGTTTGCAGCCATCGAAGCACCACCGGAGTATGACTTAATGACCGGAGACTTGGATATGAACGATCCTCCTAAGCCCGAAACCGCTTACATGCCTCATCAGCTATCTCCAGAACAACACAGTAGGCTGAGACGAGTAATTGAGACATACCCATCATGTCTGGATAAAGGTTTAGGAAAGACCAGCTTGTTGCAACATATAATAGAAGTAACCGACGAAGACCTGCCGATCAAGCAGCGGCATTATCCGATTTCCCCAGCCAAGCAAAAGCTGGTGTATGCCGAGCTAGATCGCATGATTGGCCTAGGTGTAATCGAAGAGAGCAACAGCAGCTGGAGTTCACCAGTGACTCTAGTACAAAAAGGACAGAAAAATCGCCTTTGCCTCGACGCACGCAAAGTCAATTCCCGGACAATCAAAGATGCATACCCATTGCCACACATCGAAGGTCTGTTAAGTCGTTTACAGGAAACATACTATATTTCCGCAATCGATTTAAAAGACGCGTTTTGGCAAATACCCCTGGAAACAAAAAGTAGAGAGAAAACCGCATTTACAGTACCCGGCAGGCCACTATATCAGTTTACAGTCATGCCGTTCGGCCTGTGCAATGCAGCGCAAAGAATGTGCCGACTAATGGATAAAGTAATACCGGCGTCGCTTCGCGAGAATGTATTCGTGTACCTCGATGACCTACTGGTTTGTTCACCTACTTTTGAAAAACATCTAGATATGTTGAAGCAGGTCAGTGACTGCCTGCAGCGCGCAAAACTGACAATAAATGTCGACAAAAGTAAGTTTTGTTATAGCCAGGCCAGATATCTAGGCTATGTAGTAGGAGGGGGATGCATACGAACGGACGATTCGAAAATTCAGTCAATCCAGGAATTTCCTCAACCAAGCTCTCCCAAACAGATGCGGAGGTTTTTGGGGATGACTGGCTGGTACAGGAGGTTTATTCAAAACTATGCTCAAACAGCGGCACCTCTTCATGATTGTTTGAAGAAAGACCGCGTTAAGAAATTTGAATTGTCCAAAGAGGCAATTAAGGCGTTTGAAGAACTAAAAGCTAACATGGCATCAGCACCTGTACTTGTCACCCCTGACTTTAAAAAACCCTTCACCATTCAGTGCGATGCATCAACAACTGGAGTAGGAGGAGTTTTGTTTCAGACTGATGACTCAGGCGGCGAACATCCGATCGCCTACATGTCAGCCAAGCTGAACAAGGCACAGCGGAATTATAGCATAACAGAGCTAGAATGCTATGCCGCCCTTCTCAGCATCACCAAATTCCGCGCTTACGTAGAGGGCATGCCGTTCAAAGTGATCACCGATCATGCTAGTCTAAAATGGCTGATGGGTCAAAAGGATCTATCCGGCAGATTAGCACGGTGGAGTCTGAAGCTGCAAGCGTTCGACTTCACCATCGAACATCGTAAAGGAGCACTTAACGTCGTACCCGATGCCCTCTCACGAGTGTATATGGACGAGCTACAGAAAGAGAAAGCAGCGGAACAGGATGTCCAGATAGACTTAGACTCACCAGTGTTCCAATCCCCGGAATATGTAAAATTGGTGCACGCAGTAAACCAGAATGAGGGGAAAATCCCAGACGTACAGACAACGGACGGCTTTGTATACAAGCGGATAGGGTTCAGCTCGGGCGATGCCGTCGATGAAACTCGAGCATGGAAGCTCTGGGTTCCCGCCGAACTGCGATCTGACTTAGTCTGGAGAGCACATCATGCCATGACCGCAGGGCATGGGGGTTTGCACAAATCCCTAGCCAAACTGAGACAGTTTTACTACTGGCCAGGGATGGCAGTAGATGTGCAAAAGGTAGTGAAAGAGTGCGAGGTCTGTAAGATCAGCAAGACCACCAATAAAAATATTCGACCACCCATGGGAGAACAAAGGGTCACGGAACGGGCCGGTCAAAGGTTGTTTATCGACTTTATGGGGCCGTATCCGAGAACCAAAACTGGGAACTCGGTGATTTTTGTATGCCTCGATCATTTCTCCAAATTTGTCTGGCTGCAGCCTATGAGACATGCCGTGGCATCAGAAGTGGTCAAATTCCTCGAGACCCGAATTTTCCATCAGTACGGAGTACCCGAATACATACACTCTGACAATGGAAAACAATTTGTGTCTCAAATGTTTGCCGAGCTAATGAACCGCTACGGTATTCGTCACGTGAGAACGGGGCTCTATTCCCCGCAAGCAAATGCAGCGGAGAGGGTAAACCGATCGGTGCTTCAAATTTTGCGGGCAACAATTGCATCGGATCAGCGAAATTGGGATACCCAGCTAAGCCGAATAGAATGTACCCTTAGGAGTGACAGACACGAATCGATAGGCATGGAACCCTACTATGCAATGTTTGGGACACAAATGGTGACACACGGAACTGCATACCCTATCTTAAGGAAACTGGGTGGAATCCAGACTGGAGACCCAGAGATAAGCCTACCGGATAAAATGGATCTTATCCGACAGAAAGTGAGCCAAGGACTAAACAAGACCCATGAACGGGCAGAAAAGGCCTATAACACCCGCAGCAAACCGGTGGAATTTTCCGTTGGACAAGTTGTCTATCGAAAAAACTACCGGCAGAGTAACAAAGCTGAGGGATACAATGCCAAGCTTGGCCCGAATCGGGTTCGCTGTGTTGTACTTCAGCGCAAGGGCAAGGCGTTATACGAGCTGGGAAATGTCGGTGGGAAGAGGTGCCAAAGACCACTATTTCGCTTGAACTCTCTCGGGATGAAATCCGAGGATCATTCCCATTCCAAAAGAGGGAAAAAGCTCGGAACGACGGAATTGGGCTAAAGGGGTTCGCTATATAAACGGCGACAAGACAACGACACTTTACCAGAAGCAATATGTATGCCACCGAATTGTATCACCGTATTGTCAACACCGCTCGCTGCGTCGACAAAATTAGGCGCACAATTCAAGCCAACTTGACGGAACTGTGTTCCACGATGGAATGCCTCTTTGGGCTACAGAGGAAGCTGGAGTTGTTTGAAGACAACATCCAGCAACTCGAGATTCAAATTCTACGAGAACCCGAGGAGAGGGAGAAGAACTTCCAGCTGCGTAGCGAATTGAAGAGCCTTCGACGCAGCAGGAAACTGGACAGAAATCTGCTCTGGAGGATGCAGCAACGAATGGCGACGGTGAGATCGGACGTCAACCGGCGTCAGAGGGAGGAACAGCGGCTCATCCGACAGATGGGTAGAGCGGCCGCAAAACTGGCGAGGCATGACCCGGAGAGGGCCGCAGAAGCCCGGAGGGACCTCCGGCTAATCCTGAACTCCAGGATCTAATTCACTCTGTAAAAAAAAAAAAAAAAAAAGACAAAAAATAAATAAAAAAAAACAAAAAAAATAAAAAAAAAAACATTTGTCATCTCTGGGGGGAAAAATAAAAGTAGGCAAAACCTCGAGTGACACCGCGATGGTAATCCAATCGCAGAGGTGGTAAATTTTGACTGGCAGCAGCACCCATGCTCGTACACGGAAATACGATATATTTTTGTGTTTTCCTGTCTTTGCTGACTACAGCGCATATTTTCTTTTTCCAGGTATTATTTTTTTTGTTGTAATTTTTGTTTTCTTTTAGGTATGTATGTATATGTATGTATGTTTCTGTCCAGTGACGGAAAGTTTTTTTTTCAGATAACCCCTATACACAATCGTCCCCATCGAACCTACCTACATAATTATCCGTATGATCCTATTTTGATTGCCTATTAATTATTCTTGTTGCGTAAATTGATAATAGCCCGGCTAGCTCAGTCGGATGAACATGAGACTCTTGGTACAGGAGTGGGTCGAAGCCACACGTTTAAGGGCGCCTAAATAATGAGAAAGAAAAACAAAACAAGCACTAATTCGTTGGTCGTACGAAAATTCCTTTTTGCGAAGTCATTCCATGCGTGTCCGTATCGATCACTTCGAGCCTGTTACGTACGCCCTCTCCTTCAATTTATTTGATGGAGAAAGATGCACGTAGAAAAACAACATCGAATCTCAAGGCAAGGGAGGGGGGCGATCGAAACGTTGACTCACCGAAAACAAGCAAAGGAATGTGCAATTTGACGATCTTTTGAATGGCATATAGTCAGAACAACGACCGTAACCTTACACCAGTAGCTGGCAAAGTGCATCAGTCGGGCATTGACACTACCGATAGGGGAAATCATAGGTGGGAACACCTAAATAACCCAACTTATCACGAGGGTCGAGAAAAAGCTCTATACTGGTATAAAAGACCGTAGCCGGATAGAGAAGCCAGACAGAGTTCACTCTGATCTCACGGCACTATAGTGTGAGCACTATATTCCCGTCGCCGCCAACGACTACAGCCAAGACCGGAATCCTGAAGATAGTCCTGTTTGCAGTCGATGAACAGCAAACATATCCTGGAAGAGCAGTCCTACTACACCCTCGTCCTAAAGAAGAATTATTTTTATTATCAAGGACTTCATCATGGGAGGAACTAATTCCAAAGTGGACCATAGTACGGCCAATGTGATCAACACCGTCAAAATAATCGATCACAAGGACGACATTCAGGACGTGAACCATAATCTGAAGATCGTCATCGCTATGTTTGCTTTCGTAATCATCCTGCAAGTGGTCAAGATGTACAAGCGATCCGTGCAAGGACGCCGGGACCAAAAGCACGCCCTGGAACAGGCGATATGCCGCCAGGTCTAGAAAAGAAGATAAAGTGCAAGAAACCTATTCAAAAATCATAAAAAAGTGACAGAAAAATAAAGGCAATGAAATGTCTTAATTACCGACAAACGTAAAGCAAAACAAAAAGAAAAAAAACAAATTGTGAACCAAGGCATTTATGAATGCTAGTGCAACAGCAATAATATCAAGAAGGAGTGCAGTGACATTGGAGACGCAGCTGCTTGAGACCCTACCGTAGGAACAGACGTGTGCCGCCGAGGGATCTACATACATACATACATATATATATATATACAATTAGTGATTGTGTTTAAGAACGAGATTTTTTGTTCTAACGATAGTGTTTTGCACGTATATATATATATATATTTGTTTCTAATTTCTTCAAAAAGCCCAGGATCCAGTGCGTCGAGATCTCATCGCCCAAGACAAAAGGGGTAAGTTTGTCGGAACACGGTTCCTTTTCCTATACCAAATATATATATATCCGTGCCTTTTGTTTTTAATTATCTAACGTAAATCCTCCAACTTAGGCCTCTTCAAGGCATTATAATATTTTTATAATTAATCAGTAAGCTTTTGTCTTACTTTTTATAATATAATAAACATTGACTTTTCAGCAGCGAGTATCAGCCTTGTGTTTGTATGAACAATCACAAGAGCCCTCAGAGCGACGTTTGTAGTCGTGAATAGTCAGCAATTTGCTGACGTGTGCACCCTGTACGGGTGATAAATTCGATACTCTCCGCTAACAAATTTTGTTGGTCAATTAAAAATTAAATTCATATGTATTCCTAACCATAATATTACTCATAAATGGCACTAGCCAGTATTTTATTCAATAAAATTGTAATGTGAAAACGAACTTAAAAACATGAAGTGCTAAGTTTTAAAACGGGGGTTGCTGACGCGATAAGTGGAGTAGGTGAAGAATAATGACATAACTTTTGACGAACAACCTTGACAATAGGGGATCGTATTGCGCGGCCCGCGACGATCCATTTGGCACACGATGGTGTGAAGGGGAGGGAATGTGGCCGAAACATTGCCCGATCGTGTTACGATCAAGCAAAAGCTTAGCTTGTGGGGCAATGTAGACTGATGACCAACGGACTTTACGAATCGTACTATTTTTCAGGCATCTTTAATATTTATTCTCGTTATGTTGGAGAGGAGAAAGGCTTACCAAGAACCCACCCCATCCGGCGAGCTTATGCCGGCAAAATTGGTGCCTGAACATCGGATGTCTTTCCTTCGGCCCAAGTCCTTTCAGGACTAGGGCACTAATATGCCCACGTAACATAGCCTTACGCTTTGATCCCAGTTCAAACTACGAAGGGCTAAAAGAAGAAATTGATTTTGTACCGACTCTATACGGTCAATGTGCACTTGGTATTGTGGGCTCCAAACCGAAGAACAATATTCCAATATAGAACGGACAAGGGAGGTAAATAATAATTTGGTTAGATAAGGGTCGTCAAATTCTTTTGACCAACGATTTATAAACCCAAGAACACTCATAGCTTTGTTAACAGTCAACATTATGTGGCAGTCAAGTTTAAGCTTCGGGTCCAGACGAACGCCTAAATCATTTACTGAATATATACGGTCAAGTGGCAAGTTCTGAAGCAAATAACTTATAAACGTAGGAGTACCCCTGTTGAGGACATTACATTACATTTCAGGCAGTTCAAATTTAAGAGGTTATTTTTTATTTATTTATTTATTTATTTATTTAAAGTTAGCAAATATCTGCCAACATAAACATAGTACCCTACTCACATCAAGTGGGAGGGGGCAAGGACAGGTAAGTTAGGATGTTTGTTACAATTAAATTAACAGAGCATTGCGAACATAAAACGCGAAATGGATCATGTAACTGAAAGTTAGTTTTACAAATATCGAGGGCAATAGGTCGAAAGTGCCGAGTAGACCTTACAGGGATGGAGAAACGAATTTGACCAAGAAGGTAGCTTGAATTTACAAATCCAGTAATTAATTTGTGCAGGAACATAACACCAGGTTCGACGATCCTTGAGGGAGGGCAGGTTAAGTAGACGCAGTCTACCCACGTACGATGGCAGGTGTCGATGGGTTTCCCAGTTTAAACCACGTAGAGCAAACAAAAGGAACTGTTTCTGTACCGATTCGATAAGGTCCTAATAATTGGTATATTGGGGTGACCAAACACACGAGCAGTATTCAAGAATTGGACGAACCAAGGAAATGTATAAATGTTTTGTGGTATAGGGGTCCTCAAATTCCTTCGACCAACGCTTAACAAAGGCAAAAACCCCTTTTGCTTTACTAACTATGATACCAATGTGATTAGAGAAATTTAAGTTGTGGTTGAATAACACTCCGAGGTATGTAACGGAATTTATGCGTTCAAGTTCATTCGACCCAATAGAATATGTAGTGAGGAGAAGCTTTTTCCGATAAAAGGACATAAAGTTACATTTAGAATTGTTCAAAAACAACAAATTTTGGATGCACCAAGAATTCAGATTGTTCAGATCAGTTTGCAAAAGTGCCTGGGAATCGGGATTCGATAACGGCAAACAGAGTTTTACGTCGTCAGCATACATCATAACATGAGCAGAGAGAACAACTTGGGGCAAGTCATTTATGAAAATTCCAAACAGTAAGGGTCCTAGGTGGCTCCCTTGCGGAACACCAGAGATCACGTGAACAAGGTTTGAGACTGTGCTTTTAAAAGCAATTCTTTGAGTTCGGTTCGTCAGGTAGGCTGAGATCCACTTAGTCAACGTGATCGGGAATCCTAATAGTATTAATTTTTTCAATAATAACTGATGGTTCACGGAATCGAAAGCTTTACTGAAGTCCGTAAAAATAACATCGGTTTGATTATCATTTTTAAAAGCGCTTTTGATGACTGAAGTAAACTCAAGAAGCCATGCTAAATTGGGGACATTACTGAGCTGCATTGGTGCTGTAGCTGAGCGGTAATAAGCTGTTCGAAAAACTTGGGGATCGCGCTTAGTTTTGCAATACCACGGTAGTTTTTAATGTCCGACTTGCTTCCCTTTTTATGAAGTGGAATGATAAAAGATTCCTTCCAAACTTCAGGGAAAAATGAATGAAGGAGGGATATCTGAAAAAGTTTAGATAGCGGTTTGCACAAAGCATCGGCACATTTTTTTAAGATACAGCTCGGTACAAGACCCGGGCCAGAAGAGAAAGACGTCTTGATTGTTTGCAAATTTTGTAAAACATCGTCCTCACTAATTAGGGGTGTGAAAAAGCAATTGGAGTGAGGGAGGGGGTATGGGTAGGAAGAGGTGTTATCATAACTAAAAGAAGAGTACGTGGACTGGAAGAATTGTGCGAATAAGTTCGCAATATCGGAGTCGCTAGAGGCGGATACTGTATCAAGATGAAGGCATGATGGAAATAGTTGCGATTTTCGTTTCGAATTAACAAATGCGAAGAACTGCTTGGGATTGTCTTGGAATTCGATTCTGCAACGGTTTAGGTAACTGTTGTAACAATCGGAATTGTGGACTAAAAAATTTGAACGAGCAATTAGATACCTAGAATGGTCAACTTGCAGCCCAGTTCTCTTATATTTCTTAAAAAGTCAAGACATGGTGTTTTTAAGGAAAGAAAGTCGACGAGAGAACCACGGAGGCTTATGAGACGCGTTTCCAGTGGGAAATGAGGGAACGAACTTATCGAAGGCTGAATATAGTAAGCTATAAAACTGTTCTACAATATGTGAGGGATTATCATTTGAATCCATAAAAGACCAATCGAGTTCGGATAGATGACTATTCATTTCAGCAAATTTAGCTCTTCGAAAACAGCGAAAAGTTGCTGGTTCAATTTCGGGACATGACAGTAAAGGAGCTGATGCTTCTAAAGCAACCTCAAGTGTAGGATGATACGCATCTTCAGGATTGGAGAGAGGGCTAATTCGAGTTACATATGCATTTGCGAACTCCGAGGCAAAAATAAGGTCTAAAACTTTGCTAGAGCAGTTAATGACTGAGTTCAGTTGACCTAATGAAAGATCAATAAGACCGTGTACAAACTCATGCGCTGTGGTAGGAACAAGAGCACTTGAATCAGTTGAGGGCATCCAAGAAAGGGCGGGGAGATTAAAGTCACCCATAACAATAAGATGATCGTTATCGAAAAGGGTAGTATGAATACTCTGTATTTGATCCAAATGTTGGAGGTAGAGGCTAAGACCGGGGAGGAATGTATGAGCATGATACGAAAACAAAATAATCATGAAGCTTAATCCGAACAGCGACAAACTCTAATGTACTATCCGTACCAATTATCGGAATACGTTGAGAGACAAGATTGGACTTGACGGCAATGAGAACACCACCGCCAAGACGCACTGAGCGGTCACATCTATAGATAACATAATTACCAGCAAAGATTTCGCAGTCAGACACAGAAGAATTAAGCCACGTTTCGGTAAAAGCAATCACATTGGCATTAAAGGAGACACTGTGCACGTGCAGTTTACTAAGTTTGCCCAATAAACTGCGAACGTTCTGGTAGTGTAGAGAAAAAGAATTATTTAGTTTTTTGAAGCATTGGTTGAAGGAATCTGAGGCCCGCGAACCCGAGGATTGTGCTTGTGTACATATTCGTGAACAATTACATGTTCAGGCCATATAGAAACATCTAGAACCTTATCGAGATGTTCCTCAGGAAGTCCAATTTTAAACGAAGATATCTCACGTCTCTGCTTAAACTTGAACTTCAAGACGGTAAGTACGGATCGAGAAACATTCAGTTTGCTGCTCAGGTAGTTTTTGACGTCATCTTCAGAAGCGCCAGGATTAAGGCGGGAGACAAAAATTAGTTTTTTTTTGTGCAACGCCCGATAATGGCATGGGAACCCTTTGAGCTACTCCACATAAGGTTGACTGTGATGGACTCGTGTTCGTATTAGCAGGCGTCAAAATTATGCCAGAGCCAACTGCAGCAGCATGCGACGTAGATGCCTGGTCAAAGTTTACGGGATGTAGATCAGCAGGTGCGATGGTATCGGGCGGTCCAAAAGAGGCCGCGGCAGGTGTAAGTCCAGGGGAGGCGTCTGCCGCGCAGCCGTCAGTAACAACAGTAGAGGCATTACTGGTAGCCAAGCGGTAGGATTCCAGTGTTGGAACATAACCAGAGCTGACAGCAGTTGAAGCAGTAGATGAATGATCCGCGGATTGCAGACAGGAAGATGCTCCGGTGTCCGGTCCAGAATCGGCAGCAACGGGAACGCGATCCGAGGTAGCGACAGCATTGTGGCAAGCAGCTGCCAGGATTCGGCCTTTAAAGTTGGATTCAGCCTTTTCAAACCTATTAAATAAGTCCTTAAATCCAGCTAGTAAGGACTGGTACTCCAGATCAGTTTGCCTTATGAAAGCCATTATATTGACTTTAATATGATGGCAACTGGGGCAGGTCCAATCCAGGCCAGAATTGGATTTAGTACGGTCTGCGACTAGGCCAGCACTGTGTCCAAGGTCGGCACATTTAGGGTGAGCAATGTTATTACACAGCCAGCAACCAATTGTGGGTTGACGGAAGGTGATTTTGCCATTTAAAAGGCAAGGTTTCATGCAGCAGGCAGACATAGCGAAATAATTGAGAAATTGTCCAATAAATACGTGTAGAAATTAACGTAGATGTAGAAAGCGCAGCTTGCAGTTTGGTCAGTGATAAGCTTTCCGCGCGTGTAATGCTCGCGCCGAAACGATAAGAGAGCAAATGTACTAACAACAACACCAGTGTAGAAGTTTGCGGTAAACTCGAGAATAGAGTAGAACAACAAAGCAAAAACACAAAACGTTTTCAGATTATATTGTAATCATTCGAATTACGTATAAAGTCACTGTCTTTTAGCTATCAAAACTTGTCAGTATAATAAAGATCACCGAAAAATTGTCAAGATGACCGGATTCGGCATTAATCGATGTAGTTTACACGGGTAAAGTTCGATCAGATGGAGGAGCGATAAAGTACACGTCCAACTACGACGACGACGAAAGTTCGTTTTCGTTCACACCATACTTGAAAATTATCAATGTCTGATTGTAAGCGGAAACCAGACTATATATTGTTGTATGTCAAACAAAGCTTAACATCATCAGCATACATTAGTACACGAGAATTTGTTATGATGGAAGGAAGATCGTAAATAAACAAAGTAAACAGCAAAGGGCCCAAATGACTGGGGCACTCCAGATGTCACGTGGATCATTTTAGAAGCAGCAGCGCTGGACTTAGGGTGGCAATACCACCAAAAGACAGTAAACAAAGCTGCACAGAGGAAAGACTATCCGTCGCGGTCACGGAAACGCCAAAAGAATTTACGGAAGAGGACATAGGTGATTTCCTAAAAACAGAGTTGGCAGATTTGGAGGATATATGAGGAACGTCGACATAGTAATGGTTCTTGACTTGGAATGAAGACGGACGATTCTTTTGAGTTAATTTTTACTGTTCTAATTACTTCTGCTCTACATGGTAGTAACAGAGTATTTTCGGAAACCGAATTGTGCATTGGGATTTGTATTGAAAAAGTTAAGTTATTAGGTCTTAATACTAGAGAACCTTGTGAATCTTGGAAGTCTAAGATACAATTGAATATTTTAATGAAATCTATTCCTAGAATGCCATCGCATGGAATCGGAAAATCAGGTGGATCTATTTGAAAGTCATGTGGTATAATGACAAGCCCAAGGATTTTATAGAACCTTGTCCTATTCCGGTTATATTTGAAATTTTAGAACTTTCTAATTCGGGGTACTCTTGATTACATTGTTTAAGTAATGAAATTTTGGCTCCCGTATCCACTAACAATGTTAAATTTTTGTTGGTTTTTTCATTTTTAACTTTTATAAAAAAAACTGAGGCTAATATTGATTTTATATATTCTTACTGTTCTTCCTCCTCTTCTACCGTCAAGGGGTCCTCCTCGTTTTCCTGAGTGACCCTAACACTTCTGTTGGAATTATTTCTTCCAGTAGAAGTACTCTGTGTATTACAGTTTGTATTGTTTCGTTCATTGTTATTATTGCGGTTATTATTATTTCCATTATATTTCCTCGGTAGTTATTATTGTTGTACCTGTTGTTGTAGTACAAAACAGCGTTTGACGTCCTGTAGCTTCAGTACAGCTGTTGACGAACTTGGTTACGGCTTCATTCAAATCCGCAAACGTTCCTGCTTGCATTATAAGTTTCACCTTATCTAACGAGCATATAGTTGTCATTGCTTTGACAGCGCTTTGGGCTTTTGATGCTAGTTCCAGAGGTAAGCCATCATTGACAAATGCTCCTTGGAGGGCAATTGTTAAATCTTCGACTTCCTTAGCATACACCGAAGCTGTTTTATTTTTTTGCTGTAAATTCATCAGATTGACAGATAAAACTTATACTGATTCTCCTTTGACCGTTTTTGTCAATTTAGATATTATGTCAGCGATGTTGCTTTCATCTCCTATCAAATTGCGAGCGTGTCCTTTTAGTTTTGTTTTTATTAGTTGGACCGCGAAATGTTCATAGGTTTCTTTGATAGTATCTACCAATCTTAGGGAGTCTACGAAACTTCGCAAGTTTTCTGCTTTGCCGTCGAACTCAGGTATGAGTTTCTAGATTAAATGTGTAAAAGTTAACCTATCCGAAGTTACAGCTATTGTTTTTCTAATTTTGTTTGTCTTTAAAACTATGTCGGACAGGTGTTTTAGTACTGTCTCTTCTCTTATGGGTGTATTTTTGTTGATGATACACTTAGAATTTTTTATTTAATAAAAACCTTTATTAACCTATTCCATCTGCTAGTCATTAGGCTAATGCCTGATGGTTAGACTAACTAAGAATTTTAAAATTCCCCCGAGGGCTTGGTTGTTATCTACCATAGAAATAACGCGAATACAATTGATAATACAATTGCTTTTTCTGTTGCTTTACAACTTATTAGGGGTAAGAAAGATAGTCCAAATTCTGAAATTTATTTTTGTTCGAATTCGTATATTGTTATTGGTGTATTTTCTCGGACTACTAAAAATTCTGCCAGAATTGCACTATTAAAACTAACTTTTAATATAACTAACTAAAAAAAAGAAACTATTTCAGAAAGTTTAAATGATAAACTATTTTTATATGTATTAATATTGGGTAGATTTATTATTTTTTTTTTATTTTTTTTTGGTTTAAATAACGTCCAGGCCCTGTGCTCGGCTAATGTAATCGCGGTAGAGGCTATATCTTTTAAGGCACGTGCTGTAAGTGCTGTGCAGTTTGAAAATTACGTGAATTATGGTGCAAACGGTAAGGACAATCATAGTATAAACATTGAGTTCAAAAGGCGTGTGTGGTCTACTACTACATTATTTACTACGTTGGCCGTGTTTTCTTTTACTTCGGCTTCTTTTGAGCTCCAAAAACCAATTTTGATTTTTATTTTAAACTGATATAAAAAAAGAATATATATATAAAAATATTAATTACACTGTGCAGCATTTTTAGTGCTTTTTAAATTTACCTCGATGGATGCTATATTTTTGGATTCGTTACGAATTCCCAAGTTAAACTGCGTTTTCCAAAAAGTTCCCCGAGGATTCTTAGCAAAAGGACCTCAAAGTTCGAAAAATGCTGAAATTGGCCAACTTTCCAGAGATCTCAGAGGCAAACGGAGGCATGGTTTGATTTGATGTTAAAGTTTTTTAAAAGATACACTCTTTATCTTTCAAACCCCATACTTAGAATAATTTTAGGATTTTTTTTATGGCAGAAACAAATTCTAGAAAACATAGTCAAAAAACATAAAAGTATACAGCTGCGGTCAAAATAGTAGTAGTGTTGCCGCCCTGTGTATTTAAAAGTTTGTTGGAATGCTCGTCCCTGTCCTGGGCTCGCTGACGCTCCCGTGAAGTGATCCTCGCATTATAATCAGCGATGCTGATTGGCCTGGGGCCGTCCTATGGTTGTGTCTCTAGTGCCTCCTCTAGAGTTGGCTTGTCTTTTTGCGGTACGGGTGTACCATCCATAGCATCCCACGTTGACACAGTGGGCGATAGGCCTACCGTGTTCCGCTCACACTCGGTGGCGCAGTAGACGGGGCTGCCTACCACACTTTATTCTTCATCTTCGTCTCTTTTCCAATCGGCGGTGTAGTAGACGGGGCTGCCTACCACACTTTATTCTTCACTTTCGTCTTTTTTTTCCAATCAGCGGTGTAGTAGACGGGGCTGCCTACCACACCTATTCTTCATCTCTTATTTTTCCAATCGGCGGTGCAGTAGACGGGGTTGTCTACCGCACTTTACAAAAATGCACAGTTGGGAACTTTACTTTGTTGTTGTTTTTTTTTTTTAATTGTATGCAGACGAGCACTCATCACCGTTAACATTTATGGGGTTAAACCCCAAATTTTTATACCCGTTACTCGTAGAGTAAAAGGGTATATTGTATTCGTGCAAAAGTATGTAACAGCTAGAAGGAAGCATTTCCGACCCTATAAAGTATATATATTCTTGATCAGGATCACTAGCCGAGTCGATCTAGCCATGTCCGTCTGTCTGTCTGTCCGTCCGTATGAACGCTGAGATCGCGGAAACTACAAAAGCTAGAAAGTTGGGATTAACCACACATAAAAGTAGTAAAGTTACTTCGGTACGAACGGACGTGTTTTATCTAAGCTCCAAAGAAAAATAGTTTTCACTCTGAACTTATAGTTAAAATAAGCGTAGACACCAGTTAAAAGGGTACTAAGATCTCGCTTACACTGTGAATACTGCAAGTCTTCTTGGATACCGGCCAGGATGCCATATAAACTGATTTAAATAACTAAAGAAACAAATAAAAATTGAACGCCGCATCCATATTTGTGCACGAACATCAAACTTACCACCGACGAACTTATCTGTCCACACTCTTCACACTCTTCAAGTTGCCATGTCTTCAACTTCGGCTCCAGCAAACAAGCGACTTCGCAGCAACACCAACAACATTGTGAGTGCCAATGAGCGCATGTCTGATGCTCCGCCGCCGTGGCTGCTAGAGATGCTCAACTCGCGCTTCAAAGAACAAACTGAGCAAATAGCATCCAATGTGAGGGACGCAGAGGAACGTATTCTAGACGGTCTTACGAGCCGCTTAGATTGCATTGCAGCCGAGATGAAGCAGTTTGGGGAGCGTGTCACCATCGTGGAGGGCGAAGTGGCACAGTTACGCGCTGGGTGGAATCAGCTGATTGAGCGCGTCGAGCATCTGGGTCGGGAGGTTGGCGAGCTGACCACCCTGAGAGAGAGAGTGGGAGAGATCGAGGCAAAACTGGCAGCACAACAAATGGCAAATCAGGCGTGTGACTTACGCGTACATGGAATTCCATTTGTTGAGGGGGAAAACTTGAAGGTGTTGTATAACCAGCTCTGTTTTTCACTTAAGCTGGCACCGCCACCGAAAATCAAGGAGCTATTCCGGGCCAGAAAAACACAAAACTCTTCTGTTGACCCGGTGGTCATTATACGCATGGAAAATCAGCACGAAAAAATCACGCTGCTGCGCTGTATCGGAGCTTATCGTCGCGCAGTAAACCAACAACTAAGTCTGCATATGATGGGCTTCGACTCACAAGCTGCTCTCTATGTCAATGAGCAGCTTTTGAGAGAGCACTATATAATATTTAAAGAGGCAATGAAGCTTAAAAAGCGCAGACTGTTCTCAGCTGTTTTTACCCGCAGAGGTTTAGTCCACGTCAGGTGCAATGATAAAAATCTACTGCATCGAGAGTATGGATCAGCTTTTGGCGCTCTCGCAAGATGCTGATAAGCTAGCCTCTTCTCGCTCTTCTCAATTATCATCATCTCCGCGCGCTGCAACTTCGTCATCTGCAGTTGACGGAATCGCCGCGAATTGTGAGGGATTTCGCCGCTGATATGTTCCTGTATCTTAATCTAATTATAACTAGGTACTTTAAATCTAAATATTCTTTCTATATTAGACATAAGATTTCCCAAACTCTTAAAAATACGACTCTCTTAATTAGGTATCTCACACTGTCTCAAGACTCTTTTTTGTATTTAATAGTGGTGCTAAGACTTATTTTTATATCAAAAGCTATATGCGTCACTGATTGTCTGGTCTGTCGATGATGGATGACAATAATTGTTCCCCGAGTGCGAGCAGCTATACGATGCTTAGAGTACTTGGTAATCAGAGAAATGGCCTTCGTGTATGCCATATTAACGCTCAAAGCTTAGTGAAAAAAATCGAAGAATTTAGGTATTTATTTGTTAGTTCTAACATTGATGTTATTTGCTTGTCCGAAACATGGTTTTCGTCGTATGTCAGTGATTCGTTAGTAGAGTGTTATGGTTATGATATCTTTCGTTCCGACAGAGGTAGCCACGCTGGGGGAGTAGCCATATATGTAAACAAACGTCTTAATGCAAAGTTTGTCTGTAAACATCCGAGTGATAGCTCCGTTGAATGGATATTTGTTCAGATCACTAATACATTATACTCATCAAAAACTTTAATAGGCTGTGTTTATAGACCAAACCGATTTATTGACTACCAAAAGTTAATTGACTTATTGTCCTCTATGTCTATCCAATATTCGGACGTTATCCTTGCTGGGGATTTCAACAGCAATATTCTAAAAGAAAATAAATTATCGGACGACATCGAATCTATTGGCTTAAATTTAGTAAACTCATCAGTACCTACACATTTTTCAAACCACTGTGATACTTTACTTGACTTATTTTTTGTAACTGACTGTGATAAAATGTCCATGTATAGTCAACTTTCAATGCCAATGTTTTCAAAACACGACCTAATTTATCTAATTTATAATATTAATACTGACTTTACTGAAAATCATATAGTTTATAGGGACTTTAAAAATATTGACTACGCCTTGCTAAGTAACGACTACAATTTATGTGACTGGGACTCTATTTATGACCATACAAATATTAATTATCAATTGACTGTCCTACAAAATAATATAATATACTTATATAATCGATCAGTACCATTAGTGACGAAAATGACCAAGCCACGTGAAAATCCATGGTTCAATTCAGCAATTAAGGTACTTATTGGCAAACGGGATACTGCATTTAAAAAATGGAAGCGATACAAGACAAGCCAGCATGCGGCCCAATATAAAACTCTAAGAAAAAATGTTTCACAATTGATTAATCAAGAGAAACGCAAATATTTCTTTAACAGATTTAATAGGGCAACAACGAGTCAGCAGAAATGGGCTGATATTAAAAAACTAGGCATTGGTAAAACCAACACTACCCGATGTGATGCCAATCCTGATGAACTAAACCAAATATTTTTAGACTGCAAAGTACCTGATGTAACTAAAGATGACAATATTGTTCACCTACCTCAAAATACATATCGAAATTGTGATAATATAAATTGCGGCTGTGATAATGGTACCTTGATAGTAATTTTAGTTTCGTGTGTGTAACTGAGTCTGATGTCCTTAAATCAATGTTACTAATCAAGTCAAATGCTACTGGAGTCGACGACATAAACCCAAAATTTATAAAGATACTATTGCCAAAAATATTACCATACATAACTTTTATATATAATACTGCCTTGACACAATCAATATTTCCCGACTCTTGGAAATTAGCTAAAATTATACCTGTCCCAAAATCTGCAAACGAATATAGGCCAATATCAATCTTACCATATTTGTCTAAAGTCTTTGAAAGACTTATGGCTGGTCAGATGACCAATTATTTAACAAGTAAGAATGTACTAACCGATAAGCAATCAGGGTTCCGTGTTGGCAGAAGCTGTACCACAGCTATAATTAAAATAGTTGAAGACATTAGGGAAAAAATGGATACTGACAACATAACATTTTTGACTCTTTTAGATTATAGTAAAGCATTTGATACGGTAAATCACGAAATTCTTTGTATTAAGTTAAAGCGTCCATGTAATTTCTCGCGTGCATCAGTGCAACTTATTTGTTCCTATCTAAGCAATCGTGGGCAGTCGGTTTTCGTAAATAATGTGTACTCGTCTTTTCTTGGTCTGAAGCGTGGTGTGCCGCAAGGATCCGTTCTAGGTCCACTACTGTTCTCAGTGTATGTAAATGATTTACCTAGTAATATGTCAAAGTGTGAAATACACATGTATGCTGATGATGTTCAAATGTCCTATTTGTAGAATTAATGAATGTATAAGTGTTTGCCAAACTGAATTGGAAATTGTTAGCCAGTGGGCGAAAATCAATGGGCTAGGATTAAACCCGAAAAAATCTAAATGTATTGTTGTAGGTAAAAGAGTGATGGCTACTGATGCATTGGAAAAACTACCTATCAATAATGCTCCTCTTGAGTATGTGAAAACTGCAATTAATTTAGGATTTACGTTTAATCAAACATTGACTTGGGATGATCACATTAATAAATCTGTGGGAAAAATGTATGCAATACTTAGAAACCTATACTTGACCAAAGACTTCTTACCGACCAAAATAAAAGAGACAATTGCAAAAATGTACCATATACCGGTACTTTTTTATGGACTAGAGGTATTTAGTGACTGCAGCTCCGTAGGTCAGCGCAAACTGCAGGTAGCGTTTAATAATGTGGCAAGATATATTTATAATAGACAGAGAGCTGACCATATAAGTGACGTTCCAACTAAAATCTTTAACATGCCACTTAAATCCTGGACAAACTTTAGGGCCCTATTACTACTCTATAAAATTATAAGCAAGCAAGAGCCGTTGTATCTATATGAAAAACTTATTTTTAGTTCGTCAAGAAGAACCAGAAACATAATGAGCATTAAATATAAGTACCTATGCACAAGGATGCAGTTCCTTGTATATGCTGTTCGCAATTGGAACCAACTTCCACATACTATCAAGGCAATCAGTAACGAAGCTCAATTTAAAAACGCACTGCAAGAATATTTTAAGACTAATTAAGAGCACCACCAGAATCTAGAGAGAAAGTGAGAAAATAAAAATTAAAAATTACAGTTTAAAATTAAAATTAACTAACTAAAAATTAAAAATTTAAAAATTAAAAAAAATATAAAAATTTCAAAAATTTAAAAAAATTAAAAATAAATAAATAAAAATTAAAATCAACATTTAAAAATAAAAGTCAATTAAAATAGTAAAAGTAATAAGACTAATAATGAAGCGGATTATAAATACACATTGAAATGTTAGCATATAAGTTAAGCTTAAAGTTCAACCTTAAAATTGTACACATGTGACTAGCGCCTTAATTTATAAGTATGCTACATGCTTGTAGCGCTGGGATAAAAACAATCAAATAAATAAAATATTCTTGGGCTTCCTACGCAGCGCAAGTTTGTTTCAGCCGTGGGCCACGCCCCCTCTAACGCCCACAATCGCCTTAAACGATTTTATGTGTGTTTGTGTCTTTGTCTCGCGCCCACACCTCTAAAAATTTTGGAAAAGTAAATATGCAGTTTAGTTGTGTTTATCAATACCTATCGAAATGTAGAAGAAATTTTTAAAATCGGACCATTTGTTAAAAAGTTATGCCTGATCAAAATTTTATATATCCATCTCCCTCGCACTCCCTTTAGCTGAGTAACGGCTATCTAATAGTCGGGGCACCCGACTATAGCGTTCTCCCTTGTTTTATTTGTTATTCTTCTTTTTTTTCTGTTTATTTAACTTCACAGGTAATGCACGTAACCACAGTAACGATTATAAGTTTTTATTGTATACAGGATTGTGACGGTCCTGTCACGGTCGCCATGTGATAACGGGATTGAGGAAATAATATAACGACACGAAGACGTCCAGTTTGAGAGTAAATTTATTCAAAAGTCAAACATTCTAAGCTGATAGAATTGAGTGAGCAGCGGGCGAAGTAAATGCAACGTTAGCATATTCACGTATACACATATATGCCCTGAGACGGCTGGCTCGATGTGTTAGTGAGAGAGAGCCAGCCGGCAATGTGGGAATGCATAGTCAGCATTTTAGCATGGCCGTATGCAAGCAAATGTTGAGATTAATAAGTGTGTATAAATATGTGTATATATATGAACATATATATTTAATGAAGTAAATAGGTAATATATCAAGTACTTCGCTCGCTACATTAGCGTAGTAGCGGCGCCGTAAAGAGCAAATGGAGAGAAACTCGCAAATAGTGAGTTTGGAGACCGAGAAGCGGAGGGAGAGAGTTTGGAGACCGAGAAGTGGAGAGTGAGAGAGTGGAGACTTCAAGGTTGAGAGAGGGAACTCTGAGAAAGAGAGTTTGGAGAGTAAGTTGCGGAGAGTGAGAGAGGGGAGACTTTGCGGGCAAAACCAGAGTGCCGTGTGCAAAAGGGAAATAACGGAACTGCACCGGACTTTGGACTCCACGCTGAAAATTCTTGCGAATTCCAATCCAAACACGTCTCTGCGACTTAGTACTAACAACATAGTGCACCCTATGTCTCACATATATACATAGTGCAGCCCTCTGTGTACAAGTGTACAAGTGGGCAGGCCCAAACCTGCAACACCCGCAACTTCGTGACCCAGTTTAGTTAAAACTACACAATTTAATCTCAACTATATTCCAATGATCTAAATATTATAAACGAATTTCCCCATGATTAAATACTTATACTTAAATTTTATATTTTTGAAATTAATTTTAAAATTTTAATTATTTTGCCTCGATTTAAATATTTGTATTCAATATGACCTTAGCATAAAATTTATATGATACCCAGCTTTGTAACTTTAATGATCACCTTTGTTAGTATTACTTTTCTTGTATTAAATATATTATAAACATGAATTGCTAAATTTTTTCCAATGGAAGCTTGCATCGATGAAGATGATTAGGAGGTAACCTGTGTCAGGTTTTGTGGCTGCGGTGATCACATCAGCTGCTGCCATTCCATCTTCTTTTCAGGTATTCTCTCCCTCTCTACCCCATTTTTAAATCTGTCCCCCTACAATTAACCTCAAATTCAGTTCCCACGCGAATTAAAAAAAGGATATTGTACTGTAATATGCGAGCAGGTAGGACTGTGGATCAAATTGGAAACTTACTCCCTTTACCGCGTGCCCCACTTGAAGCTCCACCCACCATCTTTTGTTGCTGCTAGAATCATTCGTGATATGCTACAGTATTATAGTATAGTACAGTATTATATCCTCAGCTTACGTTTGGCAGTCAAAGCGATCGGTCGTGTTTTCTTCCAAATCGAACTTAACAGCGTGTCATGCTTAAGTGACAAACAAACATTCGAACGCATCTATAATTAGATCCCCTTATCAGTTGATACTACCGTTGTCTAGTACACTCGCCCACCAAAGCAACACAAAAGCGCTGCTAGCAATGCGGGATCCTCCAGACATCTGGAGGGGAAAGCCTTCTCCTACCAGTAAATTCTTGGTCGTAACTAGAATTAATGATGAAGAAGAAAAATCATGACGACAGTATATGGCAGCAGCCCAACCGAGACTGGACTTATCGTCCTAACATTCGCCAGACTAGATTTGCCCGATTACGTATATATTGGATACGAGAGAGTCGAACTTCGCCCTTATATTCCTTCTCCAATGCGTTGCAATATTTGCCTACGATTGGGACATCTACAAAATTCCTGCAAAGTTTCAGAGAACTGCTATAGGTGTAGCCAAACCAAAAACATCATCCTGGCTAAAGGTGAAAAATGTGAGCGTGCCCTAAGCTGCATCAATTGCGCGGTACAAAAACCTACCTAACTCCGACCACCATCCCAGAGATAGAAAGTGTCCAGTATTTCTCACTCACAAAGAAGTACAAGCCATCAAAACCCTTCAAAAAGTTGACTACAAAACGGCATGGAACATCCTCAAAAACAGACACCATCACGACGGCTCCTTATACGCCTCGGTTGCTAACGCCTCTAATCCAAAATATACCCGACCTCAACAGTTCAGCCAGAACACACCATCACAAACCCAACATTATTTCACTACAAGAAACCTACATTACATTCTTTCAAAAATGTCCTATCCCAGTTAACTTTAAAATGTATAACACATTTTCGGCTACAGCTAAAGGGGGAGTTCCTTTACTGATCCATAAATCAGTTCAGCACAAACCAATCACAGGTCAAGTTTTCGATACTTACTGGATTGGAAATACAGTCCCAAAAAAAGCTTAATATCTTTTCAGCCTATATACCACCTTCACAAAGATTTTCTAAGACAGATTTAGAAACTACAATCCCCAACCTAACAACACTTACAATGATCACAGGAGATTTTAATGGATGGAATACTCTCTGGGGATCCCCCAAAAGCAATCGAAGGGGTAGAATCCTAGGAGACTACATCCACAGTAATAGTTTTATTACATTAAACAACGGTCAGCCAACACATTTCTCCACTCACAACTCATACACCCACATCGACATCGCCTTTTGCTAGCCGAGCCTCCAAATTCACTGTGACTTCAAAATTATAGACTCTCCCGAGGGTAACGATCACTTTCCCATAATAATTACCATATTGGCCCAAGAAAAACAGACATGAAACTACACAAAAAAATGTATAACTAAAAGAGGAAATTGGCAAGAATTTGAAATTCTTTCCAACCATTTTACTAAGCAAATTCCAGTATCAACTAACACAAACACAGAACACAGCAATATAAATAAAATAATATTAAATAGCGCCTATAATAGTATTCCCCAATCTCTTCCCCCAAAAAGTCAATACAACGTCCCATGGTGGAACAAAAACTAGAAAACTTGAAATTAAACAAAAACCGAGCCTGGAGAGCGTTCAATAGGGAAATGTCCCTTTCCAACCTAATAAATTTTAAAAAATCTAATGCGCAGTTCAGACAAGAAATTAGAAATAGCAAAAAAGAAAGTATTCACGCACTAACAACCAGCATTTCAACGGACTCAAAACCAGAAATGATCTGGAATAAAATAAGACAATTCTGTGGGATTCACAAATCAACACATATACATTGTATTCAGGACAACACTACTAACAAATACGGGAACGTCCTTCTAAAGTGGTCCTGTGCCATAAGCAACTAAAGATCCAAGTTGAATTATAACGGTAGGCTAGCTCGCGTAGACGGACGGGACAGACAATAAAGTTGATGCTCCTTGGTTCAGTTGTTCTTCTCAAGTGCCCTTTTAATTTCCAATTCATTTGGCTTTAAAACTAATGCGCTCGCATAATTTCGCGTGTATGTGTAAGCATGCAAATTCCAGTATGTGTGACAAAGTGGGCGTAACAATTAAAGAGCGCAATTTGTACATACATATGTACCTTAAGAGTAGCAATTCAAGAGTATACAGAGTAAATTTACATATGTACATATGTACCTTAAGAGTAGCAATTCAAGAGTAAACAAAGTAAACTTAAGCTTAAGCGTATTTATAAAAATGTATGCAACTATAAGAGCAATTATTTAAGTTATAATTGAATATATCTAAACAGTAGAAGTTGCAATGAAAAGAAATGACTAAACATCGGCCGCGTTGAATGGCTGCAGGGCTTCTAGATTCCTCAATTGGTAAAGGAGCTAACCGATGAATAGAACGTTCATATATATATGGATGTTGATGCACTACGAGCAGTACAAACAAGTGGCCCAACGACACCAAGCACGTGCTTGTTACGCGCGGGGCCCTTTTATCAATTTGGGCAAGAATGCGAGTTCGCGAGGAAGAATACATAAAACAAAAAAAAAACGGGACACATAATGAAAATAAAGAAGCAATTAGGAGTGAAGCAAATTAATTAAAATATTAGTTTTAAATATCGGGATAGAAGTTGAAATGCAAATTAAATGATAAAGGTTGTTATAATTATTACATAGAGCGCGAAAGGGCTCGTGCAGACTAAAATTTGATGTACATCAAGGCAAATTAAGAGGATAATAATTACGTGTTAGTCTAACGGGAATATTAAAATTTAGGCAGCTTACAAGTTCTACAGAGTCAATATCACCTATTATAAGATTGTGCATAAAAATAGTACCAAGCATTTTTCTACGATTTGCAAGTGTCGGTAAATTAAGCAATAATAATCTACTCTGGTAGGAAGGTAGCCTTACGTTTTGATCCCAGTTCAAACTACGAAGGGCAAAAAGAAGAAATTGTTTTTGTACCGACTCTATACGGTCAATGTGCACTTGGTATTGTGGGCTCCAAACCGAAGAACAATATTCCAATATAGGGCGGACAAGGGAGGTAAATAATAATTTGGTTATATAAGGGTCGTCAAATTCTTTTGACCAACGCTTTATAAACCCAAGAACACTCATAGCTTTGTTGACAGTCATCATTATGTGGCAGTCAAATTTAAGCTTCGGGTCCAGAAGAACGCCTCAATCATTTCCTGAATATATACGGTCAAGTGGCAAGTTCTGAAGCAAATAACTTATAAACGTAGGAGTACCCCTGTGGAAGGACATTGCGTTACATTTCAGGCAGTTCAAATTTAAGAGGTTATACTCACACCATACTTGAAAATTATTAATGTCTGATTGTAAGCGGAACCCAGACTCTATATTGTTGTATGTCAAACAAAGCTTAATATCATCAGCATACATTAGTACACGAGAATTTGTTATGATAGAGGGAAGATCGTTAATAAACAAAGTAACCAGCAAAGGGCCCAAATGACTACCCTGGGGCACTCCAGATGTCACGTGGATCATTTTAGAAGCAGCGTTCTTAAATATAACCCTCTGAGTCCTACCATTCAAATAATTTGAAATCCATGCTAAAAGATTACGTGGAAACCCAAGCAAGTCTAGTTTGAATAAAAGAAGAGAGTGGTTAACAGAGTCAAAGGCTTTATTAAAATCTGTATATTTAACGTCGGTCTGCATTTTATTGTTAAATCCATTTATTACAATAGATGACAATTCAAGTAGGTTGGTGGTAGTCGATCTTCGCTTAACGAAACCATGCTGACACGGTGATATTAGCGAGGAACATAAATGTTGCAAATGAGAAGTGATAATACGTTCAAAGGCTTTTGGAATGGCCGACAATTTAGAAATACCTCTATTCGGTAATTATAGGGGAAAAAAACAATTTGCCCTATTTAAGGGATTAGGGTAGTTTGATTTTGACCATGAAGAGGAGCTGTACATGGTTTGGAAAAAGTCGGCAAATAAATCAGCAATTTCAGAATCTGTCGATGCCTCCATTGAGTTAAAACGAACCGATGAAGGCAAAGCCGATGACTTACGTTTAGCGTTAACAAAGTTATAAAACTGCTTCGGATCATTTGAAAATTCAAATTTACAACGATTTAAATACTTAGAATAGCAATGACTGTTAAGAACATTAGAATCAGATCGAGCCACCACATATTTCGAAAAAATCGGATGGCCACGCCAGATTTAGTTCTGACGACTGCCGTTCGAACTTTTCCATCCGCGCCTTTGATCACCTCCTCGATGATTCCTAGCAGCCACTGCTGCGGCGGACTGTTGTCCTCGTGGACCACGACGATAGTTCCGATTTTGATGTTGTGGCTCTCGCTCAGCCACTTCTGCCGCTGCTGTAGACACAGGACGTAATCGCGTTGCCAATCTACCCAAAACCGTTGCTTGATGGCGGATATCAGTTGCCATCTCTTTAAGTAGCTTAGTTTGTCGTCTGTTACTGGCTGACTGAACACGAATGGCAGCGCAACGAGCGTTGTCCCGACCAACAGATGGGCTGGGGTTACTGCTTCGCCATCGTTGGGGTTGGAGCTGTCCACGACCATGGGCCTCGAATTTAGAATAGCTTCTACCTCCACCACCACGGTGTTCAGTTCGTCCTGCCGGACCACTGCACTTCCCACGGCCTTGATCATTAATCCTTTGGCCGATTTTACGGCCGCCTCCCAGAGGCCGCCGAAATGCGGCGCTCGGGGCGGAATGAACGAAAAGGTGATTCCTCGCGTGGCAGCAAATTCCATTATGGCATCCTTGTTGGCAAAGAAGTGATCCTTGAACTCTTGAAGCATCCGAGCGGCACCGACAAAATTGGTGGCATTGTCGCAGTAGATCTTCTGTGCCCGCCCACGCCGGCCGACAAACCTAGACAAACACATAATAAATGATTTAGAAGTGAGGTCTGAAAGGAGTTCTATGTGAACAGCCTTAGAGGCAAAGCAAACAAATATGGCAATATACATCTTTACAGCTGAGGGAACTCTAATTCCAAAGGTTACCAAAATTGGACCACAAAAGTCCACTCCACTGATCTCAAAAGGTCTATTGCCATGAAGACGATCAGCAGGTAAATTTCCCATTATTTGGGTTGCCAAAACTGGCTTATAACGAAAACAATGTACACACTTCCGTACAATGCTATTACAAGCTTGACGAGCGTTCACCAACCAAATTTCATGCCGAAGAATAGCCACCAAGGCACGTGGACCTGCATGACAATTTGAATGATGTAAATATTGTAGGTACGATTTAACGAAACGGCAATCTTTTGGCATGAGTAACGGGAATTTAGCATTGTGTGGCACTGGCGCTTTCAGCAAACGACCGCCAACTCTGAGCAGCCACCACAAATGCTTGCCAGCTTGATGAGGATACAAAAATGGATTAAGTTTCTGATAGGATGGTTGTAAAATCAAGGATTTTTGTAGCTTTGCAATTTCAGTTGCGAATTCGATTCGCTGCAATGCAGACACCACTGCTAAAAACGCCGAACGAAGTTCTTCTGCTGATGGCACCAGTGAAGTCTGCTTGTGCGATTTCCGATTAATAAATCGAAGCATGTATGACACGATGCGCAGAATTTTCAAATATGATGAAGACTTGGTAACCAGATCCATAAATGGATTCTTCAGTGCATCGGCCGCGATCAAGACTGTGGCATCTTTCCGCATCTCTAACACAGAGAGATCTTTGGAGGGTTCCAGATCGTGATTTACTGGCCAATAGGCTCGGTTTGAAGTTTGGCCCCGTAAACCAAATTGATTCCACGAGCTCACTAGTTGAGCAGGCACGTGATAGGATGTCCGCTGGATTCGCGCTGGTAGGCACATGACGCCAGACAGCTTGCGAAGTTAATTCTTGAATCTCTGCTACACGATTCGCAACAAATGTGTTTAGGTGTGACGGGTGCTTCTTAATCCAATACAGCACCACCTCAGAGTCCGACCACAAAAATATGTCGTCCACTGGTGAGTTCAACATATCCCTAATTTTACTCCATAACTTTGCCAGTAAGTGAGCAGCGCAGAGCTCCAAACGAGGCACCGACTTAGTTTTGAGAGGTGCTACTCTCGATTTTGCTGTGAGCAATCGTGTAAACGTTCTTTCCTGATGCTCCACTCTGACATAAATGCAACAGCCGTATGCTCTCTTTGACGCATCTGCGAGTCCGTGAATTTGATATTTCATATTTTTTGCGATTCCAATATGACGAGGTATGCTGAGTGAATCTAGATTTGAGAAGCAATTAGTTACCGATTTGAATTGTTCAAGTAAACGTGCTACAAACGATAAAATAAACCTTTTAGTCGGCAAGAAATCGAGTGAAAGATGGTCTGCGGAATATTTAAACACATCACTTTTGGGATTCCAAATTAAACCCAAAGTTTTGATGTCATCTTGCGACCCAATTAAAGTGGACGCATCAGAAACTTGAAATTGTTGGTAGTTTGATGACCATTTGGCTAAACAAAATCCAAATGGTTTTAATACAGAGTTCAACTCCTGCTGCAACAATCCTACTTCCTCTGGCGTTTCTGCTTCAGCTAATAAATCATCGACATAAAAATCATTAGCAAGTGATTTCGATGCTAATTTATGCGATGTTGCGTGTATGTCACTCAAATATTTCAGACACCGGATAGCCAAAAAAGGTGCTGACCCAATGCCGTATGTAACCGTATTTAATTGATAAATTTGCAAATAGTCGTTAGGGTTCTCTCTCCAGATGATTAATTGAAAACATCTCTGGGTCTCGTCAATTTCCACTTGACGGTACATCTTAGTGATGTCAGCAGTAATTGCGTAAGGATGTAAACGGAAACGAAGCAAAGTTGCATAGAGAGACGGTTGTATCGTTAGACCAACTATAAGAGTATCATTAACGTTCTGCTTGACGCATCGAACACGACTCGCAACTTTGTTGAAGAGCTTTGCGGTCTGAGCACACACTGGTATGGGATAAAATAATGTGGCTCACACGGGATTGTGTTATTGATTGCACTCATATGACCAAGTGAAATGTATTCTTTCATAAAGGAGATATACATGTCACGGACTTCTGCTTGTTTTCCCATTCGCCTCTCCAAGCCAAGAAATCGTCTCTTAGCTGTCTCAAAGGACGAGCCAAGACAAGTCGGACTAGATTTAAACGGCAATTTAACACTCAGCCTGCCCGAGGGTAATCTGTTTACAGATTCAGTAAACGATTGCTCACAAAGAAGCTGTTCTGGGGTATATAAATTTGGATTCGAGGTATTTGGAACTTGATCTAACTCCCAGAACTTTTTAACAATTGAGTCTAGCGACGATTCACCAGTTATACTTAATAATGATGTTGAGCAAGCATTCTCATTTGGTGGGGTTTTACAACGACCAGACACAATCCAACCAAAAACTGTTTCACGTAAAGTTAAAGAATCTTGTTTACACCTCAGACGCCCATCTTTAAGAAGATCGAAGAAAGCGTCTGCCCCAAGCAGCAAGTCTACACGTTGCGGCTTATGGAAAAGGGGGTCAGCGAGATCAATATGACTTGGAATGTTAACATTTTCCACAAGCCTTTCGGGTTGATAGGACGTGATAGATTTTAAAATACTTAATTCAGTCATTGTTTCAAAGGAATTCAAACGAGAGGCAATATTAGTTTGAACGGCATGCCGAATGGCAGATTTTATCTTACCTATGCCTATTAAATTGATGTCTTTTCGAGATTTGGGTAATTTCAAAGTATTTGCAAGGTTATCGGTAATAAAATTTACCTGAGACCCAGAGTCTAAGAGCGCTCTGGCCATGTGGTAAGATCCCAACTGATCCTTTATTTTTACTATTGCCGTAGCTAATATGACTTGATCAGAATCACTAGCAGCAAGATTAGTGGATGATAATTGACTAGATGTCGAAGTTTGTGCTGGTAGAGCTTGTCTAGAGGATTCCACTTGAGTTTCTGTTGCGTACCTATGCAATGGAGTATGATGCGGCTTAAAACAGACTCTGCAAGTGCTCGACTTGCAGGCTGTAACTGTGTGATCTTTTCGCAGGCAATTTATACACAGAGGAAATGATTTAACAAACTTGAAACGATTATTGCATGGGATAGCAGCAAAAGAAGAACAAGATTGTATATAGTGGTCATCCGATTTGCAAATCGAGCATTTTGGTTTATGCTGATCATTTGGCTTAGCCACTGCTAACGAAGTTCTTCCTCCCTTTTTTCCTCCATTAGGCTCATATTTTTAAGCTCTACGAGCTCCCCCTCCTGAAGAATTTTCTTTAGCAGAGAGGTGCTGATACCTTTTATTAAGAGCCTTTTCGCAATCATCCCAAAGTGGTAGTTTTGTATAATCTAAATTCTCCTCCCATTTTGACCGTGTCGTAGAATCCACTTTGCTCATAACTAAGTGTATGAGCATAGCGTTGGAAATCTGTTTGTCATTTCCCAATGACAACAATGACTCATACACGGCTCTTACTGTGTCTATCAATCTGCGGGAGTTCAAACAGCTTCGAAACGCTTTCAAAAACAATAAGACAACTATTATCATAAACGTTTTTTAAGGCAGATAACGCTTTTGGGTAATTAGCATCGGTTACTTGATACGATTTCACAGTGCCTAAAGCCTCTTTCTCTTAGCAAGACAACAAATAGTTGAATTTTTCAACATTTGAAAGAGAAAGGTCATTCTCAACGAGGTTTTCGAAAAGTCCAATGAAATTTTTATATTCAGCATACTCCCCACTAAACCTTGGCAGTTTAATGTGAGGAAGTTCTTTGCCTTGAGCAGAAGTTACGCCTAGCATGGTTGAATTTGCTTGAGTGTCTTTGATAATGTGGTGACTAGTACGTTTGCTTTTTAATAAAGCCTTTGTTTTCGCACATATGTCTTCTAAGTCAGCTCGAGACACAAGATCTGTATTAATGTCATCCAAATCTTGGTTAATCTTAAAGGCTTTTTTTACATATTGGTTTAGTATTTCCAAACGGCAATCAATTTTAACTGGGTTGACGTACCCTGTGTACTTTTGAACTGTAGTTTTAACGCGTTCTATATCAGCAATAACATTTGTATACTGCATTAACAATGTATCGAGGTGGCTTAAAGTGGTTTCACCTAGCGATCTGTTTTGACCCTTTCCCCTTTTTTCCGTCATAATTGTACAACTCTGCTCCAAAAGCAACCAACAATTATCCAAACGAAATTAAATGTATTTAAGAAAAAGGAATTGATGCACCAAGTGAGGCCGAATGCCAGGAAGCGAAGCACATGCACTATGTAAATATATGTATGTGTGTGTGAAGACAGGTTAAGTTTCGAACAAGAGTGGCCGAACCACCACTAAGCGATACACGCACTGTATATGTGTGTGTATGTGTGTGTTAGATGAGCGGTCAATTTCACTGCCCACGCATCAATACAAATAACGCTAAATCAAAGAACCGAATTCACTGCCCAAGCAGCAAAAATGCAAAGACAAAAAAAATAAAATTCACTGTCCACGCAGCCAACAAAGTCAAAGCCACAACAACGAAATTCGCTGCCGTCGCAGCATCAGCACCAAGGCGCAAGCAAACTAATGCAAACGGGGGTGGGTAATTTGCTTTGCACAAATGACGAAAGAGAGAACTGAAAAAATGTACGGTAAATTTGTCGACTGTACCGACAACGATGCGCACTTCTCTATTGGCGCAAGTCCAACAGCACACCAAAATTATGCGAGCTCAAACGGCTTCTTCAATGGCAAATCAATTAGGGTGGTCCCAAAAGGTTACCACACACAATTTATATTCGATTATTTTTTATTATTTTTTTTTTTTAATAGGCCGTAAATTTTGGGTTTTCAAATTTTATAGGTTTCTTTTTACACCGAGTGATAAAATGAATTACGGTCCACCTTAATGCTTTAGTGCATACATGTGTATATGTGCGTAGGCTTGAAAATTTTTATTTTTTGCCGCACAATGTTTCCACAAATTTGATTAAAGTTTGTTAAATAACAAGCACTTTATAACTCGTAATTCACTCTTACTCGTTACCTGTGCACTCCTGGTCAGGGTAAAATCCATATATTCCAACTCGCAAGATAAGATTGGAAATTCAAAATACAATAAAATGCCGAAGTTGTGGCCAACTTGCTGATGTCCCAAAGAGACGTCTGAAAAGAGTCCACCCGGGGGCGCCAAAAAATGGATGTCCAAATACGGGAACGTCCTTCTAAAGTGGTCCTGTGCCACAAGCAACTAAAGGTCCAAGTTGAGTTATAACGGTAGGCTAACTCGCGTAGACGGACGGGACAGACAATAAAGTTGATGCGCTTTGGTTCAGTTGTTCTTCTCAAGTGCCCTTTTAATTTCCAATTAATTTGGCTTTAAAACTAATGCGCTTGCATAATTGCGCGTGTATGTGTAAGCATGCAAATTCCAGTATGTGTGACAAAGTGGGCGTAACAATTAAAGAGCGCAATTTGTACATACATATGTACCTTAAGAGTAGCAATTCAAGAGTACACAGAGTAAATTTACATATGTACATATGTACCTTAAGAGTAGCAATTCAAGTGTAAACAAAGTAAACTTAAGCTTAAGCGTATTTATAAAAATGTATGCAACTATAAGAGCAATTATTTAAGTTATAATTGAATATATCTAAACAGTAGGAGTTGCAATGAAATGAAATGACTAAACAACAACTTTTGCCAAACATTGGTCATCCCAATCCGATGATCACAACTTTTCTCAAGCATTTTTAGACGCAAAACATAACACATACAGACAAAACAACGATAAACCCCCAAGAAAAGCAGCCGACTTCATGGAACGAGACATTGACTACCAATTCTGTCAATATAATAAAATGACTCTCAAACGATAAATATAACACCCATCCTCTGACCTTAGTTCAAATTGTCAAAAGCATATGCCTGTCAAAAATAGACTACGGCTTACCATTATATTGTATTGCATCGAAATCTTAACAATGCACTCCGTTCAGCACTAGGAGCCTTTCGCTCAACAACCGTTATAAACTTATATCTAGAATCTAACATACCACCCTTAGACATTAGAACACATCACCTTCAAGCAAAACTCTCTAACACTATAATGAAATCGACAGATACCACTCTAAAATCAATAATAGACAAAATCACAAAAAAGATCACGCGATAATATAGAAACTCAGCACTTCACAAAAGCATCATTTCCTGTGATAACCTTAATATCCCCGTTAGCCCAATAAAAATCTTACCGAAATCTTAACCCTCTTGGCACAGAAAACATTGTTCTAAAAAGAGCCATTCTTCCAAACTACACTTCAATTTACACCGCAGAAATTATCGCCATACTGGAAGCAGTTGAGACAGGACGTTCGATTAATGGAAAAATTTGCATCTGCTCGGATTCTCTATCCGCAATTCACTCGATTCTAAAAATCGATAATTCCGCTTATTATCCATCGAAAATTCGTGGTATAATAAATAACTCATACGCAAAATTCAAAATCATGTGGCAACGAATTTGCTGATGAATACGCAAAAAACGCAACTATCGCACCTCTGATAACCTCGCATAATTTAAACCAGTCCGATATAAACAGATTTTTAAAAAAACATTTCTACAACATTTCCCTTAATCTTTTTCAATAATCTTTCATTTGGTACCAATCAATTAACTATAGCCATTCAAATCTAAGCCACTACACAATAGCAAAAAAAAAATAACCAAACTATCTAGAAAAGACCAAATCTGCATAATTAGACTACGTCTGGGCCACACCAGACTCACCCATGAATATAGATTTGTCCAACCAACAAGCAACCCTTGTAAATTCTGTAACGAAAATTCAATGACAATAGAGCATATTCTAAACGAATGCACTGCATTCGACAACTACAGAGTCAGAGTCCCAAATAAAAACTTAATCCCACTCCTTTCCAATCCCACGACCACCAACCTCCTTCAACTTCTCGACTTCCTTAAGAAATCTAACATATCTAACTCTTATAATTAAGATATCTAAGAAATTAAGCAAAAAGTATGTAAACAAATAAATAAATAAATATAAGAATCTTATTTTGGCGCCCAACGTGGGGTACGACCGGCATAGCCCGATAGCCCCATAGCCATAGTACTCGTGCAAAAGTATGTAACAGCTAGAAGGAAGCATTTCTGACCCTATAAAGTATATATATTCTTGATCAGGATCACTAGCCGAGTCGATCTAGCCATGTCTGTCTGTCTGTCTGTCTGTCTGTCAATCTATACTATCGAGTAGGGGCCTTTCGGCGGCAATATCGAGCGGCGAAATAGTCCGCTGCAATGCACAAACTGCCAAGAGTATGGACACACCAGAAACAATTGCGGGCTTCGATCAGTCTGCGTAGCTTGTGGAGGTTTCCACAACTCCGAACCGTGCCCTACAAGCAAAGAAGAGCCAAAGACGAAGAAATGCGCTAACTGTGGAGAAAACCATTCCGCAAACTACAGAGGCTGCCCGGTCTATAAAGAGCTGAAGAGTCAGTTTCAACAAGCAAAATATGCTCGCTCCCAGAATGCAAAAAATTCATACGTTCAATCGCAAACCACTCCTGATGTTTTCTTTGCACTTAGATCTTCATTTGGGCCCCTCAACACAAATAGGGGAGTTTCATACGCCAGTGCCCTAAAAACAGGACTAGATAATCAGACGGGAATCCCACAACAGAGTATGATGGAATTTATGTCCTTCATGAAAACAACAATGGAAAACCTTATGCAAAATCAAAACATTTTAATAAATTTGCTCACATCCCAACAATCTAAATAATCGATCAGAACATCAGAAATTTAGTAAGCGCCAAATCGCTATCGGACTTATCATGGGATCAATCGCCTGTTTTAATAACTCTCCTTCAAAGCCCGAAAGTAATTGAACACCTTTTCAAGCTGACCTCGCTGGCTGTGCCATGATGCCCTGGAGTCGGTACTCGTGGCAGCAACCAAAATTTCAAAACCAGAAGACCCACTTGAGCGTAGCAAGCAATACAAAAACAAAACTGCAAATCGAACAACTGGTTCGGGATAAACGACGTCTACGACGCGCTTGGCAATCCTGCATATCGCCCCATTCGAAGCAACTCTTTAATGAAGCCACACGCAGACTCACCAAAACCCTCAAGCAAAAAGAAAAGCCTGCGCAGCTTTATAACTCTCCTTCAAAGCCCGAAAGTAATCGCCTATAACTAATTTCTGTGCTGATGCCCTGGAGTCAGTACTCACCAAAACCCTCAAGCAAGAAGAAGAGCTTGCGCAGCCGGTACATCGGTACATACATACTGTCGCCGACCAGTTTAATTTAAGCTCTCCGATAGAATCAGACACTCCGATTAGAAACTCCTCGGGTACTTGGGCCCGCAGTGACGAAGACATAGCCGAAACATTTGCTTTACACCTACGAAATGTATTTCAACCAAACGCCGCCACAAACTCTTTTCAACTACCCCCGCTTTGCTCTGAAATTGCAATTAAACCGAAAGCAACTAAATATTAAATTTAAGTATAAGTATTTAATCATGGGGAAATTCGTTTATAATATTTAGATCATTGGAATATTATTGTATACAGGCAATCAAAACATGTAGCATTACGACCGGAGCCGATCACTTACCCACCATATCCAACGTTGAAACCGCATTTAAATTGACTGTATGTAAAGATTAATTAGGGAAAACACTTCCAGGGGCTTAAACACTTGCTTTCATGACGAGATTTGCTTACTGCATATCGAATTATTTGATTACACTAGGATTGGAGTAATTTACGTTGATTGCTTATTAAATATTTATGTTTTAATTAATTTAGCGATAAAGAAATTTAATTTAAATTAAGAATAGGTAAACTTCATTTCAATTGACTGTAGATAAAGATAAATATTGGAAAACACTTCCAGGGGCTTAAACACTTGCTCTCATGACGAGATTTCCTTACTGCATAACGAACTCGTTGATTACACTAGGATTTGGATAATTTACTTTAACTGCTTATTTGATTATTATATTTGAATTAATTTAGTCATATAGGAATATAGTTTAAATTTAGGTATTTAATTTATCTTTAAGTTTAATTTGTATTTAGTTCATGGGAATTGAATAGTTGAGTTTAAATTGTGTAGTTTTAACTAAACTGGGTCATGAAGCGGATGTTGCAGGTGTGGGCCTGCCCACTTGTACACTTTCAGCAGAGGGCTGCACTGTGTATGTATGTGAGACACAGGGTGCACTATGTTGTTGTTACTAAGTTGCAGAGACGGGTTTGGATTGGAATTCGCAAGAATTTTCAGCGTGGACGCCAGGTGGCAACGCTGGTTGAAATTTTCACAATTTTATGTTCACTTTCTTGATGGGATTTTTGATTGATGTTTTATGTGGAATATTGAAAAGCTGATGGAAATGCCTACAATCACGTTGATGGCGCAATATGAAGTTTTTCCAGGAAAACTGGAAACAAGAGAAGGAGGAACTCGACTTCTAGGTATTTTCCACGAAGTTTGACGAAAATCTGTGCAGAACTTCCCGGACTCGGGCTGTAAGCCACGTTAAGGAGTAAACTCGACTTCCAATAATTTCCTATAAAACGCATTATTTTATAAAAAACTTTGTTTTTCCACGAAATAGTAGTAAAACTTACTTCCTCTTATTCAACAGGAACCTACTGGTAAAAGAAAACCTTCGGCAAATTCAAATCCGGGCGGGCATTTTAAATTGTGGTAGGAATTTTGAAAGTTGAAAATTTTAACGACAAGTGCCCTACAAATATCCCCCACCAAAATCACACTTTGTGGATGAAATTAACAAAGAGATATTCGCGCTTGGAGGAGACAAAGGTAGAAAAAATTCACTGTTTTAAGTCGTGGAATTTTCCAACTGCCAACAATCTGCCTTGTAATCCTCTACATTGTAATAGCTGTTGCCTAGCTTTCTGCGTAATCGTGCTTTAATAAAAGCGGGCGCTAGTTTTGATTTGCAACTTTTAGCGAAGTTGCTTGCTGGAAATTGCGTCTATAGATCTCTTGGTCGTTCTTAAAAGAGACTTCTCGACTGCGTAAGTTGTATAACCTTTCGTACCTATCGTGCTGAGCTTGCATAGCTTGTTTAGCTCGACTTCTTATGAGATCGAATGAATCGTCTTTCGAGAACTGTACAGTGCGATCTTCTAACCTTTCCAGTGTACGCAAGAGCTTATAAGACGAGCCATTGGTGATCATGTTTTGGCCGAAGGCAAGACGATAAGGACTTGTTTGGATAGCAGAGTGGATAGACCTGAGAGCACAACAAATCTGATTAAGCATTAAATCCCAGTTCTTTTGATCGGGATCTATGTACGATTTTATGACCGCGATTACAGAGCGATTGACCCTCTCAGAAACGTTAGCCACTGCCGTTAACTCTTACGGTAACCATACTTTCCAGCAGTTATCATCAGCGACCTTTTCCTCTGCTGAGTGCTCTGCCCTACGAAAAATGAGATCACCTACTACTTTCAAATCAGGTGTTTGGTGTGTGTTTGAAAGAACTTTGTTACTTACTGCCTTACGTGGACTCAGTGGAGGCATCGAATTCTAGATCCACAAAGCCATCGACCGACAGGACCAAAAGGTCCTCTACATGGGTGCGACAATCTGGCAAGTCGGGAGCTCAGATCAGTTTGACTCATTAGCCACTTGAGCGAGGCATGGTCGGTGATGATAGTGAATTCCTGTCCCTCAATGTATGCTCTATACTTTTTTATAGCCAAAACTGCAGCAAGGCATTGCCGTTCAATTAAATTATACTTTCTTTGACACTGATTAAGCTTACGGGACATCTAAACTTGTCTGCATCAGGACTGCTCCTACGCCAGTGCTGCTCGCATCGTAATGGATGGAAAAAGTAATGCTAAAATTCGGACTGTATAATACTGGTGCTGAACTCATTTGCAGTTTCAGGTTTTCGAAAGCAGTTTGAGCTTCGTTAATCCAATCAAACTTTCGTTTTTGCTTCCAGCGTAGAAAAATATAAAGTAAGGTAGGTCCGATACGAGTTAAGCTAGCGAGTAGGGCCTCTCAACGGATCCGGCACACAATCAATCGATGAGCTTCAGCAGTAAGCTATCGAGGAAGTCTAGCGGAATACAAAGGGCTCAGAGATGGACGACTCATTAGGAGCCGTAGGGGGAGTTACAAACCGTCTAGGCCAGCCGCAAGGAAGGTCTAGCGTGCTCCCAAGCACAGGAGCAAAGTCACGTCATTCCAGCTCCGAAAGTAGGCTGGAGAGGATGATGTCAGCCATTATTATACAAGGCAACGAGCTAAAGGCAGCATTCGCAACTCAGATCACAGAATTGATCACACAAATGATAAATCTCCGTTTGCGCGTCGCTGAAGTGAGCGCAGCTAAGGGATCCGGAAACTTACCGGGAGGTAATAGCTCACCTCCCCAACTAGCAAGAGGACAGGAACCGATATCAAATGGTCGAGATACCGGACATAGAGACCACGACGAGATGGGTTCAGGATCGGAACCACCAACACATCCTGGACAAGCTTCAGGGTATCCGCCTACTCCGAATGAGCGAGAGAGGGGAGATACTACCAGTATGCGGGAAATTTCACAGCTAGCGAATCGATCAGCTGGAAACCAAAACGTCAGGCTAGACAAGTGGAATCTCAAGTTTGATGGCACAGCCAGGGGTATGTCCGTGAAGGAATTATACGGGTGTAGTGAAGCACAGGTTTTCAGCGAGTTTCATGTGTTACTCACAGGCCCCGCCTTGAAGTGGTATTAGCAAGTGTTGGAAGACGAAGCTGATGAATACGACTTCGGTTACTTTTCACTGACACGAGAAATGACCAGGGCGTTCTCCGCCGCTGAAAACGAATATGTTACCATTAAAGATCTGGTGGAACGGCATCAGGGCTATAACGAGAGTTTGGACGATTATATCTCGGCAATCTGCATTTCAAGATGCGAAGGAAGATTCCAAAATCAGACCTGGTGGAGATTTTGAAGGAAAACTTGAACTCCCAACTCCGAGCATTTATGTTGGCTTCCCCAATAAATTCGTTAGCAGAGTTCAAAAAGAAGGGAAGACGGTTGGAGAAATGGTTAAGGGACAAGAGAACACGTCAGCGACACGTCAATGAGATTTTTAACGAGTCGGAAGAGGATAGCGAACCGGAAGAGTACCAACTTGAGGCGTTTAAAAAAGATCGACGACCACAGGGATCGAATGGCGAGAAACCGACCAGACCGAACCCTTTTCGACAAAATGCGCAGAAGAAGTCTTTCGCAGGAGGGAACGGACACGAAGCAGGAGGAGAATGCACATCCCCGTTTCACACATACTTGTGTTACACTTGCAACAAGCCGGCCGATTTTTATCGCCACCGTAACCAAGCAGAGGGGGCAGTATGCCAAGCCCGGTTCCACGACACGCAGTGTCATTGCTGTGGCAAGAGTGACTCGTATCACTCAACGCAGACTCCTTTTTTATCAAAGGGTCTGACCAGGGACGCAGGGGTGCCCGGTCAGAAAATACCGCTCGTACATTTAGGAAAAAGTTAGTGGCTTCCATTGTCAGCCTTAAAAACGACAACCTCTTGTTTGCCAAGACGGCGACGAGAAAGCTGAAAAAACTCACAAAGCAAAACGTTCAAACCGCTAGCGGGGGAAAAACCCAGGTTACGGGCATGATCACCTTACCAGTAAAATTGGAAGGAGAATGAAAGAACTAGAGTTCCTGATAGTGCCAGCGTTACAACAATCGTTTTATTTTGGGATTGAGTTCTGGGAGGAGTTTAGACTGCCTTTACCCGGACAACGCTACGTGCGGGTAGCCGAGATAGATCCAATGACAACCGTAGAAGAAGACCAGCCCGCACGGCAGGAGACCGCCTACACTCAGCATAAACTCTCAACAGAACAGGAAACCATCTTAAACCAACTGGTGGCAACCTTTCCATCATGTGCAGACATGGGCTTAGGAAAAACTGGGTTAGAATAACATGTCATAGAAGTTACCCAGAAAAATCTGCCGATTAAGCAGAGGCACTATCCCATCTCGCCAGCAAAACAACAGCTGGTATTTGCCGAACTGGATCGAATGATAAGTTTGGGAGTGATTGAGGAAAGTAACAGTAGCTGGTGCTCCCCAGTCACCATGGTGCAGAAAGGCACGAAAAACCGCCTTTGTCTGGACGCGCGCAAAGTAAATTCCCGGACAATAAAAGATGCATATCCGTTACCGCACATTGAAGGCTTATTGATTCGGTTGCAAGAAACATATTATATTTCTGCAATCGATTTGAAAGACGCCTTCTGGCAAATACCCCTAGAAGCCAAGAGCAGGGAGAAGACAGCTTTCACGGTGCCAGGTCGGCCGTTGTATCAGTTTACGGTTATGCCGTTTGGCTTATGCGATGCAGAAAAGAGAATGTGCCGACTAATGGACAAAGTTATTCCAGCTGCACTACGGGAGCAAGTATTTGTATATCTCGATGATCTGCTGGTGTGTTCAGCTACGTTTGAGGAACATTTAAATATGTTGCGGCAAGTTAGTGACTGCTTGAGAAGGGCAAAGCTGACGATTAATGTAGAGAAAACTAAATTCTGCTACAGCCAAGCTAAATATCTGGGGTATATTGTAGGCGGAGGTTGTATAAAAACAGACTAGTCAAAAATACAGGCGATTTCCGCAGCCCACTTCCGCCAAGAAAATGCGGAAATTTTTGGGGATGACAGGATGGTATCGGCGTTTTATTCAAAATTACGCACAAACGGCGGCGCCGCTCCATGAGAGTCTGAAAAAAGATCTGATTAAGAAATATGAACTCGACCAAGAAGGAGTGAAAGCGTTTGAGGCCTTGAAAACCAGCATGGTTTCCGCGCCAGTATTGATAACACCGAATTTCTCCAAGCCGTTCACAATCCAGTGCGACGCATCCACAACTGGAGTAGGAGGAGTATTATTTTAAACCGACGAAGACGGCAGGGAACATCCAGTCGCCTAAAGTCGCCAGACATTCAGGTATCTGAAGGCTACGTGTACAAGCGATTAGGCTTCCGGTCGGGAGAAGTGATTAGCGAAGACCGAGCTTGGAAATTGTGGGTTCCGGTAGAGCTTAGGCAGGATATCGCCTTTCAAGCTCATCGCGCCAAGACGGCAGGTCATGGAGGAGTCCACAAGACGCTGGAAAGAATACGACAGTTGTATTACTGGCCCGGCATGACAGTCAGCGTACAAGAGGTAATAAAGAATTGTGAAGTATGCAAAGTCTGCAAAAGCGCCAACAAAACAAACCGACCCCCAATGGGCAAACCAATCATAACAGAACGCCCAGGGCAAAGATTATATATTGATTTCATGGGACCCTACCCCAGTACAAAATCCGGAAACACTGTAATCTTTGTATGTCTGGATCATTTTACTAAGTTCGTTGGGTTAGAACCGATGCGGAAAGCCACCGCTGGAGGAGTTGTCAGCTTTCTGGAAAAATCAATTTTCCATCAGTTTGGAGAGCCAGAGTTTATCCACTCCGATAACGGCAAGCAGTTCGTCGCCCAAGTATTCGCAGAACTGCTCGAACAACATGGAATTCGACATATACGAACTGGCTTCTATGCTCCTAAAGCTAATGCAGCTGAGAGGGTAAATCGATCCATATTGCAAATGCTCCGGGCAACGACTGAGATAGACCAGCGGAATTGGGATGCCCACTTAAGTCGAATAGCGTGTACTCTGAGAAGTGGCTATCACGAAGCGTTGGGATTGGAACCATACTCTGCGATGTTTGGGACCCGGATGGTCACACACGCAAGTGCGTATGCGATAATGCGACGCCTTGGCGGGGTCACAGCAACAGATCAAGTAGTGTGCTTAGCGGACAAGATGGAGTTAACCCGAGATCTAGTGAGTAAAGGTTTGACGCGGGCACACGAGAAAGCGGAAAGGACCTATAATTCCCGCAGCAGAGAAGTTGAGTTTGCAGTAGGACAGGTGGTATACCGAAAAATCTATCGGCAAAGTAACCGAGCGGAAGGGTATAATGCAAAGTTTGGTCCAAACCGAGTTCGGTGTGTCATACTTAAACGACAAGGGAATTCACTGTACGAGTTAGGCAACGGAGTTGGCAAAAGTATTGGTGTATACCATGCCAAAGACCTCTATATAGCCTGACCCCCTGAATGACATCCGAAGAACCTCCGCAGTCCAAGAGAGTTTTTAAGAATTACGGAATCAGGCCGGGAGAGACATGCTATATAAACTTCACAACACGACGAATCCGGATCAAAAGAAAAATTACCATGAGCACCCGAAGACATATTCGTAAGATTGGCGGGAGATAGCGAAGAGACGCTTCTACCTCGAATTAGCCCTCGAATGGATTGAATGGCTCCAGTACATCATTCAGAGGGTGGAGGACAAGCTCCAGCAGAAAGAAATCCAAGTCCAGCAGGAGGAGGACAAGGATACTGCAAAACGCCTCCTGGAGGAAATAGTTACCATCAAGAAGGAGAGGCTGATAGAACTGGACCAGCGGCAGAGGGTCCATGAAAATATGGACCGGGCCCGCCTAAAAATCATCCAGGGTCAGCTCGAGCTACTGCAGCTGGGAGCAGGGGGGACGCGCCCTGCGCCCAAGATCCGAATCAGGATCGGATAAACGCCAAAATTAAAAAAAACAAGAGATATGCTTTATAAAATAAAAAAAAAAACAAATATTTATATAAATAAATATGTTTCTACAAATACAACAAAAAAAAAAAACATTTTTTTTATATATGAATAAAAATCTACAGCATCCCACAGAAAAAAAAGCCCGGCTAGTTCAGTCGATAGAACATGAGACTCTGTATCTCAGGGTATGGGTCGAGGCCACACGTTGGGCTGGACTCAGGCAAATAAAACACCCTGTAACCTCCTGTCGTAGGTGCCTTTTTGCTAGGTCGTTCCATACGGAATCCGCATCGACGACATCGAGCCTGTTACGGTTATGGCGAGAGGAGAGGAATGAAGAGGACAGCAGAAGCCACAGTCCATAAAGTTGCGAAACAACATAGAAAGACCCAAAATATGCACAATGCAATATATTGCAAAAATTGAGCCATTCCATAGAAAAATATAGCGGTCAGTAAAGCAACTATAGACCGATATGAATCCGAGAGCTGACGCTAGCCAAATCCAGAAGTGGGTCAGTTGGCTAGAGCAAGGGGAAATGAGTACCTAGATGGGCACACTTTGGTATGAAAATAAGAACCCGGACGCAAAAAAAGAAAAGCTCTAGCTACTGTATAAAAGAACTAAAACTCCACAGAGAAGGCAGTCAGATTCTCAGATACGGCCGGCGACAATACAATCGAGCATCCAGAAAAATTAATTATCCGTTCGACAGAAAGTTCAATAAAGTGAAAGATTCCGTCTAAAGGACCAAACAAAAATGGGATCCAAAGTGTCGAAAGCGGAAGGCAACACTGCCATTGTTATTAACAATGTCGAAGTAATAGACCACAAGGACGAGATCGTGAAAGTATTTAACGTCTTGTGTCTGATCGCCGTGTTACTAGTGCTCCTTATAGTCCTACGAGGACTACGAATGTACAAAAAATCAGTACAACGCCGTCGAAATCATGAACACGAACTAGAGAGGATCGTAACCGCCGCCCCCAACTGGCCTGAAAGAAGCCGGGATTAAGTGCTAAACAATAAAAATGAATTTAAACAAATAATTATCAACAACAGCAATGGAAAACTAAAACAAAAGCAGCAACGCTAGCAATAACCAGAAGAGTTAAATGACAACCGCAAAGCAAACGTGCTTGTGTAATCGGAGGCCCATTGAGAAGTCACCGCTGTGGAGTTCACCTGAATGACCGAGTGCCGCGTTCTTCATTACATCCATATTCTTATAGTTTTTTTTATTTGTTTGTTCGGTGCTTTATGTTCAATTTTATGTTCAAATATCCTACATCTAAATATTATTTTTAAGTGCACAAATTCTACATATACATATATATGTTTAATTTAATTATTACCTACAATTCAAAAGATCCATAGCGCCGAGATCTCATCGCCAGGATATAAAAGAGTAAGTTTCCATCCCTCCACAAATATATCGATCACAACCCAAGCGATGTTAACTACTCCTACAAGCTAACTTGCCAATATCTAACAGAACTAGAGAATTTATACATTGAGACCTTCTGTCTTGATTTCTCTCTATTGATTCATTGCACCAAACAAGAGAAAGGTATTATAGTAGCCACAGTACCCAATGATCTGATTTAAGTACACACAAAAAAAAAGAAAGTAATATAATTATATGAACACAAAATTTATCAAACAATTGGTTTGGCTGGCTCGAGGTCTGGGTGCTTTTATTTTTGCGTTTTTTCCCAATATATTTCGATCTCCTCCGGAGATCGTCTTCAGGGGCTACATATATTAACAATAATTACGTTTAATGACATGAAAAACATTTTAAACCTTGTTTATACCTACAATGCTTTTAAATCAAAGCGCACGACGTCCGTTCTGTCCGCCGTGGAGTTTTAAACTGATTTTGTTCTTTTCTAACAATTTATAATTTATATCTCTTTTATATAATTTTTTTATGTAAACTTTCAATATTAGCCACCATTAAACCTAAATAGAAACATATTTTTATCATCAGCAACACTTACACCTATTATATATATAAATTATTCTACAATAAATTTATAATGTGAAATCAAAATTCAGAATGCCTTGGTAGAAACCAATTAAAAGGGGGAGCTGGTAAACATGGAAGAAGGGGTCAAGAACAATGACATAACTTTTGACTGACGACCGCGACATTAGTGGATCGTATTGCGCGAACCGCGACAATCCATTGGGCACACGAATGTGTGAAGGGGAGGGAATGTGGCCGAGACACAGCCCGATCGTGTTACGATCAAGCGACAGCTGAGATTGTGAGCAGTGCAGACAGAAGACCGACGAACTTTATGAATTCTATCCACTTTCAGGCACGATAAATTTATTCTCATTATGTTGAAGAGGAAGTGGCTTCCAAAGAACCTACCCCAAATACGGCGAGCTTAGCCGGCAGCCTGCGTGCCTGCTCAGGTCGCAACTTCCTCGGCCCAAGTCCTTCTCAGGACTGGGGCACTAATATGCCGACGTAACAGAATTGGCGCCCAACGAAGGACTTTTTGTATTCTTTAAGGTGTTTTGGTAGGGGACACCATTTAGATACCTATGGTGTCTGAGTTGGTATAACTTAGTGCGGTATAACTTCCATCTTTAAATACCAATCTTTTATTTGACTTGTATTATGCGCTTATATTAAATATCTACTGTACCAAGAGTACTTGAAATAAACACACTGTAATACTTTGTTGCAGTGTATACATAAGCAAAAGCCCGGTCAACAGTGGCCGAAACATGAGTCGATCGGTGCGCTTACAGAAAGTGCAAGTGTCAGCATTCTGTTACACGCGCAGGCCGCTCGACCGAACTTATGTGCATTCATACCTATACCCCCGCGCTCCAGCTTAAGAGAGCATAATTAAATACACATAATATAAAGATATACATAGCCGTCTCTCTGCCGTCCAACTGTGGGAAGCGCAGCTACGAGACTTAGGCTTACTTAGAACCTAAGGAAAATTGTCGAAATCAGAAACAACTTGACGTTGGTATCGGCACTAAGGCTGCTCCATATTTACAATAAAGAACTTTAAAAAATTATATAAAAGATGCGTTCTTACTACATGGCGACCGTGACTTTGGTCGAAAAGGATCTGGACCTGGATCTGGACCTCGCACAATAACAATAACGGCAACAACAGCAAGAAGGGCAACAACAACAATATCGGCAACAACAGGAACAAGGGCAACAACAACAATAACGGCAACAAGGGCAACAACAATAACAATAAGCAATAAGTTGGAACAACTCGGAAAAACTACATGCCGAAGTAGAACACATAAAAATTTGCTAACAGTACGTAAAAATCAAATCACAGCCACATACACACACATTTTTTGAAAAAGCATAGATAAGCGACGGCGATAGGTTGTGCTTTCTCCGCGCTCCGTAATTTGACTTGCTTAAAGGCAGTGTAGCGACGGTCGTTACCTAAAAAGTGAACTGTGTTTAGTGGGAGGCACACTAGGGCTAGAGGTACGTACCAGGGCACTTGCTAGTGGGTTTCCGGACGTATTTCCAAGTTCTGGTCTGGGGAGGCTGCTGCTCTGTTCGGTGGCCAGGAGGGGGATCCTCTCCCGCGCCCACTAAGAGAAGGCCCTTCACCACGAAAGCCTCTCACACGCGCACAGCATCCACAAGCTGACACCCGCGCGTTTTTTACCTCATCACTGCAAACAACAAAATCAGCTGTTTACAGTGTTGAACAACGCGGGACGTAGAAGCTTAACAGCGCGGATCCCCGCGCTTAACAGCACCATACAGTGTTGGAAAGTGCCGGAAACGCGGGACCGGTCTGAAATTTGAAATTCTTTTTGAATTTTGCTCAAATTCAGCACCTGGTTACAGGGACGGCAAAGGGCAGAATGCCAAGGATCGGGCTAATTTCCAACCCCTCCGCTGCGGCGGCGCCCTAAAATAGGGGATTTGGGGACCGAAACGGGGCGGTATAACCCCCATCGTAAGCCAAGGGGAAATCCGTGGCCTGCGTGGGAGCCTCCCTTGCGAGAAACCCGGGAAGCCTGAGATGGATGGGGCAGAAAACCCGTTCGCGGCGAGGTCAGTGGTGCCAAGATCGTCCAGCCAACAGAGGGAAGAAGGGACCGATGGAGTTGCAGCGGCATTTAGGAGGGGCAACAAGATCCCCCGTTCGCCGGCAAGTTCGTTAACCAATGATGAAGAGCTGATCGCAGACGCGGAGGAGGTAAAGGAAACCCCTAAGAGGACGCGCGACCCTGCTAGCCCTGCTAACTCGCAGAGGACAATGCCAGCCAAAAGGAGCAAGGCCTCCCATGAGGCTACCTGCCTGGGGGATCTCCTGGAGCTAGGGAAGCTTCTGCAGGAGATGTCCACCAAAATGATGGACAAGTCGGCGCGCCACATAACTGTCGCCACGAGGGATACGTTCGTGCGCATGAAGGCGCTCCACACGTGCATTCTGGAGGCGAACAGAGAGGGGGGCATGGACGTCAGCACCAGGGTGGATAAACAGGACGCTGCAATCGTGTGCTCGAAATGCAGCCAAAGCTTGGAGAGCGCCGACAAGGAGCAGCAGACATCGCCGGTCTGGAGGAAAGAGGCCGCAGCGCAAACGGAGCCATGGCGACGGATAAGCCAGCTGACAACGGCTGGTGGACCCGCATCTTAACGGGCCCCACCACCAGCAATGCGCCCAATGCAGCAGGAACGCACCAACGCTTCCAGGAGCACCCGAAGGAACCACCCTAAAGGGCCCCAAGAAGGCGAGGCGACGCACGCTGACGCCAGGAAGACCACGGGTTCCGCAGTTCCGGTCGCCGGGTGGGAGGTGGTCAAAAAAAAAGGAGAGAGTTACGCGACGCAGTAGACCAGATGCGGTCATTGTCCATGCGAGTGGGAAATCCTGCAGTGAGGTGCTAGCCATGGTGACTCGAAGGGACGACAAACAGTTGGCGGACCCGGTAAGCTGTGTAACCAAGGTACGCCGCACCATCAACGGCAACCTACTGCTCGAGGTGGCCAAAGATAGCGCAGAAAGCGCAGTGGCCATGAAGGAGAGCATTGCGAGGGTTCTAGGCGACGCAGCGACAGTGCGAGCCATGTCGGATGAGACGAAACTGCTTGTTCTGGAGATACGAGATATCGACTCCATCGCGACGGGGCCGGAAATCTGCGCCGCTATCGCGAGCCAGTATGGCATTGATGCTGAGCTCATCAGAGTTCGTAGTCTGCGCCGAGGCTACGCGGAGTCGCAGTCGGCGGTGATCAGCTTGCCCTTCTCCCTGGGGAAAGCTGTCCTTCATCGTGGCGAGGTGCGGATAGGATGGACCATCTGCAGGATCCGGGAAAGGACAGGCCCCCCAAGATGCTTCAAATGCCTGGAACCCGGTCATATAGCAGCGAACTGCAAGAGCCTAGTGGATAGGAGCGACTGCTGCTTAAAATGCGGTGAGCACGGGCACAAGGCAGCCAAGTGCAGCAATGAGCCTTCATGCTTCATCTGCACTGCGGCAGGAAAGAAGGATACGAGGCACAAGGCAGGAAGCAGATTCTGCTCAGCAACAACCAGCGGGACAGGGAAACCTCGACCGACATGCAGTTGATTCAGCTGAACCTGAACCACTGCAGGGCCGCGCAGGATCTACTGGAGCAGACAGTGCGCGAACTAGGTTCATAGGTCGCGTTACTCAGCGAGCCCTACAGAGTAGTAAGAAGCAACGATTGGGTCTCGGATCGCACAGGCAAAGCGGCACTGTGGCTCTGCGGAGCGGGTGCACCACTCATGCGGGATACGATGGCAGCAGATGGGTTCGTCCGAGCGAATGTAGGCGGCACGTGGCTCTACAGCTGCTACCTGGCCCCCAGCCTACCACTGGCGACTTTTAGCAGAATCCTGGACGAGCTGTGCAGCGATCTGAGAGGACGGAGCAACGTGGTTATCGGTGGCGACTTTAATGCCTGGGCCCAGGAATGGGGCTCCTCCTACACAAACGCCAGGGACGCATCATTCTTGAAGCTGTTGCGTCGGCAGATGACTCGGCAGATGAAGCAGCGAATAAGATGGCAGCTAGGCTGGAGGAAGCATGCGACCAAAGTATGCAACAGCGTAAGACCTATCGCAAGCACCACGCGTCAGTGTACTGGTGGAGCGAGGAAATTGCTAGGTTGCGCAGGACCTGTCTTCGAGCCAGGAGGCTCGTTCAAAGGGCGAGAGGCACCGGAAACCTCTCATCCAGCAACACGAACTTCAGGAGTGCAAAGAAGGCACTCAAACTGGCGATACGGAACAGCAAGAGGGAATGCTACCTCAAGCTCTGCGACGACCTGGAAAACGATCCATGGGGTAGAGCCTACAAGACGGTGGTCAAACGGGTGAGTGCCGGCAATAGGTCGCCTACTGACTCGGCGGTCCTGGAAGGTATTGTACGAGTTCTGTTTCCGAGAGGTAGCCCCCATTCCATCCCCCGATGGACGGGACAAGTTGGGAGCCCGATAATTCCGGTCACGGAGGCGGAACTACTAGCAGTGGCAAGAAGCTTGAAGAACACGAAGGCGCCTGGGCCGGATCGGGTCCCAAATAACGCAGTTAAGACCCTGCTAACCCTCCACCCGGATGCGGTAGCATCGCTCTACAACAGGTGTCTGCTGGAAGGGACCTTCCCCGTCAGGTGGAAACGCCAAAAGCTCCTGCTCTTAGCGAAGCCAGGGAAACCAGCGGGTGAAGCGTCTTCATATAGACCCATCTGCCTGCTGGACGCCATAGGCAAGGTCTTTGAATAGGTCATAGCTACGAGACTGAATGCAGCAATGGAAGGTGCCGGGGGACTTTCGTCCAATCAATACGGCTTCCGGAAAGGGAAATCGACACTGGACGCTATAGAGAGGGTCACAAGCATTGCCGCTAAAGCCATCGCTGGTACCAGATGGAAAGGCGGGACGAAGAAATACTGTCTAGTGGTCACGCTTGACATTCGGAACGCTTTTAACTCGGACGATTGGGGAAGGACACTGGAGGCACTACGGTCCTTCAACATACCCGAATACCTGCTGAATGCAGTTCACAGCTACCTCAGCAAGAGGGAGCTGGTCCTAAAAACCTCGGCGGGCCCCAGGACATACGAAGTGACAGCCGGAGTCCCTCAGGGTTCGGTACTGGGCCCACTGCTTTGGAACACGATGTATGACGGAGTTCTGAAGCTTCCACTGTCGAGCAGCACTGAGATAGTTGGCTTCGCAGACGACGTGGCTCTGGTTGTGGTGGCCAAGGAAGTTGCCGCCGTGGAAGCAGCTGCAAACTGCGCAAGTCGAGCAGTGGAGGAGTGGCTCTCAGTGGCAGGCCTTGAGCTGGCCTCACACAAAACAGAAGCGGTGCTGATATCAAGCAGGAAAGCAGTAGAGTTGGCGCAGATTCAGATCGGAGGGACGACGATCTCATCGCAACGTGCCATAAGGTACCTGGGAGTCATACTGGACACCCGCCTATCCTATCGGGAACACTTAAGGTTCGTTAACAAGAAGGCAAGCGAGACCACGGGATCTCTCTGCAGGATCCTGCTGAATACCAGGTGACCAAAGCAGGACAGACGCAGGCTCCTCGCGACCATAGTCAAGTCGCAGCTGCTGTACGCTGCTCCGGTATGGACCAAGGCCACGGCTGTTGGCAGCTACATGCGAGGCGTCAGCACGACGTATCGACTGTGTGCTGTCAGAATAGCGAGCGCTTTCAGGACGATCTCGGATGACGCAGCGCTCGTCATTGCAGGCCAAGTTCCCCTGTGCGAACTGGTGCGGGAGGCCAAGGAGATACGGGCGGCCCTAGCAGGCGAACAGACGGACCAAATATCCAAGGCGGAGGTGATGAGGTGTGCCAGGATGCAGAGCGTCGACAACTGGCAGGCGGCCTGGGACAGCTCCAGCAAGGGACGCTGGACCCACCAGCTCATCCCCAACATAGAGCCATGGGTAAACAGACCACCGGATTAAGAGTTCAGCCTGAAACTTTTGTGCCTCTCATGCTGTTGAGTGAGGAGAATTGGGAAGCGACGGCAGCCTACGCAGCGTGTGTACTGCGAACGCTGCGTCGCATCGAGAGGGAGAGGAGAGAAACTTCAGCCTAGGTGGCTACAGTTGCGCGAAGCAATACCTTGCGGTGATACCGCAATCACAGCCCCTACTCTTGTTGTCTGTACTACTTTATGTTAGTCTATATATAAGTGTTAAATAAGAATAGAATATAAGAAAAAAAAAAATAAAAAAAAAAAACCCTGTAATTCCAAATATCCAAAACTATAAAAACATTGCCTCCAAAAATTGTCATTCCATAGCTGAAGAAGACATGCCCGGATGACTGCAAGGGACCTCTGTGCGCACCCCACCAAAGAAGTAACAACCTGTGCAGCCAGCACCGGTGCCCCACCATAGAAGTACAGCCTGTGCATCCAGTACCGGCACCGTCGGGCGCACCAAGCCAGACCAAGGAAAAGTGAACCGACAGCGTTACCAAGAGCGCATAATTTTTTTTTATCTGCACAGCGTTGCATATTTTTTAATTTATTATATAAAACAAATGTTTAAAATTGAGCGACATAACAGTTGCCCGATTAGAGTGTGGCCTGAAAACCATACACAAAAACAGGCAGGAAACTTGTAAAAATAGATGCAAAGTAATGCAATTAGTAAATTTTCCGCAGAAACAGATAATTATATTTATAATTCAAAACTATATACGCCGAAAATGGGTATAGTAGACATGTGGACTCCACTGCAAATGTTATTAATTAAGTAGAGTCCAATAACATTGATTTAAAATTAATCAATATATTGTTAATAATAATTGTTATAATGTGCGCAAATTGTTTCTATAAACTTTATAAATTGCATAATAAATGTCCTAAGAAGAAATATATGAGCCATTCAAATGATCTGGACAAAATTTAAAAAAATATATAGCACAACAATATTAATAGAAAAACAAGAGAGAACGCTATAGTCGGGTGCCCCGACTATCAGATACCCGTTACTCAGCTAAGGGAGTGCGAGGGAGATAGATATATAAAATATTTGATCGGACATAACTTTTTAACGAATGGTCCGATTTGAAAAATGTCTTCTACATTTAGATAGGTATTGATAATCACAATAAAACTGCATTATTACTTTACCAAAATCTTTAATGGTGTGGGCGCCAGACACCTTTCAAAAAACGATTTAGGGCGATTGAGGGCGTTAGAGGGGGCGTGGCACCACTTTGAAATAAACTTGCGCTGCGTAGGAACTCCAAGAATATGCATGCAAAATGCCAATCCTCTAGCTTTTATAGTTTCCGAGATCTCAGCGTTCACGCGGACGGACAGACGGACATGGCTAGTTCGACTCGGCTAGTGATCCTGATGAAGAATATATATACTTTATAGGGTCGGAAAAGCTTCCTTCTCCCTGTTACATACTTTTGCACGAATACAATATAACCTTTTACTCTACGAGTAACGGGTAAAATAATTCTGTAATAAAATTTTAAAATTTAAGAAAATGGAATGAAATAAAAATAAATAAATAAAAATATATTAAATTAAAATGACTACCCTAAAGGCAATTAGAGACACATATGATAGGGACATTAATTTTAAAGAAAGAATCCTGCAATTAGTTTCAGCAACTTCAGTAAGCATTTATGATTTAGAAAATCTATATGTCGAAACATTTAATTCAGATACTTCTCCACTATTACATTGTACAAGCACCCAAAAGGGAATTGTATTATCCACCATTCCAGGTGTACAAATTAAATCAGTAGTAGTTGAACACCCAATACTAGGTAGAGCAATAGTACTGACGGTCCTTTAGAAATAATTCATCTCCATAATATAATGGAATGGAATGAATTATATGAGCAAATAAATAACATAAAAATTGACTTTGAATAATCATATAAGTCACTTACTCAAAACAGGCCAATTCAAAAAAATACTATTAAAAAACATGTAAAATGTTTTAATGTAGCACGAATACTAATACATGGCCAGAAGGAAAAATTAAATCAAGATCATTGGTCCCAAGTATCCAAATTTTTGATCAGACTACGATCTAATTTAATATCAATTAAACAAAAGTTCAATTTATATATATCGGTACCGACCATACTTAACACTTCCCTCACAGTTGAAACTGGTGATGAACAGGAATCAATAGAACAAACTGACATTGACCAAATATAATCAGAAGAGCTTACAGAGATAAAACCTAAAATAGAAGAGCAAGACCTAAATAATCTTACTATTCCAGCTGTTTTATTGTCAGACCTGGATAATTCTACAGATTCTGATGATAGTTCAAACATAATAGAGAATAAAATAATCAGCAATATCACAATGGCACAATCTAATATTGATTTTATTAATACAGCATCCAAGCTATACCAGTTTTCGATGGTAAAGCTGAAAATTGAACAATTTTCATCGATGCATTACAAATAATAGAATCAATAAAAGGCGACCACGAACAATTAGCAGTTTCCATAATAAAAACAAAGCTAAAATGTGTCGCCAGAAATCTAAAAGATAATTATATTATAGACATAAGAGGAATAAGTCAAGAGGTATCCAAATTCAAGGGGTTAACTTCTATTGAGATACAGACCACTAAGTACATAATCTAACACGATTTTCATATCGTGGACTTACATTTCGCTATTCCTTGTGATGGCATAATAAAAATCGATTTTATTAAAAACAAGAGAGAACGCTATAGTCGGGTGACCCGACTATCAGATACCCGTTACTCAGCTAAGGGAGTGCGAGGGAGATAGATATATAAAATCTTTGATCAGGCATAACTTTTTAACGAATGGTCCGATTTGAAAAATTTCTTCTACATTTCGATAGGTATTGATAGTCACAATAAAACTGCATTTTTAGTTTTCCAAAATCTTTAATGGTGTGGGCGCCAGACACCTTTCAAAAAATGGTGTAGGGCGATTGAGGGCGTTAGAGGGGGCGTGGCACCATTTTGAAATAAACTTGCGCTGCGTAGGAACTCCAAGAATATGCATGCAAAATGCCAATCCTCTAGCTTTTATAGTTTCCGAGATCTCAGCGTTCATACGGACGGACAGACGGACAGACGGACAGACGGACATGGCTAGTTCGACTCGGCTAGTGATCCTGATCAAGAATATATATACTTTATAGGGTCGGAAAAGCTTCCTTCTCCCTGTTACATACTTTTGCACGAATACAATATACCCTTTTACTCTACGAGTAACGGGTATAAATATGAATGACAATTAGACTTCAAGCAATTCGAAGATTGGCTTATAATTAGACCAAATAACTTAAAATTCCCAATTTATGTTCCAATAACATACAGTTCTGGCAACAACTCAATACTTCTGCCAGCAAGATCCCAAGTTATTAGAAAAATTCAAGTAAATTCAAAAAAAGACAGTGTATTGATTCCAAATCAGAAAATTATGCATGGTATTTATATAGCAAGTACCATAGCAACATCTAAAAACGCTTTCATAAGACTTCTCAATACCACAAATAAAGATCAAGTAGTCAGTACAAATAATTTAGCTTATGAATCTCTTTCGAATTATGAAGTAGTCAAAACTAATCTGGAAAAGAGAAAAATCTGTATTATCTCAACTTTCAAAAAACTTTCCTCCACAATTCCAATCACAGCTTTCAAGCCTATGCACACAATATAATGATATATTCGGATTGGAAACCGAACCAATAAGCACAAATAATTTTTATAAACAAAAACTGAGATTAAAAGATGATGAATCAGTGTATATAAAAAACAAGAGAGAACGCTATAGTCGGGTGCCCCGACTATCAGATACCCGTTACTCAGCTAAGGAAGTGCGAGGGAGATAGATATATAAAATATTTGATCGGACATAACTTTTTAAAGAATGGTCCGATTTGAAAAATGTCTTCTACATTTAGATAGGTATTGATAATCACAATAAAACTGCATTATTACTTTACCAAAATCTTTAATGGTGTGGGCGCCAGACACCTTTCAAAAAACCATTTAGGGCGATTGAGGGCGTTAGAGGGGGCGTGGCACCATTTTGAAATAAACTTGCGCTGCGTACTCTAAGAATATGCATGCAAAATGCCAATCCTCTAGCTTTTATAGTTTCCGAGATCTCAGCGTTCATACGGACGGACAGACGGACAGACGGACATGGCTAGTTCGACTCGGCTAGTGATCCTGATCAAGAATATATATACTTTATAGGGTCGGAAAAGCTTCCTTCTCCCTGTTACATACTTTTGCACGAATACAATATAACCTTTTACTCTACGAGTAACGGGTATAATTACAGAAGCCCACACAGTCAGGTGAATAAAATACAGAAACAAGTCGGAAAATTAATCACCGACGGGATTGTTGAACCATCTGTATCTGAATACAATAGCCCATTATAACTCGTTCCTAAAAAACCATCTCCAGGTTCACAACAAAAGAAATGGCGATTAGTGATTGACTATCGTCAAATTAATAAAAAATTACTGTCCGATAAATTTCCACTCCCAAGAGTTCCAAAATAAACCGAGAACAAATAACAGGCCTCCCATGGTGCCAAAAAACTGAAAAGTTTATTTTTGGCTTACCAAAATGTTAGAGGACTTAACATGAAGCTACCCAAGCTTTATGCTGACTCCTTGGCATTTACGGACGATATCCTGGCATTTACAGAAACTAAAACCAGACATAACCGACTCTGAAGTTTTGTAAAACAGCTTTAATACCTACAGAACCGATCGCCTTTCCCGTAGGGGAGGGGGTGTTCTGATCGCCGTTACCTCTACCCTAATTTCGGAGAGAATTCACTCTAATGTCCCCAATGACTAGAATTTGTTAGTATAAAAGTTTCCCTGAAATCCTTGTCTATTTTTTTTACATGTTCTTATATTCCACCTGGCTCTGACTTAATAGTTTATGAGCAACATCTATCTGCTATTACATATATTCTATCCTCTCTTTCCAACAGAGACCTTTTAATTGTTTTGGGTGACTTTAATCTCCCTGATATTTCTTGGTCCCCTTCTACTGACTCACTTGTCGCTATTCCCTTATCGGCCCATGTTTTTGTCGATGGCCTTTCTGAATTATCGTTACAGCAAGTTAGCTTTATATGAAATTCATTAAATAGACAGTTAGATCTTGTGTTTGTTTCAGAGCCGTCTGAAGTCACGGTATCTAGAATTGACGCTCTTGTGGTACCAGAAGACCGATACCATCCAACAATGGAATTGACAATTTGCCTCCCCTACCTTGATACCCTCTCTCCTTTAGTTTCTCCAACTAAAATGAGATGCTTTCGTAAATGTGACTATTATAAACTTAACTTAATGATTTCGCAATATAGGTTAGGTTAGGTACGAACGGCTGCCAGACTATCGTCTGGCACACTTAGACCTCTGTGGGTCCGTTGTGATACCGTATGATCTCGTTTTTTTTCCCCTTTTTTTCGGGATCCCCTGTCTCTTATGTCTCTTATGTCTCGTCCTAGAAGCCTAGAGAGCATTTCCGGATGATTAGCATGTCTTCCACCCTGAAGATTTTACAAAGGAGTTTAAGTCCTTAAGCTTGATCTCCGATATTTCGGCCAGATCGTTAAGAAAGGGGTATCCTAAGTGCTTCAGTCTAAGTCTGCAGAGGGCTGGGCAGAAGCAGAGAAGGTGTTCCACCGTTTCTTCTTCTTCCTCATCCCTGCAGCTCCTACAAAAGTCATTTTTCGGGGCTTTTAGCCTGCCGGCATGTGTGCCGACTAGCAGTGGCCCGTAAGGACTCTAACTAACATACCACACTCTGTGCGGCTGAGTTTGAGTAGTGCTGACGTTCTTTTATTGTTAATCATCGGCCATGACTGGTGTGTGATACGACACTTTGGTGCATTCTGCCAATTAGTGTTAGCTATTTTGATAAATTGATTTCTAATGTTTAGCTTGCAAGTTGCCATGGGCATACCGACACTCTCCTTTTCTGGAAGGAGAGGCATGATGGTGCCCTGCCTGGCTAACTGGCTAACCGGTGACCCGGAACCCATATTAGGCTGATAGTAAACTGTCTAGCCATCTCGTGGAGAGATTTGCGACAGTCTGCTATTGTTTGTGAGTTAGTGTTTGTCAAGTAGATTGATTTAATAGCCGCTTGGCTATAAGAATATATATTAAGGTGTCTACTTAGGCTGGTGTTCCCTAGGCAGTCGAGTGCCTCCTTTATAGCGTGTACCTCCGCTTGGAAGACGCTACAGTGGTCCGGGAGTCTGAATGACTTTCTAATGTCTAATTGTTCGGAGTATACCCCTCCGCCAACGTGCCCGTCCAATTTTGAGCCATCTGTGTAGAAGCAGATCGCGTCTGGCGGGCCAGGTCTGCCCTGCTGCCATACCTCCCTATCTGGGATCCGGGCCTCGAAGGGTGTGTGTGTGTACTCATGAGATTTGCATAGGTCCGTTTTGTTCGGAAACGACTTATCATGCTGAAGTATATTGGCATGACCGTAAAATTGGGCTTTCCATTGCCCAGTATCCCTCAAACGAATGGCTGTCGATTTGGCCCTTTCCATGCCTGCTAAGTCCAGGCTCGGAAGGTTCAAGATCGCATTCAGCGCTTCGTTTGGGGTAGTTCTAAGGGCTTCACTAATACACAGAGCCGCCATTCGCTGTACTTTGTTTAGTGGAGTTAGGATACATTGCTTTTGTAGAGCGGTCCACCATAGAGCCACCCCGTATAGGAGGATTGGCTTGACTACCGCTGTGTAGATCCAGTTTACAATTTTGGGTGACATGCCCCATCTTAGCCCAATTGCTTTTTTACAGGAGTAAAGTGCAATGGTTGCCTTTTTGGTTCTCTCTTGGTTGTGTAGGCCCCATTTAAGGCGCTTATCTAATACCAACCCCAGGTATCTGGCGTGTTCGCTAAAAGAGAGATTGCAGTCATTTAATATGGGTGGGTTGAGTTGTGGGATCTTGTACTTATTCGTAAAAAGAACAAGCTTTTTAGCTTTGCGGTCATAAGATCGCAGAGTGTTTGTGGATACTTACCATTAAAGATGATGGCGACATCGTCTGCGTATGCCACCACTTTGCATCCTCCTCCTTCCAGAATTCGCAGTAGTTTATTTACTGCGATATTCCACAGAAGGGGGGATAAAACGCCCCCTGGTGGGGTTCCTCTGTTCACTAGTCTAGTTTGAGTTGAGGCCCCTAGTGCGGCCGTAACCATTCTGCTTATCAACAGTTTATGGATCAGCCCCACTAGTTGTGCCTCAACATCTAGTTCTGTGAGTGAATCTTATGGCGGTTGGTAATACGTTGTTGAAGGCTCCCTCTATGTCTAGGAATGCGATCAGTGTGTACTCCTTATTGTTGAGTGATTTCTCGATGCTACTTACCACGACATGTAGCGCCGATTCGGTTGACTTACCCTTGGTGTAGGCGTTTTGTGCTTCGGACAGTTGTGCCGGGTTAATGGTGGCTCTCAGGTGTAGGCTTAACAGCCTCTCGAAGCTTTTAAGCAGGAAAGATGTCAGGCTTATTGGCCTAAAGTCCTTTGCTGTGGTGTGGGTGGCCTTTCCTGCCTTGGGAATGAAGACCACTTTCGTTTCCCGCCATCTGGTTGGTAGCTCTCCTATCGCCAGAATGGTGCGGAAGATTTTACTAAGCCAATTTATAGCTAGCTGACCAGCTTGTTGGATATGTGCCGGCGTTATTCCGTCTGGTCCCGGCGATTTGTATGGTTTGAAGCTCTGAATGGCCCATTTAATGTTGCGGTCTGATATGAGGAGATCTAGATTAATCCCTTCTCCGCCAATTCTTTCTGGAGGACGCCCAGTTAGTTGGCTTCCTGGGAAGTGAGCGTCTAGAAATAGGTCTAGGGACTCGTTGCTAGAGTCCGACCAGGATCCATTCGCTTTCTGTAGATAGCCTAGGGGCGCGGCTGTCTTGGAGAGTATTTTCCTGAGCCTTGCAGCATCAGTCGTTTCTTCTATGTCAGAGCAGAAAGTGTGCCATGCGGCTCGTTTCGCTCTTCTAAGGGCCTTTTTGTACGAGGCTAATTCGCGCTTGTAGCATTGCCAGTTCGTTTCCTCGTTTCCTGCCTTTGCTCTGTTAAACAGGCCTCTGCAGCTGGATCTGAGGATTGATAGTTGTTGCGTCCACCAGGGGGGTTTTTTCTTCCCTCTTGGTTTCCCTATTGGGCATGCAACTTTGAAAGCCGAGTTGCAAGCATTTGTGAAAATGTCTATTGTTATATCCAACTCATGTGGATCTGTTGTGCTTTCTGGCGGTTCCGTGGGAAGGATATTCGTCAGAACTTCTTTGTACATAGGCCAGTCAGCCCTTCTGGGGTTCGCGAAGCTGACCGGCAAGGGTGAATCAAGGGACAATATTGTTTCAATGAATCTATGGTCTGAGAAAGAGTGCTGGTCGGAGACGAACCAGTTACTAACTGCACTTACTAGTGAATCTGATACCAACGTTAGATCTATGATCGTTTGGCACGCTTTGGTTATGAAGGTGGGGACGTTTCCCCTATTGCATAAAAATAGGTTCGAGTTAAGAATAAAGTCAAAAAGAGACTCACCTCTGTCGTTGTTGTTTGGGCAACCCCATTGGGTGTGATGGGCGTTGGCGTCACAGCCTATTACCAAACCTGTCTTGAGCTCTTCGCATTCCTTTGCCAGTCCTCTGACTAGCGCGTCTGGGGGGTCTTCCTTTTCAAAAGCCATGTAGACCGATAGCAGCCTAATGGAGCCGTGCTGCAGCTCTAGGCTTACTGAGGTGTTATCTCCGTTGCTGTAATTGCGAAGCAGAAATATATTTAGGTGCCTTTTGGCTAAACTGCAGGTTCGAATTTTACCTTGTTTGGGGTCAAGCATTAGCTTATACTCTTTTGTTCCCAGTCCAGCAACCTTGCCTCCTACCACCCAAGGTTCCTGTACCAGGCCTAGGTCGGCTTCGCCCTGAGCCAGGCGAAGCTGTAGTGCAGCCGAAGCTGCCTTACTGTGGTGGAGATTGATTTGCAGAAGTCTTAGCGTCATCTGCATCTGCAACCTCCACAACAGTGACGTCGGCCTCCTCCTCGCTCAGGTCTACGTCCTCGATAGCCGGTCCCAGCGCTCGGATTTCTCGGGAGGTGCGGGTTACAAACTTGCAGCATATAGAGGATGTCCTCCGGGGCCTTCATAGCTGCAGGGAGCCAGATCCGGGCTCGGGGCCTACTAGGGACGTCGCACCAGTCGAGTGCGACAATATTCGCCCCCTCGTAGACCGCACCGAGCTTACTCGCTGCCTGCTTATATAGGTCAGCCGACCGCTGACTGTCGCAGGCTACCACCTTGACGCTGCCTTGGTACCATCCCGCGTCCATGCAGCAGGGCGGAGAGCATGGGTTTTCGCGGATCATGCGCAGGCATAAGATGGACAGGTGGGACTCCACTGCTTTCCACTTATTTCTGGGGATCCGTCCTTCCGGGTTTCCCTTATCGATAAGACCGAGTAGGACTCGATCTTTGGTGATCTCCGCGAAGGAGACCGAGGGCTGGACCTTTGATCTCTTCGCCGACGGTCCGGGTAGCTCGAGGGATCGTTGCCGCTTCGTCTGAGCACCTTCCTGTGTGGGCTTATCCTGCCCATAGTTGGGAAGCACCAACTTTGCCCACTCTACCTTCTTCAGCCGTTCTGGCGAAGGTGAGGCAATGTTGCTCCTTGTATGTGAGCGCAGAGTCTGAGCGGCAGTCCGTCTTTCTGCGTAGGTAAATTTGCCACCAGTGGGTGGCCCGATCGTCTTGGCTGTGCCTACCGTTGCCTTTGGTGCTGTTGCTTCTGAGGCGGACGTATCGGCAGCCGGCTTTCTGCCACCCAACACCCCCAATTTGGGATGAGATCCCTTCTGGACCGTGCTGGTGCTTGTGTTGGAGCCAGTGCTCGGCATTTCTATGGGTTTTTTAAGAGTTCCCGTCTCTGTGTTAATTTGTGTTATTTTGTAAGTTGTCTCCATATTAGATCCCACGAGTTGCGGAGAAGGGGAAGGATCTCTGCCCGGGTAAGGCGGTAATTAGAACAGGGGGTCGCCATGTCCCTGAGCTCACTGTTCAAGACTGGGCTAGTTTTCGACCCGGGCCCCCAGCCAGGCTGACTCTCGGCACGGTCCGAATTACGCCTTAGTCCGGCACGGAGTGAGATGTTGTTTGGGAGAGGATGGGGGTAGGTGGTGTGTAGGGTTTTTGGGTTTGTGTAGAGCAACTATTTAGATGCGGCTGAACAACTCGCATCGTCGGTACTGCGTCGATGCAAGATACCCGCTGGCTGTCCGGGGCTGATTATTTGCTGGGGCTTCCGTCCACGGTTCCGTGATTGACCTCTGCCACCAGTTTATTCACAGCTGACCTCCAGAAGTAGAGGTCGTTCGCTATCCGCAACCTGCGACCCGCTCGGTTGCCCCAGCTGGGCGGCTTCGGAACCATCTCACAAGTTCTTCAGGCCGAGTTTGCAATATAATTGGACAGATCTTTATAACTGTATGGACATCGAAAGTGCCACTGAACTTTTCTATAGCGTTCTAAACACTTTTTTTAATGAATGCGTTCCTGATAGGCTTCCTCCAACAAACACTTATAAAAAGTATAAAAAATCGGGTAAGCCATCCGATTTTTCGAAATATGTGGTGGCTCGATCTGATTTTAATGTTCTTAACAGTCATTGCTACTCTATATATTTAAATCGTTGTAAATTTGAATTTCCAAATGATCCGAAGCAGTTTTATAACTTTGTTAACTCTAAACGAAAGTCATCGGCTTTGCCTTCATCGGTTCGTTTTAACTCAATGGAGGCATCGACTGATTCTGAAATTGCTGATTTATTTGCCGACTTTTTCCAAACCACTTACAGCTCCTCTTCATGGTCAAAATCAATCTACCCTAATCCCTTAAATAGGGCAAATTCTATTTTTTCCCCTATAATTACCGAAAGTTCTCTCTTAAGAGATTTAACAACAACAGCGCCTACTTATTCTCCCGGTCCTGATGGACTTCCTGGGTGTGTGCTTAAGTTTTGTGCACAAACCATTTGCAAACCTATTCTTAAACTTTTTCATTTGTCTATTGCATCATCAGTTTTTCCAACTGTCTGGAAGGACTCTTTTATTATTCCACTTCACAAAAAGGGTGCGAAGGCGGATGCCCAGAATTATAGAGGTATTTCTTAATAGTCGGCAATTCCAAAAGCCTTTGAACGTATTATCACTTCTCATTTGCAACATTTATGTTCCTCGCTAATATCACCGTGTCAGCATGGTTTCGTTAAGCGAAGATCGACTACCACCAACCTACTTGAATTGTCATCTATTGTAATAAATGGATTTAACAATAAAATGCAGACCGACGTTATATATACAGATTTTAGTAAAGCCTTTGACTCTGTTAACCACACTCTTCTTTTATTCAAACTAGACTTGCTTGGGTTTCCACGTAATCTTTTAGCATGGATTTCAAATTATTTGAATGGGAGGACTCAGAGGGTTATATTTAAGAACGCTGCTTCTAAAATGATCCACGTGACATCTGGAGTGCCCCAGGGTAGTCATTTGGGCCCTTTGCTGTTTACTTTGTTTATTAACGATCTTCCCTCTATCATAACAAATTCTCGTGTACTAATGTATGCTGATGATGTTAAGCTTTGTTTGACATACAACAATATAGAGTCTGGGTTCCGCTTACAATCAGACATTGACAATTTTCAAGTATGAACCGCCTGAAATGTAACGTAATGTCCTTCCACAGGGGTACTCCTACGTTTATAAGTTATTTGCTTCAGAACTTGCCACTTGACCGTATATATTTAGTAAATGATTTAGGCGTTCTTTTGGACCCGAAGCTTATATTTGACTGCCACATAATGTTGACTGTTAACAAAGCTATGAGTGTTCTTGGGTTTATAAAGCGTTGGTTAAAAGAATTTGACGACCCTTATATAACCAAATTATTATTTACAAAAGTCCGTCCTATATTGGAATATTGTTCTTCGGTTTGGAGACCACAATACCAAGTGCACATTAACCGTATAGAGTCGGTACAAAATCAATTTCTTCTTTTTGCCTTTCGTAGTTTGAACTGGGATCAAAGCGTAAGGCTACCTTCCTACCAGAGTAGATTATTATTCCTTAATTTACCGACACTTGCAAATCGTAGAAAAATGCTTGGTACTATATTTATGCACAATCTTATAATAGGTGATATTGACTCTGTAGAACTTGTAAGCCGCCTAAATTTTAATATTCCCGTAAGACTAACACGTAATTATTATCTTCTTAATTTTCCTCGATGTACATCAAATTTGAGTCCGCACGAGCCCTTTCGCGCTCTATGTAATAATTATAACAACCTTTATCATTTAATTTGCATTTCAACTTCTATCCCGGTATTAAAAACTAATATTTTAACTCATTTGCTTCACTCCTAATTGCTTCTTTATTTTCATTATGTGTCCCGTTTTTTTTTGTTTTATGTATTCTTCCTCGCGAACTCGCATTCTTGCCCAAATTGATAAAAGGGCCCCGCGCGTAACAAGCTCGTTCTTGGTGTCGTTGGGCCACTTGTTTGTACTGCTCGTAGTGCATCAACGTCCATATATATAAAAAAAAGAATTGATGATATTTTGGATCAACTGGGACGAGAAAAATATTTTTCATGCCTTGACTTAATGTCAGGATTTCATCAAATTGAACTCGAAAAAACTTCAAGAGATATAACGTCATTTTTTTAACGAGCAATACATATGCTTAAAAACTTAACAGACGTTTTTGAAAAATGTAGGAAATACAACCTAAAGTTACATCCAGAAAAATGCTAATTTTTTATGCATGAGGTGACTTTTCTCGGTCAAAAATGCACAGATATAGGAATACTTCCAGACGACAAGAAATATGACGTCATTATGAACTACCCAGTAGTTCAGCGCTAGACGTTTCATAGCATTCTGCAATTATTATAGACGCTTGTAACGAACTGATTTTGTATGTCTGCTCGCTACGAGATTCGTGCGGCTAGCTCAGAGAAGGGATGTGTTCGTCCCACCAAATTTATATAAACGTGACCGCCCAGTAGATCAGTGAGACAGCACAGAATTCACGGGTTCGAATAGGGTTTATTGCGGGTTTGATTACAGCGGGCTCGATGGCTCGGTTGGTTCTGGTGTCGCCACTCGTGGTCCTCGGTGTCCTTTGGTGATCGCCGCCTCGGTGATCGCCTTCCTTGTTGATCTCGTACTCCGGTCCCGTAGCTCCCTGCGATGCTCGGCGATGCTCGTCTCGGGTGCGTTGACTGGACGACTGCTCGTAGCGCCTCGGACTCGCAAGGAGATCAGCCGTGCGGGCTTAGGGAAGCGTCACCGTTCTCAGACTAGGGTGAACAGGTGCTGCGTTCTACAGGACAGCGCCTATAAAACCCACAACCGCCTGTCCCTGGCTCTGTCCCGGATGGTCCCACTAGGCTATCGCTCGGCTCGCGCTGACAGTCTAGGTGGTCACCTGGAAGCTGCCTAGTGCTTTACCTTGCTTTTCGCATGGTGTAAACGAACGTTCCACCCTGGCTTCACCCGCTAGCTCGCTCGTGACGTTTCCGCGCAGCTCGATGTCCGTTGCTCTGCTCCTGGACGCGCTGGTTGTGAGGTTGGAAGTAGCGTGGCTTTTGGTACTTGGGGTTACGGCTACGCCAGTCCCGGGCTCGTAAAACCGTGGGGTCTCTAGGTCAGCGCCTTGAAATGACAGCCGGCCTACTGCTCGCCCTTTCTGGCTCGTAACACTCGGGGTTTGGGACACACGCCGGTCCCGGGCTCGTAGAACCGTTGGGTCTCTCTAGGACAGCGCCTTGAAATGACAAACGGCCTTTTCTCTCTAGGACAGCGCCTTGAAATGATGACCGGCCTACGGCTCGCCCTTTCTGGCTGGTCGTGCCAGGACCTGTTCGATTTCCACTTGACGGACTGGGCTGACGCCGGGACCCGCCAGAGTAGTGCTTGAAACAAGGCCCCTGGGTTTGGGACGACTCTCGCCCCGAGTTCACGATCTCTTGTCGCAGGACGTCACTGCTCGACTCTGAGGGACACGCCAGGCGCGATGCGAGGCTTTAGTCGTACAGGAGTATGAACAGTTCGCCTTGACTAAGCCTCAATTCGGAGATTCCTTATGATCCAATCCCGAACGTCTCGACTTAGCGATCTTGCTCCTTGTAGGCTCCCACGGCGATGCTTCCGACGACTTGACTTATGTTCTCACTTGTAGATTACTTGGCACTGGTTGACTGACTTATTCACTTTGATATCTGGACTGATCTTGATAGATTGACTCTTCGTGATCGACTGATCCTGTTGCCAGCGCCCGGCGGCTTTATATAGGGCCTCCGGGAACCGTTATTTCCCTCTTGCGCTCTGCCCGCTGAATCTCTCCACTCCGGGTCCAAAGTCCCTGGCTCCTGTTTGAGCCCGTTGCCATTCTCGCACGGCCTCAAATTGTATTTCGGCGTGTTGCTGCCGTCCCGCTGATTCCTCTGGTGCATGTGGCACGCCTGTGTGCCGCTCCGCTGCCGAGATGTCCAAAGTTTACGGCAGAGTCCAAAGTCCGGTGCAGATCCGTTATTTCCCTTTTTGCACACGGCACTCTGGCTCTGCTCTCACTCTCCGCTCCTTGCTCTCCAAACTCTCTTTGGCAGAGTTCTCTCTCCTAACCTCGAAGTCTCCAACCTCTCACTCTCCACTTGCTCTTCGCCGCGCCGCTACTACGCAAATTCGCAGCGTAACTGGTAAGCGGCCGGCCATCAGTTATTTTAGCTGCTGCTATTTGTGATGAGTTATTCAACTCCTCACACGCTTCATAAAAAATTTCGCCGAATATTCGCGGCACATAACAAGATTATGTAAAAAGAATGTTCCTTTTGAATGGACAGATGAATGCCGAAACGCATTTCAATATTTAAAAACAAAACTCATAGAACCTACTTTGCTACAATATCCCGATTTCAGCAAAGAATTTTGTATAATTACTGATGCAAGTAAGCAAGCGTGTGGAGCGGTTTTAACTCAAAACCATAACGGGCTCCAACTACCTATTGCATATGCATCAAGAGCTTTCACTAAGGGAGAAAGTAATAAGTGTACAACTGAGCAGGAATTAGCTGCAATTCATTGGGGAATATTACACTTTTTTTTTTTTTACATTTTCGACCATATATTCATGGAAATCACTTTACAATTTAAACAGACCACAGACCATTAATATATCTATTTTCAATGTTAAATCCGAGTTCTAAACTGACACGTATGAGGTGTAGCATATCACGAATGATTCTAACAGCAAAGATAGATGGTGGGTGTAGCTTCATGTGGGGCACGCGCTGGTTCCGGCTCTTGCTTCGTCGGTAAAGGGAGTGAGTTTCCAATTTGATCCACAGTGCTAATTGCTCGCATATGTATATAAAACATCCTATTTAAATTCGCGTGCGAACTGACTTTGAGGTTAATTGTAGGGGGACAGAACTAAGATTGGGGTAAAAAGGAAGGGAATACCTGAAAAGAAGGGTGCTGCCTAGATGGAATGGCAGCAGGTGATGTGTGTTTGTCGGTGTCAGCAGCGAAGATGTTGTTTGCCGATGACATTGCCCACCCTACCATGATCACCACAGCCGCATAACCTGACACAGGTTGGTGATCTCTTCGACACATCCCTAACTCCTAATTATCATCATCGCTGCAAACTTCCATTAGAAAAAATTTAGCAATTCATGTTTATAATAGGTTTAATACAAGAAAAGTAAAATTAACAAAGGTGATCATTAAAGTTACAAAGTTTAGTATCATATAAGTTTATGCTAAGTTCAAATTGAATGAGTATATTTAAATCAAAGCAAGAAAATTTAATTTAAATTAAAAATTGATTTCCAAAATAATAAATGTAATTGAATTCACTGAGCAAGTATTTTAGTCATAGGGGAATTTGTTTTATAATATCAAAATCATTGAAAAATTATAGTAGACAGTCAATCAAAATGTGTAGCATTACGACCGGAGCCGATCACTTACCCAAAATATCCAACGTTGAAAGCGCTTTCAATATGTTGCATTATTGGCTGTAATTTTGTTAATAAATTTGAAAACCGCATTTAAATTGACTGTATGTAAAGATTAATTATTGAAAACACTTCCAGGGGCTTAAACACTTGCTTTCATGACGAGATTTGCTTACTGCATATCGAATTATTTGATTACACTAGGATTGGAGTAATTTACGTTGATTGCTTATTAAATATTTATGTTTTAATTTATTTAGCGATAAAGAAATTTAATTTAAATTAAGAATAGGAATTTAGTTGATAAGAATTTAACTGATTTGAATTTAAATAGTGTTGGCAAAACTGGACTGGATCACAAAGTGGGTGTTGCAGGCTTGGGCCTGCCCACTTGCGCACTTTCAGCAGAGGGGTGCACTATGTGGTTGGCACGGACGTGCATAGATTTGTACAGAATTGTTTGGACCAGAATTCACAAGAATTTTCAGCGTGGATGCTAGGTGGCAACGCTGGTTGAAATTTTCACAGTTTTATGTTCACTTTCTTGATTAGATTTTTGTTTGTTTTTTATGGTAAATGTGGAGAGCATGATAAAAATCCTGACGATCACGTTGGTGGCGTTTTGGTGGTATACAGTTTTCCCAGGAAAACGGGAACCAATAGAAGGAGTAAACTCGACTTCAATTATCCACGATGCAGACGAAAATCTGGGAGGAAAATTTCCCCGGGCCGTCAGCCACGTGAAGGAGTAAACTCGACTTCCAAGAATTTTCCTATAAAACGCATTACTTTATAAGTGGGGTTTTTCCACGAAACTTACTTCCTTTAATCAACAGGAACCAACTGGTAAAAGAAAACCTTATAAAAGGCTGAGGATGTCTGATATATTCCACGATTTGGTTTCGGTAGATCTCTGGGTTTGAATAAAATATGTTCAGGAGAGAACGATCTTCACTCGGCCAAGGTCCAAAACGGAAAGAAATGCATCAGGCAGCCAGGCCTGTTTATCGAAAAAGTGTGGGACCAGAGTTGCTCAAAAAGTCTTCATCGAACACGTTTTTTCAGTGTTGTACAAAACAGAAATTATTTGAATTTAGCTCTGCCATTTTAATTCCTGGCGGCAACTTCAAAGACTGGCGGGAATTTTAAACTGAAGTGGGAAATTTAAAAGTTCAAAATTTTAACGACAAGCGCCCTACAAATACCCCCCACCAAAATCACACTTTGGGGATGAAATCAACAAAGGGAGTTCCGCGCTTGGAGAAGAAGTAGCAAACTCTTTACTGTTTTAAGTCCTTCGCGTGGAACTTTCCAACAAATCTACCTTGTAAATCCTCTACATTGTAATAGCTGTTGCCTAGCTTACTGCGTATTCGAGCTTTAATGAAAGCCGGAGCTAGTTTTGCACTAAAACCTTTAGCGAAGTTGCTTTGCTGAAAATTGCGTCTATAGATTTCTTGGCTGTTCTTAAAAGAGACTTCTCGACTGCGTAGATTGTATAAACGTTCGTTCCTATCATGCTGTACTTGCATTGCTTGCTTAGCTCGACTTCTTATGAGGTCGAATGAACCGTCTTTCGAGAACTGTACAGTGCGATCTTCTAACCTTTCCAGTGTACGCAAGAGCTTATAGGACGAACCATTGGTGATCATGTTTTGGCCGAAGGCAAGACGATAAGGACTTGTTTGAATAGCAGAGTGGACGCTAGACCTGAGGGCACAGCAAATCTGATTTAGCATTGAATCCCAGTTCTTTTGATCGGGATCTATGTACGATTTTATGGCTGCGATTACAGAGCGATTGACCCTCTCAGAAGCGTTAGCTTGGGGTGCATAAAAGGCTGTATAGTTGTGGTTGATGTTGTACTTATCCAAAAGAGAGTTGAATGACTTCGATTTGAACTGGACGCCATTGTCTGAGACTATTGTCTCTCAAAGAAAAAGCTCCTCTACAAATGGGTTTATAGCTTCGGCAGTAAACTTTTTGACTGGTTTAAGAAAAGGAAACTTAGACAGATGATCTAAAACCACAAAAATACCAATATGACCCGAACGACTGCGCGGATATGGACCTAAAAAGTCGGCATATAGCTTTTGAAAGAACGTATCTGCTGGCACAGTCTTTCCCATGGGTGGTCTAAGGGTATGATTTGGGTGTTTGCTACGCTTACAAACCTCACAGCTGTTAATATACGCCTTAACATCAGCTACCAAGCTTGGCCAAAAATACCATCGACGAAGCTTTTCTAAAGCCTTGTTAATGCTACAGTGAGAGGCGAGAGGATCCTCATGAGCCAGCTTAAGAGCAACGGCCGTTAACTCTTTCGGTAACCAAGCCTTCCAGCAATTTTCATCAGCGACCTTTTCCTCTGCTGAGTGCTCTGCCCTACGAAAAATGAGATCACCTTCTACTTTCAAATCAGGTGTTTGATGTGTGTTTGAAAGAACTTTGTTACTTAAAGCAGTATACTCAGTGGACTTAAAGGCATCGGATTCTAAATCTACGAAGCCATCGACTGACTGGGCTGAAAGGTCCTCCACATGAGTGCGCGACAATGCATCCGGAACAACGTTCTGAGAGCCTTTTCGATGAACTATCTTAAAATCGAATCCCTGTAACTTTAAGGACCATCTGGCTAGTCGGGAACTCAGATCAGTTTGACTCATTAACCACTTGAGTGAGGCGTGGTCGGTGATGATTGTGAATTCCTGTCCCTCAATGTATGTCCTAAACTTCTTTATAGCCAAAACTGCAGCAAGGCATTCCTGTTCAGTTACGGTGTACTTCCTCTGGCACTGAATAAGCTTTCGGGACATGAATGAAATCGGAACCTCATCACCCTCAGATTTTGTTTCCATCAGGACTGCTCCTACGCCAGTGCTGCTCGCATCGCAATGGATGGAAAAGGGAATGTTAAAATTCGGACTGTGTAATACTGGTGCTGAGCTCATTTGCAGTTTCAAGATTTTAAAAGCAGTTTGAGCTTCGTTGCTCCAATCAAACTTTCGTTTCTGGTTCAGAGTGTCTGATATTGAAGCAGCTAATCCAGCATAGCTTCGGATGAACTTATGGTACCACCCTGTAAGTCCAAGAAATCGACGAACTTGCTTGACTGAAAGAGGGACAGGAAAATTACTGATGGCTGAAATCTTCTCAGGATCTGTTGCTATGGTGCCATTACCGATTATATGTCCGAGATATTTCACCTCTTTTCTACAAAATTTGCTCTTTTCGACGTTTATTGTCAAGTTAGCTTTGGTTAACTCGATTGCTACTATTCTCAACACCTCCAAATGACGCTCGAAAGTATCCGAAACGATCAACAAATCGTCGAGGTATATGAATATTTCATTCCTTAGTTGAGCAGGTATAAGTTTGTCCATTAACCTTGTCATAGTCAGAGGAGAATTGGTTAAACCAAAAGGCATAACAGTGAATTGGTAAAGTGGTCTACCAGGAACAGCAAACGCAGTCTTGTCGCGTGAGTTTGGATCTAAGCTCGTGATAAACTCTGCTTTCGGCAGCCTAAAGGCATGGGATAGGCATCTTTAACTGTCACCTCGTTTACTTACCTGCTGTCGATGCAGAGACGTACTTTTCCTGCTTTTTTACCAAAACAACGGGAGAGGACCATACGCTATTCGATTCCTCTATTACGCCAAGACCTAACATTCTGTCTAATTCATCATACATTAACTTCTCAGTTGCTGGCGATACAGCATAGTGACGCTGCTTTATTGGTTTGGCGTTAGCAACATTGATGGAATGTGAGATTAATGCAGTCCTACCTAGACCCATTTTCGCAAAAGATGGAAACAGTTGGATGACAGTTGTCAACAGTTACAGCTGTGACAAGGACAAAGGTCTCATCTGAGAGTTTTCAATCTCAGCAATAGAGAATTCTTGAGGTGTCAGATTATTTGGTAGAAGATTAAATGTTGTCCAGAAATCGATGCCTAAGTATAAGTTTCCGGAAAGCGAAGGAACAATATACAAAGAGACTGGTTTTGCGTTTCCCTGATAACAAATATTGGTTTTTATCCTTCCCACTATCTGTTGAGATTGACCATCTGGTGTTCTGACCGAGGATACTATTGGTTTAATGGGCTGGTCCATCTTCAGAATCTCGGAAGCAAAATATCCACCTGCACAGCTGACTGAAGCACCAGTATCCAGCAAACCAATCACGTCCTTTCCCAATACTGATACTTTAGCATATGGCCGATAGTCTCCTAATTTACCTATTATAGCTGATAGAAGGGCTTTCTTTTCTTCTCTGATCTGTTTCCGAAACGATTTTCGACGAATTTGAGAACGAAATAGTGTCAGTTTCGGGGTCTCATTGTGTTTATTAATTGGTAAATCTGGTGTGTAAGTCAAGTCTGGTTTATAGTTGTTTGGGATATCAGGAGTGGATCCTAATTGGAGGTGTCTTCTTGAGACGACCTCGGTCGGGGTGTACTTTTTGGCTGTACACGAGCCAAGTAGTTTTTTGCAGGCTTCGCCAGGCAAGTACTGCAACTTGGCTTGTAAGTGTTGGCTTTTCCACACCCATAGCAAAAGACTTTTCTTTCTGCAATACACTCTTGGTAGCGATGTCCTTTAACTCCGCAATTCCAACAAGGGAAATCTAAAGCTGACACTTCAAACTCGTCCTCGAAGTCCTCATTGTCATATTTGTCTTCTTCAATCTGGGGCCGCGCAAACTACTTTTCGAGGAGCAGGGCGAGAAAGTAAGGTTGGGACTTAAGGAGAGTTTTCATAAAGATTTCACGCTTGAGTACCAGTGCTCTTAATTGAACAACTGTACTTGTTGACTCGTATAGAATTTCATGCTGAATGTCTGGAAGAAGGTTAGCTCTGAGAATTTCGACCAAGGCTGTTTCAGACAATGGTTCTGTTAGTTTATCCGCTAGTGCGGCGATGACACCATAAAAGAACGCTGTTTGCGTTGCTCAATTTCTGATCGTATATCCCGATCAGTCCTCGAATCTTTAAACTGAGCCTTGAGTGCCATGCATAGGGGTTGCCACTTAACGCAACGTACCTTCTTGTGGTAACGCCAATACCACTCGCTTGCTGTTCCCTCAAATAAATTATTAGCAAAGCCAGCTAGTAAGTCTAAGTCACCATTCAAGGTTTGCAATGCAACAGCCTCTACACGGTACAGGAAATCGTCTATAGATAATGAACCCTTTCCAAAAAACTTTAGTTTCCAGTTGGCTATTGTTTGTGTTATCTTGTCCGGTCTTAGTTCTGATAACATGATTTGCGATCTCTGACCATTTTCGGAACCACCAGACTCGCGACCTACGGAATTATTGTCAAGTGGTAGTCCTGAATTATCAAAATTATTCTGCAACTGTACAGAATGTTGTGGACTGTTCGAATTGATGTTAGGCCCTGTTGTGATAGCTTGTGTTAGCTTATCAGTTTGATCTTTCATAGACCTAGGAAAAATGATTGACTGCTCTGACATGGCTGCAGCCATCGCTTCCGCTATAGCCTTCTTAATGGAGTCAGCCATGCTTAGCTGCTCTGCCTGCGGCGGTGGAGCCCTATTATCCCCAGGATTTACCATGTTTAGACTTGTATCCTCCAGTCGCTTGGTTTGTGATCGGGTCAAAACCGATATCGGGAGAACGGGGGTTTTACCTACTCCTTTTGAAGTAGATGCACCAGAACTATCGGATGGAATACCAGTCAAGTGAGTCAGGGACTCTTTGCACACAGGGCACAAGGTTCTTCCTGGTTTGTCTAGACACTTTTGATGGAAACTGTGTCCACAATTTGTTATGTAAAGTTCTGTTCGACTGAATAATATCAGAGCAACAGTAACAATGAAGATCGTCAGTGCGCGGTACCGGCATTTCAACACCGAAATTTTAAATGTAATTATAGAAAAATTATTTAAGCCTGATCACAAAAAAAATTATTAAATATTATAAATGGAAGAAATTGAATAAAAATTTGGATATAAATAAGGTAATCAATCATAAAAATTTTCGAAGCCATGCAAGCAATTCAGATAGTTTAGAGTCAAACATTAGCCAGGTATTACAAGGGATTTGAAAAGTAGAAATGAAAAGTTTAGGGAATTTGATCATAATCCGTTGATCGGAAGGCGTAGAACTTGTCCACAGCCTACATCCAGATTCAATTGTCGACGATCTTATTCATAGTATAGTTGTTAAATAATAGAAAGAGTAACGGAAATTTGAACGAACGAAGTAAGTTGATCGGCAACTGCTAGGCAATAAATAAATTATTCTATCCACGGAACTAAACAGCTAGACTAAAGAAAGGGAAAATGAAAAACAATAAAAACTTCAAAGTCAGAAATAGAAACCTAGTCAGATGGAAGTGACTACCTTTACAAAATATTTGTAATCGGGCTATGCCGGTTTAGCCCCACGTTGGGCGCCAAAATAAGAACAGGCCCCCCTGGTTTACAAATGCTCTTCAAAGACTTAAAAATCTTAAAACAAACACTTATAAAAAGTATAAAAAATCGGGTAAGCCATCCGATTTTTCGAAATATGTGGTGGCTCGATCTGATTTTAATGTTCTTAACAGTCAATGCTATTCTATGTATTTAAATTTAAATTTTCAAATGATCCGAAGCAGTTTTATAACTTTGTTAACTCTAAACGAAAGTCATCGGCTTTGCCTTCATCGGTTCGTTTTAACTCAATGGAGGCATCGACTGATTCTGAAATTGCTGATTTATTTGCCGACTTTTTCCAAACCACTTACAGCTCCTCTTCATGGTCAAAATCAATCTACCCTAATCCCTTAAATAGGGCAAATTCTATTTTTTCCCCTATAATTACCGAAAGTTCTCTCTTAAGAGATTTAACAACAACAGCGCCTACTTATTCTCCCGGTCCTGATGGACTTCCTGGGTGTGTGCTTAAGTTTTGTGCACAAACCATTTGCAAACCTATTCTTAAACTTTTTCATTTGTCTATTGCATCATCAGTTTTTCCAACTGTCTGGAAGGACTCTTTTATTATTCCACTTCACAAAAAGGGTGCGAAGGCGGATGCCCAGAATTATAGAGGTATTTCTTAATAGTCGGCAATTCCAAAAGCCTTTGAACGTATTATCACTTCTCATTTGCAACATTTATGTTCCTCGCTAATATCACCGTGTCAGCATGGTTTCGTTAAGCGAAGATCGACTACCACCAACCTACTTGAATTGTCATCTATTGTAATAAATGGATTTAACAATAAAATGCAGACCGACGTTATATATACAGATTTTAGTAAAGCCTTTGACTCTGTTAACCACACTCTTCTTTTATTCAAACTAGACTTGCTTGGGTTTCCACGTAATCTTTTAGCATGGATTTCAAATTATTTGAATGGGAGGACTCAGAGGGTTATATTTAAGAACGCTGCTTCTAAAATGATCCACGTGACATCTGGAGTGCCCCAGGGTAGTCATTTGGGCCCTTTGCTGTTTACTTTGTTTATTAACGATCTTCCCTCTATCATAACAAATTCTCGTGTACTAATGTATGCTGATGATGTTAAGCTTTGTTTGACATACAACAATATAGAGTCTGGGTTCCGCTTACAATCAGACATTGACAATTTTCAAGTATGAACCGCCTGAAATGTAACGTAATGTCCTTCCACAGGGGTACTCCTACGTTTATAAGTTATTTGCTTCAGAACTTGCCACTTGACCGTATATATTTAGTAAATGATTTAGGCGTTCTTTTGGACCCGAAGCTTATATTTGACTGCCACATAATGTTGACTGTTAACAAAGCTATGAGTGTTCTTGGGTTTATAAAGCGTTGGTTAAAAGAATTTGACGACCCTTATATAACCAAATTATTATTTACAAAAGTCCGTCCTATATTGGAATATTGTTCTTCGGTTTGGAGACCACAATACCAAGTGCACATTAACCGTATAGAGTCGGTACAAAATCAATTTCTTCTTTTTGCCTTTCGTAGTTTGAACTGGGATCAAAGCGTAAGGCTACCTTCCTACCAGAGTAGATTATTATTCCTTAATTTACCGACACTTGCAAATCGTAGAAAAATGCTTGGTACTATATTTATGCACAATCTTATAATAGGTGATATTGACTCTGTAGAACTTGTAAGCCGCCTAAATTTTAATATTCCCGTAAGACTAACACGTAATTATTATCTTCTTAATTTTCCTCGATGTACATCAAATTTGAGTCCGCACGAGCCCTTTCGCGCTCTATGTAATAATTATAACAACCTTTATCATTTAATTTGCATTTCAACTTCTATCCCGGTATTAAAAACTAATATTTTAACTCATTTGCTTCACTCCTAATTGCTTCTTTATTTTCATTATGTGTCCCGTTTTTTTTTGTTTTATGTATTCTTCCTCGCGAACTCGCATTCTTGCCCAAATTGATAAAAGGGCCCCGCGCGTAACAAGCTCGTTCTTGGTGTCGTTGGGCCACTTGTTTGTACTGCTCGTAGTGCATCAACGTCCATATATATAAAAAAAAGAATTGATGATATTTTGGATCAACTGGGACGAGAAAAATATTTTTCATGCCTTGACTTAATGTCAGGATTTCATCAAATTGAACTCGAAAAAACTTCAAGAGATATAACGTCATTTTTTTAACGAGCAATACATATGCTTAAAAACTTAACAGACGTTTTTGAAAAATGTAGGAAATACAACCTAAAGTTACATCCAGAAAAATGCTAATTTTTTATGCATGAGGTGACTTTTCTCGGTCAAAAATGCACAGATATAGGAATACTTCCAGACGACAAGAAATATGACGTCATTATGAACTACCCAGTAGTTCAGCGCTAGACGTTTCATAGCATTCTGCAATTATTATAGACGCTTGTAACGAACTGATTTTGTATGTCTGCTCGCTACGAGATTCGTGCGGCTAGCTCAGAGAAGGGATGTGTTCGTCCCACCAAATTTATATAAACGTGACCGCCCAGTAGATCAGTGAGACAGCACAGAATTCACGGGTTCGAATAGGGTTTATTGCGGGTTTGATTACAGCGGGCTCGATGGCTCGGTTGGTTCTGGTGTCGCCACTCGTGGTCCTCGGTGTCCTTTGGTGATCGCCGCCTCGGTGATCGCCTTCCTTGTTGATCTCGTACTCCGGTCCCGTAGCTCCCTGCGATGCTCGGCGATGCTCGTCTCGGGTGCGTTGACTGGACGACTGCTCGTAGCGCCTCGGACTCGCAAGGAGATCAGCCGTGCGGGCTTAGGGAAGCGTCACCGTTCTCAGACTAGGGTGAACAGGTGCTGCGTTCTACAGGACAGCGCCTATAAAACCCACAACCGCCTGTCCCTGGCTCTGTCCCGGATGGTCCCACTAGGCTATCGCTCGGCTCGCGCTGACAGTCTAGGTGGTCACCTGGAAGCTGCCTAGTGCTTTACCTTGCTTTTCGCATGGTGTAAACGAACGTTCCACCCTGGCTTCACCCGCTAGCTCGCTCGTGACGTTTCCGCGCAGCTCGATGTCCGTTGCTCTGCTCCTGGACGCGCTGGTTGTGAGGTTGGAAGTAGCGTGGCTTTTGGTACTTGGGGTTACGGCTACGCCAGTCCCGGGCTCGTAAAACCGTGGGGTCTCTAGGTCAGCGCCTTGAAATGACAGCCGGCCTACTGCTCGCCCTTTCTGGCTCGTAACACTCGGGGTTTGGGACACACGCCGGTCCCGGGCTCGTAGAACCGTTGGGTCTCTCTAGGACAGCGCCTTGAAATGACAAACGGCCTTTTCTCTCTAGGACAGCGCCTTGAAATGATGACCGGCCTACGGCTCGCCCTTTCTGGCTGGTCGTGCCAGGACCTGTTCGATTTCCACTTGACGGACTGGGCTGACGCCGGGACCCGCCAGAGTAGTGCTTGAAACAAGGCCCCTGGGTTTGGGACGACTCTCGCCCCGAGTTCACGATCTCTTGTCGCAGGACGTCACTGCTCGACTCTGAGGGACACGCCAGGCGCGATGCGAGGCTTTAGTCGTACAGGAGTATGAACAGTTCGCCTTGACTAAGCCTCAATTCGGAGATTCCTTATGATCCAATCCCGAACGTCTCGACTTAGCGATCTTGCTCCTTGTAGGCTCCCACGGCGATGCTTCCGACGACTTGACTTATGTTCTCACTTGTAGATTACTTGGCACTGGTTGACTGACTTATTCACTTTGATATCTGGACTGATCTTGATAGATTGACTCTTCGTGATCGACTGATCCTGTTGCCAGCGCCCGGCGGCTTTATATAGGGCCTCCGGGAACCGTTATTTCCCTCTTGCGCTCTGCCCGCTGAATCTCTCCACTCCGGGTCCAAAGTCCCTGGCTCCTGTTTGAGCCCGTTGCCATTCTCGCACGGCCTCAAATTGTATTTCGGCGTGTTGCTGCCGTCCCGCTGATTCCTCTGGTGCATGTGGCACGCCTGTGTGCCGCTCCGCTGCCGAGATGTCCAAAGTTTACGGCAGAGTCCAAAGTCCGGTGCAGATCCGTTATTTCCCTTTTTGCACACGGCACTCTGGCTCTGCTCTCACTCTCCGCTCCTTGCTCTCCAAACTCTCTTTGGCAGAGTTCTCTCTCCTAACCTCGAAGTCTCCAACCTCTCACTCTCCACTTGCTCTTCGCCGCGCCGCTACTACGCAAATTCGCAGCGTAACTGGTAAGCGGCCGGCCATCAGTTATTTTAGCTGCTGCTATTTGTGATGAGTTATTCAACTCCTCACACGCTTCATAAAAAATTTCGCCGAATATTCGCGGCACATAACAAGATTATGTAAAAAGAATGTTCCTTTTGAATGGACAGATGAATGCCAAAACGCATTTCAATATTTAAAAACAAAACTCATAGAACCTACTTTGCTACAATATCCCGATTTCAGCAAAGAATTTTGTATAATTACTGATGCAAGTAAGCAAGCGTGTGGAGCGGTTTTAACTCAAAACCATAACGGGCTCCAACTACCCATTGCATATGCATCAAAAGCTTTCACTAAGGGAGAAAGTAATAAGTGTACAACTGAGCAGGAATTAGCTGCAATTCATTGGGGAATATTACATTTTTTTTTTTTACATTTTCGACCATATATTCATGGAAATCACTTTACAATTAAAACAGACCACAGACCATGAATATATCTATTTTCAATGTTAATTCCGAGTTCTAAACTGACACGTATGAGGTGTAGCATATCACGAATGATTCTAACAGCAAAGATAGATGGTGGGTGTAGCTTCATGTGGGGCACGCGCTGGTTCCGGCTCTTGTTTCGTCGGTAAAGGGAGTGAGTTTCCAATTTGATCCACAGTGCTACTTGCTCGCATATGTATATAAAACATCCTATTTAAATTCGCGTGCGAACTGACTTTGAGGTTAATTGTAGGGGGACAGAACTAAGATTGGGGTAAAAAGGAAGGGAATACCTGAAAAGAAGGGTGCTGCCTAGATGGAATGGCAGCAGGTGATGTGTGTTTGTCGGTGTCAGCAGCGAAGATGTTGTTTGCCGATGACATTGCCCACCCTACCATGATCACCACAGCCGCATAACCTGACACAGGTTGGTGATCTCTTCGACACATCCCTAACTCCTAATTATCATCATCGCTGCAAACTTCCATTAGAAAAAATTTAGCAATTCATGTTTATAATAGGTTTAATACAAGAAAAGTAAAATTAACAAAGGTGATCATTAAAGTTACAAAGTTTAGTATCATATAAGTTTATGCTAAGTTCAAATTGAATGAGTATATTTAAATCAAAGCAAGAAAATTTAATTTAAATTAAAAATTGATTTCCAAAATAATAAATGTAATTGAATTCACTGAGCAAGTATTTTAGTCATAGGGGAATTTGTTTTATAATATCAAAATCATTGAAAAATTATAGTAGACAGTCAATCAAAATGTGTAGCATTACGACCGGAGCCGATCACTTACCCAAAATATCCAACGTTGAAAGCGCTTTCAATATGTTGCATTATTGGCTGTAATTTTGTTAATAAATTTTAAAACCGCATTTAAATTGACTGTATGTAAAGATTAATTATTGAAAACACTTCCAGGGGCTTAAACACTTGCTTTCATGACGAGATTTGCTTACTGCATATCGAATTATTTGATTACACTAGGATTGGAGAAATTTACGTTGATTGCTTATTAAATATTTATGTTTTAATTTATTTAGCGATAAAGAAATTTAATTTAAATTAAGAATAGGAATTTAGTTGATAAGAATTTAACTGATTTGAATTTAAATAGTGTTGGCAAAACTGGACTGGATCACAAAGTGGGTGTTGCAGGCTTGGGCCTGCCCACTTGCGCACTTTCAGCAGAGGGGTGCACTATGTGGTTGGCACGGACGTGCATAGATTTGTACAGAATTGTTTGGACCAGAATTCACAAGAATTTTCAGCGTGGATGCTAGGTGGCAACGCTGGTTGAAATTTTCACAGTTTTATGTTCACTTTCTTGATTAGATTTTTGTTTGTTTTTTATGGTAAATGTGGAGAGCATCATAAAAATCCTGACGATCACGTTGGTGGCGTTGGTGGTATACAGTTTTCCCAGAAAAACGGGAACCAATAGAAGGAGTAAACTCGACTTCAATTATCCACGATGCAGACGAAAATCTGGGACGAAAATTTCCCCGGGCCGTCAGCCACGTGAAGGAGTAAACTCGACTTCCAAGAATTTTCCTATAAAACGCATTACTTTATAAGTGGGGTTTTTCCACGAAACTTACTTCCTTTAATCAACAGGAACCAACTGGTAAATGAAAACCTTATAAAAGGCTGAGGATGTCTGATATATTCCACGATTTGGTTTCGGTAGATCTCTGGGTTTGAATAAAATATGTTCAGAAGAGAACGATCTTCACTCGGCCAAGGTCCAAAACGGAAAGACCGAATAATCGAAATGCATCAGGCAGCCAGGCCTGTTTATCGAAAAAGTGTGGGACCAGAGTTATTAAAAAGTCTTTATCGAACACGTCTTTTCAGTGATGTAAAAACAGAAATTATTTGAATTTAGCTCTTCCATTTTAATTCCTGGCGGCAACTTCAAAGACTGGCGGGAATTTTAAACTGAAGTGGGAAATTTAAAAGTTCAAAATTTTAACGACATGCGCCCTACAGAGGCTAGAGTTAGAAGAGTATGATATTACAGTTGAATTTCTAAAGGGAAAAGACAATTATGTAGCTGATGCGTTATCAAGAATAACCATTAAAGATCTGCAAAACATTACTGGAAATATAAGGAAAGTCACTACTAGATATCAAAATAGACAGAAAATCCGCGCGAAAAACAATCAAATAGAATTGCCTACGCAATCTATAGAAAAAGCTTCTTGGTCCAACGTATATGAAGTCATAAACAATGACGAAGTACGTAAAGTAGTGACCTTGCAGGTAAAAAATATGATATGTATATTTAAACATGGTAGGGAAATTACTGCAAGATATGACGTTAGCGATTTATATACCAATGAAATCCTAGACTTAGGTCAATTTTTCCAAAGGCTTGAAATTAGGGATGTCGAAATATTTAAAAATATCGTATCGATGATATTTTTTATTGAAACAAAAAATCAAAATGATATTTGATTTATCAGAAAAAAATATCTATATATCAGATATTTTTGTTTTTTAATTTTAAGCTGCATAAGCAATAACCACTTTATTCTTGTATTCTGTATTTATTCTTGTCCCAATAAAAGTTTAACCACTTAAAATTAACAAAAAAAAGGTTCAAAAAAATCGATGATACCAGATAAATATTTAAAAAAATATCACGATAAAATAATTTATTTTTTCGCAAAAAAAACGAAATATTGATATTTTGATATATTTTCGACATCCCTACTTGAAATGCAAGCCGGTATAAATAAAATCAGCCAACCCAAAATGGCACTGAGGGAAAATATCTTTGAACATGTTTCAATAGATAATTTTAAACAAATGGGCAATAAAATATTTAATACATTAAGAGTAGCGCTACTCAACCCGGTGGCCCTTATAGAAAAACCAGATGATAAAGAAGCTATACTGTCTAAATTCCATGGCGATCCCATACATGGAGGACATACTGGCATAACAAAAACCTTGGCCAAGGTCATAAGACATTATTTTTGGAAAGGTATGACTCGAGATATTACTGAGTACATACAAAAATGTGAGAAATGTCAAAAAGCTAAAATAACTTAGCACCATAAGACTCCATTGATACTAACTAATACGCCTATTAATGCTTTCGACAGAGTGATAGTGGATACTATTAGTCCTCTACCAAAATCAGAAACTGGCAATGAATATGCAGTCACTCTAATATGTGACCTAACTAAATATTTAGTTGCAATACCAGTTCGAAATAAGAACGCAAACACTGTCGCTAAAGCAATTTTTGAATCATTCATTCTGAAGTACGGTCCAATGAAGACGTTAATTACGGACATGGGTACAGAGTATAAGAATTCAATTATAAATGATTTATGCAAATGCCACCAGACAGTCGGAACAATAGAACGAAGTCATAGAACTTTCAATTAATACATACGCTCATATATATCGGTTGATAAAACTGATTGGGACGTATGGCTTCCATATTTCGTTTTTTGTTTCAACACGATCCCTTCGATGGCACATAACTATTGTCCATACAAGCTAGACCGAACTTATGTGCATGCATACATATACCCTCGCGCTCCAGCTTAAGAGAGCATAATTAAATACACATAATATAAAGATATACATAGCCGTCTCTCTGCCGTCCAACTGTGGGCAGCGCAGCTACGAGACTTAGGCTTACTTAGAACCTAAGGAAAATTGTCAAAATCAGAAACAACTTGACGTTGGTAGCGACACTAAGGCTGCTCCATATTTACAATAAAGAACATTAAAAAATTATATAAAAGATGCGTTCTTACTACAGACTATTGTGCAAGCAAGAAAGATAAGTAATTTAAATCAATACTATTTTCATTTTGTTTTTATAATAGATTGCCAAATAATTAAAATTGAAAGTCAACAGCTTCTGCGACAGTCAGATTTGATCAATCAGGATTTTGTCTTAGAACAGGGGAATGACTTTATATTTTGTTTCTTCTTGTTAAAATCATAGATATCCTTTGTTTGAACATGGCAAAATTTACTAAGAATTTTGAAGACAGAAATAAATTTCCTTTTCATAATTTATTAAAATACTACGTGCAAGACCGACTTTTTTATTTTGTAGGGATGTAAATTCTAGGGCTTCTTTTGGCCGACGCTATCCGCTTGACTAGGCTATGCCACGTCTTTCGAGAGGTTCGAGTCCAGATCAAGCTGAGGTGCTGAAAAGGCTGCGGCGTAACAACTGGCGGTGTCAGGATGGTGCGATTACGTTGCTAATCGGCGATCTCATGACAAGGGGGAGGGGGCGTACTGACCGGATCCATACAGCCGACGCTATCCGTTTGTATTAGGCAATGCCAGGTCGCTCGAGAGGTTCGAGTCTGTATGGATACCACAACTACAAGGGCGGGTGACGAAATGTATCTCTCTGGCCGACGCTATCCGTTTGTACTAGGCACAGAACCAGGTCGCTCGAGAGGTTCGAGACCAGAGAGAGAGGAAGCAGCGAGGCAGTTCCTATTGTCGTTTTGGAATTAAATTTTTTTCGTCTGTTTTGAGTGAGCTTAGCTGTTTTCCGATAACTTGGGGGGAGGGGGTTCGGACAGTACCTTCTACGGGGAATCAGCACTCCGGTGGAGGCTGTAGTCCTGGGAAGAGGTCAGTAGGACATGGGCGGAACTGGTAGTTCCGGTGAAGACCAGTTGAATTCATCCATGGTTTTCTATTGTTAAGGGATTTTTTGTAGTTTCGGGGGCTTAATTTTGGACGGTTTCTTGACCCGTATATACCCAATCATACCAGCAAACCCGATTTAAAAATCTTATTTATTTTTGTGTCAAGTCTTTGTCCACTGAAAGACAGCTTATGCATAAAAAGAAGTGTAGTCAGCATAAATACACCCATACGTCCACAAACACATACATAGTCGTCATTGTCTTAGAACGTCACTTTGGTAATTTGAAGATTTACCTCAATTAATTTTATTCTTGAATATTTTTGTCGTCTGAAGGGAGCGTGCCAGTCAGTTTCTTATAACCATGGCACGAGCTAAGCGTAGAAAAATTTAAAGTAAGGTAGGTCCGATACGAGCGATGGCAGGGAAAAGAAAGCAAGTCGCGTTAAGATTACCTCTGACTAGATCGGCACGGGCATCCACATTAGCGGCACGACAGGCTGGCCAAGCAAGGACAAGCGGTATCAGGAGAGATCAGGAACAAGCGGGCACCAGCCTCTCAATGGATCCAGCACACAATCAATCGATGAGCTTCAGCAGTAAGCTATCGAGGAAGTCTAGCGAAATACAACAGCTCAGAGATGGACGACTCATTAGGAGCCGTAGGGGGAGTTACAAACCGTCTAGGCCAGCCGCAAGGAAGGTCCAGCGTGCTCCCAAGCACAGGAGCAAGGTCACGTCATTCCAGCTCCGAAAGTAGGCTGGAGAGGATGATGTCAGCCATTATTATACAAGGCAACGAGCTAAAGGCAGCATTCGCAACTCAGATCACAGAATTGATCACACAAATGATAAATCTCCGTTTGCGCGTCGCTGAAGTGAGCGCAGCTAAGGGATCCGGAAACTTACCGGGAGGTAATAGCTCACCTCCCCAACTAGCAAGAGGACAGGAACCGACATCAAATGGTCGAGATACCGGACATAGAGACCACGACGAGATGGGTTCAGGATCGGAACCACCAACACATCCTGGACAAGCTTCAGGGTATCCGCCTACTCCGAATGAGCGAGAGAGGGGAGATACTACCAGTATGCGGGAAATTTCACAGCTAGCGAATCGATCAGCTGGAAACCAAAACGTCAGGCTAGACAAGTGGAATCTCAAGTTTGATGGCACAGCCAGGGGTATGTCCGTGAAGGAATTATACGGGTGTAGTGAAGCACAGGTTTTCAGAGAGTTTCATGTGTTACTCACAGGCCCCGCCTTGAAGTGGTATTAGCAAGTGTTGGAAGACGAAGCTGATGAATACGACTTCGGTTACTTTTCACTGACACGAGAAATGACCAGGGCGTTCTCCGCCGCTGAAAACGATTATGTTACCATTAAAGATCTGGTGGAACGGCATCAGGGCTATAACGAGAGTTTGGACGATTATATCTCGGCAATCTGCATTTCAAGATGCGAAGGAAGATTCCAAAATCAGACCTGGTGGAGATTTTGAAGGAAAACTTGAACTCCCAACTCTGAGCATTTATGTTGGCTTCCCCAATAAATTCGTTAGCAGAGTTCAAAAAGAAGGGAAGACGGTTGGAGAAATGGTTAAGGGACAAGAGAACACGTCAGCGACACGTCAATGAGATTTTTAACGAGTCGGAAGAGGATAGCGAACCGGAAGAGTACCAACTTGAGGCGTTTAAAAAAGATCGACGACCACAGGGATCGAATGGCGAGAAACCGACCAGACCGAACCCTTTTCGACAAAATGCGCAGAAGAAGTCTTTCGCAGGAGGGAACGGACACGAAGCAGGAGGAGAATGCACATCCCCGTTTCACACATACTTGTGTTACACTTGCAACAAGCCGGCCGATTTTTATCGCCACCGTAACCACGCAGAGGGGGCAGTATGCCAAGCCCGGTTCCACGACACGCAGTGTCATTGCTGTGGCAAGAGTGACTCGTATCACTCAACGCAGACTCCTTTTTTATCAAAGGGTCTGACCAGGGACGCAGGGGTGCCCGGTCAGAAAATACCGCACGTACATTTAGGAAAAAGTTAGTGGCTTCCATTGTCAGCCTTAAAAACGACAACCTCTTGTTTGCCAAGACGGCGACGAGAAAGCTGAAAAAACTCACAAAGCAAAACGTTCAAACCGCTAGCGGGGGAAAAACCCAGGTTACGGGCATGATCACCTTACCAGTAAAATTGGAAGGAGAATGAAAGAACTAGAGTTCCTGATAGTGCCAGCGTTACAAAAATCGTTTTATTTTGGGATTGAGTTCTGGGAGGAGTTTAGACTGCCTTTACCCGGACAACGCTACGTGCGGGTAGCCGAGATAGATCCAATGACAACCGTAGAAGAAGACCAGCCCGCACGGCAGGAGACCGCCTACACTCAGCATAAACTCTCAACAGAACAGGAAACCATCTTAAACCAACTGGTGGCAACCTTTCCATCATGTGCAGACATGGGCTTAGGAAAAACTGGGTTAGAATAACATGTCATAGAAGTTACCCAGGAAAATCTGCCGATTAAGCAGAGGCACTATCCCATCTCGCCAGCAAAACAACAGCTGGTATTTGCCGAACTGGATCGAATGATAAGTTTGGGAGTGATTGAGGAAAGTAACAGTAGCTGGAGCTCCCCAGTCACCTTGGTGCAGAAAGGCACGAAAAACCGCCTTTGTCTGGACGCGCGCAAAGTAAATTCCCGGACAATAAAAGATACATATCCGTTACCGCACATTGAAGGCTTATTGAGTCGGTTGCAAGAAACATATTATATTTCGGCAATCGATTTGAAAGACGCCTTCTGGCAAATACCCCTAGAAGCCAAGAGGAGGGAGAAGACAGCTTTCACGGTGCCAGGTCGGCCGTTGTATCAGTTTACGGTTATGCCGATGCAGAGCAGAGAATGTGCCGACTAATGGACAAAGTTATTCCAGCTGCACTACGGGAGCAAGTATTTGTATATCTCGATGATCTGCTGGTGTGTTCACCTACGTTTGAGGAACATTTAAATATGTTGCGGCAGGTCAGTGACTGCTTGAGAAGGGCAAAGCTGACGATTAATGTAGAGAAAACTAAATTCTGCTACAGCCAAGCTAAATATCTGGGGTATATTGTAGGCGGAGGTTGTATAAAAACAGACTAGTCAAAAATACAGGCGATTTCCGCACCCCACTTCCGCCAAGAAAATGCGGAGATTTTTGGGGATGACAGGATGGTATCGGCGTTTTATTCAAAATTACGCACAAACGGCGGCGCCGCTCCATGAGAGTCTGAAAAAAGATCGGATTAAGAAATATGAACTCGACCAAGAAGGAGTGAAAGCGTTTGAGGCCTTGAAAACCAGCATGGTTTCCGCGCCAGTATTGATAACACCGAATTTCTCCAAGCCGTTCACAATCCAGTGCGACGCATCCACAACTGATGCGGAAAGCCACCGCTGGAGGAGTTGTCAGCTTTCTGGAAAAATCAATTTTCCATCAGTTTGGAGAGCCAGAGTTTATCCACTTCGATAACGGCAAGCAGTTCGTCGCCCAAGTATTCGCAGAACTGCTCGAACAACATGGAATTCGACACATACGAACTGGCTTCTATGCTCCTAAAGCTAATGCAGCTGAGAGGGTAAATGGATCCATATTGCAAATGCTCCGGGCAACGACTGAGAAAGACCAGCGGAATTGGGATGCCCACTTAAGTCGAATAGCGTGTACTCTGAGAAGTGGCTATCACGAAGCGTTGGGATTGGAACCATACTCTGCGATGTTTGGGACCCGGATGGTCACACACGCAAGTGCGTATGCGATAATGCGACGCCTTGGCGGGGTCACAGCAACAGATCAAGTAGTGTGCTTAGCGGACAAGATGGAGTTAACCCGAGATCTAGTGAGTAAAGGTTTGACGCGGGCACACGAGAAAGCGGAAAGGACCTATAATACCGGCAGCAGAGAAGTTGAGTTTGCAGTAGGACAGGTGGTATACCGAAAAATCTATCGGCAAAGTAAGGGTATAATGCAAAGTTAGGTCCAAACCGAGTTCGGTGTGTCATACTTAAACGGCAAGGGAATTCACTGTACGAGTTAGGCAACGGAGTTGGCAAAAGTATTGGTGTATACCATGCCAAAGACCTCTATATAGCCTGACCCACTGAATGACATCCGAAGAACCTCCGCAGTCCAAGAGAGTTTTTAAGAGTTACGGAATCAGGCCGGGAGAGACATGCTATATAAACTCCACAACACGACGAATCCGGATCAAAAGAAAAATTACCATGAGCACCCGAAGACATATTCACAAGATTGGCGGGACCGCGGGGAAAATTCGCAGGATTAGGAAGGAGATAGCGATGAGACGCTCCTATCTCGAATTAGCCCTGGAATGGATTAAATGGCTCCAGTACATCATTCAGAGGGTGGAGGATAAGCTCCAGCAGAAAGAAATCCAAGTCCAGCAGGAGGAGGACAAGGATACTGCAAAACGCCTCCTGCATCAAGGAGGAGAGGCTGGAAGAACTGGACCAGCGGCAGAGGGTCCATGAAAATATGGACCGGGCCCGCCTACAAATCATCCAGGATCAACTCGAGCTACTGCAGCTGGGAGTAGGGGGACGCGCCCTGCGCCCAAGATCCGAATCAGGATCGGCTAAACGCCAAAATTAAAAAGAACAAGAGATATGCATTGTAAAATAAAAAAAAATACAAATATATATATATATATAAATAAATATGTATCTACAAATACAACAAAAAAAAACTATTTTTTTTATATATGAATAAAAATTTATAGCATCCCACAGAAAAAAAGCCCGGCCAGTTCAGTCGATAGAACATGAGACTCAGTATCTCAGGGTATGGGTCGAGGCCACACGTTGGGCTGGACTCAGGCAAATAAAACACCCTGTAACCTCCTGTCGTAGGTGCCTTTTTGCTAGGTCGTTCCATACGGAATCCGCATCGACGACATCGAGCCTGTTACGGTTATGGCGAGAGGAGAGGAATGAAGAGACAGCAGAAGCCACAGTCCATAAAGTTGCGAAAGAACATAGAAAGACTGAAAATTAGCAAAATGAAATATATTGCAAAAATTGAGCAATTTCATAGAAAAATATAGCGGTCAGTAAAGCAACTATAGACCGATATGAACCCGAGAGCTGACGCTAGCTAAATCCAGAAGTTGGTCAGTTGGCTAGGGCAAGGGGAAAAGAGTACCTAGATGGGAACACTTTGGTTCCGATATCCGTTCGACAGAAAGTTTAATAAAGTGAAAGATTCCGTCTAAAAGACCAAACAAAAATGGGATCCAAAGTGTCGAAAGCGGAAGGCAACACTGCCAATGTTATTAACAATGTCGAAGTAATAGACCACACGGACGAGATCGTGAAAGTATTTAACGTCTTGTGTCTGATACTGTTACTAGTGCTCCTTATAGTCCTACGAGGACTCCGAATGTACAAAAATCAGTACAACGCCGTCGAAATCATGGACACGAGAGGATCGTAACCAACTGGCCTGAAAGAAGCCGGGATTAAGTGCTAAACAATAAAAATGAATTTAAACAAATAATTATCAACAACAGCAATGAAAAACTAAAACAAAAGCAGCAACGCTAACAATAACCAGAAGAGTTAAATGACAACCGCAAAGCAAACGTGCTTGTGTAATCGGAGGCCCATTGAGAAGTCACCGCTGTGGAGTTCACCTGAATGCCCGAGTGCCGCGTTCTTCATTACATCCATATTCTTATAGTTTTTTTTATTTGTTTGTTCGGTGCTTTATGTTCAATTTTATGTTCAAATATCCTACATCTAAATATTATTTTTAAGTGCACAAATTCTACATAAACATATATATGTTTCATTTAATTATTACCTACAATTCAAAAGATCCATAGCGTCGAGATCTCATCGCCAGGATATAAAAGAGTAAGTTTCCATCCCTCCATAAATATATATATATGTATACATGCACCATGATCACAACCCAAGCGATGTTAACTACTCTTACAAGAGAACCTCATTTCGTAATTAAAGTAATGTATTTGCTATCCAAAGCTAACTTGCCAATATCTAACAGAACTAGAGAATTTATACATTGAGACCTTCTGTCTAGATTTCTCTCCATTGATTCATTGCACCAAACAAGAGAAAGCTATTATAGTCGCCACAGTACCCAATGTACAAGTATATTCCGAAATCAATTCAAACCATTTGTTAGGTGAGGTTGCTATTTACATGATCAATAAAATTAATTAATCTGACTTAAGTACACACAAAAAAAAAAAGAAAGGAACCAATCACCATAGTTTTATATGAACACCAAATTTATAATTTATATTTCTTTTATATAATTTTTTTATGTAAACTTTCAATATTAGCCACCATTAAACCTAAATATATTTCATTTAGTCTTACTCCCAAAAATACAAACATATTTTTATCATCAGCAACACTTACACATATTATATATATTTTTGTCAACATTATGCGCACCTATAAGAAATCTTTCTACAATAAATTTATAATGTGAAATCAAACTTCATAATGTCTGGGAAGAAACCAATTAAAAGGGGGAGCTGGTAAACATGGAAGAAGGGGTCAAGAACAATGACATAACTTTTGACTGACGACCGCGACCTTAAGGGATCGTATTGTGCGGACCGCGACTATCCATTGGGCACAGAAATGTGTGAAGGGGAGGGAATGTGGCCGAAACACAGCCCGATCGTGTTACGATGAAGCGACAGCTGAGCTTGTGGAGCAGTGCAGACAGAAGACCGACGAACTTTACGAATTCTATCCACTTTCAGGCATGATAAATTTATTCTCATTATGTTGGAGAGGGAGTGGCTTCCAAAGAACCTACCCCAAATACGGCGAGCTTAGCCGGCAGCCAGCGTGCCTGCTCAGGTCGCAACTTCCTCGGCCCAAGTCCTTTTCAGGACTGGGGCACTAATATGCCGACGTAACAAATGTCTGAAAGGAGGTTAGCTCTGAGAATTTCGACCAAGGCTGTTTCAGACAATGGTTCAGTCAGTTTACCCGCTAGTGCGGCGATGTCACCATAAAAGTAGTTAAAGTAGTTACTAGATCGCTGTTTGCGTTGTTCGATCTCTGATCGTATATCCCTATGGTCGGCAGTCCATGTAGTGACGAAGCGCACAAGGAGAGTGTGCGATGGCGACTACTATATATAGCCGTAGAATTGAAAATCTGCTGTGATGGTCCGATCATAATGTGTGATACACCAATCGAAAGGTATCGCAAAAACTAGCAAGATTGTATACCAAGACTTAATCAATTTCAATTGGTTTGGGAGAGAGTGCGGTGAAAGTGACAATGTAGAAAATTAACTCCTCGCACTACAGTCGTTGTATTCTTACTGAAAATGCGCTTAATATGAGGAATCATATCAGAGAATTCGACGCTCCGTTCAAAAGTTATACCAAAAACAAGATTTTCTTCCTCTTCCCAAAATGAAAATTTAATTCTGTTTGTCAGTTTGTCTGTCTGTCCCAAAACATGGTCTTAAAGACCTGAAAATTTGATATGGTGTTCAGCATATAAGAAACTTTAACTCTGCCACTTTTGGAAAAGCCCGCTAGTTTAGCGGGAAAACAGCTATAAATAGCTAAAATTCGGAACTTCTGAAGTACTGAAGCTACAGATTTAAAGGTATTTTGAAATGATATAAATGCTTCCTTTATGTAATTTGTGTAAATGTAATAGTAAAAAAGTTATGCGCAAAACCAATTTTTTTTAAAAACGTCTCAACGATTTTCTTTAAAACTGATATCAACAATTGTGACGAAAAATTATTACACTCGTCATTAAATACACTTTATAACACTCAATGTATGCTCTACACTTTTATATAGCCAAAACTGCAACCAAGCATTCCTGTTCAGTTACATTATACTTTCTCTGACACTGATTAAGCTTACGGGACATGAGTGAGATCGGAACCTTATCACCCTATGAATTTGTCTGGATCAGGACTGCTCCTACGCCAGTGCTGCTCGCATCGCAATGGATGGAAAAGGGAATGCTAAAATTCGGACTATGTAATACTGGTGCTGAACTCATTTGCAGTTTCAGGTTTTCAAAAGCAGTCATTGCTCCAATCAAACTTTCGTTTTTGCTTCAGAGTGTTTAATATTGGAGCAGCTAATAAATTTAATCATAGTTTCGAATGAACTTATGGTACCACCCTGTAAGTCCAAGGAATCGACGAACTTGTTTGACTGAACGAGGCACAGGAAAACTACTGATGGCTGAAATCTTCTCAGGATCTGTTGCTATGGTGCCATTACCGATTATATGTCCCAGATATTTAATCCAAGCTCGTGATGAACTCTGCTTTCGGCAGCCTACCTAATATGCCATCGATTAAAGGCATGGGATAGGCATCTTTTACTGTTACCTCGTTTACTTTTCTGCTGTCTATACAGAGACGAACTTTTCCTGGCTTTTTGACCAAAACAACTGGAGAAGACCATGGGCTTTCGATTCCTCTATTACGCCAAGACCTATCATTCTGTCTAGTTCACCATACATTAATGTCTCAGTTGCTGGGGATACAGCATGGTGATGCTGTTTTATTGGTTTGGCGTAAGCAACATCAATTGAATGAAAGATCAATGCAGTCCTACCTAGACTCATTTTCGCAAAGGATGGTAACAGTTGGACGACAGTTGTCAACAGTTACAGCTGTGACAAGGCAAGGGTCTCATCTGAGAGTTTTCAATCTTAGCAATAGAGAATTCTTGAGGTGTTAGATTAGTTGGTAACAGATTAAATTTTGTCCAGAAATCAATGCCTAAGAATAAGTCTCCGGAAAGCGATGGAAAAATTTATAAAGTAACTTGTTTTGCGTTTCCCATATAACAAATATTTGTTTTATTCTTCCCACTATTTGTTGAGATTGACCATCTGCTGTTCTGACCAAAGATCCTATTGGTTTAATAGGCTGATCCATCTTCAGAATTTCGAAAGCAAAAGATCCACCTGCACAGCAAACCAATCACGTCCCTTTCCAACACTGATACTTTAGCATATGGCCGATAGTCTCCTAATTTACCTACTATAGCTGATAGAAGGGCTTTCTTTTCTTCTCTGATCTGTTTCCAAAAGGATTTTCGACGAATTTGAGAACGAAATAGTGTTAGGTTTGGGGTCTCATAGTGGTTATTAGTTGGTAAATCCGATGTGTAAGTCAAGTCTAGTTTATAGTTGTTTGGGTTATCAGGAGTGGATCTTATTTGGAGGTTTCTTCCTGAGACGACCTCGGTCGGCGTGTACTTTTCGGCTGTACACCAGCCAAGTAGTTTTTTGCAGGCTTCGCCTGGTAAGTAATGCAACTTGGCTTGTAGGTGTTTTCTCTTCCACACCCATAACAAAAGACTTTTCTTTCTGCAATACATTCTTGGTAGCGATGACCTTTAATTCCGCAATTCCAGCACAACTCGTCCTCAAAGACCTCATTGTCATAATCGTCTTCTTCGATCTGCGGATCGACCGCGCAGACTACTTTTCGAGGAACAGGGCGAGAAAAGTTAGGTTGGGACTTTGAAGAGTTTTCATAACAATTTCTCGCTTAAGAACCAGTTCTTTTAATTGAACAACTGTACTTGTTGTCTCGTAAAGAATTTCATGCGGAATGTCTAGAAGGAGGTTAGCTCTGACAATTTCGAGCAAGGCTGTTTCAGACATTGGTTCAGTCAGTTTATCCGCTAGTGCGGCGATGGCACCATAAAAGTAGTTAAAGGACTCACTATATCGCTGTTTACGTTGATAGATCTCTGGCCGTATATCACTATGGACGGCAGTCCATGTAGTGACGAAGCGCACAAGGAGAGTGTGCGAAGGCGACTACTACATATAGCCGTAGAATTGAAAATCTGCTGTGATGGTCCGATCATAATGTGTGATACACCAATCGAAAGGTATCGCAAAAACTAGCAGGATTGTATAGACTTAATCAATGTCAATTGGTTTGGGAGAGAGTGCGGTGAAAGTGTGAAAGTGAAAATGTAGGAAATTGGCTCCTCGCACTACGGTCGTTGTATTCTTACTGAAAATGCGCTTAATATGAGGAGTCATATCAGAGAATTCGACGCTCCGTTCAAAAGTTATACCGAAAACAAGATATTCTTCCTCTTCCCAAAATGAAAATTTAATTCTGTTTGTCAGTTTGTCTGTCTGTCCCAAAACATGGTCTTAAAGACCTGAAAATTTGATATGGTGTTCAGCATATATGAAACTTTAGTTCTGCCACTTTTGGAAAAACCCGCTAGTTTAGCGGGAAAACAGCTATAAATAGCTAAAATTCGGATCTTCTGAAGTACTGAAGCTACAGACTTGTGCTGTACCTTGATTTAAAGGTATGATGGTAAAAGGTATATGAAATGCTATAAATGACTCCTTTATGTAATTTGTGTAAATGTATTAGTAAACAAGAGAGAACGCTATAGTCGAGTACTTCGACTATTAGATACCCGTTACTCAGCTAAAGGGAGTGGGAGAGAGATAAATATATGCACGCGTCAAAGCTACTAGCGCCATCTAGTGGCTGTTTCATTTTTTGCTCATAACTTTTTAATGGATTGCTTGATTTGAAAAATTTATTCTACAATTCGATAGATATTGACAATAAAACTGCATTTTTACTTGTCCAAAATATTTAAAGGTGTGGGCGCCATACACCTTTCAAAAAATGGTTTAGGGCGATTGTGGGCGTTAGAGGGGGCGTGGCCACCGTCTGAAACAAACTTGCGCTGCGTAGGAAGCCCAAGAATATGTGGGGGTAATCCCAACTTTCTAGCTTTTGTAGTTTCCGAGATCTCAGCGTTCATACAGACAGACAGACAGACAGACAGACAGACAGACGGACAGACGGACACACGGACATGGCTAGTTCGACTCGGCTAGTGATCCTGATCAAGAATATATATACTTTATAGGGTCGGAAAAGCTTCCTTCTCCCTGTTACATACTATACTTTTGCACGAATACAATATACCCTTTTACTCTACGAGTAACGGGTATAAATATTGAATTTTTTTTTCGCATAATTTTCTGCATAAAAAAATCCCGCCCGCTGGAAAGAGTTTTTTATTTTCTTTGTAACTTTAAACATTTTTTTTCCGCCCAAAGTCGAATTTTATAGTTGAAAAACGCATTTTTGACTTTGGAAGATCGAAAAAATTCTTAAAAATAAAAAATTAAAAATATAGCTTCCCAGGGGGCGGGTTTTTTTTATTAATTCTTAAGCGAATTCGGCGGAGATACAGTGAAAACCGCAAAACGCCTTTTTTAATAGTGTCCATGCAATCGCAATCCGTGTCCCATTCCAAAGAGACTATATACAAATTTCATATTTTATATTTTAAATAAACTTAAATTTAAAAGATTAACTCTTATTTGCCATCTCTGAAAAAGGCAAAACAACTCCATTAATTTTAAGCGATAGTTAATTGCAACAAAAGTGTGCCAATAACTTTGTTCAAGGAAAAGTACTACATTTTGTGTTTCTTTATTTTATAAATTACCACGAACCATTTCAAGGTTTCCATGATATTTGGCTGCTCCTGAGTAAAAGCCCATACAAAATTATTTTCCATCACCTACAGGCTCCGCAGTATAGCTAAGAATAGAAAAAAACCGATGTTAGCCGACATTTTGAATAACGTGGCCTATATATTTGGACTTACTTACCTTCGCTAGGACATACTCTTAATACATCACGGCACTACTAAAAACAAGAGAGAAAGCTATAGTCGGGTGCCCCGACTATCAGATACCCGTTACTCAGCTAAGGGAGTGCGAGGGAGATAGATATATAAAATCTTTGATCAGGCATAACTTTTTAATAGTTTCCGAGATCTCAGCGTTCACGCGGACGGACAGACGGACATGGCTAGTTCGACTCGGCTAGTGATCCTGATCAAGAATATATATACTTTATAGGGTCGGAAAAGCTTCCTTCTCCCTGTTACATACTTTTGCACGAATACAATATACCCTTTTACTCTACGAGTAACGGGTATAAAAAGTTATGCACAAAACCAATTTTTTTTAAACTTTATTTTTAGCTTTTTTGTATTTGTTTAAAAAACGGCTCTAACGATTTTCTTTAAAACTGATACTAACATTTGTGACGAAAAATTATTTTACTCGTCATTAAATATACTTTATAATATTTTCTCATTCGGCACGCTGCAATAGAAAATGCATGTGAAGGGAAAAATGCTGAAATTGTTTGCTAGGGCGGGCCGAATCAGAAAATGTTAGAAAGTGTATTTAATGACGAGTGTAATAATTTTTCGGCACAAATGCTGATATCGGAACTTTTGTATGTTGAAGGTGCGATCGTCACTAATTTTTAACCACGTTAAGAGATGTTTTTATTTGATTCCGATCAGTCCTAGAATCTTTAAACTGAACCTTGAGAGCCGTGCATAGGGGTTGCCACTTTACGCAATGACTTTCTTATAGTACCGCCAATACCACTCACTTGCTGTTCCATCAAATAAATTACTAGCAAAGCCAGCTAGTAAGTCTAAGTCACCATTCAAGGTTTGCAATGCCCCAGGTTCAACACGGTACAGGAAATCGTCTATAGATAATGAACCCTTTCCTGAAAACTTTAGTTTCCAGTTTGCTATTGTTTGTGTTATCTTGTCCGGTCTTAATTTTGAAAGCATGATTTGCGACCTCTGACCATTTTCGGAACCACCAGACTCGCAACCTGCAGAATTATTGTCAGATGGTAACCCTGAATTATCAAAGCTATTCTGATACTGTAGAGTATGTTGTGGACTGTTTGAATTGATGTTAGGTCCTGTTGTGAAAGCTTGTGTAAGCTTATCAGTTTGACTCTTCATGGTCCTAGCTAAAATGATTGACTGCTTAGACATGGCTGCAGCCATCGCTTCCGCTATAGCCTTTTTAATTGAGTCAGCCATGCTTAGCTGTTCTGCCGGCAGAGGAGCTGCTTTATCTCCAGGGCTTACCATATTTTGACTTGTATCCTCTAGTTGCTTAGTTTGTGATAGGGTCAAAACCGATATCGGGAGAATGGGAGTCTTAGCTACTTCTTTTGAAGTAGGTGCACCTGAACTATCGGATGGAATACCAGTTAAGTGAGTCAGGGACTCTTTGCACACTGGGCACAAGGTCCTTCCTAGATTGTCAAGACACTTTTGATGGAAACTATGTCCACAATTGGTTAAAAAAAGTTCAGACTCAGACTGAATTATTTCAGAGCAAGTGTTGCAACGAAGATCGTCAGTGCGCGGTACTGGCATTTCAACCTCGGAATTCTAAATGTATATTTTAATGCTTATTCTATCGGTGCAGTTCCAGGGGTTCCAGATTCTGCGAGCCCATTTTAAATTTTGTTTTTAAGTTGTCAAAAATCAAAACGCCTACTTCCTAAAAAGTTACAATGAATTTTCGTATATTTGTTTGATTATTCCTATGGGAGCCTTAAGATATAGTGTTCCGATTCGGCTCGCTCCGACATATGTACTACCTGCAATAGAAAGAAGACTTTTGGGAAAATTTCATCGCACCGGTTTTAAAACTGAGAGACTAGATCGCATAGAAACGGACAGTCGGACATGGCTAGATGGACTCGGCTAATAATAATACCCTCTACAAGGGTATAACGAATATAAATTATAACGAACTGATTTTTAAGGTCTGCTCGCTACGAGAATTCGGGCGACTAGCTCAGTATAGTTGTGTGTTCGTCCCACCAAATTTATATAAACGTGACCGCCCTGTAGATCAGTGAGAAAGCTCAGAATTTGCGGGTTCGTAAAGGGTTTTATTGCAGGTGTAATAGTACAGTGACCTGGCCGGCTCGGCTGGTCTTGAATCGCCACTCGTGGCCGTCGACGACTCCTGGCCGCCTTGATGACTCGGTGCTCCGGTTATTGACCGTTATTATACAGCTCCCTGAAGACGCTTGAAACTCCCTGAAGATGTTTGAAGCTCCCTGAAGACGCTGGGCGCTGCTCGTCTCTGACGCCTAGAATCGACGACTACTTGTAGCGCTTTGGACTCGCCGGGAGATCAGCTGCGCGGGTATAGGGAAGCGTCACCGTTCTCAGACTAGGGTGAACAGCTACTACGCTAATCTTGCCGCGTAAATGGTAAACGGTCGGCCATCCGCTGTTGTAGGAATTTGTGGGGAATTATTTAACTCCTCACATTATGTGAATATAAAAGTTAATCAATCATAAAAGATTGGAAGCCATGTAATCAATTCACATATTTAAAAGTCAAACATCAGCCAGGTATTACAGGGGATTAGAAAAGTAGAAAATAAAAATTTAGGGAATTCGATCGTAATCCGTTGATCGGAAAGCGTAGAACTTGTCCACAAACCTACATCAATTTTCAACGATCTTATACATAGTATAGCTGTTGAATTATAGAAAGAGTAAAAGGAATTTGAACGAACGAAGTTAGCTGATCGGCAGGTGTAACACTTGTCCACAGTCCTGTCTCCAGATTCAACTCTCCGATCGTCCCCTTCAAATAATAGATTGTTGAGCAAATTAAACAATCACACGCGGACACGAAGTTCAGCCAAAGAGGCCAAAAGACAACATCTTCCCGAACGCACGATCGCAACGTCAATAAAATTATAAAACACTTAAACGAAAGGAAAAAAATGTTCTTTAATGGACACGAAGCACAGCCAAAGCTAAAAGGCAAACAGCAACAATTTAAGTTCCTGCCACTCACAAACACAGTAAAATAAACCTGTAGGGTATGCAAACTAAATCAGTGTTAGTAGACGAGATGGCCGTAGCAAATATATCCACGTAAAAACCAATAAAGACCGCTTCCTAATCACAATTAACCTGCACACTATTAGATACCCGTTACTCAGCTTAAGGGGGTGCGAGGGAGATGGCGATATAAAACTTTGATCGCGCATAACTTTTTAATAAATGGTCCGATTTGAAAAATTTCTACATTTCGATAGGCATTGATAATCACAATAAAGCTGCATTTTTACTTTTCCGAAATCTTTAAAGGTGGCCAGACACCTTTTAAAATCGTTTAATTGTGGGCGCTGCGTGATGGGGGTTTTTAAAGGGGCGGGAGAAAAGCGATAGGGTAGGTGGGGTCCCCAAAAAATCGGAAAACATCGATGGAGCCAATATCGATATTTTCACAGCTCTACTCCCAAATCCCATACAAACTAGAGCTGGCAAACTATCGATGGCACTTTCGATAATATCGATGATTAGCAGCCAGCTTGCTCCATCAATGTTTTGAAAACTATCACGATATTATCGCCGTCATATACCCACCACTACTTCTCTTGTATTTTCGCATCTAAGCGGTAACAAAAGTTTTAATAATTTTATTATAATATTTATATTAAACCTTTATGTGTTCTAGATATTCTTTTTATTTTTATTTTACTTTAAAATCATTAAGTTTGACACAAGAAGAAAAAAATGGAAAAATATATAACACACACAAAAACTAAATTTCTCAATTTATTACAATTTTAATCTAATTAAAAAGTATACCCTTATTGTTTTAGCTTTTTCATAAAGGAATATATTACCAAATTTTTTTAATTTGATATTATCGCGTAGTATTGATGGTTTCCGAAAAAAAACTTAAAATACATCGGTGGGATCACTTGTTTGTGATAGTCGTGCAGGAAAGGGTGGAAAATTTTCGCGATACAGGTCTGCGAAGTCAAATTTGTGGTATTTTTCAGCAGTATGATTATTTTTGTGGACCCGAAACTGATAAGAGAAAAAACCTAAAACCATAAAATTATATACAGATTTCTATAGAACTTTACTTCGTATAGTTTTTATATTTTATATGCCAAATGATCTGGCAATAGTTTAGTATTCCAAGGATAATCCAAGCCCATAAGGGGCAGTAGCAGTACGTTTATCAAATGAAAAGGCTCGGCTGGAAAGGATCGGAAGCGACCTATTGGTCGTTGCAGAGCAGGCACTTGGGCCTTCTTCCCCGGCTCCATGATCTTGACGCTATCTTCTTGATCACGTGCGCCCGCCATTCGTTCATCAAGGCGACCAATGATGGCCATTTCATATCCAAGAGGCACACGTTTTAGGCGACGACGAGAAGCCGCATGAACCACCTCATTATTTTCTTACTTCCACAAGGTGCTGCTTCTTATCTGATTTTACTTTGTTGTTGGTGATGTCAACCTCGAAGAACTGCTGGAGATTACATAAGCCCCGGCTCCGATTTCGGTCACTGGCATCTGTGCCGACGCAGAAGCTGCGGCTACTGCTGTTGCGGGCCATGTCAGAGAAATATAAAGATCGATATATAAGAGCGAAGACAGACAGACAGACAGACAGACAGACAGACAGACAGACAGACAGACAGACAGACAGACAGACAGACAGACAGACAGACAGACAGACAGACAGACAGACAGACAGACAGACAGACAGACAGACAGACAGACAGACAGACAGACAGACAGACAGACAGACAGACAGACAGACAGACAGACAGACAGACAGACAGACAGACAGACAGACAGACAGACAGACAGACAGACAGACAGACAGACAGACAGACAGACAGACAGACAGACAGACAGACAGACAGACAGACAGACAGACAGACAGACAGACAGACAGACAGACAGACAGACAGACAGACAGACAGACAGACAGACAGACAGACAGACAGACAGACAGACAGACAGACAGACAGACAGACAGACAGACAGACAGACAGACAGACAGACAGACAGACAGACAGACAGACAGACAGACAGACAGACAGACAGACAGACAGACAGACAGACAGACAGACAGACAGACAGACAGACAGACAGACAGACAGACAGACAGACAGACAGACAGACAGACAGACAGACAGACAGACAGACAGACAGACAGACAGACAGACAGACAGACAGACAGACAGACAGACAGACAGACAGACAGACAGACAGACAGACAGACAGACAGACAGACAGACAGACAGACAGACAGACAGACAGACAGACAGACAGACAGACAGACAGACAGACAGACAGACAGACAGACAGACAGACAGACAGACAGACAGACAGACAGACAGACAGACAGACAGACAGACAGACAGACAGACAGACAGACAGACAGACAGACAGACAGACAGACAGACAGACAGACAGACAGACAGACAGACAGACAGACAGACAGACAGACAGACAGACAGACAGACAGACAGACAGACAGACAGACAGACAGACAGACAGACAGACAGACAGACAGACAGACAGACAGACAGACAGACAGACAGACAGACAGACAGACAGACAGACAGACAGACAGACAGACAGACAGACAGACAGACAGACAGACAGACAGACAGACAGACAGACAGACAGACAGACAGACAGACAGACAGACAGACAGACAGACAGACAGACAGACAGACAGACAGACAGACAGACAGACAGACAGACAGACAGACAGACAGACAGACAGACAGACAGACAGACAGACAGACAGACAGACAGACAGACAGACAGACAGACAGACAGACAGACAGACAGACAGACAGACAGACAGACAGACAGACAGACAGACAGACAGACAGACAGACAGACAGACAGACAGACAGACAGACAGACAGACAGACAGACAGACAGACAGACAGACAGACAGACAGACAGACAGACAGACAGACAGACAGACAGACAGACAGACAGACAGACAGACAGACAGACAGACAGACAGACAGACAGACAGACAGACAGACAGACAGACAGACAGACAGACAGACAGACATGAAAATGGGCGATCCATACAAATTCACTACTGATTGAGCGAATGATTTCCGGGAGAACGAACGTTCCCATTTTGGTAAAACTAATAGGAACAAGAAAGGAAGATAGCTTCGGACAGCCGAGAATTGAATTACAAAAGAGTAAAATAAAAACTACATATTTGAAAACTTGTAACTTCTAAAGAAACACCCCTAATATTTGCATATAAAAAATAACCATAATGTTGCAGTTTACAAAGGAGCGATAGAATCGTGATGGTATCGATGGTCCCCCCAAAAAATCGGAAAACATCGATGGAGCCAATATCGATATTTTCACAGCTCTACTCCCAAATCCCATACAAACTAGAGCTGGCAAACTATCGATGGCACTTTCGATAATATCGATGATTAGCAGCCAGCTTGCTCCATCAATGTTTTGAAAACTATCACGATATTATCGCCGTCATATACCCACCACTACTTCTCTTGTATTTTCGCATCTAAGCGGTAACAAAAGTTTTAATAATTTTATTATAATATTTATATTAAACCTTTATGTGTTCTAGATATTCTTTTTATTTTTATTTTACTTTAAAATCATTAAGTTTGACACAAGAAGAAAAAAATGGAAAAATATATAACACACACAAAAACTAAATTTCTCAATTTATTACAATTTTGATCTAATTAAAAAGTATACCCTTATTGTTTTAGCTTTTTCATAAAGGAATATATTACCAAATTTTTTTAATTTGATATTATCGCGTAGTATTGATGGTTTCCGAAAAAAAACTTAAAATACATCGGTGGGATCACTTGTTTGTGATAGTCGTGCAGGAAAGGGTGGAAAATTTTCGCGATACAGGTCTGCGAAGTCAAATTTGTGGTATTTTTCAGCAGTATGATTATTTTTGTGGACCCGAAACTGATAAGAGAAAAAACCTAAAACCATAAAATTATATACAGATTTCTATAGAACTTTACTTCGTATAGTTTTTATATTTTATATGCCAAATGATCTGGCAATAGTTTAGTATTCCAAGGATAATCCAAGCCCATAAGGGGCAGTAGCAGTACGTTTATCAAATGAAAAGGCTCGGCTGGAAAGGATCGGAAGCGACCTATTGGTCGTTGCAGAGCAGGCACTTGGGCCTTCTTCCCCGGCTCCATGATCTTGACGCTATCTTCTTGATCACGTGCGCCCGCCATTCGTTCATCAAGGCGACCAATGATGGCCATTTCATATCCAAGAGGCACACGTTTTAGGCGACGACGAGAAGCCGCATGAACCACCTCATTATTTTCTTACTTCCACAAGGTGCTGCTTCTTATCTGATTTTACTTTGTTGTTGGTGATGTCAACCTCGAAGAACTGCTGGAGATTACATAAGCCCCGGCTCCGATTTCGGTCACTGGCATCTGTGCCGACGCAGAAGCTGCGGCTACTGCTGTTGCGGGCCGTGTCAGAGAAATATAAAGATCGATATATAAGAGCGAAGACAGACAGACAACAACGAAGACAGACAGACAGACAGACAGACAGACAGACAGACAGACAGACAGACAGACAGACAGACAGACAGACAGACAGACAGACAGACAGACAGACAGACAGACAGACAGACAGACAGACAGACAGACAGACAGACAGACAGACAGACAGACAGACAGACAGACAGACAGACAGACAGACAGACAGACAGACAGACAGACAGACAGACAGACAGACAGACAGACAGACAGACAGACAGACAGACAGACAGACAGACAGACAGACAGACAGACAGACAGACAGACAGACAGACAGACAGACAGACAGACAGACAGACAGACAGACAGACAGACAGACAGACAGACAGACAGACAGACAGACAGACAGACAGACAGACAGACAGACAGACAGACAGACAGACAGACAGACAGACAGACAGACAGACAGACAGACAGACAGACAGACAGACAGACAGACAGACAGACAGACAGACAGACAGACAGACAGACAGACAGACAGACAGACAGACAGACAGACAGACAGACAGACAGACAGACAGACAGACAGACAGACAGACAGACAGACAGACAGACAGACAGACAGACAGACAGACAGACAGACAGACAGACAGACAGACAGACAGACAGACAGACAGACAGACAGACAGACAGACAGACAGACAGACAGACAGACAGACAGACAGACAGACAGACAGACAGACAGACAGACAGACAGACAGACAGACAGACAGACAGACAGACAGACAGACAGACAGACAGACAGACAGACAGACAGACAGACAGACAGACAGACAGACAGACAGACAGACAGACAGACAGACAGACAGACATGAAAATGGGCGATCCATACAAATTCACTACTGATTGAGCGAATGATTTCCGGGAGAACGAACGTTCCCATTTTGGTAAAACTAATAGGAACAAGAAAGGAAGATAGCTTCGGACAGCCGAGAATTGAATTACAAAAGAGTAAAATAAAAACTACATATTTGAAAACTTGTAACTTCTAAAGAAACACCCCTAATATTTGCATATAAAAAATAACCATAATGTTGCAGTTTACAAAGGAGCGATAGAATCGTGATGGTATCGATGGTCCCCCCAAAAAATCGGAAAACATCGATGGAGCCAATATCGATATTTTCACAGCTCTACTCCCAAATCCCATACAAACTAGAGCTGGCAAACTATCGATGGCACTTTCGATAATATCGATGATTAGCAGCCAGCTTGCTCCATCAATGTTTTGAAAACTATCACGATATTATCGCCGTCATATACCCACCACTACTTCTCTTGTATTTTCGCATCTAAGCGGTAACAAAAGTTTTAATAATTTTATTATAATATTTATATTAAACCTTTATGTGTTCTAGATATTCTTTTTATTTTTATTTTACTTTAAAATCATTAAGTTTGACACAAGAAGAAAAAAATGGAAAAATATATAACACACACAAAAACTAAATTTCTCAATTTATTACAATTTTGATCTAATTAAAAAGTATACCCTTATTGTTTTAGCTTTTTCATAAAGGAATATATTACCAAATTTTTTTAATTTGATATTATCGCGTAGTATTGATGGTTTCCGAAAAAAAACTTAAAATACATCGGTGGGATCACTTGTTTGTGATAGTCGTGCAGGAAAGGGTGGAAAATTTTCGCGATACAGGTCTGCGAAGTCAAATTTGTGGTATTTTTCAGCAGTATGATTATTTTTGTGGACCCGAAACTGATAAGAGAAAAAACCTAAAACCATAAAATTATATACAGATTTCTATAGAACTTTACTTCGTATAGTTTTTATATTTTATATGCCAAATGATCTGGCAATAGTTTAGTATTCCAAGGATAATCCAAGCCCATAAGGGGCAGTAGCAGTACGTTTATCAAATGAAAAGGCTCGGCTGGAAAGGATCGGAAGCGACCTATTGGTCGTTGCAGAGCAGGCACTTGGGCCTTCTTCCCCGGCTCCATGATCTTGACGCTATCTTCTTGATCACGTGCGCCCGCCATTCGTTCATCAAGGCGACCAATGATGGCCATTTCATATCCAAGAGGCACACGTTTTAGGCGACGACGAGAAGCCGCATGAACCACCTCATTATTTTCTTACTTCCACAAGGTGCTGCTTCTTATCTGATTTTACTTTGTTGTTGGTGATGTCAACCTCGAAGAACTGCTGGAGATTACATAAGCCCCGGCTCCGATTTCGGTCACTGGCATCTGTGCCGACGCAGAAGCTGCGGCTACTGCTGTTGCGGGCCGTGTCAGAGAAATATAAAGATCGATATATAAGAGCGAAGACAGACAGACAGACAGACAGACAGACAGACAGACAGACAGACAGACAGACAGACAGACAGACAGACAGACAGACAGACAGACAGACAGACAGACAGACAGACAGACAGACAGACAGACAGACAGACAGACAGACAGACAGACAGACAGACAGACAGACAGACAGACAGACAGACAGACAGACAGACAGACAGACAGACAGACAGACAGACAGACAGACAGACAGACAGACAGACAGACAGACAGACAGACAGACAGACAGACAGACAGACAGACAGACAGACAGACAGACAGACAGACAGACAGACAGACAGACAGACAGACAGACAGACAGACAGACAGACAGACAGACAGACAGACAGACAGACAGACAGACAGACAGACAGACAGACAGACAGACAGACAGACAGACAGACAGACAGACAGACAGACAGACAGACAGACAGACAGACAGACAGACAGACAGACAGACAGACAGACAGACAGACAGACAGACAGACAGACAGACAGACAGACAGACAGACAGACAGACAGACAGACAGACAGACAGACAGACAGACAGACAGACAGACAGACAGACAGACAGACAGACAGACAGACAGACAGACAGACAGACAGACAGACAGACAGACAGACAGACAGACAGACAGACAGACAGACAGACAGACAGACAGACAGACAGACAGACAGACAGACAGACAGACAGACAGACAGACAGACAGACAGACAGACAGACAGACAGACAGACAGACAGACAGACAGACAGACAGACAGACAGACAGACAGACAGACAGACAGACAGACAGACAGACAGACAGACAGACAGACAGACAGACAGACAGACAGACAGACAGACAGACAGACAGACAGACAGACAGACAGACAGACAGACAGACAGACAGACAGACAGACAGACAGACAGACATGAAAATGGGCGATCCATACAAATTCACTACTGATTGAGCGAATGATTTCCGGGAGAACGAACGTTCCCATTTTGGTAAAACTAATAGGAACAAGAAAGGAAGATAGCTTCGGACAGCCGAGAATTGAATTACAAAAGAGTAAAATAAAAACTACATATTTGAAAACTTGTAACTTCTAAAGAAACACCCCTAATATTTGCATATAAAAAATAACCATAATGTTGCAGTTTACAAAGGAGCGATAGAATCGTGATGGTATCGATGGTCCCCCCGAAAAATCGGAAAACATCGATGGAGCCAATATCGATATTTTCACAGCTCTACTCCCAAATCCCATACAAACTAGAGCTGGCAAACTATCGATGGCACTTTCGATAATATCGATGATTAGCAGCCAGCTTGCTCCATCAATGTTTTGAAAACTATCACGATATTATCGCCGTCATATACCCACCACTACTTCTCTTGTATTTTCGCATCTAAGCGGTAACAAAAGTTTTAATAATTTTATTATAATATTTATATTAAACCTTTATGTGTTCTAGATATTCTTTTTATTTTTATTTTACTTTAAAATCATTAAGTTTGACACAAGAAGAAAAAAATGGAAAAATATATAACACACACAAAAACTAAATTTCTCAATTTATTACAATTTTGATCTAATTAAAAAGTATACCCTTATTGTTTTAGCTTTTTCATAAAGGAATATATTACCAAATTTTTTTAATTTGATATTATCGCGTAGTATTGATGGTTTCCGAAAAAAAACTTAAAATACATCGGTGGGATCACTTGTTTGTGATAGTCGTGCAGGAAAGGGTGGAAAATTTTCGCGATACAGGTCTGCGAAGTCAAATTTGTGGTATTTTTCAGCAGTATGATTATTTTTGTGGACCCGAAACTGATAAGAGAAAAAACCTAAAACCATAAAATTATATACAGATTTCTATAGAACTTTACTTCGTATAGTTTTTATATTTTATATGCCAAATGATCTGGCAATAGTTTAGTATTCCAAGGATAATCCAAGCCCATAAGGGGCAGTAGCAGTACGTTTATCAAATGAAAAGGCTCGGCTGGAAAGGATCGGAAGCGACCTATTGGTCGTTGCAGAGCAGGCACTTGGGCCTTCTTCCCCGGCTCCATGATCTTGACGCTATCTTCTTGATCACGTGCGCCCGCCATTCGTTCATCAAGGCGACCAATGATGGCCATTTCATATCCAAGAGGCACACGTTTTAGGCGACGACGAGAAGCCGCATGAACCACCTCATTATTTTCTTACTTCCACAAGGTGCTGCTTCTTATCTGATTTTACTTTGTTGTTGGTGATGTCAACCTCGAAGAACTGCTGGAGATTACATAAGCCCCGGCTCCGATTTCGGTCACTGGCATCTGTGCCGACGCAGAAGCTGCGGCTACTGCTGTTGCGGGCCGTGTCAGAGAAATATAAAGATCGATATATAAGAGCGAAAAAAAAAAAAGACAGACAGACAGACAGACAGACAGACAGACAGACAGACAGACAGACAGACAGACAGACAGACAGACAGACAGACAGACAGACAGACAGACAGACAGACAGACAGACAGACAGACAGACAGACAGACAGACAGACAGACAGACAGACAGACAGACAGACAGACAGACAGACAGACAGACAGACAGACAGACAGACAGACAGACAGACAGACAGACAGACAGACAGACAGACAGACAGACAGACAGACAGACAGACAGACAGACAGACAGACAGACAGACAGACAGACAGACAGACAGACAGACAGACAGACAGACAGACAGACAGACAGACAGACAGACAGACAGACAGACAGACAGACAGACAGACAGACAGACAGACAGACAGACAGACAGACAGACAGACAGACAGACAGACAGACAGACAGACAGACAGACAGACAGACAGACAGACAGACAGACAGACAGACAGACAGACAGACAGACAGACAGACAGACAGACAGACAGACAGACATGAAAATGGGCGATCCATACAAATTCACTACTGATTGAGCGAATGATTTCCGGGAGAACGAACGTTCCCATTTTGGTAAAACTAATAGGAACAAGAAAGGAAGATAGCTTCGGACAGCCGAGAATTGAATTACAAAAGAGTAAAATAAAAACTACATATTTGAAAACTTGTAACTTCTAAAGAAACACCCCTAATATTTGCATATAAAAAATAACCATAATGTTGCAGTTTACAAAGGAGCGATAGAATCGTGATGGTATCGATGGTCCCCCCGAAAAATCGGAAAACATCGATGGAGCCAATATCGATATTTTCACAGCTCTACTCCCAAATCCCATACAAACTAGAGCTGGCAAACTATCGATGGCACTTTCGATAATATCGATGATTAGCAGCCAGCTTGCTCCATCAATGTTTTGAAAACTATCACGATATTATCGCCGTCATATACCCACCACTACTTCTCTTGTATTTTCGCATCTAAGCGGTAACAAAAGTTTTAATAATTTTATTATAATATTTATATTAAACCTTTATGTGTTCTAGATATTCTTTTTATTTTTATTTTACTTTAAAATCATTAAGTTTGACACAAGAAGAAAAAAATGGAAAAATATATAACACACACAAAAACTAAATTTCTCAATTTATTACAATTTTGATCTAATTAAAAAGTATACCCTTATTGTTTTAGCTTTTTCATAAAGGAATATATTACCAAATTTTTTTAATTTGATATTATCGCGTAGTATTGATGGTTTCCGAAAAAAAACTTAAAATACATCGGTGGGATCACTTGTTTGTGATAGTCGTGCAGGAAAGGGTGGAAAATTTTCGCGATACAGGTCTGCGAAGTCAAATTTGTGGTATTTTTCAGCAGTATGATTATTTTTGTGGACCCGAAACTGATAAGAGAAAAAACCTAAAACCATAAAATTATATACAGATTTCTATAGAACTTTACTTCGTATAGTTTTTATATTTTATATGCCAAATGATCTGGCAATAGTTTAGTATTCCAAGGATAATCCAAGCCCATAAGGGGCAGTAGCAGTACGTTTATCAAATGAAAAGGCTCGGCTGGAAAGGATCGGAAGCGACCTATTGGTCGTTGCAGAGCAGGCACTTGGGCCTTCTTCCCCGGCTCCATGATCTTGACGCTATCTTCTTGATCACGTGCGCCCGCCATTCGTTCATCAAGGCGACCAATGATGGCCATTTCATATCCAAGAGGCACACGTTTTAGGCGACGACGAGAAGCCGCATGAACCACCTCATTATTTTCTTACTTCCACAAGGTGCTGCTTCTTATCTGATTTTACTTTGTTGTTGGTGATGTCAACCTCGAAGAACTGCTGGAGATTACATAAGCCCCGGCTCCGATTTCGGTCACTGGCATCTGTGCCGACGCAGAAGCTGCGGCTACTGCTGTTGCGGGCCGTGTCAGAGAAATATAAAGATCGATATATAAGAGCGAAGACAGACAGACAGACAGACAGACAGACAGACAGACAGACAGACAGACAGACAGACAGACAGACAGACAGACAGACAGACAGACAGACAGACAGACAGACAGACAGACAGACAGACAGACAGACAGACAGACAGAACAGACAGACAGACAGACAGACAGACAGACAGACAGACAGACAGACAGACAGACAGACAGACAGACAGACAGACAGACAGACATACAGATTCACTACTGATTGAGAGAATGATTTCCGGGAGAACGAACGTTCCCATTTTGGTAAAACTAATAGGAACAAGAAAGGAAGATAGCTTCGGACAGCCGAGAATTGAATTACAAAAGAGTAAAATAAAAACTACATATTGAAAACTAGATCTGGCAAACTATCGATGGCACTTTCGATAATATCGATGATTAGCAGCCAGCTTGCTCCATCAATGTTTTGAAAACTATCACGATATTATCGCCGTCATATACCCACCACTACTTCTCTTGTATTTTCGCATCTAAGCGGTAACAAAAGTTTTAATAATTTTATTATAATATTTATATTAAACCTTTATGTGTTCTAGATATTCTTTTTATTTTTATTTTACTTTAAAATCATTAAGTTTGACACAAGAAGAAAAAAATGGAAAAATATATAACACACACAAAAACTAAATTTCTCAATTTATTACAATTTTGATCTAATTAAAAAGTATTCCCTTATTGTTTTAGCTTTTTCATAAAGGAATATATTACCAAATTTTTTTAATTTGATATTATCGCGTAGTATTGATGGTTTCCGAAAAAAAACTTAAAATACATCGGTGGGATCACTTGTTTGTGATAGTCGTGCAGGAAAGGGTGGAAAATTTTCGCGATACAGGTCTGCGAAGTCAAATTTGTGGTATTTTTCAGCAGTATGATTATTTTTGTGGACCCGAAACTGATAAGAGAAAAAACCTAAAACCATAAAATTATATACAGATTTCTATAGAACTTTACTTCGTATAGTTTTTATATTTTATATGCCAAATGATCTGGCAATAGTTTAGTATTCCAAGGATAATCCAAGCCCATAAGGGGCAGTAGCAGTACGTTTATCAAATGAAAAGGCTCGGCTGGAAAGGATCGGAAGCGACCTATTGGTCGTTGCAGAGCAGGCACTTGGGCCTTCTTCCCCGGCTCCATGATCTTGACGCTATCTTCTTGATCACGTGCGCCCGCCATTCGTTCATCAAGGCGACCAATGATGGCCATTTCATATCCAAGAGGCACACGTTTTAGGCGACGACGAGAAGCCGCATGAACCACCTCATTATTTTCTTACTTCCACAAGGTGCTGCTTCTTATCTGATTTTACTTTGTTGTTGGTGATGTCAACCTCGAAGAACTGCTGGAGATTACATAAGCCCCGGCTCCGATTTCGGTCACTGGCATCTGTGCCGACGCAGAAGCTGCGGCTACTGCTGTTGCGGGCCGTGTCAGAGAAATATAAAGATCGATATATAAGAGCGAAGACAGACAGACAGACAGACAGACAGACAGACAGACAGACAGACAGACAGACAGACAGACAGACAGACAGACAGACAGACAGACAGACAGACAGACAGACAGACAGACAGACAGACAGACAGACAGACAGACAGACAGACAGACAGACAGACAGACAGACAGACAGACAGACAGACAGACAGACAGACAGACAGACAGACAGACAGACAGACAGACAGACAGACAGACAGACAGACAGACAGACAGACAGACAGACAGACAGACAGACAGACAGACAGACAGACAGACAGACAGACAGACAGACAGACAGACAGACAGACAGACAGACAGACAGACAGACAGACAGACAGACAGACAGACAGACAGACAGACAGACAGACAGACAGACAGACAGACAGACAGACAGACAGACAGACAGACAGACAGACAGACAGACAGACAGACAGACAGACAGACAGACAGACAGACAGACAGACAGACAGACAGACAGACAGACAGACAGACAGACAGACAGACAGACAGACAGACAGACAGACAGACAGACAGACAGACAGACAGACAGACAGACAGACAGACAGACAGACAGACAGACAGACAGACAGACAGACAGACAGACAGACAGACAGACAGACAGACAGACAGACAGACAGACAGACAGACAGACAGACAGACAGACAGACAGACAGACAGACAGACAGACAGACAGACAGACAGACAGACAGACAGACAGACAGACAGACAGACAGACAGACAGACAGACAGACAGACAGACAGACAGACAGACAGACAGACAGACAGACAGACAGACAGACAGACAGACAGACAGACAGACAGACAGACAGACAGACAGACAGACAGACAGACAGACAGACAGACAGACAGACAGACAGACAGACAGACAGACAGACAGACAGACAGACAGACAGACAGACAGACAGACAGACAGACAGACAGACAGACAGACAGACAGACAGACAGACAGACAGACAGACAGACAGACAGACAGACAGACAGACAGACAGACAGACAGACAGACAGACAGACAGACAGACAGACAGACAGACAGACAGACAGACAGACAGACAGACAGACAGACAGACAGACAGACAGACAGACAGACAGACAGACAGACAGACAGACAGACAGACAGACAGACAGACAGACAGACAGACAGACAGACAGACAGACAGACAGACAGACAGACAGACAGACAGACAGACAGACAGACAGACAGACAGACAGACAGACAGACAGACAGACAGACAGACAGACAGACAGACAGACAGACAGACAGACAGACAGACAGACAGACAGACAGACAGACAGACAGACAGACAGACAGACAGACAGACAGACAGACAGACAGACAGACAGACAGACAGACAGACAGACAGACAGACAGACAGACATGAAAATGGGCGATCCATACAAATTCACTACTGATTGAGCGAATGATTTCCGGGAGAACGAACGTTCCCATTTTGGTAAAACTAATAGGAACAAGAAAGGAAGATAGCTTCGGACAGCCGAGAATTGAATTACAAAAGAGTAAAATAAAAACTACATATTTGAAAACTTGTAACTTCTAAAGAAACACCCCTAATATTTGCATATAAAAAATAACCATAATGTTGCAGTTTACAAAGGAGCGATAGAATCGTGATGGTATCGATGGTCCCCCCGAAAAATCGGAAAACATCGATGGAGCCAATATCGATATTTTCACAGCTCTACTCCCAAATCCCATACAAACTAGAGCTGGCAAACTATCGATGGCACTTTCGATAATATCGATGATTAGCAGCCAGCTTGCTCCATCAATGTTTTGAAAACTATCACGATATTATCGCCGTCATATACCCACCACTACTTCTCTTGTATTTTCGCATCTAAGCGGTAACAAAAGTTTTAATAATTTTATTATAATATTTATATTAAACCTTTATGTGTTCTAGATATTCTTTTTATTTTTATTTTACTTTAAAATCATTAAGTTTGACACAAGAAGAAAAAAATGGAAAAATATATAACACACACAAAAACTAAATTTCTCAATTTATTACAATTTTGATCTAATTAAAAAGTATACCCTTATTGTTTTAGCTTTTTCATAAAGGAATATATTACCAAATTTTTTTAATTTGATATTATCGCGTAGTATTGATGGTTTCCGAAAAAAAACTTAAAATACATCGGTGGGATCACTTGTTTGTGATAGTCGTGCAGGAAAGGGTGGAAAATTTTCGCGATACAGGTCTGCGAAGTCAAATTTGTGGTATTTTTCAGCAGTATGATTATTTTTGTGGACCCGAAACTGATAAGAGAAAAAACCTAAAACCATAAAATTATATACAGATTTCTATAGAACTTTACTTCGTATAGTTTTTATATTTTATATGCCAAATGATCTGGCAATAGTTTAGTATTCCAAGGATAATCCAAGCCCATAAGGGGCAGTAGCAGTACGTTTATCAAATGAAAAGGCTCGGCTGGAAAGGATCGGAAGCGACCTATTGGTCGTTGCAGAGCAGGCACTTGGGCCTTCTTCCCCGGCTCCATGATCTTGACGCTATCTTCTTGATCACGTGCGCCCGCCATTCGTTCATCAAGGCGACCAATGATGGCCATTTCATATCCAAGAGGCACACGTTTTAGGCGACGACGAGAAGCCGCATGAACCACCTCATTATTTTCTTACTTCCACAAGGTGCTGCTTCTTATCTGATTTTACTTTGTTGTTGGTGATGTCAACCTCGAAGAACTGCTGGAGATTACATAAGCCCCGGCTCCGATTTCGGTCACTGGCATCTGTGCCGACGCAGAAGCTGCGGCTACTGCTGTTGCGGGCCGTGTCAGAGAAATATAAAGATCGATATATAAGAGCGAGAAGACAGACAGACAGACAGACAGACAGACAGACAGACAGACAGACAGACAGACAGACAGACAGACAGACAGACAGACAGACAGACAGACAGACAGACAGACAGACAGACAGACAGACAGACAGACAGACAGACAGACAGACAGACAGACAGACAGACAGACAGACAGACAGACAGACAGACAGACAGACAGACAGACAGACAGACAGACAGACAGACAGACAGACAGACAGACAGACAGACAGACAGACAGACAGACAGACAGACAGACAGACAGACAGACAGACAGACAGACAGACAGACAGACAGACAGACAGACAGACAGACAGACAGACAGACAGACAGACAGACAGACAGACAGACAGACAGACAGACAGACAGACAGACAGACAGACAGACAGACAGACAGACAGACAGACAGACAGACAGACAGACAGACAGACAGACAGACAGACAGACAGACAGACAGACAGACAGACAGACAGACAGACAGACAGACAGACAGACAGACAGACAGACAGACAGACAGACAGACAGACAGACAGACAGACAGACAGACAGACAGACAGACAGACAGACAGACAGACAGACAGACAGACAGACAGACAGACAGACAGACAGACAGACAGACAGACAGACAGACAGACAGACAGAAGACAGACAGACAGACAGACAGACAGACAGACAGACAGACAGACAGACAGACAGACAGACAGACAGACAGACAGACAGACAGACAGACAGACAGACAGACAGACAGACAGACAGACAGACAGACAGACAGACAGACAGACAGACAGACAGACAGACAGACAGACAGACAGACAGACAGACAGACAGACAGACAGACAGACAGACAGACAGACAGACAGACAGACAGACAGACAGACATGAAAATGGGCGATCCATACAAATTCACTACTGATTGAGCGAATGATTTCCGGGAGAACGAACGTTCCCATTTTGGTAAAACTAATAGGAACAAGAAAGGAAGATAGCTTCGGACAGCCGAGAATTGAATTACAAAAGAGTAAAATAAAAACTACATATTTGAAAACTTGTAACTTCTAAAGAAACACCCCTAATATTTGCATATAAAAAATAACCATAATGTTGCAGTTTACAAAGGAGCGATAGAATCGTGATGGTATCGATGGTCCCCCCGAAAAATCGGAAAACATCGATGGAGCCAATATCGATATTTTCACAGCTCTACTCCCAAATCCCATACAAACTAGAGCTGGCAAACTATCGATGGCACTTTCGATAATATCGATGATTAGCAGCCAGCTTGCTCCATCAATGTTTTGAAAACTATCACGATATTATCGCCGTCATATACCCACCACTACTTCTCTTGTATTTTCGCATCTAAGCCGTAACAAAAGTTTTAATAATTTTATTATAATATTTATATTAAACCTTTATGTGTTCTAGATATTCTTTTTATTTTTATTTTACTTTAAAATCATTAAGTTTGACACAAGAAGAAAAAAATGGAAAAATATATAACACACACAAAAACTAAATTTCTCAATTTATTACAATTTTGATCTAATTAAAAAGTATACCCTTATTGTTTTAGCTTTTTCATAAAGGAATATATTACCAAATTTTTTTAATTTGATATTATCGCGTAGTATTGATGGTTTCCGAAAAAAAACTTAAAATACATCGGTGGGATCACTTGTTTGTGATAGTCGTGCAGGAAAGGGTGGAAAATTTTCGCGATACAGGTCTGCGAAGTCAAATTTGTGGTATTTTTCAGCAGTATGATTATTTTTGTGGACCCGAAACTGATAAGAGAAAAAACCTAAAACCATAAAATTATATACAGATTTCTATAGAACTTTACTTCGTATAGTTTTTATATTTTATATGCCAAATGATCTGGCAATAGTTTAGTATTCCAAGGATAATCCAAGCCCATAAGGGGCAGTAGCAGTACGTTTATCAAATGAAAAGGCTCGGCTGGAAAGGATCGGAAGCGACCTATTGGTCGTTGCAGAGCAGGCACTTGGGCCTTCTTCCCCGGCTCCATGATCTTGACGCTATCTTCTTGATCACGTGCGCCCGCCATTCGTTCATCAAGGCGACCAATGATGGCCATTTCATATCCAAGAGGCACACGTTTTAGGCGACGACGAGAAGCCGCATGAACCACCTCATTATTTTCTTACTTCCACAAGGTGCTGCTTCTTATCTGATTTTACTTTGTTGTTGGTGATGTCAACCTCGAAGAACTGCTGGAGATTACATAAGCCCCGGCTCCGATTTCGGTCACTGGCATCTGTGCCGACGCAGAAGCTGCGGCTACTGCTGTTGCGGGCCGTGTCAGAGAAATATAAAGATCGATATATAAGAGCGAAGAGAAACAGACAGACAGACAGACAGACAGACAGACAGACAGACAGACAGACAGACAGACAGACAGACAGACAGACAGACAGACAGACAGACAGACAGACAGACAGACAGACAGACAGACAGACAGACAGACAGACAGACAGACAGACAGACAGACAGACAGACAGACAGACAGACAGACAGACAGACAGACAGACAGACAGACAGACAGACAGACAGACAGACAGACAGACAGACAGACAGACAGACAGACAGACAGACAGACAGACAGACAGACAGACAGACAGACAGACAGACAGACAGACAGACAGACAGACAGACAGACAGACAGACAGACAGACAGACAGACAGACAGACAGACAGACAGACAGACAGACAGACAGACAGACAGACAGACAGACAGACAGACAGACAGACAGACAGACAGACAGACAGACAGACAGACAGACAGACAGACAGACAGACAGACAGACAGACAGACAGACAGACAGACAGACAGACAGACAGACAGACAGACAGACAGACAGACAGACAGACAGACAGACAGACAGACAGACAGACAGACAGACAGACAGACAGACAGACAGACAGACAGACAGACAGACAGACAGACAGACAGACAGACAGACAGACAGACAGACAGACAGACAGACAGACAGACAGACAGACAGACAGACAGACAGACAGACAGACAGACAGACAGACAGACAGACAGACAGACAGACAGACAGACAGACAGACAGACAGACAGACAGACAGACAGACAGACAGACAGACAGACAGACAGACAGACAGACAGACAGACAGACAGACAGACAGACAGACAGACAGACAGACAGACAGACAGACAGACAGACAGACAGACAGACAGACAGACAGACAGACAGACAGACAGACAGACAGACAGACAGACAGACAGACAGACAGACAGACAGACAGACAGACAGACAGACAGACAGACAGACAGACAGACAGACAGACAGACAGACAGACAGACAGACAGACAGACAGACAGACAGACAGACAGACAGACAGACAGACAGACAGACAGACAGACAGACAGACAGACAGACAGACAGACAGACAGACAGACAGACAGACAGACAGACAGACAGACAGACAGACAGACAGACAGACAGACAGACAGACAGACAGACAGACAGACAGACAGACAGACAGACAGACAGACAGACAGACAGACAGACATGAAAATGGGCGATCCATACAAATTCACTACTGATTGAGCGAATGATTTCCGGGAGAACGAACGTTCCCATTTTGGTAAAACTAATAGGAACAAGAAAGGAAGATAGCTTCGGACAGCCGAGAATTGAATTACAAAAGAGTAAAATAAAAACTACATATTTGAAAACTTGTAACTTCTAAAGAAACACCCCTAATATTTGCATATAAAAAATAACCATAATGTTGCAGTTTACAAAGGAGCGATAGAATCGTGATGGTATCGATGGTCCCCCCGAAAAATCGGAAAACATCGATGGAGCCAATATCGATATTTTCACAGCTCTACTCCCAAATCCCATACAAACTAGAGCTGGCAAACTATCGATGGCACTTTCGATAATATCGATGATTAGCAGCCAGCTTGCTCCATCAATGTTTTGAAAACTATCACGATATTATCGCCGTCATATACCCACCACTACTTCTCTTGTATTTTCGCATCTAAGCCGTAACAAAAGTTTTAATAATTTTATTATAATATTTATATTAAACCTTTATGTGTTCTAGATATTCTTTTTATTTTTATTTTACTTTAAAATCATTAAGTTTGACACAAGAAGAAAAAAATGGAAAAATATATAACACACACAAAAACTAAATTTCTCAATTTATTACAATTTTGATCTAATTAAAAAGTATACCCTTATTGTTTTAGCTTTTTCATAAAGGAATATATTACCAAATTTTTTTAATTTGATATTATCGCGTAGTATTGATGGTTTCCGAAAAAAAACTTAAAATACATCGGTGGGATCACTTGTTTGTGATAGTCGTGCAGGAAAGGGTGGAAAATTTTCGCGATACAGGTCTGCGAAGTCAAATTTGTGGTATTTTTCAGCAGTATGATTATTTTTGTGGACCCGAAACTGATAAGAGAAAAAACCTAAAACCATAAAATTATATACAGATTTCTATAGAACTTTACTTCGTATAGTTTTTATATTTTATATGCCAAATGATCTGGCAATAGTTTAGTATTCCAAGGATAATCCAAGCCCATAAGGGGCAGTAGCAGTACGTTTATCAAATGAAAAGGCTCGGCTGGAAAGGATCGGAAGCGACCTATTGGTCGTTGCAGAGCAGGCACTTGGGCCTTCTTCCCCGGCTCCATGATCTTGACGCTATCTTCTTGATCACGTGCGCCCGCCATTCGTTCATCAAGGCGACCAATGATGGCCATTTCATATCCAAGAGGCACACGTTTTAGGCGACGACGAGAAGCCGCATGAACCACCTCATTATTTTCTTACTTCCACAAGGTGCTGCTTCTTATCTGATTTTACTTTGTTGTTGGTGATGTCAACCTCGAAGAACTGCTGGAGATTACATAAGCCCCGGCTCCGATTTCGGTCACTGGCATCTGTGCCGACGCAGAAGCTGCGGCTACTGCTGTTGCGGGCCGTGTCAGAGAAATATAAAGATCGATATATAAGAGCGAAGACAGACAGACAGACAGACAGACAGACAGACAGACAGACAGACAGACAGACAGACAGACAGACAGACAGACAGACAGACAGACAGACAGACAGACAGACAGACAGACAGACAGACAGACAGACAGACAGACAGACAGACAGACAGACAGACAGACAGACAGACAGACAGACAGACAGACAGACAGACAGACAGACAGACAGACAGACAGACAGACAGACAGACAGACAGACAGACAGACAGACAGACAGACAGACAGACAGACAGACAGACAGACAGACAGACAGACAGACAGACAGACAGACAGACAGACAGACAGACAGACAGACAGACAGACAGACAGACAGACAGACAGACAGACAGACAGACAGACAGACAGACAGACAGACAGACAGACAGACAGACAGACAGACAGACAGACAGACAGACAGACAGACAGACAGACAGACAGACAGACAGACAGACAGACAGACAGACAGACAGACAGACAGACAGACAGACAGACAGACAGACAGACAGACAGACAGACAGACAGATAGACAGACAGACAGACAGACAGACAGACAGACAGACAGACAGACAGACAGAAGACAGACAGACAGACAGACAGACAGACAGACAGACAGACAGACAGACAGACAGACAGACAGACAGACAGACAGACAGACAGACAGACAGACAGACAGACAGACAGACAGACAGACAGACAGACAGACAGACAGACAGACAGACAGACAGACAGACAGACAGACAGACAGACAGACAGACAGACAGACAGACAGACAGACAGACAGACAGACAGACAGACAGACAGACAGACAGACAGACAGACAGACAGACAGACAGACAGACAGACAGACAGACAGACAGACAGACAGACAGACAGACAGACAGACAGACAGACAGACAGACAGACAGACAGACAGACAGACAGACAGACAGACAGACAGACAGACAGACAGACAGACAGACAGACAGACAGACAGACAGACAGACAGACAGACAGACAGACAGACAGACAGACAGACATGAAAATGGGCGATCCATACAAATTCACTACTGATTGAGCGAATGATTTCCGGGAGAACGAACGTTCCCATTTTGGTAAAACTAATAGGAACAAGAAAGGAAGATAGCTTCGGACAGCCGAGAATTGAATTACAAAAGAGTAAAATAAAAACTACATATTTGAAAACTTGTAACTTCTAAAGAAACACCCCTAATATTTGCATATAAAAAATAACCATAATGTTGCAGTTTACAAAGGAGCGATAGAATCGTGATGGTATCGATGGTCCCCCCGAAAAATCGGAAAACATCGATGGAGCCAATATCGATATTTTCACAGCTCTACTCCCAAATCCCATACAAACTAGAGCTGGCAAACTATCGATGGCACTTTCGATAATATCGATGATTAGCAGCCAGCTTGCTCCATCAATGTTTTGAAAACTATCACGATATTATCGCCGTCATATACCCACCACTACTTCTCTTGTATTTTCGCATCTAAGCCGTAACAAAAGTTTTAATAATTTTATTATAATATTTATATTAAACCTTTATGTGTTCTAGATATTCTTTTTATTTTTATTTTACTTTAAAATCATTAAGTTTGACACAAGAAGAAAAAAATGGAAAAATATATAACACACACAAAAACTAAATTTCTCAATTTATTACAATTTTGATCTAATTAAAAAGTATACCCTTATTGTTTTAGCTTTTTCATAAAGGAATATATTACCAAATTTTTTTAATTTGATATTATCGCGTAGTATTGATGGTTTCCGAAAAAAAACTTAAAATACATCGGTGGGATCACTTGTTTGTGATAGTCGTGCAGGAAAGGGTGGAAAATTTTCGCGATACAGGTCTGCGAAGTCAAATTTGTGGTATTTTTCAGCAGTATGATTATTTTTGTGGACCCGAAACTGATAAGAGAAAAAACCTAAAACCATAAAATTATATACAGATTTCTATAGAACTTTACTTCGTATAGTTTTTATATTTTATATGCCAAATGATCTGGCAATAGTTTAGTATTCCAAGGATAATCCAAGCCCATAAGGGGCAGTAGCAGTACGTTTATCAAATGAAAAGGCTCGGCTGGAAAGGATCGGAAGCGACCTATTGGTCGTTGCAGAGCAGGCACTTGGGCCTTCTTCCCCGGCTCCATGATCTTGACGCTATCTTCTTGATCACGTGCGCCCGCCATTCGTTCATCAAGGCGACCAATGATGGCCATTTCATATCCAAGAGGCACACGTTTTAGGCGACGACGAGAAGCCGCATGAACCACCTCATTATTTTCTTACTTCCACAAGGTGCTGCTTCTTATCTGATTTTACTTTGTTGTTGGTGATGTCAACCTCGAAGAACTGCTGGAGATTACATAAGCCCCGGCTCCGATTTCGGTCACTGGCATCTGTGCCGACGCAGAAGCTGCGGCTACTGCTGTTGCGGGCCGTGTCAGAGAAATATAAAGATCGATATATAAGAGCGAAAGACAGACAGACAGACAGACAGACAGACAGACAGACAGACAGACAGACAGACAGACAGACAGACAGACAGACAGACAGACAGACAGACAGACAGACAGACAGACAGACAGACAGACAGACAGACAGACAGACAGACAGACAGACAGACAGACAGACAGACAGACAGACAGACAGACAGACAGACAGACAGACAGACAGACAGACAGACAGACAGACAGACAGACAGACAGACAGACAGACAGACAGACAGACAGACAGACAGACAGACAGACAGACAGACAGACAGACAGACAGACAGACAGACAGACAGACAGACAGACAGACAGACAGACAGACAGACAGACAGACAGACAGACAGACAGACAGACAGACAGACAGACAGACAGACAGACAGACAGACAGACAGACAGACAGACAGACAGACAGACAGACAGACAGACAGACAGACAGACAGACAGACAGACAGACAGACAGACAGACAGACAGACAGACAGACAGACAGACAGACAGACAGACAGACAGACAGACAGACAGACAGACAGACAGACAGACAGACAGACAGACAGACAGACAGACAGACAGACAGACAGACAGACAGACAGACAGACAGACAGACAGACAGACAGACAGACAGACAGACAGACAGACAGACAGACAGACAGACAGACAGACAGACAGACAGACAGACAGACAGACAGACAGACAGACAGACAGACAGACAGACAGACAGACAGACAGACAGACAGACAGACAGACAGACAGACAGACAGACAGACAGACAGACAGACAGACAGACAGACAGACAGACAGACAGACAGACAGACAGACAGACAGACAGACAGACAGACAGACAGACAGACAGACAGACAGACAGACAGACAGACAGACAGACAGACAGACAGACAGACAGACAGACAGACAGACAGACAGACAGACAGACAGACAGACAGACAGACAGACAGACAGACAGACAGACAGACAGACAGACAGACAGACAGACAGACAGACAGACAGACAGACAGACAGACATGAAAATGGGCGATCCATACAAATTCACTACTGATTGAGCGAATGATTTCCGGGAGAACGAACGTTCCCATTTTGGTAAAACTAATAGGAACAAGAAAGGAAGATAGCTTCGGACAGCCGAGAATTGAATTACAAAAGAGTAAAATAAAAACTACATATTTGAAAACTTGTAACTTCTAAAGAAACACCCCTAATATTTGCATATAAAAAATAACCATAATGTTGCAGTTTACAAAGGAGCGATAGAATCGTGATGGTATCGATGGTCCCCCCGAAAAATCGGAAAACATCGATGGAGCCAATATCGATATTTTCACAGCTCTACTCCCAAATCCCATACAAACTAGAGCTGGCAAACTATCGATGGCACTTTCGATAATATCGATGATTAGCAGCCAGCTTGCTCCATCAATGTTTTGAAAACTATCACGATATTATCGCCGTCATATACCCACCACTACTTCTCTTGTATTTTCGCATCTAAGCCGTAACAAAAGTTTTAATAATTTTATTATAATATTTATATTAAACCTTTATGTGTTCTAGATATTCTTTTTATTTTTATTTTACTTTAAAATCATTAAGTTTGACACAAGAAGAAAAAAATGGAAAAATATATAACACACACAAAAACTAAATTTCTCAATTTATTACAATTTTGATCTAATTAAAAAGTATACCCTTATTGTTTTAGCTTTTTCATAAAGGAATATATTACCAAATTTTTTTAATTTGATATTATCGCGTAGTATTGATGGTTTCCGAAAAAAAACTTAAAATACATCGGTGGGATCACTTGTTTGTGATAGTCGTGCAGGAAAGGGTGGAAAATTTTCGCGATACAGGTCTGCGAAGTCAAATTTGTGGTATTTTTCAGCAGTATGATTATTTTTGTGGACCCGAAACTGATAAGAGAAAAAACCTAAAACCATAAAATTATATACAGATTTCTATAGAACTTTACTTCGTATAGTTTTTATATTTTATATGCCAAATGATCTGGCAATAGTTTAGTATTCCAAGGATAATCCAAGCCCATAAGGGGCAGTAGCAGTACGTTTATCAAATGAAAAGGCTCGGCTGGAAAGGATCGGAAGCGACCTATTGGTCGTTGCAGAGCAGGCACTTGGGCCTTCTTCCCCGGCTCCATGATCTTGACGCTATCTTCTTGATCACGTGCGCCCGCCATTCGTTCATCAAGGCGACCAATGATGGCCATTTCATATCCAAGAGGCACACGTTTTAGGCGACGACGAGAAGCCGCATGAACCACCTCATTATTTTCTTACTTCCACAAGGTGCTGCTTCTTATCTGATTTTACTTTGTTGTTGGTGATGTCAACCTCGAAGAACTGCTGGAGATTACATAAGCCCCGGCTCCGATTTCGGTCACTGGCATCTGTGCCGACGCAGAAGCTGCGGCTACTGCTGTTGCGGGCCGTGTCAGAGAAATATAAAGATCGATATATAAGAGCGAAGACAGACAGACAGACAGACAGACAGACAGACAGACAGACAGACAGACAGACAGACAGACAGACAGACAGACAGACAGACAGACAGACAGACAGACAGACAGACAGACAGACAGACAGACAGACAGACAGACAGACAGACAGACAGACAGACAGACAGACAGACAGACAGACAGACAGACAGACAGACAGACAGACAGACAGACAGACAGACAGACAGACAGACAGACAGACAGACAGACAGACAGACAGACAGACAGACAGACAGACAGACAGACAGACAGACAGACAGACAGACAGACAGACAGACAGACAGACAGACAGACAGACAGACAGACAGACAGACAGACAGACAGACAGACAGACAGACAGACAGACAGACAGACAGACAGACAGACAGACAGACAGACAGACAGACAGACAGACAGACAGACAGACAGACAGACAGACAGACAGACAGACAGACAGACAGACAGACAGACAGACAGACAGACAGACAGACAGACAGACAGACAGACAGACAGACAGACAGACAGAACAGACAGACAGACAGACAGACAGACAGACAGACAGACAGACAGACAGACAGACAGACAGACAGACAGACAGACAGACAGACAGACAGACAGACAGACAGACAGACAGACAGACAGACAGACAGACAGACAGACAGACAGACAGACAGACAGACAGACAGACAGACAGACAGACAGACAGACAGACAGACAGACAGACAGACAGACAGACAGACAGACAGACAGACAGACAGACAGACAGACAGACAGACAGACAGACAGACAGACAGACAGACAGACAGACAGACAGACAGACAGACAGACAGACAGACAGACAGACAGACAGACAGACAGACAGACAGACAGACAGACAGACAGACAGACAGACAGACAGACAGACAGACAGACAGACAGACAGACAGACAGACAGACAGACAGACAGACAGACAGACAGACAGACAGACAGACAGACAGACAGACAGACAGACAGACAGACAGACAGACAGACAGACAGACAGACAGACAGACAGACAGACAGACAGACAGACAGACAGACAGACAGACAGACAGACAGACAGACAGACAGACAGACAGACAGACAGACAGACAGACAGACATGAAAATGGGCGATCCATACAAATTCACTACTGATTGAGCGAATGATTTCCGGGAGAACGAACGTTCCCATTTTGGTAAAACTAATAGGAACAAGAAAGGAAGATAGCTTCGGACAGCCGAGAATTGAATTACAAAAGAGTAAAATAAAAACTACATATTTGAAAACTTGTAACTTCTAAAGAAACACCCCTAATATTTGCATATAAAAAATAACCATAATGTTGCAGTTTACAAAGGAGCGATAGAATCGTGATGGTATCGATGGTCCCCCCGAAAAATCGGAAAACATCGATGGAGCCAATATCGATATTTTCACAGCTCTACTCCCAAATCCCATACAAACTAGAGCTGGCAAACTATCGATGGCACTTTCGATAATATCGATGATTAGCAGCCAGCTTGCTCCATCAATGTTTTGAAAACTATCACGATATTATCGCCGTCATATACCCACCACTACTTCTCTTGTATTTTCGCATCTAAGCCGTAACAAAAGTTTTAATAATTTTATTATAATATTTATATTAAACCTTTATGTGTTCTAGATATTCTTTTTATTTTTATTTTACTTTAAAATCATTAAGTTTGACACAAGAAGAAAAAAATGGAAAAATATATAACACACACAAAAACTAAATTTCTCAATTTATTACAATTTTGATCTAATTAAAAAGTATACCCTTATTGTTTTAGCTTTTTCATAAAGGAATATATTACCAAATTTTTTTAATTTGATATTATCGCGTAGTATTGATGGTTTCCGAAAAAAAACTTAAAATACATCGGTGGGATCACTTGTTTGTGATAGTCGTGCAGGAAAGGGTGGAAAATTTTCGCGATACAGGTCTGCGAAGTCAAATTTGTGGTATTTTTCAGCAGTATGATTATTTTTGTGGACCCGAAACTGATAAGAGAAAAAACCTAAAACCATAAAATTATATACAGATTTCTATAGAACTTTACTTCGTATAGTTTTTATATTTTATATGCCAAATGATCTGGCAATAGTTTAGTATTCCAAGGATAATCCAAGCCCATAAGGGGCAGTAGCAGTACGTTTATCAAATGAAAAGGCTCGGCTGGAAAGGATCGGAAGCGACCTATTGGTCGTTGCAGAGCAGGCACTTGGGCCTTCTTCCCCGGCTCCATGATCTTGACGCTATCTTCTTGATCACGTGCGCCCGCCATTCGTTCATCAAGGCGACCAATGATGGCCATTTCATATCCAAGAGGCACACGTTTTAGGCGACGACGAGAAGCCGCATGAACCACCTCATTATTTTCTTACTTCCACAAGGTGCTGCTTCTTATCTGATTTTACTTTGTTGTTGGTGATGTCAACCTCGAAGAACTGCTGGAGATTACATAAGCCCCGGCTCCGATTTCGGTCACTGGCATCTGTGCCGACGCAGAAGCTGCGGCTACTGCTGTTGCGGGCCGTGTCAGAGAAATATAAAGATCGATATATAAGAGCGAAGACAGACAGACAGACAGACAGACAGACAGACAGACAGACAGACAGACAGACAGACAGACAGACAGACAGACAGACAGACAGACAGACAGACAGACAGACAGACAGACAGACAGACAGACAGACAGACAGACAGACAGACAGACAGACAGACAGACAGACAGACAGACAGACAGACAGACAGACAGACAGACAGACAGACAGACAGACAGACAGACAGACAGACAGACAGACAGACAGACAGACAGACAGACAGACAGACAGACAGACAGACAGACAGACAGACAGACAGACAGACAGACAGACAGACAGACAGACAGACAGACAGACAGACAGACAGACAGACAGACAGACAGACAGACAGACAGACAGACAGACAGACAGACAGACAGACAGACAGACAGACAGACAGACAGACAGACAGACAGACAGACAGACAGACAGACAGACAGACAGACAGACAGACAGACAGACAGACAGACAGACAGACAGACAGACAGACAGACAGACAGACAGACAGACAGACAGACAGACAGACAGACAGACAGACAGACAGACAGACAGACAGACAGACAGACAGACAGACAGACAGACAGACAGACAGACAGACAGACAGACAGACAGACAGACAGACAGACAGACAGACAGACAGACAGACAGACAGACAGACAGACAGACAGACAGACAGACAGACAGACAGACAGACAGACAGACAGACAGACAGACAGACAGACAGACAGACAGACAGACAGACAGACAGACAGACAGACAGACAGACAGACAGACAGACAGACAGACAGACAGACAGACAGACAGACAGACAGACAGACAGACAGACAGACAGACAGACAGACAGACAGACAGACAGACAGACAGACAGACAGACAGACAGACAGACAGACAGACAGACAGACAGACAGACAGACAGACAGACAGACAGACAGACAGACAGACAGACAGACAGACAGACAGACAGACAGACAGACAGACAGACAGACAGACAGACAGACAGACAGACAGACAGACAGACAGACAGACAGACAGACAGACAGACAGACAGACAGACAGACAGACAGACAGACAGACAGACAGACAGACAGACAGACAGACAGACAGACAGACAGACAGACAGACAGACAGACAGACAGACAGACAGACAGACAGACAGACAGACAGACAGACAGACAGACAGACAGACAGACAGACAGACAGACAGACAGACAGACAGACAGACAGACAGACAGACAGACATGAAAATGGGCGATCCATACAAATTCACTACTGATTGAGCGAATGATTTCCGGGAGAACGAACGTTCCCATTTTGGTAAAACTAATAGGAACAAGAAAGGAAGATAGCTTCGGACAGCCGAGAATTGAATTACAAAAGAGTAAAATAAAAACTACATATTTGAAAACTTGTAACTTCTAAAGAAACACCCCTAATATTTGCATATAAAAAATAACCATAATGTTGCAGTTTACAAAGGAGCGATAGAATCGTGATGGTATCGATGGTCCCCCCGAAAAATCGGAAAACATCGATGGAGCCAATATCGATATTTTCACAGCTCTACTCCCAAATCCCATACAAACTAGAGCTGGCAAACTATCGATGGCACTTTCGATAATATCGATGATTAGCAGCCAGCTTGCTCCATCAATGTTTTGAAAACTATCACGATATTATCGCCGTCATATACCCACCACTACTTCTCTTGTATTTTCGCATCTAAGCCGTAACAAAAGTTTTAATAATTTTATTATAATATTTATATTAAACCTTTATGTGTTCTAGATATTCTTTTTATTTTTATTTTACTTTAAAATCATTAAGTTTGACACAAGAAGAAAAAAATGGAAAAATATATAACACACACAAAAACTAAATTTCTCAATTTATTACAATTTTGATCTAATTAAAAAGTATACCCTTATTGTTTTAGCTTTTTCATAAAGGAATATATTACCAAATTTTTTTAATTTGATATTATCGCGTAGTATTGATGGTTTCCGAAAAAAAACTTAAAATACATCGGTGGGATCACTTGTTTGTGATAGTCGTGCAGGAAAGGGTGGAAAATTTTCGCGATACAGGTCTGCGAAGTCAAATTTGTGGTATTTTTCAGCAGTATGATTATTTTTGTGGACCCGAAACTGATAAGAGAAAAAACCTAAAACCATAAAATTATATACAGATTTCTATAGAACTTTACTTCGTATAGTTTTTATATTTTATATGCCAAATGATCTGGCAATAGTTTAGTATTCCAAGGATAATCCAAGCCCATAAGGGGCAGTAGCAGTACGTTTATCAAATGAAAAGGCTCGGCTGGAAAGGATCGGAAGCGACCTATTGGTCGTTGCAGAGCAGGCACTTGGGCCTTCTTCCCCGGCTCCATGATCTTGACGCTATCTTCTTGATCACGTGCGCCCGCCATTCGTTCATCAAGGCGACCAATGATGGCCATTTCATATCCAAGAGGCACACGTTTTAGGCGACGACGAGAAGCCGCATGAACCACCTCATTATTTTCTTACTTCCACAAGGTGCTGCTTCTTATCTGATTTTACTTTGTTGTTGGTGATGTCAACCTCGAAGAACTGCTGGAGATTACATAAGCCCCGGCTCCGATTTCGGTCACTGGCATCTGTGCCGACGCAGAAGCTGCGGCTACTGCTGTTGCGGGCCGTGTCAGAGAAATATAAAGATCGATATATAAGAGCGAAGACAGACAGACAGACAGACAGACAGACAGACAGACAGACAGACAGACAGACAGACAGACAGACAGACAGACAGACAGACAGACAGACAGACAGACAGACAGACAGACAGACAGACAGACAGACAGACAGACAGACAGACAGACAGACAGACAGACAGACAGACAGACAGACAGACAGACAGACAGACAGACAGACAGACAGACAGACAGACAGACAGACAGACAGACAGACAGACAGACAGACAGACAGACAGACAGACAGACAGACAGACAGACAGACAGACAGACAGACAGACAGACAGACAGACAGACAGACAGACAGACAGACAGACAGACAGACAGACAGACAGACAGACAGACAGACAGACAGACAGACAGACAGACAGACAGACAGACAGACAGACAGACAGACAGACAGACAGACAGACAGACAGACAGACAGACAGACAGACAGACAGACAGACAGACAGACAGACAGACAGACAGACAGACAGACAGACAGACAGACAGACAGACAGACAGACAGACAGACAGACAGACAGACAGACAGACAGACAGACAGACAGACAGACAGACAGACAGACAGACAGACAGACAGACAGACAGACAGACAGACAGACAGACAGACAGACAGACAGACAGACAGACAGACAGACAGACAGACAGACAGACAGACAGACAGACAGACAGACAGACAGACAGACAGACAGACAGACAGACAGACAGACAGACAGACAGACAGACAGACAGACAGACAGACAGACAGACAGACAGACAGACAGACAGACAGACAGACAGACAGACAGACAGACAGACAGACAGACAGACAGACAGACAGACAGACAGACAGACAGACAGACAGACAGACAGACAGACAGACAGACAGACAGACAGACAGACAGACAGACAGACAGACAGACAGACAGACAGACAGACAGACAGACAGACAGACAGACAGACAGACAGACAGACAGACAGACAGACAGACAGACAGACAGACAGACAGACAGACAGACAGACAGACAGACATGAAAATGGGCGATCCATACAAATTCACTACTGATTGAGCGAATGATTTCCGGGAGAACGAACGTTCCCATTTTGGTAAAACTAATAGGAACAAGAAAGGAAGATAGCTTCGGACAGCCGAGAATTGAATTACAAAAGAGTAAAATAAAAACTACATATTTGAAAACTTGTAACTTCTAAAGAAACACCCCTAATATTTGCATATAAAAAATAACCATAATGTTGCAGTTTACAAAGGAGCGATAGAATCGTGATGGTATCGATGGTCCCCCCGAAAAATCGGAAAACATCGATGGAGCCAATATCGATATTTTCACAGCTCTACTCCCAAATCCCATACAAACTAGAGCTGGCAAACTATCGATGGCACTTTCGATAATATCGATGATTAGCAGCCAGCTTGCTCCATCAATGTTTTGAAAACTATCACGATATTATCGCCGTCATATACCCACCACTACTTCTCTTGTATTTTCGCATCTAAGCCGTAACAAAAGTTTTAATAATTTTATTATAATATTTATATTAAACCTTTATGTGTTCTAGATATTCTTTTTATTTTTATTTTACTTTAAAATCATTAAGTTTGACACAAGAAGAAAAAAATGGAAAAATATATAACACACACAAAAACTAAATTTCTCAATTTATTACAATTTTGATCTAATTAAAAAGTATACCCTTATTGTTTTAGCTTTTTCATAAAGGAATATATTACCAAATTTTTTTAATTTGATATTATCGCGTAGTATTGATGGTTTCCGAAAAAAAACTTAAAATACATCGGTGGGATCACTTGTTTGTGATAGTCGTGCAGGAAAGGGTGGAAAATTTTCGCGATACAGGTCTGCGAAGTCAAATTTGTGGTATTTTTCAGCAGTATGATTATTTTTGTGGACCCGAAACTGATAAGAGAAAAAACCTAAAACCATAAAATTATATACAGATTTCTATAGAACTTTACTTCGTATAGTTTTTATATTTTATATGCCAAATGATCTGGCAATAGTTTAGTATTCCAAGGATAATCCAAGCCCATAAGGGGCAGTAGCAGTACGTTTATCAAATGAAAAGGCTCGGCTGGAAAGGATCGGAAGCGACCTATTGGTCGTTGCAGAGCAGGCACTTGGGCCTTCTTCCCCGGCTCCATGATCTTGACGCTATCTTCTTGATCACGTGCGCCCGCCATTCGTTCATCAAGGCGACCAATGATGGCCATTTCATATCCAAGAGGCACACGTTTTAGGCGACGACGAGAAGCCGCATGAACCACCTCATTATTTTCTTACTTCCACAAGGTGCTGCTTCTTATCTGATTTTACTTTGTTGTTGGTGATGTCAACCTCGAAGAACTGCTGGAGATTACATAAGCCCCGGCTCCGATTTCGGTCACTGGCATCTGTGCCGACGCAGAAGCTGCGGCTACTGCTGTTGCGGGCCGTGTCAGAGAAATATAAAGATCGATATATAAGAGCGAAGACAGACAGACAGACAGACAGACAGACAGACAGACAGACAGACAGACAGACAGACAGACAGACAGACAGACAGACAGACAGACAGACAGACAGACAGACAGACAGACAGACAGACAGACAGACAGACAGACAGACAGACAGACAGACAGACAGACAGACAGACAGACAGACAGACAGACAGACAGACAGACAGACAGACAGACAGACAGACAGACAGACAGACAGACAGACAGACAGACAGACAGACAGACAGACAGACAGACAGACAGACAGACAGACAGACAGACAGACAGACAGACAGACAGACAGACAGACAGACAGACAGACAGACAGACAGACAGACAGACAGACAGACAGACAGACAGACAGACAGACAGACAGACAGACAGACAGACAGACAGACAGACAGACAGACAGACAGACAGACAGACAGACAGACAGACAGACAGACAGACAGACAGACAGACAGACAGACAGACAGACAGACAGACAGACAGACAGACAGACAGACAGACAGACAGACAGACAGACAGACAGACAGACAGACAGACAGACAGACAGACAGACAGACAGACAGACAGACAGACAGACAGACAGACAGACAGACAGACAGACAGACAGACAGACAGACAGACAGACAGACAGACAGACAGACAGACAGACAGACAGACAGACAGACAGACAGACAGACAGACAGACAGACAGACAGACAGACAGACAGACAGACAGACAGACAGACAGACAGACAGACAGACAGACAGACAGACAGACAGACAGACAGACAGACAGACAGACAGACAGACAGACAGACAGACAGACAGACAGACAGACAGACAGACAGACAGACAGACAGACAGACAGACAGACAGACAGACAGACAGACAGACAGACAGACAGACAGACAGACAGACAGACAGACAGACAGACAGACAGACAGACAGACAGACAGACAGACAGACAGACAGACAGACAGACAGACAGACAGACAGACAGACAGACAGACAGACAGACAGACAGACAGACAGACAGACAGACAGACAGACAGACATGAAAATGGGCGATCCATACAAATTCACTACTGATTGAGCGAATGATTTCCGGGAGAACGAACGTTCCCATTTTGGTAAAACTAATAGGAACAAGAAAGGAAGATAGCTTCGGACAGCCGAGAATTGAATTACAAAAGAGTAAAATAAAAACTACATATTTGAAAACTTGTAACTTCTAAAGAAACACCCCTAATATTTGCATATAAAAAATAACCATAATGTTGCAGTTTACAAAGGAGCGATAGAATCGTGATGGTATCGATGGTCCCCCCGAAAAATCGGAAAACATCGATGGAGCCAATATCGATATTTTCACAGCTCTACTCCCAAATCCCATACAAACTAGAGCTGGCAAACTATCGATGGCACTTTCGATAATATCGATGATTAGCAGCCAGCTTGCTCCATCAATGTTTTGAAAACTATCACGATATTATCGCCGTCATATACCCACCACTACTTCTCTTGTATTTTCGCATCTAAGCCGTAACAAAAGTTTTAATAATTTTATTATAATATTTATATTAAACCTTTATGTGTTCTAGATATTCTTTTTATTTTTATTTTACTTTAAAATCATTAAGTTTGACACAAGAAGAAAAAAATGGAAAAATATATAACACACACAAAAACTAAATTTCTCAATTTATTACAATTTTGATCTAATTAAAAAGTATACCCTTATTGTTTTAGCTTTTTCATAAAGGAATATATTACCAAATTTTTTTAATTTGATATTATCGCGTAGTATTGATGGTTTCCGAAAAAAAACTTAAAATACATCGGTGGGATCACTTGTTTGTGATAGTCGTGCAGGAAAGGGTGGAAAATTTTCGCGATACAGGTCTGCGAAGTCAAATTTGTGGTATTTTTCAGCAGTATGATTATTTTTGTGGACCCGAAACTGATAAGAGAAAAAACCTAAAACCATAAAATTATATACAGATTTCTATAGAACTTTACTTCGTATAGTTTTTATATTTTATATGCCAAATGATCTGGCAATAGTTTAGTATTCCAAGGATAATCCAAGCCCATAAGGGGCAGTAGCAGTACGTTTATCAAATGAAAAGGCTCGGCTGGAAAGGATCGGAAGCGACCTATTGGTCGTTGCAGAGCAGGCACTTGGGCCTTCTTCCCCGGCTCCATGATCTTGACGCTATCTTCTTGATCACGTGCGCCCGCCATTCGTTCATCAAGGCGACCAATGATGGCCATTTCATATCCAAGAGGCACACGTTTTAGGCGACGACGAGAAGCCGCATGAACCACCTCATTATTTTCTTACTTCCACAAGGTGCTGCTTCTTATCTGATTTTACTTTGTTGTTGGTGATGTCAACCTCGAAGAACTGCTGGAGATTACATAAGCCCCGGCTCCGATTTCGGTCACTGGCATCTGTGCCGACGCAGAAGCTGCGGCTACTGCTGTTGCGGGCCGTGTCAGAGAAATATAAAGATCGATATATAAGAGCGAAGACAGACAGACAGACAGACAGACAGACAGACAGACAGACAGACAGACAGACAGACAGACAGACAGACAGACAGACAGACAGACAGACAGACAGACAGACAGACAGACAGACAGACAGACAGACAGACAGACAGACAGACAGACAGACAGACAGACAGACAGACAGACAGACAGACAGACAGACAGACAGACAGACAGACAGACAGACAGACAGACAGACAGACAGACAGACAGACAGACAGACAGACAGACAGACAGACAGACAGACAGACAGACAGACAGACAGACAGACAGACAGACAGACAGAAGACAGACAGACAGACAGACAGACAGACAGACAGACAGACAGACAGACAGACAGACAGACAGACAGACAGACAGACAGACAGACAGACAGACAGACAGACAGACAGACAGACAGACAGACAGACAGACAGACAGACAGACAGACAGACAGACAGACAGACAGACAGACAGACAGACAGACAGACAGACAGACAGACAGACAGACAGACAGACAGACAGACAGACAGACAGACAGACAGACAGACAGACAGACAGACAGACAGACAGACAGACAGAAGATAGCTTCGGACAGCCGAGAATTGAATTACAAAAGAGTAAAATAAAAACTACATATTTGAAAACTTGTAACTTCTAAAGAAACACCCCTAATATTTGCATATAAAAAATAACCATAATGTTGCAGTTTACAAAGGAGCGATAGAATCGTGATGGTATCGATGGTCCCCCCGAAAAATCGGAAAACATCGATGGAGCCAATATCGATATTTTCACAGCTCTACTCCCAAATCCCATACAAACTAGAGCTGGCAAACTATCGATGGCACTTTCGATAATATCGATGATTAGCAGCCAGCTTGCTCCATCAATGTTTTGAAAACTATCACGATATTATCGCCGTCATATACCCACCACTACTTCTCTTGTATTTTCGCATCTAAGCCGTAACAAAAGTTTTAATAATTTTATTATAATATTTATATTAAACCTTTATGTGTTCTAGATATTCTTTTTATTTTTATTTTACTTTAAAATCATTAAGTTTGACACAAGAAGAAAAAAATGGAAAAATATATAACACACACAAAAACTAAATTTCTCAATTTATTACAATTTTGATCTAATTAAAAAGTATACCCTTATTGTTTTAGCTTTTTCATAAAGGAATATATTACCAAATTTTTTTAATTTGATATTATCGCGTAGTATTGATGGTTTCCGAAAAAAAACTTAAAATACATCGGTGGGATCACTTGTTTGTGATAGTCGTGCAGGAAAGGGTGGAAAATTTTCGCGATACAGGTCTGCGAAGTCAAATTTGTGGTATTTTTCAGCAGTATGATTATTTTTGTGGACTCGAAACTGATAAGAGAAAAAACCTAAAACCATAAAATTATATACAGATTTCTATAGAACTTTACTTCGTATAGTTTTTATATTTTATATGCCAAATGATCTGGCAATAGTTTAGTATTCCAAGGATAATCCAAGCCCATAAGGGGCAGTAGCAGTACGTTTATCAAATGAAAAGGCTCGGCTGGAAAGGATCGGAAGCGACCTATTGGTCGTTGCAGAGCAGGCACTTGGGCCTTCTTCCCCGGCTCCATGATCTTGACGCTATCTTCTTGATCACGTGCGCCCGCCATTCGTTCATCAAGGCGACCAATGATGGCCATTTCATATCCAAGAGGCACACGTTTTAGGCGACGACGAGAAGCCGCATGAACCACCTCATTATTTTCTTACTTCCACAAGGTGCTGCTTCTTATCTGATTTTACTTTGTTGTTGGTGATGTCAACCTCGAAGAACTGCTGGAGATTACATAAGCCCCGGCTCCGATTTCGGTCACTGGCATCTGTGCCGACGCAGAAGCTGCGGCTACTGCTGTTGCGGGCCGTGTCAGAGAAATATAAAGATCGATATATAAGAGCGAAGACAGACAGACAGACAGACAGACAGACAGACAGACAGACAGACAGACAGACAGACAGACAGACAGACAGACAGACAGACAGACAGACAGACAGACAGACAGACAGACAGACAGACAGACAGACAGACAGACAGACAGACAGACAGACAGACAGACAGACAGACAGACAGACAGACAGACAGACAGACAGACAGACAGACAGACAGACAGACAGACAGACAGACAGACAGACAGACAGACAGACAGACAGACAGACAGACAGACAGACAGACAGACAGACAGACAGACAGACAGACAGACAGACAGACAGACAGACAGACAGACAGACAGACAGACAGACAGACAGACAGACAGACAGACAGACAGACAGACAGACAGACAGACAGACAGACAGACAGACAGACAGACAGACAGACAGACAGACAGACAGACAGACAGACAGACAGACAGACAGACAGACAGACAGACAGACAGACAGACAGACAGACAGACAGACAGACAGACAGACAGACAGACAGACAGACAGACAGACAGACAGACAGACAGACAGACAGACAGACAGACAGACAGACAGACAGACAGACAGAAGATAGCTTCGGACAGCCGAGAATTGAATTACAAAAGAGTAAAATAAAAACTACATATTTGAAAACTTGTAACTTCTAAAGAAACACCCCTAATATTTGCATATAAAAAATAACCATAATGTTGCAGTTTACAAAGGAGCGATAGAATCGTGATGGTATCGATGGTCCCCCCGAAAAATCGGAAAACATCGATGGAGCCAATATCGATATTTTCACAGCTCTACTCCCAAATCCCATACAAACTAGAGCTGGCAAACTATCGATGGCACTTTCGATAATATCGATGATTAGCAGCCAGCTTGCTCCATCAATGTTTTGAAAACTATCACGATATTATCGCCGTCATATACCCACCACTACTTCTCTTGTATTTTCGCATCTAAGCCGTAACAAAAGTTTTAATAATTTTATTATAATATTTATATTAAACCTTTATGTGTTCTAGATATTCTTTTTATTTTTATTTTACTTTAAAATCATTAAGTTTGACACAAGAAGAAAAAAATGGAAAAATATATAACACACACAAAAACTAAATTTCTCAATTTATTACAATTTTGATCTAATTAAAAAGTATACCCTTATTGTTTTAGCTTTTTCATAAAGGAATATATTACCAAATTTTTTTAATTTGATATTATCGCGTAGTATTGATGGTTTCCGAAAAAAAACTTAAAATACATCGGTGGGATCACTTGTTTGTGATAGTCGTGCAGGAAAGGGTGGAAAATTTTCGCGATACAGGTCTGCGAAGTCAAATTTGTGGTATTTTTCAGCAGTATGATTATTTTTGTGGACCCGAAACTGATAAGAGAAAAAACCTAAAACCATAAAATTATATACAGATTTCTATAGAACTTTACTTCGTATAGTTTTTATATTTTATATGCCAAATGATCTGGCAATAGAACTGCTGGAGATTACATAAGCCCCGGCTCCGATTTCGGTCACTGGCATCTGTGCCGACGCAGAAGCTGCGGCTACTGCTGTCGCGGGCCGTGTCAGAGAAATATAAAGATCGATATATAAGAGCGAAGACAGACAGACAGACAGACAGACAGACAGACAGACAGACAGACAGACAGACAGACAGACAGACAGACAGACAGACAGACAGACAGACAGACAGACAGACAGACAGACAGACAGACAGACAGACAGACAGACAGACAGACAGACAGACAGACAGACAGACAGACAGACAGACAGACAGACAGACAGACAGACAGACAGACAGACAGACAGACAGACAGACAGACAGACAGACAGACAGACAGACAGACAGACAGACAGACAGACAGACAGACAGACAGACAGACAGACAGACAGACAGACAGACAGACAGACAGACAGACAGACAGACAGACAGACAGACAGACAGACAGACAGACAGACAGACAGACAGACAGACAGACAGACAGACAGACAGACAGACAGACAGACAGACAGACAGACAGACAGACAGACAGACAGACAGACAGACAGACAGACAGACAGACAGACAGACAGACAGACAGACAGACAGACAGACAGACAGACAGACAGACAGACAGACAGACAGACAGACAGACAGACAGACAGACAGACAGACAGACAGACAGACAGACAGACAGACAGACAGACAGACAGACAGACAGACAGACAGACAGACAGACAGACAGACAGACAGACAGACAGACAGACAGACAGACAGACAGACAGACAGACAGACAGACAGACAGACAGACAGACAGACAGACAGACAGACAGACAGACAGACAGACAGACAGACAGACAGACAGACAGACAGACAGACAGACAGACAGACAGACAGACAGACAGACAGACAGACAGACAGACAGACAGACAGACAGACAGACAGACAGACAGACAGACAGACAGACAGACAGACAGACAGACAGACAGACAGACAGACAGACAGACAGACAGACAGACAGACAGACAGACAGACAGACAGACAGACAGACAGACAGACAGACAGACAGACAGACAGACAGACAGACAGACAGACAGACAGACAGACAGACAGACAGACAGACAGACAGACAGACAGACAGACAGACAGACAGACAGACAGACAGACAGACAGACAGACAGACAGACAGACAGACAGACAGACAGACAGACAGACAGACAGACAGACAGACAGACAGACAGACAGACAGACAGACAGACAGACAGACAGACAGACAGACAGACAGACAGACAGACAGACAGACAGACAGACAGACAGACAGACAGACAGACAGACAGACAGACAGACAGACAGACAGACAGACAGACAGACAGACAGACAGACAGACAGACAGACAGACAGACAGAAGATAGCTTCGGACAGCCGAGAATTGAATTACAAAAGAGTAAAATAAAAACTACATATTTGAAAACTTGTAACTTCTAAAGAAACACCCCTAATATTTGCATATAAAAAATAACCATAATGTTGCAGTTTACAAAGGAGCGATAGAATCGTGATGGTATCGATGGTCCCCCCGAAAAATCGGAAAACATCGATGGAGCCAATATCGATATTTTCACAGCTCTACTCCCAAATCCCATACAAACTAGAGCTGGCAAACTATCGATGGCACTTTCGATAATATCGATGATTAGCAGCCAGCTTGCTCCATCAATGTTTTGAAAACTATCACGATATTATCGCCGTCATATACCCACCACTACTTCTCTTGTATTTTCGCATCTAAGCCGTAACAAAAGTTTTAATAATTTTATTATAATATTTATATTAAACCTTTATGTGTTCTAGATATTCTTTTTATTTTTATTTTACTTTAAAATCATTAAGTTTGACACAAGAAGAAAAAAATGGAAAAATATATAACACACACAAAAACTAAATTTCTCAATTTATTACAATTTTGATCTAATTAAAAAGTATACCCTTATTGTTTTAGCTTTTTCATAAAGGAATATATTACCAAATTTTTTTAATTTGATATTATCGCGTAGTATTGATGGTTTCCGAAAAAAAACTTAAAATACATCGGTGGGATCACTTGTTTGTGATAGTCGTGCAGGAAAGGGTGGAAAATTTTCGCGATACAGGTCTGCGAAGTCAAATTTGTGGTATTTTTCAGCAGTATGATTATTTTTGTGGACCCGAAACTGATAAGAGAAAAAACCTAAAACCATAAAATTATATACAGATTTCTATAGAACTTTACTTCGTATAGTTTTTATATTTTATATGCCAAATGATCTGGCAATAGTTTAGTATTCCAAGGATAATCCAAGCCCATAAGGGGCAGTAGCAGTACGTTTATCAAATGAAAAGGCTCGGCTGGAAAGGATCGGAAGCGACCTATTGGTCGTTGCAGAGCAGGCACTTGGGCCTTCTTCCCCGGCTCCATGATCTTGACGCTATCTTCTTGATCACGTGCGCCCGCCATTCGTTCATCAAGGCGACCAATGATGGCCATTTCATATCCAAGAGGCACACGTTTTAGGCGACGACGAGAAGCCGCATGAACCACCTCATTATTTTCTTACTTCCACAAGGTGCTGCTTCTTATCTGATTTTACTTTGTTGTTGGTGATGTCAACCTCGAAGAACAACCTGAAGAACAGACAGACAGACAGACAGACAGACAGACAGACAGACAGACAGACAGACAGATAGACAGACAGACAGACAGACAGACAGACAGACAGACAGACAGACAGACAGACAGACAGACAGACAGACAGACAGACAGACAGACAGACAGACAGACAGACAGACAGACAGACAGACAGACAGACAGACAGACAGACAGACAGACAGACAGACAGACAGACAGACAGACAGACAGACAGACAGACAGACAGACAGACAGACAGACAGACAGACAGACAGACAGACAGACAGACAGACAGACAGACAGACAGACAGACAGACAGACAGACAGACAGACAGACAGACAGACAGACAGACAGACAGACAGACAGACAGACAGACAGACAGACAGACAGACAGACAGACAGACAGACAGACAGACAGACAGACAGACAGACAGACAGACAGACAGACAGACAGACAGACAGACAGACAGACAGACAGACAGACAGACAGACAGACAGACAGACAGACAGACAGACAGACAGACAGACAGACAGACAGACAGACAGACAGACAGACAGACAGACAGACAGACAGACAGACAGACAGACAGACAGACAGACAGACAGACAGACAGACAGACAGACAGACAGACAGACAGACAGACAGACAGACAGACAGACAGACAGACAGACAGACAGACAGACAGACAGACAGACAGACAGACAGACAGACAGACAGACAGACAGACAGACAGACAGACAGACAGACAGACAGACAGACAGACAGACAGACAGACAGACAGACAGACAGACAGACAGACAGACAGACAGACAGACAGACAGACAGACAGACAGACAGACAGACAGACAGACAGACAGACAGACAGACAGACAGACAGACAGACAGACAGACAGACAGACAGACAGACAGACAGACAGACAGACAGACAGACAGACAGACAGACAGACAGACAGACAGACAGACAGACAGACAGACAGACAGACAGACAGACAGACAGACAGACAGACAGACAGACAGACAGACAGACAGACAGACAGACAGACAGACAGACAGACAGACAGACAGACAGACAGACAGACAGACAGACAGACAGACAGACAGACAGACAGACAGACAGACAGACAGACAGACAGACAGACAGAAGATAGCTTCGGACAGCCGAGAATTGAATTACAAAAGAGTAAAATAAAAACTACATATTTGAAAACTTGTAACTTCTAAAGAAACACCCCTAATATTTGCATATAAAAAATAACCATAATGTTGCAGTTTACAAAGGAGCGATAGAATCGTGATGGTATCGATGGTCCCCCCGAAAAATCGGAAAACATCGATGGAGCCAATATCGATATTTTCACAGCTCTACTCCCAAATCCCATACAAACTAGAGCTGGCAAACTATCGATGGCACTTTCGATAATATCGATGATTAGCAGCCAGCTTGCTCCATCAATGTTTTGAAAACTATCACGATATTATCGCCGTCATATACCCACCACTACTTCTCTTGTATTTTCGCATCTAAGCCGTAACAAAAGTTTTAATAATTTTATTATAATATTTATATTAAACCTTTATGTGTTCTAGATATTCTTTTTATTTTTATTTTACTTTAAAATCATTAAGTTTGACACAAGAAGAAAAAAATGGAAAAATATATAACACACACAAAAACTAAATTTCTCAATTTATTACAATTTTGATCTAATTAAAAAGTATACCCTTATTGTTTTAGCTTTTTCATAAAGGAATATATTACCAAATTTTTTTAATTTGATATTATCGCGTAGTATTGATGGTTTCCGAAAAAAAACTTAAAATACATCGGTGGGATCACTTGTTTGTGATAGTCGTGCAGGAAAGGGTGGAAAATTTTCGCGATACAGGTCTGCGAAGTCAAATTTGTGGTATTTTTCAGCAGTATGATTATTTTTGTGGACCCGAAACTGATAAGAGAAAAAACCTAAAACCATAAAATTATATACAGATTTCTATAGAACTTTACTTCGTATAGTTTTTATATTTTATATGCCAAATGATCTGGCAATAGTTTAGTATTCCAAGGATAATCCAAGCCCATAAGGGGCAGTAGCAGTACGTTTATCAAATGAAAAGGCTCGGCTGGAAAGGATCGGAAGCGACCTATTGGTCGTTGCAGAGCAGGCACTTGGGCCTTCTTCCCCGGCTCCATGATCTTGACGCTATCTTCTTGATCACGTGCGCCCGCCATTCGTTCATCAAGGCGACCAATGATGGCCATTTCATATCCAAGAGGCACACGTTTTAGGCGACGACGAGAAGCCGCATGAACCACCTCATTATTTTCTTACTTCCACAAGGTGCTGCTTCTTATCTGATTTTACTTTGTTGTTGGTGATGTCAACCTCGAAGAACAACCTCGAAGAACAGACAGGACAGACAGACAGACAGACAGACAGACAGACAGACAGACAGACAGACAGACAGACAGACAGACAGACAGACAGACAGACAGACAGACAGACAGACAGACAGACAGACAGACAGACAGACAGACAGACAGACAGACAGACAGACAGACAGACAGACAGACAGACAGACAGACAGACAGACAGACAGACAGACAGACAGACAGACAGACAGACAGACAGACAGACAGACAGACAGACAGACAGACAGACAGACAGACAGACAGACAGACAGACAGACAGACAGACAGACAGACAGACAGACAGACAGACAGACAGACAGACAGACAGACAGACAGACAGACAGACAGACAGACAGACAGACAGACAGACAGACAGACAGACAGACAGACAGACAGACAGACAGACAGACAGACAGACAGACAGACAGACAGACAGACAGACAGACAGACAGACAGACAGACAGACAGACAGACAGACAGACAGACAGACAGACAGACAGACAGACAGACAGACAGACAGACAGACAGACAGACAGACAGACAGACAGACAGACAGACAGACAGACAGACAGACAGACAGACAGACAGACAGACAGACAGACAGACAGACAGACAGACAGACAGACAGACAGACAGACAGACAGACAGACAGACAGACAGACAGACAGACAGACAGACAGACAGACAGACAGACAGACAGACAGACAGACAGACAGACAGACAGACAGACAGACAGACAGACAGACAGACAGACAGACAGACAGACAGACAGACAGACAGACAGACAGACAGACAGACAGACAGACAGACAGACAGACAGACAGACAGACAGACAGACAGACAGACAGACAGACAGACAGACAGACAGACAGACAGACAGACAGACAGACAGACAGACAGACAGACAGACAGACAGACAGACAGACAGACAGACAGACAGACAGACAGACAGACAGACAGACAGACAGACAGACAGACAGACAGACAGACAGACAGACAGACAGACAGACAGACAGACAGACAGACAGACAGACAGACAGACAGACAGACAGACAGACAGACAGACAGACAGACAGACAGACAGACAGACAGACAGACAGACAGACAGACAGACAGACAGACAGACAGACAGACAGACAGACAGACAGACAGACAGACAGACAGACAGACAGACAGACAGACAGACAGACAGACAGACAGACAGACAGACAGACAGACAGACAGACAGACAGACAGACAGACAGACAGACAGACAGACAGACAGACAGACAGACAGACAGACAGACAGACAGACAGACAGACAGACAGACAGAAGATAGCTTCGGACAGCCGAGAATTGAATTACAAAAGAGTAAAATAAAAACTACATATTTGAAAACTTGTAACTTCTAAAGAAACACCCCTAATATTTGCATATAAAAAATAACCATAATGTTGCAGTTTACAAAGGAGCGATAGAATCGTGATGGTATCGATGGTCCCCCCGAAAAATCGGAAAACATCGATGGAGCCAATATCGATATTTTCACAGCTCTACTCCCAAATCCCATACAAACTAGAGCTGGCAAACTATCGATGGCACTTTCGATAATATCGATGATTAGCAGCCAGCTTGCTCCATCAATGTTTTGAAAACTATCACGATATTATCGCCGTCATATACCCACCACTACTTCTCTTGTATTTTCGCATCTAAGCCGTAACAAAAGTTTTAATAATTTTATTATAATATTTATATTAAACCTTTATGTGTTCTAGATATTCTTTTTATTTTTATTTTACTTTAAAATCATTAAGTTTGACACAAGAAGAAAAAAATGGAAAAATATATAACACACACAAAAACTAAATTTCTCAATTTATTACAATTTTGATCTAATTAAAAAGTATACCCTTATTGTTTTAGCTTTTTCATAAAGGAATATATTACCAAATTTTTTTAATTTGATATTATCGCGTAGTATTGATGGTTTCCGAAAAAAAACTTAAAATACATCGGTGGGATCACTTGTTTGTGATAGTCGTGCAGGAAAGGGTGGAAAATTTTCGCGATACAGGTCTGCGAAGTCAAATTTGTGGTATTTTTCAGCAGTATGATTATTTTTGTGGACCCGAAACTGATAAGAGAAAAAACCTAAAACCATAAAATTATATACAGATTTCTATAGAACTTTACTTCGTATAGTTTTTATATTTTATATGCCAAATGATCTGGCAATAGTTTAGTATTCCAAGGATAATCCAAGCCCATAAGGGGCAGTAGCAGTACGTTTATCAAATGAAAAGGCTCGGCTGGAAAGGATCGGAAGCGACCTATTGGTCGTTGCAGAGCAGGCACTTGGGCCTTCTTCCCCGGCTCCATGATCTTGACGCTATCTTCTTGATCACGTGCGCCCGCCATTCGTTCATCAAGGCGACCAATGATGGCCATTTCATATCCAAGAGGCACACGTTTTAGGCGACGACGAGAAGCCGCATGAACCACCTCATTATTTTCTTACTTCCACAAGGTGCTGCTTCTTATCTGATTTTACTTTGTTGTTGGTGATGTCAACCTCGAAGAACAGACAGACAGACAGACAGACAGACAGACAGACAGACAGACAGACAGACAGACAGACAGACAGACAGACAGACAGACAGACAGACAGACAGACAGACAGACAGACAGACAGACAGACAGACAGACAGACAGACAGACAGACAGACAGACAGACAGACAGACAGACAGACAGACAGACAGACAGACAGACAGACAGACAGACAGACAGACAGACAGACAGACAGACAGACAGACAGACAGACAGACAGACAGACAGACAGACAGACAGACAGACAGACAGACAGACAGACAGACAGACAGACAGACAGACAGACAGACAGACAGACAGACAGACAGACAGACAGACAGACAGACAGACAGACAGACAGACAGACAGACAGACAGACAGACAGACAGACAGACAGACAGACAGACAGACAGACAGACAGACAGACAGACAGACAGACAGACAGACAGACAGACAGACAGACAGACAGACAGACAGACAGACAGACAGACAGACAGACAGACAGACAGACAGACAGACAGACAGACAGACAGACAGACAGACAGACAGACAGACAGACAGACAGACAGACAGACAGACAGACAGACAGACAGACAGACAGACAGACAGACAGACAGACAGACAGACAGACAGACAGACAGACAGACAGACAGACAGACAGACAGACAGACAGACAGACAGACAGACAGACAGACAGACAGACAGACAGACAGACAGACAGACAGACAGACAGACAGACAGACAGACAGACAGACAGACAGACAGACAGACAGACAGACAGACAGACAGACAGACAGACAGACAGACAGACAGACAGACAGACAGACAGACAGACAGACAGACAGACAGACAGACAGACAGACAGACAGACAGACAGACAGACAGACAGACAGACAGACAGACAGACAGACAGACAGACAGACAGACAGACAGACAGACAGACAGACAGACAGACAGACAGACAGACAGACAGACAGACAGACAGACAGACAGACAGACAGACAGACAGACAGACAGACAGACAGACAGAAGATAGCTTCGGACAGCCGAGAATTGAATTACAAAAGAGTAAAATAAAAACTACATATTTGAAAACTTGTAACTTCTAAAGAAACACCCCTAATATTTGCATATAAAAAATAACCATAATGTTGCAGTTTACAAAGGAGCGATAGAATCGTGATGGTATCGATGGTCCCCCCGAAAAATCGGAAAACATCGATGGAGCCAATATCGATATTTTCACAGCTCTACTCCCAAATCCCATACAAACTAGAGCTGGCAAACTATCGATGGCACTTTCGATAATATCGATGATTAGCAGCCAGCTTGCTCCATCAATGTTTTGAAAACTATCACGATATTATCGCCGTCATATACCCACCACTACTTCTCTTGTATTTTCGCATCTAAGCCGTAACAAAAGTTTTAATAATTTTATTATAATATTTATATTAAACCTTTATGTGTTCTAGATATTCTTTTTATTTTTATTTTACTTTAAAATCATTAAGTTTGACACAAGAAGAAAAAAATGGAAAAATATATAACACACACAAAAACTAAATTTCTCAATTTATTACAATTTTGATCTAATTAAAAAGTATACCCTTATTGTTTTAGCTTTTTCATAAAGGAATATATTACCAAATTTTTTTAATTTGATATTATCGCGTAGTATTGATGGTTTCCGAAAAAAAACTTAAAATACATCGGTGGGATCACTTGTTTGTGATAGTCGTGCAGGAAAGGGTGGAAAATTTTCGCGATACAGGTCTGCGAAGTCAAATTTGTGGTATTTTTCAGCAGTATGATTATTTTTGTGGACCCGAAACTGATAAGAGAAAAAACCTAAAACCATAAAATTATATACAGATTTCTATAGAACTTTACTTCGTATAGTTTTTATATTTTATATGCCAAATGATCTGGCAATAGTTTAGTATTCCAAGGATAATCCAAGCCCATAAGGGGCAGTAGCAGTACGTTTATCAAATGAAAAGGCTCGGCTGGAAAGGATCGGAAGCGACCTATTGGTCGTTGCAGAGCAGGCACTTGGGCCTTCTTCCCCGGCTCCATGATCTTGACGCTATCTTCTTGATCACGTGCGCCCGCCATTCGTTCATCAAGGCGACCAATGATGGCCATTTCATATCCAAGAGGCACACGTTTTAGGCGACGACGAGAAGCCGCATGAACCACCTCATTATTTTCTTACTTCCACAAGGTGCTGCTTCTTATCTGATTTTACTTTGTTGTTGGTGATGTCAACCTCGAAGAACAACCTCGAAGAACAGACAGACAGACAGACAGACAGACAGACAGACAGACAGACAGACAGACAGACAGACAGACAGACAGACAGACAGACAGACAGACAGACAGACAGACAGACAGACAGACAGACAGACAGACAGACAGACAGACAGACAGACAGACAGACAGACAGACAGACAGACAGACAGACAGACAGACAGACAGACAGACAGACAGACAGACAGACAGACAGACAGACAGACAGACAGACAGACAGACAGACAGACAGACAGACAGACAGACAGACAGACAGACAGACAGACAGACAGACAGACAGACAGACAGACAGACAGACAGACAGACAGACAGACAGACAGACAGACAGACAGACAGACAGACAGACAGACAGACAGACAGACAGACAGACAGACAGACAGACAGACAGACAGACAGACAGACAGACAGACAGACAGACAGACAGACAGACAGACAGACAGACAGACAGACAGACAGACAGACAGACAGACAGACAGACAGACAGACAGACAGACAGACAGACAGACAGACAGACAGACAGACAGACAGAAGAAGACAGACAGACAGACAGACAGACAGACAGACAGACAGACAGACAGACAGACAGACAGACAGAAGAAGAAGACAGACAGACAGACAGACAGACAGACAGACAGACAGACAGACAGACAGACAGACAGACAGACAGACAGACAGACAGACAGACAGACAGACAGACAGACAGACAGACAGACAGACAGACAGACAGACAGACAGACAGACAGACAGACAGACAGACAGACAGACAGACAGACAGACAGACAGACAGACAGACAGACAGACAGACAGACAGACAGACAGACAGACAGACAGACAGACAGACAGACAGACAGAAGATAGCTTCGGACAGCCGAGAATTGAATTACAAAAGAGTAAAATAAAAACTACATATTTGAAAACTTGTAACTTCTAAAGAAACACCCCTAATATTTGCATATAAAAAATAACCATAATGTTGCAGTTTACAAAGGAGCGATAGAATCGTGATGGTATCGATGGTCCCCCCGAAAAATCGGAAAACATCGATGGAGCCAATATCGATATTTTCACAGCTCTACTCCCAAATCCCATACAAACTAGAGCTGGCAAACTATCGATGGCACTTTCGATAATATCGATGATTAGCAGCCAGCTTGCTCCATCAATGTTTTGAAAACTATCACGATATTATCGCCGTCATATACCCACCACTACTTCTCTTGTATTTTCGCATCTAAGCCGTAACAAAAGTTTTAATAATTTTATTATAATATTTATATTAAACCTTTATGTGTTCTAGATATTCTTTTTATTTTTATTTTACTTTAAAATCATTAAGTTTGACACAAGAAGAAAAAAATGGAAAAATATATAACACACACAAAAACTAAATTTCTCAATTTATTACAATTTTGATCTAATTAAAAAGTATACCCTTATTGTTTTAGCTTTTTCATAAAGGAATATATTACCAAATTTTTTTAATTTGATATTATCGCGTAGTATTGATGGTTTCCGAAAAAAAACTTAAAATACATCGGTGGGATCACTTGTTTGTGATAGTCGTGCAGGAAAGGGTGGAAAATTTTCGCGATACAGGTCTGCGAAGTCAAATTTGTGGTATTTTTCAGCAGTATGATTATTTTTGTGGACCCGAAACTGATAAGAGAAAAAACCTAAAACCATAAAATTATATACAGATTTCTATAGAACTTTACTTCGTATAGTTTTTATATTTTATATGCAAAATGATCTGGCAATAGTTTAGTATTCCAAGGATAATCCAAGCCCATAAGGGGCAGTAGCAGTACGTTTATCAAATGAAAAGGCTCGGCTGGAAAGGATCGGAAGCGACCTATTGGTCGTTGCAGAGCAGGCACTTGGGCCTTCTTCCCCGGCTCCATGATCTTGACGCTATCTTCTTGATCACGTGCGCCCGCCATTCGTTCATCAAGGCGACCAATGATGGCCATTTCATATCCAAGAGGCACACGTTTTAGGCGACGACGAGAAGCCGCATGAACCACCTCATTATTTTCTTACTTCCACAAGGTGCTGCTTCTTATCTGATTTTACTTTGTTGTTGGTGATGTCAACCTCGAAGAACAACCTCGAAGAAACAGACAGACAGACAGACAGACAGACAGACAGACAGACAGACAGACAGACAGACAGACAGACAGACAGACAGACAGACAGACAGACAGACAGACAGACAGACAGACAGACAGACAGACAGACAGACAGACAGACAGACAGACAGACAGACAGACAGACAGACAGACAGACAGACAGACAGACAGACAGACAGACAGACAGACAGACAGACAGACAGACAGACAGACAGACAGACAGACAGACAGACAGACAGACAGACAGACAGACAGACAGACAGACAGACAGACAGACAGACAGACAGACAGACAGACAGACAGACAGACAGACAGACAGACAGACAGACAGACAGACAGACAGACAGACAGACAGACAGACAGACAGACAGACAGACAGACAGACAGACAGACAGACAGACAGACAGACAGACAGACAGACAGACAGACAGACAGACAGACAGACAGACAGACAGACAGACAGACAGACAGACAGACAGACAGACAGACAGACAGACAGACAGACAGACAGACAGACAGACAGACAGACAGACAGACAGACAGACAGACAGACAGACAGACAGACAGACAGACAGACAGACAGACAGACAGACAGACAGACAGACAGACAGACAGACAGACAGACAGACAGACAGACAGACAGACAGACAGACAGACAGACAGACAGACAGACAGACAGAAGACAGACAGACAGACAGACAGACAGACAGACAGACAGACAGACAGACAGACAGACAGACAGACAGACAGACAGACAGACAGACAGACAGACAGACAGACAGACAGACAGACAGAAGACAGACAGACAGACAGACAGACAGACAGACAGACAGACAGACAGACAGACAGACAGACAGACAGACAGACAGACAGACAGACAGACAGACAGACAGACAGACAGACAGACAGACAGACAGACAGACAGACAGACAGACAGACAGACAGACAGACAGACAGAAGATAGCTTCGGACAGCCGAGAATTGAATTACAAAAGAGTAAAATAAAAACTACATATTTGAAAACTTGTAACTTCTAAAGAAACACCCCTAATATTTGCATATAAAAAATAACCATAATGTTGCAGTTTACAAAGGAGCGATAGAATCGTGATGGTATCGATGGTCCCCCCGAAAAATCGGAAAACATCGATGGAGCCAATATCGATATTTTCACAGCTCTACTCCCAAATCCCATACAAACTAGAGCTGGCAAACTATCGATGGCACTTTCGATAATATCGATGATTAGCAGCCAGCTTGCTCCATCAATGTTTTGAAAACTATCACGATATTATCGCCGTCATATACCCACCACTACTTCTCTTGTATTTTCGCATCTAAGCCGTAACAAAAGTTTTAATAATTTTATTATAATATTTATATTAAACCTTTATGTGTTCTAGATATTCTTTTTATTTTTATTTTACTTTAAAATCATTAAGTTTGACACAAGAAGAAAAAAATGGAAAAATATATAACACACACAAAAACTAAATTTCTCAATTTATTACAATTTTGATCTAATTAAAAAGTATACCCTTATTGTTTTAGCTTTTTCATAAAGGAATATATTACCAAATTTTTTTAATTTGATATTATCGCGTAGTATTGATGGTTTCCGAAAAAAAACTTAAAATACATCGGTGGGATCACTTGTTTGTGATAGTCGTGCAGGAAAGGGTGGAAAATTTTCGCGATACAGGTCTGCGAAGTCAAATTTGTGGTATTTTTCAGCAGTATGATTATTTTTGTGGACCCGAAACTGATAAGAGAAAAAACCTAAAACCATAAAATTATATACAGATTTCTATAGAACTTTACTTCGTATAGTTTTTATATTTTATATGCCAAATGATCTGGCAATAGTTTAGTATTCCAAGGATAATCCAAGCCCATAAGGGGCAGTAGCAGTACGTTTATCAAATGAAAAGGCTCGGCTGGAAAGGATCGGAAGCGACCTATTGGTCGTTGCAGAGCAGGCACTTGGGCCTTCTTCCCCGGCTCCATGATCTTGACGCTATCTTCTTGATCACGTGCGCCCGCCATTCGTTCATCAAGGCGACCAATGATGGCCATTTCATATCCAAGAGGCACACGTTTTAGGCGACGACGAGAAGCCGCATGAACCACCTCATTATTTTCTTACTTCCACAAGGTGCTGCTTCTTATCTGATTTTACTTTGTTGTTGGTGATGTCAACCTCGAAGAACAACCTCGAAGAACAGACAGACAGACAGACAGACAGACAGACAGACAGACAGACAGACAGACAGACAGACAGACAGACAGACAGACAGACAGACAGACAGACAGACAGACAGACAGACAGACAGACAGACAGACAGACAGATAGACAGACAGAAGACAGACAGACAGACAGACAGACAGACAGACAGACAGACAGACAGACAGACAGACAGACAGACAGACAGACAGACAGACAGACAGACAGACAGACAGACAGACAGACAGACAGACAGACAGACAGACAGACAGACAGACAGACAGACAGACAGACAGACAGACAGACAGACAGACAGACAGACAGACAGACAGACAGACAGACAGACAGACAGACAGACAGACAGACAGACAGACAGACAGACAGACAGACAGACAGACAGACAGACAGACAGACAGACAGACAGACAGACAGACAGACAGACAGACAGACAGACAGACAGACAGACAGACAGACAGACAGACAGACAGACAGACAGACAGACAGACAGACAGACAGACAGACAGACAGACAGACAGACAGACAGACAGACAGACAGACAGACAGACAGACAGACAGACAGACAGACAGACAGACAGACAGACAGACAGACAGACAGACAGACAGACAGACAGACAGACAGACAGACAGACAGACAGACAGACAGACAGACAGACAGACAGACAGGCAGACAGACAGACAGACAGACAGACAGACAGACAGACAGACAGACAGACAGATAGACAGACAGACAGACAGACAGACAGACAGACAGACAGACAGACAGACAGACAGACAGACAGACAGACAGACAGACAGACAGACAGACAGACAGACAGACAGACAGACAGACAGACAGACAGACAGACAGACAGACAGACAGACAGACAGACAGACAGACAGACAGACAGACAGACAGACAGACAGACAGACAGACAGACAGACAGACAGACAGACAGACAGACAGACAGACAGACAGACAGACAGACAGACAGACAGACAGACAGACAGACAGACAGACAGACAGACAGACAGACAGACAGACAGACAGACAGACAGACAGACAGACAGACAGACAGACAGACAGACAGACAGACAGACAGACAGACAGACAGACAGACAGACAGACAGACAGACAGACAGACAGACAGACAGACAGACAGACAGACAGACAGACAGACAGACAGACAGACAGACAGACAGACAGACAGACAGACAGACAGACAGACAGACAGACAGACAGACAGACAGACAGACAGACAGACAGACAGACAGACAGACAGACAGACAGACAGACAGACAGACAGACAGACAGACAGACAGACAGACAGACAGACAGACAGACAGACAGACATGAAAATGGGCGGTCCATACAAATTCACTACTGATTGAGCGAATGATTTCCGGGAGAACGAACGTTCCCATTTTGGTAAAACTAATAGGAACAAGAAAGGAAGATAGCTTCGGACAGCCGAGAATTGAATTACAAAAGAGTAAAATAAAAACTACATATTTGAAAACTTGTAACTTCTAAAGAAACACCCCTAATATTTGCATATAAAAAATAACCATAATGTTGCAGTTTACAAAGGAGCGATAGGAGCCAGCTTGCTCCATCAATGTTTTGAAAACTATCACGATATTATCGCCGTCATATACCCACCACTACTTCTCTTGTATTTTCGCATCTAAGCCGTAACAAAAGTTTTAATAATTTTATTATAATATTTATATTAAACCTTTATGTGTTCTAGATATTCTTTTTATTTTTATTTTACTTTAAAATCATTAAGTTTGACACAAGAAGAAAAAAATGGAAAAATATATAACACACACAAAAACTAAATTTCTCAATTTATTACAATTTTGATCTAATTAAAAAGTATACCCTTATTGTTTTAGCTTTTTCATAAAGGAATATATTACCAAATTTTTTTAATTTGATATTATCGCGTAGTATTGATGGTTTCCGAAAAAAAACTTAAAATACATCGGTGGGATCACTTGTTTGTGATAGTCGTGCAGGAAAGGGTGGAAAATTTTCGCGATACAGGTCTGCGAAGTCAAATTTGTGGTATTTTTCAGCAGTATGATTATTTTTGTGGACCCGAAACTGATAAGAGAAAAAACCTAAAACCATAAAATTATATACAGATTTCTATAGAACTTTACTTCGTATAGTTTTTATATTTTATATGCCAAATGATCTGGCAATAGTTTAGTATTCCAAGGATAATCCAAGCCCATAAGGGGCAGTAGCAGTACGTTTATCAAATGAAAAGGCTCGGCTGGAAAGGATCGGAAGCGACCTATTGGTCGTTGCAGAGCAGGCACTTGGGCCTTCTTCCCCGGCTCCATGATCTTGACGCTATCTTCTTGATCACGTGCGCCCGCCATTCGTTCATCAAGGCGACCAATGATGGCCATTTCATATCCAAGAGGCACACGTTTTAGGCGACGACGAGAAGCCGCATGAACCACCTCATTATTTTCTTACTTCCACAAGGTGCTGCTTCTTATCTGATTTTACTTTGTTGGTGGTGATGTCAACCTCGAAGAACTGCTGGAGATGGCACCTCTCCCCTCTTCTTGCGCACAATATCCTCGTGGGAGTTTACATAAGCCCCGGTTCCGATTTCGTTCACTGGCATCTGTGCCGCCGCAGAAGATGCGGCTACTGCTGTTGCGGGCCGTGTCAGAGAAATATTAAGATAGATATATAAGAGCGACTTCTGCAGCAGATACTTTTGCTTTCTGTTTTCTGGACTCCCAGAATCTCCACCAAATGTTGATAATAGATGCTCATCATTGCAAAAAATTTTTCCTCATATATTTAAGCTGCTCTGTTGCTCAAAAACAAATTATTTAAATTCATTGTTTACTTGAGCTTGCAAATGACACTAGCAGAACAGCTGTTTTCAGACACGTTTGCCAATGGAAACACCTCACTTTTGTCTATCGCGTAGCCAATCAAAAAATCACAAAAATCCAAAAAAAAAAACCGCATTGTGGAAAAATGGCTTTAAGGCGTTCATCGGAATTCCCCCGCTAAATCTGGTATTTTTTTGCGTATTTATTTACTTTTTGCTTATGCGGTTAATCCACGACATTGTTCGACTCATTCATAAGAACATTCATTAGAGGCTTAGAAAGGGACAAATGGGTGTACATTTACTGTGATTAGTTTGAATAAGATTGCATGGTCACTTCATATTTAAACGTTAAATTTAAAATTCGAAATTAAAATAACTTTAACTGGTTAACTCGTTACGGTTCAAAGCTGTAAAATTAATCGATGGCCATGAAAGCACGATTTTAAAATGTTTTGGGGAGTACAAAGTACATATTAATAATAAGGGGCTATATTCAAATAGGAACAATACATATATTATTTCAGCGGCCTAATTACTCCGTTGTAACTAAAAAAAAACAGCTCACACCTCAAAATTAAGACATTAATGAGTCTATACATTTATATAATATTGTCTTTGTAGAAACTACTGCCGGATATAAATACCTGTAGTTTAATGCTCACTCTATCGGTGCAGATCCAGGGATTCGAGATTATGCGAGCCTATTTAAAATTTTGTTTTTAAGTTGTCAAAAATCAAAACGCCTACTTCCTACAAAGTTACAACAAATTTTCTTATATTTGTTTGATTATTCCTATGGGACCCTTAAGACATAGTGGTCCGATCCGGCTCGCTCCGACATATGTACTACCTGCAATAGAAAGAAGACTTTTGGGAAAGTTTCAGACAGACAGACAGACAGACAGACAGACAGACAGACAGACAGACAGACAGACAGACAGACAGACAGACAGACAGACAGACAGACAGACAGACAGACAGACAGACAGACAGACAGACAGACAGACAGACAGACAGACAGACAGACAGACAGACAGACAGACAGACAGACAGACAGACAGACAGACAGACAGACAGACAGACAGACAGACAGACAGACAGACAGACAGACAGACAGACAGACAGACAGACAGACAGACAGACAGACAGACAGACAGACAGACAGACAGACAGACAGACAGACAGACAGACAGACAGACAGACAGACAGACAGACAGACAGACAGACAGACAGACAGACAGACAGACAGACAGACAGACAGACAGACAGACAGACAGACAGACAGACAGACAGACAGACAGACAGACAGACAGACAGACAGACAGACAGACAGACAGACAGACAGACAGACAGACAGACAGACAGACAGACAGACAGACAGACAGACAGACAGACAGACAGACAGACAGACAGACAGACAGACAGACAGACAGACAGACAGACAGACAGACAGACAGACAGACAGACAGACAGACAGACAGACAGACAGACAGACAGACAGACAGACAGACAGACAGACAGACAGACAGACAGACAGACAGACAGACAGACAGACAGACAGACAGACAGACAGACAGACAGACAGACAGACAGACAGACAGACAGACAGACAGACAGACAGACAGACAGACAGACAGACAGACAGACAGACAGACAGACAGACAGACAGACAGACAGACAGACAGACAGACAGACAGACAGACAGACAGACAGACAGACAGACAGACAGACAGACAGACAGATAGACAGACAGACAGACAGACAGACAGACAGACAGACAGACAGACAGACAGACAGACAGACAGACAGACAGACAGACAGACAGACAGACAGACAGACAGACAGACAGACAGACAGACAGACAGACAGACAGACAGACAGACAGACAGACAGACAGACAGACAGACAGACAGACAGACAGACAGACAGACAGACAGACAGACAAATGAAAATGGGCGGTCCATACAAATTCACTACTGATTGAGCGAATGATTTCCGGGAGAACGAACGTTCCCATTTTGGTAAAACTAATAGGAACAAGAAAGGAAGATAGCTTCGGACAGCCGAGAATTGAATTACAAAAGAGTAAAATAAAAACTACATATTTGAAAACTTGTAACTTCTAAAGAAACACCCCTAATATTTGCATATAAAAAATAACCATAATGTTGCAGTTTACAAAGGAGCGATAGGAGCCAGCTTGCTCCATCAATGTTTTGAAAACTATCACGATATTATCGCCGTCATATACCCACCACTACTTCTCTTGTATTTTCGCATCTAAGCCGTAACAAAAGTTTTAATAATTTTATTATAATATTTATATTAAACCTTTATGTGTTCTAGATATTCTTTTTATTTTTATTTTACTTTAAAATCATTAAGTTTGACACAAGAAGAAAAAAATGGAAAAATATATAACACACACAAAAACTAAATTTCTCAATTTATTACAATTTTGATCTAATTAAAAAGTATACCCTTATTGTTTTAGCTTTTTCATAAAGGAATATATTACCAAATTTTTTTAATTTGATATTATCGCGTAGTATTGATGGTTTCCGAAAAAAAACTTAAAATACATCGGTGGGATCACTTGTTTGTGATAGTCGTGCAGGAAAGGGTGGAAAATTTTCGCGATACAGGTCTGCGAAGTCAAATTTGTGGTATTTTTCAGCAGTATGATTATTTTTGTGGACCCGAAACTGATAAGAGAAAAAACCTAAAACCATAAAATTATATACAGATTTCTATAGAACTTTACTTCGTATAGTTTTTATATTTTATATGCCAAATGATCTGGCAATAGTTTAGTATTCCAAGGATAATCCAAGCCCATAAGGGGCAGTAGCAGTACGTTTATCAAATGAAAAGGCTCGGCTGGAAAGGATCGGAAGCGACCTATTGGTCGTTGCAGAGCAGGCACTTGGGCCTTCTTCCCCGGCTCCATGATCTTGACGCTATCTTCTTGATCACGTGCGCCCGCCATTCGTTCATCAAGGCGACCAATGATGGCCATTTCATATCCAAGAGGCACACGTTTTAGGCGACGACGAGAAGCCGCATGAACCACCTCATTATTTTCTTACTTCCACAAGGTGCTGCTTCTTATCTGATTTTACTTTGTTGGTGGTGATGTCAACCTCGAAGAACTGCTGGAGATGGCACCTCTCCCCTCTTCTTGCGCACAATATCCTCGTGGGAGTTTACATAAGCCCCGGTTCCGATTTCGTTCACTGGCATCTGTGCCGCCGCAGAAGATGCGGCTACTGCTGTTGCGGGCCGTGTCAGAGAAATATTAAGATAGATATATAAGAGCGACTTCTGCAGCAGATACTTTTGCTTTCTGTTTTCTGGACTCCCAGAATCTCCACCAAATGTTGATAATAGATGCTCATCATTGCAAAAAATTTTTCCTCATATATTTAAGCTGCTCTGTTGCTCAAAAACAAATTATTTAAATTCATTGTTTACTTGAGCTTGCAAATGACACTAGCAGAACAGCTGTTTTCAGACACGTTTGCCAATGGAAACACCTCACTTTTGTCTATCGCGTAGCCAATCAAAAAATCACAAAAATCCAAAAAAAAAAAACCGCATTGTGGAAAAATGGCTTTAAGGCGTTCATCGGAATTCCCCCGCTAAATCTGGTATTTTTTTGCGTATTTATTTACTTTTTGCTTATGCGGTTAATCCACGACATTGTTCGACTCATTCATAAGAACATTCATTAGAGGCTTAGAAAGGGACAAATGGGTGTACATTTACTGTGATTAGTTTGAATAAGATTGCATGGTCACTTCATATTTAAACGTTAAATTTAAAATTCGAAATTAAAATAACTTTAACTGGTTAACTCGTTACGGTTCAAAGCTGTAAAATTAATCGATGGCCATGAAAGCACGATTTTAAAATGTTTTGGGGAGTACAAAGTACATATTAATAATAAGGGGCTATATTCAAATAGGAACAATACATATATTATTTCAGCGGCCTAATTACTCCGTTGTAACTAAAAAAAAACAGCTCACACCTCAAAATTAAGACATTAATGAGTCTATACATTTATATAATATTGTCTTTGTAGAAACTACTGCCGGATATAAATACCTGTAGTTTAATGCTCACTCTATCGGTGCAGATCCAGGGATTCGAGATTATGCGAGCCTATTTAAAATTTTGTTTTTAAGTTGTCAAAAATCAAAACGCCTACTTCCTACAAAGTTACAACAAATTTTCTTATATTTGTTTGATTATTCCTATGGGACCCTTAAGACATAGTGGTCCGATCCGGCTCGCTCCGACATATGTACTACCTGCAATAGAAAGAAGACTTTTGGGAAAGTTTCATCGCGATAGCTTTAAAACTGAGAGACTAGTCTTGGATCAAGAATATATATACTTTATGTGGTCGGAAACGTCTCCTTCACTGAGGACTTTGTCTACGTTGCAGAAAGGCTAAACATAGCTCTAGAAGGCAAAACAGACGACAAGAGAAGGGCATTGTCAGACTATTCTGACGCCTATCAATACCAATGAAAACCACACCAGAGCAAACGGAGACAGCCAGGACAAGCCGTATAGAGGCCACCAATCACCACTCAGAGGCCACGGGAGAGTACACACATCACAGACCCCCATAGAGGCCTGTCGAAAATATGGCGGGTCCGGACACTGGGAAGCTGGCTGTCGAAACCAGCGCTTGTTGTTCTGCTGGATTTGCAGCAAAGTAGGTGTCAGGGGCTAGAGTGCTGCCAACGAGCCGGTAATGGCCAGCGATCTCAGCCGCAGCGAGGCGAGATGGGATCGCAAAGTGCTACCTCTCCAAACTAACTGGCAAGCTGATTGAGATGGAGCAGCAGTTGTCCGCAGCGGTAACAATTGGTGGAGGCACGTATAAAGCCACAATCGACACCGGCGCAACAGCGAGCTTCATAAGCGAGGAACTGGCGGACAACCTGGCTGAACTCGGAAAGATCACAAGGGCAAGACGGCAAGTTAGGTTGGCAGACGGAAGATGCGGCGCAATCAACGCTGGATTCATTGGTGCTGGGTTGGAACTTTCTAACACAAGTAGGAACCGAGATAAAATGCGCTGGACACGAAATCATAATACCGGCCAGGGATCGTAACAATGGGCGGCTCGAGGGAAATAACTGTTCCCGGAGACCCTATATAAGGCCGCCGGGCGCTGGCAGCTGGATCAGTCAATCACGAAGAGTTAATCTATCAAGATCAGTCCAGATTTCAAAGTGAACAAGTCAGCCAGTACAGTGAACTACAAGTGAGCAACAACAAGTCGAGCCGCCGGAAGCTTCGCCGTGGGAGCCTACAAGGAGCAAGATCGGTTCTTCGAGACGTTTGGGATTGGATCACCAGGAATCTCTGAATTGAGACACAGGTAGCTGAGGTCCAGAGGGCATCACACGGCTAGGTCAAGGCGATCCGTTTCATTTCTGTCTCAACTAAGTCCTCGCAGTGAGAGAGATCAGTGTTTGAGCGGAGTAAGCCTGCGACAAGAAATCGTGAGCTCGGGGAGAAACTTATCTAGGTCAAGTGTGTTTTGCCCTAGCAGGTCCTGTCGCGATCATCCAGAAGTCCCGGAGCGGCGTGGTCTCGGTTGAGCGTTTGTGGTCTCGAGTGGAGAACTCCAGAAGAGCCCTACGATTTTGAATCGTGTAGTCCCGTATCGGCGTACGACCAAGATCCCGAGTACCAGAAGCCACGCTACGTCCAGCCGCGCAATCAGCATATCCAGGAGCAGAGCGAAGGACGTCGTCAGATCGAGCTACGAGAAAACGTCACGGACGATAAGCCAAAGGGTGAAGCTGGGGCGGAACTAGGCGTAGAAGCGAAGTGAAGCGCTTGGCAATATCCCTGCGTAACTTGGACTGGGACAGGTGGTAGCAGATCGGTGGAAATCGCGGCCTCTGTTCACCCCAGTCTGAGAACGGTGACGCTTCCCTAAACCGGCGCCGCTGATCTGGCGAGTCCAAGGCGCTACAAGTAGACGTCGAATCTACGCATCAGAGATGCGTTCAGGGCGCTTTAAGGATCTTCAGGGAACTTCGGGGGTCGCCGCTGGAGCTACAGAACTCGACCACCGATCAAACGAGGCGAGCAAGCATCAGTTCGTTACATCTGTCGCCCAAAACGTGATTGTCCCAGCAGTGAAAGCGACTTAAAGCAGAATGGGGAAGAAGTGGATTTACCGCCTAAAGACAGAGGACTTTGTCTACGTTGCAAAGAGGCTAAACATAGCTCTAGAAGGAAAAACAGACAAAAGAAGGTCATTGTCAGACTACTATTCTGACCAATCACCACTCAGAGGCCACGGAAGAGAAGCCACAATCGACACCGGCGCAACAGCGAGCTTCATAAGCGAGGAACTGGCGGAAAACCTGGCTGAACTCGGAAAGATCACAAGGGCAAGACGGCAAGTTAGGTACTCGCACTCCTTTGAGTAACGGGTATCTGATAGTGGGGGCACCCGGCTATAGCGTTCTCTCTTGCTTTTAACCACCCCGTGAAGAATTAATGAAGCAACATGAGGATAATTATTTTTTTCGGAAATCACGTGTATTCCGGCATACAGAATTTTTTTTTAAGTTTTAAATTCTCTTAAAAAATAGTTATTAAGATATTCCACGTTGCATTCCAAATATTAAAATAACTCAAACGAGTATCAAGTGCTGCATAAATATAAAATAAAAGCTTAATTAGAGATAAAAACAAGATCATTCAGATCATTCCTATTCATTTACAAAAATATTAAATTTAAATTATCTTGCAAATTATATGTTACAATAATCCACATTTTAGCTGCTTTCGTATTACTTTGGCTTTATTTTTTGGTCCTTCCTATGGCAGCTATATAATATAGCCGTCCGAATTTTGTTAAATTTTATTCGAAATTTTGAAATGTTAAAGAAAAGCCATATCCCAGAGAAGAAAAGAATCTAATAAAAATCAACAAAGATATAATTTTTTTCCTATTGATTTCCATTTAATTTTATTCGAAATTCAGAAATATTTAAAAAATAGTATTCCCAAAGGTAAGAAGGTAGAAGGTAATATTTCAAAAAAACACCAAAGCTAGAATTTTTTTACGTTTTTTTTGTCGATCCTTCCTATGGGAGCTATAAGATATAGTTGTCCGATCCGGTCGGTTCCGGCATATATACTACCTGCAATAGAAAGAAGACTTTTGGGAAAGTTTGGGCCCTCTAGCTTTAAAACTGAGAGACTAGTTTGCGTAGAAACAGACGGACGGACAGACGGGCATGGCTAGATCGACTCGTCTTGTCATGCTGATCAAGAATATATATACTTTATGGGGTCGGAAACGTCTCCTTCACTGCGTTGCAAACTTCTGACTGAAATCATAATACCCTCTGCAAGGGTATACAAAAATTTAAAACGGGTCGTTATATTTCAATCATCTATCGAAAAAAAAAGTTTTGATTGATTCTGAGATTTGACCACAAGAAAATCGAAAAATAGGAAAAAAAGGAAATTTTTTTAAATCCTTTTAAAGGAGACCGTTTTCCTGGCCAAATTCGTGACTATTGCATATATAAAGATATATAAAGCACCTAAGCTTTCATTTTAACATTCTTGTATTTAATAAAAAATGTAAAATTGATTTGGTACAATTTTTCGATTTCTTGAATATGTTAAAGCGACAGCAGCCTGTGATGTCCTCTCACATAAAAATTTAAATATTTGCGAAATAAAAAAACCGCTTACACTTAAAATTAAGACATTTATTCGTCTATAAATGTATATAAAATTAGCTTATAGCAATTACTGCCGGATATAATAAAAAACAATTACATATGTACTTTGTACAGCCCAAAACGTGTTAAAAATGTCTGATTGTGTATTTGTGTATTTTATATACTTCAACCTTAATGATTAAGGGCCGGTTTTTCGAGTGCCGACTAACATTTCTCGAACAGGATCATTGATCAGGATCTCTAGCCGGGCTTCCTACTAGTGTTGGGTAAAAACTGTTCATTTGGGTAAACATGTTCACATGCTCCTTTTTTCTTAATGAGTCAACTCACTCAGTTTGCTTACTTGATCACTTGCTCACTTGCTCACTGGTTCACATGTTCACTTGTTCACTTGCTCACTTGTTCACTTGTTCGCTAGCTCACATGTTCTGTCCTTAAATTTCTCACTGGCTCTGAGAAAACAGCTGCTTGACTGTAAAACCGTTTGCAAAATGCATCCAAATAGTAAAATAAAAATACTTTTTGAGCCAAAAACAGCAAAAGATCAACTTAGCAAGTGATCTAAAAATATCAAATAAGAGAGCAAAACTGAATTAATGAACAAAAAAGAGCAAGTAAGACAGTAAAACTGAGCAAGTGAATAAAAAGGAGCAAGTGAGCATAAATGAACAAGTGAACAATAAAGAACAAGTTCGAAGGAACATGTTCACTCACTCAGTTTAGTGAGCAGTTCTTGTTTGTTCACTCACTCATGAGTAGGGATGTCGAAAATATATAAAAATATCAATATTTCGATTTTTTTTAGCGAAAAAATAAATATTTTTATCGTGATATTTTTTTTTTAATAATTATCAGGTATCATCGATTTTTTTGCTTATTTTTTTTACACTTTTCATCGGGACAAGAATAAATACATATGTGAAAGATGACAGTCGCTAAAATGCCAAGTGCAACATTTGTGATAGAAACATAAAAACTAGTAAAAATAGCTCCAACCTGCGATCGCATTTAAAAAACAAACACCATGACGCGTATATTAAGTGCTTAAACAAAGAAAGTAAAAAGAGCGCATATGCATATGTATGTATGTGTGTAGTACAGCATAGAATTCAGAATGCAAGAAAACGCGGTAAAAAAAAATGCGCGGGAAATAGCGGCATTTTTACATACTATGTATATTTTAATGTTTAGTGGTTATTGCTTTTGCAGCTTAAAATTAAACAACAAAAAAATTAAACACAAATATATTATATATGATATATCAAATATCATTTGGATTTTTTGTTTCAATAAAATATATCATCGATACGATATTTTTAAATATTTCGACATCCCTACTCATGGGCAACCCAACACTACCCCTGCAGTTCCCGAATTCAGCCCGAGCGCTAAAATAGCACTGAGTCGACTGCGACGTCGGCAGAGCGTCTGCAGAATCGACTCTCTCACCAACCCCCTCTCTCTCAATCACGCTCTCCCAAATTTCTCTCTCTGAAAATCATAGAAAAACGAGACAAAATGTCGATCTTCGCCTGTCTCGCTCTGCAAGCTGGGCAAACGCGATCGTGGCAAAGGGAAGAGAACAACAAGAGAGATTGCGATTGATCTTGTTTTTCTCGCTCAGTATTCTTTTTCAACTGCGTTTTAACTTTTAAAGGTATAGCATTGCTGTTATTAGTTATTTTAGAGTTTAAACAAATGTGCTTTAATTAAGAATTCATTTTTAGGTAAGTAATTGTCAAGTGTATTGTCTTATCTTAATTACAGTAGCTTTTAATTTTTATATTGTCCTTTATTTTTAATATTTTTAGATCAAGCTGATGGTAAACAGTTCTTATAAAATATCTTTTCAGGTGAAATCATTTTGTCCTACAGCCCAGAAGAATGTTATTCTTGTACTAACTAGGTACTAAGTAGGTTTTATCGTTCTTGCCTCGTGTTATAATATAAAAACAAATATTTTCCAAATTCAGATCCCATTGGTCAGGTGGAGCCTACAGAGCCTCCGGAGAGAGTGCGAAAATGCGTGAATAATCTCCATGCGCGAAAAGGCAGCTCACCAAGACTCCGGAAGCTGAGAACCTGCCGAAGACCCCTACAAGTCACCGTAGTTTGTAAAAATCTATTAATTTAATCTAATAATAAACCCATTGATAAAAGCAATGAAATTCAACAAATTTTCAATGAAAATGGGCGATGAATATAAGTGATAATTAGGCGATGAAAAAGCGCTGAATTTGGTGATGAATTAGGCGATGAAAAATGGTAATGAACAGGTGCTAAATCAGCGCCAGTTTCTGGCAGTGATGAGCCCCTAGGACATGCCCATGTTAAAATCATCGCTATTTTTCATATAAATTCACTAGTGATTGAGCGGTTAGTGCTCAATTTTTGGCAATGATTCACAGCTAAAAAGGTGATGAATGGAACTTCAGAGACGGCTTAAGGCGTTAGCTACCTATTTGCCTCTCGCTTACTCCTATTTCTAGATCGCAGTTTTCGTCGATGTTAGTACTAGGCTTAATGCTAAGAGAGTATTCTGGGTAGAACTGTACTCGATAAATGCTGAAAGACGCTTACAGCCACACTGAACCTAGTTTGTTCTTTCATTATCTTGTAGAGGTGCAGAAACATCGATGTTTTCCAAATTATATTATAAAATATAATTTTTTGATCGTATAAACATAGTTTATTTACTAAGGAAAATAAATAAACGCAAATATTTTATCTTTGCAATGCATACATCTAATTCAGAGTCAGCACACACATACAATGACATTTTGTTTTATATTTGTGTGAGTAAATTGCACGGGGCAGCTCAACAGTGTGCGTGTGCAGACCGCAATTTTACAGTATACGTGTGGGCAAAGGGTGAGCAGAACAAAACCCTATGCTCACTTAATAGGACGCTGCCGACCGCTGATCTAATTCAATCAATCTAATAATATGTAACATTCATATTCCAAAACTTTTCGAAGTATGCCCACATTATAATAACATGATTAAATTCATGGTAGTACAATAATAATAGGGTATTTCCAGTAATGCTATAGACAATTTTCTATGCGGGATGTTAAAAAAAAACATATTTAACATCTTTAATTGATCAAATAAAAACATCTCTCATTCGGCACGCTGAAATAGAAAATGCCTGTGAAGAAGAAAAAGGTTGGAATACCTTGCTAGGGCGGAAAATTTTAGAAAGTGTATTTGATGACGAGTGTAGTAATTTTTCGTCACAAATGTTTATATCAGAACTTTTGTATGTTGAAGGTGCGATCGTCACTAGTTTTTTTCCTCGTTAAGAGGTGTTTTTATTTGATATACTAGAAGTCGCTTTCGCAAACTCTCCTGGTGCGCTTCGTCCACTGAATGAAACAAGAGAGAACGCTATAGTCGGGTGCCCCGACTATCAGATACCCGTTACTCAGCCAAAGTGAGTGCGAGGGAGATGGAGATAGAAAATTTTTAATCTGGCATAATCTGGTCCGATTTGAAAAATTTCTTCTACATTTCGATAGGTATTGATAAACACAATAAAACTGCTTACTTACTTTTCCAAAATCTTTAAAGGTGTGCGCGCCAGACACAGACACACACACACATAAAATCGTTTAAGGCGATTGTAGGCGTTAGAGGGGGCGTGGCGCTCGTCTGAAATAAACTTGCGCTGCGTAGGAAGCCCAAGAATTTGTGTTGTTAATCCCAAATTTCTAGCTTTGATAGTTTCCGAGATCTCAGCGTTCATACGGACGGACAGACGGACATGGCTAGATCGACTCGGCTAGTGACCCTGATCAAGAATATATACTCTTTTACTCTACGAGTAACGGGTATAACAAAAAAAAAAACGATTTTTTTTAACTCTGGTTCGAACACGAATCCGGCTCCTGCCCATCAATGATAAGGTTTGAACACCGAATGTAACAATTTACAAACCTTTAGCGTGCTTTCTTTTTTGAACAGTGATGGTTGTATAAACATCGATGGCCCAAAAAAACATCGATGTTTTGAAAGATTGGAAAAACATCGATGCATCGATGTTACTGCACCTCTATTATTTTGTTGCTTGGGTGGGTTGTCGGCCCGATAACAATTGCCATTGAACATTTATTGGAATAGGGTAAATAGCTTACACAACAAGTGCGTGCTATTCAGTGGGTGCAAAATTGTGTCGTGGAACTAATCCAAATAGTAGAAAGTACAAGGAAACGAAACATATAGAGTGTGTTTAGGAATAGATGGTCAAAAATCAGTCGATTACTTGGCTTGCAATCAAAATCCTGATCAAATGTCTACAACCGAAGTTAAGCTATCGCGGCTACTGATCCTAGCGCAAAAGTTTAACAACTTCTACCTTACAGGTAAGAAAAAAAAGGAGGTTTGGCCAGAATGTGTCGAATTCCCAGTAACAAACTCTATTGATTTGTTTGTTTGTTTACTTACATATGTATGTGCAATGCTGTGCTGTGCAATGCTGTGCATACATATGTGTCTATTTATGCGACTCTTCATGTTTCGCAGCATGTACAATTATTAATATACATATTTCTATTAGATATTAATAGCACATTATAGCAGTACAATTTGAACGGAAACTTCATATGTATGTGTGAAGTGTTTGTACACTTTTTTGGACATTGGAATTTAATGCTTATATGTACATATATTCCTGCTTTTAATGCCAAGTTCTTGTGCAAGATAATTTTATGTGCAAATTTACGTATGTGTGTTCATTATACAACCATGCATATGTATGTGGCGTACATACAAAAAAATGTGTATGTACCGATTTATACATACATACAGTGGCGGACAAAAGTCTACATACGACCCCCTTTTTGGGAGTTTACCCACTCCTATTGCTTTTACGGAAAAGGTAATGATGCAGTTTTGTTCTAAATGCTATTAATATACAAAAACCAACATTTTATTCTTATTCATAAATAACTTTTTTAGTTACAACCAAAAAACTTAAACAAGGCAGTGACAAAAGTGTACATACGATTTTTTACATATAACTTTCGAAATTTTCGATCCAAAATTTCCCAAACCTGCTCTATAATTTGCATGTCCAGGCCTTTTGGTGGTGAAAACAATTGCCGGGGACCATTAATCAGCAGCCAATTCTTCGGGATATGCGGCGTATGCTTAGTGTCGTTATGCTGTTGTAGAATCCAGATGGTTCCGAGGCATTATTTGTCCACAGTTGCTTTCAAATTATGTTCAAATATGGTCTAATATTGAGAACGAACTATAATACCCTCGACCAACACCGAATTTCCAACTCCCGAGGCTTCAACTGTTCCCCACACCATGACTTTTCCACCATACTCCCATTACAGTACTAATTTGGACCGTAAAGCACTTCGGTGGGAGTGCCATGATGTGGGGAACAGTTGAAGCCTCGGGAGTTGGAAATTCGGTCTTGGTCGAGGGTATTATGGTTCGTTCTCAATATTAGACCATATTTGAACATAATTTGAAAGCAACTGTGGACAAATAATGCCTCGGAACCATCTGGATTCTACTACAGAATAACGACCCTAAGCATACGCCGCATATCCCGAAGAATTGGCTGCTGATTAATGGTCCCCGGCAATTGTTTTCACCACCAAAAGGCCTGGACATGCAAATTATAGAGCAGGTTTGGGAAATTTTGGATCGAAAATTTCGAAAGTTCTATGTAAAAAATCGTATGTACACTTTTGTCACTGCCTTTTTTAAGTTTTTTGGTTGTAACTAAAAAGTTATTTATGAATAAGAATAAAATGTTGGTTTTTGTATATTAATAGCATTTAGAACAAAACTGCATAATTACTTTTTCCGTAAAAGCAATAGGAGTGGGTAAACTCCCAAAAAGGGGGTCGTATGTAGACTTTTGTCCGCCACTGTATGTGCAATGTACACTTGTATGGAGAATGATTTTATGAAAATTAAGCTATATTATTGTAATTATGGAGAAGTATATGTACATTAGGGTGGACTTTTTTAAGGTCGATTGAGCTCAGCATCTGAAAAGGTAGGTTTCTGTGTCCAAAAAATGTACATATGTGAAAACAGAATTATTTTATTTTAACGTTTATGCGGTGCGCAATGGCCCTAAAGTTTCAGTAAAATAACTTGTACGAATCGTAATACATATATTTCTTCCTTCCTTAACTTGTCAACTTTTTTGTTCCGTTCGAATAAAACAGTCAAGTAGAAGTATATTTCATACCTATAAAACAGTCGGACGTAGCCTAGCGTGTAGAGCTTCTGTCTCCGAACAAAAAGGACCGAGTTCGATCCCCGACCCGCCATTTTTTTTTTCTGTGAACCACACTAAAATAGAGATTCTATATTATAATTTTGAAGATTAACTGAAAATTTTGCGTTCGCCAATAAAAGTTATGGTGAAAGAAATGGTGACTATTATTTTAAGTTGTTTAAGTCTCCCAGGGACTTGAATTTTATCAACGACTTATCTCGGGAAAGCGATTTAGATACTTTTTAAAACACTGTCAAAGTATAAAATCAAGTTTACAGCATCTAGATGAATCTGAAATATGCGAATATGAAATATACCTTAAAGCCGTTGCGCACCGCCTGAAACTAATTATTTTTTATACAAAATAAGTCCACCCTAATGTACATATGTATGTACAATGTACATATGTATGTTGTATGTGCATTGTACATTAATGTTTGAACATTCGTACATATTTTTTTATTTTGAAGCGAGAAGTCGGCACAGTTACGTGAGGGGTCAACAAACAAACAAAAAACATAAAAAGTGCAATACAATGTGTACATTGTACTTAAAAAATTATACATGAAACGCAAAACGCGAGATATCGATACATACAGTGGCGGACAAAAGTCTATATACGACCCCCTTTTTGGGAGTTTACCCTCTCCTATTGCTTTTAAGGAAAAAGTAATTATGCAGTTTTGTTCTAAATGTTATTAATATACAAAAACCAAAATTTTATTCGTATTCATAAATAACTCTTTAAGTTACAACCAAAAAACTTAAAAAAGGCAGTGACAAAAGTGTACATACGATTTTATACATTGAACTTTCGAAATTTTCGCTCCAAAATTACTATAATTTGTATGTCCAGGCCTTTTGGTGGTGAAAACAATTGCCGGGGACCATAAAACAGCAGCCAATTCTGCAGGATATGCGCCGCATGCTTAGTGTCGTTATCCTGTTGTAGGATCCAGATGGTTCCGAGGCATTATTTGTCCATAGATGCTTTCAAATTATGTATGTGCCGGGGACCATAAAACAGCAGCCAATTCTTCAGGATATGCGCCGTATGCTTAGGGTCGTTATCCTGTTGTAGGATTTAGATGGTTCCGAGGCATTATTTGTCCACAGATGCTTTCAAATTATGTTCAAATATGGTCTAATATTGAGAACGAACCATAATACCCTCGACCAACACCGAATTTCCAACTCCCGAGGCTTAAAGATATACATAGCTCTCCAACAACACATATGATAATTTTGGTTAAGATTTACGATTTAAGATTTTCGCAGTTGAAAAAATTATTGTCTCCAATTCTAATTTTAATAAATTGAAGCAATACTATTGCCCTTAAGTGGACGGACACTCATATTATAAGTCTAAGAACATTTTTGAAAGGAATGAAAATTTTAGGCTGGATTTTATTTTATCGGTCCTTCAAAACACATCCTGTTGATCTTGGCCTTGCTACCTCCTTCTACCTTTTCGCCTTTGTTAATTGTCCCTTTATTTTTGTTAATCGAAGACTAAATTTAAAAACTATCTAAACCGCGTTCCGTTTACTTCTTTTAAAGATGTTACTTCTTGATAATTAATTAATTACCTAAGAATAAAGCCAAGGTAATTTATGCACATAAATAACGAAAAGGTAAATAATAACCAAATACTCTTGGCGATTTTGCTACCACAGTAGACAACTCTTATAAAGGAAACAAATATGTATGAGAAGCAATGTAAAAAAATTTATTGGATATTAGCCGCATTTTAGAATTTTTATTTCTGTTATCATTCATTTTTCACCTTAATTATAATTATATTAATAACGACAGGAAGACAGGTGAAAGGGGGTGCCGTGAATCAAAATGTTTAAACATTTCCATTTGTTTAAACAATTTGAGGCACGGTGTAAGGAAGAGCAAGAGAATCAATTTATTTGATTATTTAGTGTTCTTTTAATATTTTCAATGCGATTTGAATTTTAAAACACAAAAATCTGTAAGAAAATGTTTTAAATCTGTTGCGGAATGTAAATGAAATATTCTTTTAGCAAAAGGATATCAGTGCTATCATGAATTTGAGTCTAAACGAATCTCACTTCCTTAGTCAGCTGCAATGCGCTCACACACGTACACACGCACATATCTAGTGGATGTGTGTAAAATACGCATTTTTTTGCTAATACATATTTAGTGCGTGTGTGTGTACGCAGCGGAGCGAATTAATGTTTTTTTTTTTTTGTTTTTTACAAATCCACAGTTTGTCAATAACTCAACGTTTGAAAACTAATAGATAGTTTGGAAACATTTCGTCTTAGCTGATCGGGTTCTTGGATTTAAAAAATTAAAATAACTTTAAGGAAAACTTCGACTGTATATCTGTTTCCAAATTCGAAAGCTGATCGGAGCAGCATGATTTTGCATACAGGAAAATCTTTTTTTAAAATTTAACGTTTAGCTTAAAAAAATGGTGCAAAAGAATCGATTTTCGATATAATCGATTTTTCAACCGCGCATTTTAAATCTGCTGTGACTGTGGAATTTTCACCTTTCTTTTCCTTGCGCGGTCACACTTAAATTCCCCTTGCGCGGTCACACTTAAAGTGCGACAGGATGACATACACACATACATGTACGACTTTATGCAAAGTGCGCCAGCAGAACATACATACATACATATATGAAAATATTGGGGACTTGGTAAAGGAGGCTGAATTTCCAAAAAATGTAAATGCAGTTATTTGCGGGTATGCCATAATTATTCACCGAATTAATGTAATTTTTTTGGATTTTTATGTCAATCCGTTCTGGGTGGAATTTGCTACTAGACATTTTTTATTATTCCTCCTTTATTAATATAGAGAAGACGACAGGAAGACAGGTGGAAGGGGATGATGTGAATCAAATTGTTTAAACATTTCCATTTGTTTAAACAATATGAGGCGAGTGTAAGAAAGAGCAAGAGAATCAATTGATTTGCTTATTTAGTTGTTTTTGAATATTTTCAATGCGATTTAAATTTTAAAACACAAAAATCTGTAAGAAAATGTTTTAAATCTGTTGCGGAATGTAAATGAAATATTCTTTTAGCAAAAGGATATCAGTGTTATCATGAATTTGAGTCTAAACGAATCTCAATTCCTTAGTCAGCTGCAATGGGCACACACACGTACACACGCTCATATCTAGTGGTTGTGTGTGCGAAGCAGCATGATTTTGCAGACAGGGAAATCTTTTTTAAAATTTAACGTTTGGCTAAAAAAAAATGGTGCAAAAGAATCGATTTTCGATATAATCGATATTTTAACCGCGCATTTTAAATCTGCTGAGACTGTGGAATTTTCATCTTAACTTATCACACTTAAAGTGCGACAGGATGACATACAGACATACATGTACGACTTTATGCAAAGTGCGCCAGCAGAACATAAATACATACATATGTGGAGGCCGTGACGTCAGAAGGCAAAACAAAATTTGAAAATATTGGGGACTTGGTAAAGGAGGCTGAATTTCCAAAAAATTTAAATGCAGTTATTTGCGAGATTATGAACATCACAGTAAAATTACAAAAGAAAGAATTAAAAAAAAACAAGAGAGAACGCTGTAGTCGAGTACTTCGACTATTAGATACCCGTTACTCAGATAAAGGGAGTGGGTCGGAAATGCTTCCTTCTCCCTGTTACATACTTTTGCACGAATACAACATACCCTTTTACTCTACGAGTAACGGGTATAAAAATGGTTTTGTGCATAACTTTATTGCATATACATAAATAGTGTTGAGAGGGCGTTTATTCTACTTCAAAATACCTTTAATATGAGGTAAAGCACAAGTCTGTAGCTTAAGTAAGTAATGGGCTTACCAAATTTAGTCACTTATAGCTGGTTTTCCCGCTAAACTAGCGAGTTTTTCCAAAAGTGGTAGAACTAATGTTTCTTATATCGAGCTGTTTAACACTAAAATTTCCACGATCTTAAGCCAACGTTTTGGGACAAACAGACAAACTCACAAACTGACAAACAGAATTAAATTTTCATTTTGGGAAGAAGAAGGAAATCTTATTTCTCTATAACTTTTGAACGGAGCATCGGATTTTATCATATGACCCCTCATTCGACGCGTATTTGCAATTGGAAACCAACTAAAACAATGCGAGGAGGCATTTATCACCACCGGCCCCAACAGCTCCAAAATTCGAAATATTCTTTTTTTACTTTCTTTGCTCTCTCTCCCAAGCCAATTGATTTTCTTTATGTCTTGGTATGCAATCCTGTTAGTTTTTGCGTTACCTTTCGATTGGTGTATCACTCATTATGATCGGACCATCACAGCAGATTTTCAATTCAGCGGCTATATATAGTAGTCGCCTTCGCACACTCTCCTTGTGCGCTTCGTCACTACATGGACTGCCTTCCATAGTGATTTGTCTCAAACTTTTTGTACATGTACTATAAAACGTCAAATTTCAAAAGGTACCCTCTCATTGAAAATCTGTATCTCCGGTTGTAGTAATCCGATTGACTTCGTGTCTTTTGCATTAATTCCTCTAAAACCGTTAAATTTGTTTTTATACTTGTTACTCGTAGAGAAACTACAAAAGCAGCGCAAGTTTGTTTCAGCCAAGGGCCACGCCACCTCTAACGCCCAAATCGCCTAACGCCCGCAATTAAACAATTTTAAATGGTGTCTGGCGCCGACACCTTTAAAGATTTCGGAAAAGTATAAATGCAATTTTATTGCGTTTATCAATACCTATCGAAATGTAGAAAAAAATTTTCAATCGGACCATTCGTTATGCCCGATCAAAGTTTTATATCTCCATCTCCCTCGCACTCCCTCCAGCTGAGTAAAGGGTATCTGATAATCGAGGCACCCGACTATAGCGTTCTCTCTGGTTTGAAAACAAAATTCCCCCATTTCTCGTCGTAGTTAACACCAATTTGAGTTATCAAAATTAAAGCGGTAAAAGTTGAGAATTCTGAAAAGCTCTGATTCCCGAATTAAATTCCCGGCAAATTTCCTGCCACGCATTTTCTCTCAATTACCTGGACTTTTCGCTATTTCCCGAGCTTTTAATCGTCAGGCTTATATATTCGTTGCCCTTAGTTCTCGGTCAGTGCATCATTCTCCGTTAGCATTGCGTTGAGCACCGCCACCCGTAAACACATAAAGACAGCGCAGCCCGTTCTTTTCACTTCTTTTTCGTCGTTTTCGTTTTCGATCGCTGGAACGGCGCAAGTGTTGCTGGTGCCAAAACGCTTGCTCGTTTTTTTTTGTGTTCAAGCTCGGCGTGTGCTTCCCTACACTACATGCGTTCGGCATATGTAGTAGACAGCACCACGATCTCGAAGCCAGTTTTCTTCTTATGTAGTCTGCCCCACAATAGTGAAGGAGTGACTCCAGACTCGGATGCTGGTACTTACTAACATAAAGTAGTAGGCAGCAAAAGGCCAGCTAGAGCCTTGGGTTGCCCCTTGGTCCTAGGCCTGCGCTCACCAAGTTATGGGAAACCTAGTGTATAGAAAAATTCGGTTTCGTGCACTTCTAGCATTGCTCTGTGCTAAGCTCGTCGGATTGTCGTGGGATCTTTCTTGTCTTTTCTATAATGCGCGCTGTACTACGTGAAAAAGTTTTAAGTGCACTAAGCGGTATCTAAAAGGCTCAAACAAAATGGGTGTAAACGGACTTCAGATAAGCGGACGGGCGTTGATGGCAAAAGCAGATCAAGAAATATAGAGAGTTAGGGTGGCTCGATGTTATTCGCCCCCTTTCTGTTCCCTCCCTACCATGATAACACGTGAGATATTGTTGACGGATATCCCTTATTCAACGTTTATTCATTGATTACATTTTTAATTTATATAGCTCCAGCATTGGGTGTTCAATCACGAACCTTGTTATACCCGTTACTTGTAGAGTAAAAGGGTATATTGTGCTCGTGCAAAAATATGTATCAGCTAGAAGGAAGCATTTCCGAACCTATAAAGTATAACGCCCACAATCGCCTTAAACGATTTTATGTGTGTGTCTGTCTGTGTCAGGCGCGGACACCTTTTTCAAATCTGACCATTCGGGGCACCCGACTATAGCATTCTCTCTTGTTTTACAAATCTATTCAAACATTGTTGAAATATCTACTGTCATTAACACAAGATCATTAAATTCAATCATAATATCGATATAACTTAAATTCTTTCTTTTCAATATCAAATTCAATTCAAATTACAAATAATAGCTACACTGACTCATAACCTTCCGTTTAATATGCTCACACAATAATACTATTTAAAATATATAGGTAAATGTCAGGAAATCAATATAGTGGTAACAAAATCTCACTTACGCAAAACTGCGGCGATGCAGGTTCGTTGGGCCCATCGATGACGGGATGCTTTTTAGACAAACATATTAATTAATTGATTAATTGCGTGGCGTACACGGGTTGTCATTGTCAGAAAATTACAGAAAAATACTACTAAATGAATACAAAGGTACGCTACATAAGCAAGAACCGAGAATTTACTTTACGATAGCGTGAAGCTTGACTTCTATAATAGTCAAGCACAAGTCTAGCAAACGCCACAGCGAGGTCTGTTCTGCTGGTGTCGTCCTTTAAATCATTTGCCTTTTGCTAGGCTTCTCCGATCGGCAAGACGGATGTGGCCAGTACGGTCGAAGTGCCGAGTTTCTGCGTTACAAATCGTCCTTCAAAATAGATGCTCTATGGGCTAGCTAGAGCTAAGAATCTCGATGACGCTGGTGGGGCGATGTAGGCGTGTAGCTGGTGTCAAATCCGGAAGCTGTTCATTTCCTTATATTCTTACTCGATCACCTTCCAGAAGATCGCTCGATGGTCAAGCCAGAGCTGTGTGTTTACATGCCGCGCGTGGCGCTGATTGGTAAGGTAATGTTGCACTCAATCATTGATCCGAAGTACAGTAATCCTCCAAGTTGCCGCTCTATGGCGTAGCCAGAGCTGGACAGGTCGATGCCGCGCGTGGCGCTAGTTGGTGAGGTTACGTACTCCTTTAAGTCGTCATTCAGGTGGATGGCATTCGATTTAAGATGGTTTTGATGGACCAGAGATTTGCGTAGTTAGTGGGCAAACTGAAGCCTCGGTCACCTTCCAAATTACGGGCGCCTTTATGGACCGTAGCTGCGCTCGGCAAGGCACGTGTCCGCAGGTGGCAAATTCTCCCAAATTCTCGTCTTGGCCGATCGAATTGGGGACGGCAAGATCACGCCGAGCTGGCGTTAATGTGGCCGGCCGGCTTTGACGGAATCTCCTTTTTCTTTTCCCTAATACAAAAAAGTACATAATACTTTTTACACTGCCTGTAAGCTGAAAATTCGTGTCTATATTTATGCGGGTATTCCACTACATTGTTCGGCTCATTCATTAGACCAAATTTTTCTCAGCCTATAAAATTTTACGTAGGTGCGAGCAAGACAGATATATGTCGGCTGCAATCAGCAATAAATCAGAAAAATTGTAAAAACCGATGGACATTTTTTTTTTTTTTGAGGTATTTATACCCGTTACTCGTAGAGTAAAAGGGTATATTGTATTCGTGCAAAAGTATGTAACAGGGAGAAGGAAGCTTTTCCGACCCTATAAAGTATATATATTCTTGATCAGGATCACTAGCCGAGTCGAACTAGCCATGTCCGTCTGTCCGTCTGTCCGTCCGTGTGAACGCTGAGATCTCGGAAACTATAAAAGCTAGAGGATTGGCATTTTGCATGCATATTCTTGGAGTTCCTACGCAGCGCAAGTTTATTTCAAAATGGTGCCACGCCCCCTCTAACGCCCTCAATCGCCCTACACCATTTTTTGAAAGGTGTCTGGCGCCCACACCATTAAAGATTTTGGAAAACTAAAAATGCAGTTTTATTGTGACTATCAATACCTATCGAAATGTAGAAGAAATTTTTCAAATCGGACCATTCGTTAAAAAGTTATGCCTGATCAAAGATTTTATATATCTATCTCCCTCGCACTCCCTTAGCTGAGTAACGGGTATCTGATAGTCGGGGCACCCGACTATAGCGTTCTCTCTTGTTTTAAATACATCCATACGGTATTACTTGGAGCGATGAGCAATGAGCAAAATTGAATCTAAAAAGTAGAATTTTGCTCATCTATTAGAACCACTGTCAAATGGATTCAACCACAAAGAAGAATTTGATGCTGATTAGCAGTTTTGAAACTTTTTGCGGCCCACATGAAGATAAAACAAGAGAGAACGCTATAGTCGGGTGCCACGACTATCAGATACCCGTTACTCAGCTAAAGGGAGTGTGAGGGAGATGGATATATAAAACTTTGATCGAGCACAACTTTTTAACGAATGGTCCGATTTGAAAAATTTCTTCTACATTTCGATAGGTATTGATAAACTCAAAAAAACTGCATTTTTATTTTTCCAAAATCATTAATGGTGTGGGCGCCAGACACAGACACACACACACACATATAATCATTTAAGGCGATTGTGGGCGTTAGAGGGGGCGTGGCCATCGTCTGAAACAAACTTGCGCTGCGTAGGAAGCCCAAGAATATGTGTGGGTAATCCCAACTTTCTAGCTTTTGTAGTTTCCGAGATCTCAGCGTTCATACAGGCAGACAGTTACTCTACGAGTAACGGGTATAAAAAAAGAAAATAGGTAGATAAATGTGGTAAGCGGGCCTGGCTGTTACGCCGCGACCAAGAAGGTATGTAAATAAAAACAATTTATTTGTTTCATATAATATTATTTCCAGGGTTTTCGCATAAACTTCTTCCGGAGATCTTTGATGAAGACTCCAGGATTTATATCACTGTGCTTCGGATGACGCCGCACCAATTCCAAACTATTTTGGAGCTAGTGCAGCCCCTGATCAAAAAGCAAGACACACCTATGAGAAGCTGTATTGGACCAACAGAACGTTTGCAGGTAACCCTACGCTATTTAGCCACAGGGGAAACTCAAACGTCCCTGCAGTTCCCGTTTCGGATCCACCAAACCACGATTTCGAAAATGTTGAAGGAAACGATCCCTGCTATTTTCAAGGTTCTCAACAAGAAATATCTTTCCTTTCCATCAACCACATCCGAATGGAAAAACATAGCGGAGGAGTTTTACAATCAGTGGGGATTTCCGAACTGCATAGGTGCCATCGATGGAAAACACTGCAAAATTCGATCTCTAAAAAGCGGAGGATCGAGCTATTTTAATTATAAAAGAGATAATTCGATTATTTTAATGGCCATTGTAGACGCCAACTACAACTTCATATACGCGGATGTCGGAGCGAATCTGATGTAAGATATGCCATTAAGGCAAATAAAGTGCATATTCCTGGACCGTCCATGTTGCCCAATTCATCACTCGTTGTACCATACGTATTCGTCGCAGATGATGCTTTCCCTCTGACGGAATACATGATGAAACCGTATACTCAAACCAAGCAGTCTGAAAGCCGCCAACATTACAATTACATGCTGTCGAGGAATCGGCGAGTGGTAGAAAATGCTTTCGAAATACTGGCTAATCGGTTCCGGTTTTTGTTTCAGGCAATTAACAGAACTCCCAAGGAAGCTGCCCAAATTGTGGTTACGTGCGTATGTTGGCACAATTTCTTAATTAAGGAGAAGTCCCAAGCTGCTGCAGACTTTCTTGGCCCAACCGATCTGTCAAATATCGTTGCTGTAAGCTATGAGGATATATTAATGGTCCACAGGAGCATAAGGACCAAAAAAAAAGCAGAGCAAATAAGAAGTCAGCTTGAAACATATTTTAGTAATTCTTCTTAAAAATAAAACAGATTAACTAAAAATTAAAGTATGGCATTTTTATTCGAAGAATGGTTGGTTATTGTTCCTGTTTAACTGCATATTTTCCAGCTCCAGCATGGTATCCGTAAACACTCTCTTAAAGTATGGCGTTCTTATTCGAAGAATGGTTCGTTATTGTTCCTCTTTAACTGCATATCCTCCAGCTGCAGCATGGTATCCGTAAACACTCATTTCGCTTTTAGCTTGAGAGCAGGATCCAGGCGAGATAAGCTGTCACGAAGATACTCCGTGAGATGGAATAGTCCATTATCCAGAGTTTCTTTTTTTTGAACAGCAGACACACTTTGGTTTGCTGATTCCACTAAGGCCTGTGCTATGGTATCATTATCCTCGACACAAGTCCTCTTTTTTTTGGTCGCGTGGCGTCTTCCGGCATTATAAGTGGTTGAAGGTGCCCCAAATCCGCTGGACACCGAGCTCATTTCCGCTTCTGTTAAGGATTCGTCCATATCCAAAGTGGAATCGTCCAACATCTTCACAAGATTGTTTACAAAAATGTGCTTTAAATAATGATAATCTTCTTACATCAAGGCTTCTCTTATTGAAGTTGTTCACAGAGGCTAGTGGAGTACTAAGTCCCGACAGAAATTCCATTTTGGGCTTGTGCTTACACTTTTTTTTGCCTTTAACAATTTTTGGCTCTCGTGATTGTAGTAGGATTTTAGGTTGTTCCATTTTCGAGTACAATCAGCTAAAGATATAACATATTTGGCTTATAATTAACAAAATATATAACCACGCAAGACAAAATTGACTTACCTGACTGAATAAAAACTGCTGAGGAAAACTTTGAATTGAGCTCTTCGGCCAGTTTTTGCCAAAAGTCGACCTTCAAATTCTACACTTTATACGACGATCTGCGATGGTTCCAAATAGCTTCGTTTGCGTGAACGCAATCAATGAGATAATCGACCATTTCATCCGATATTGCATTTTTCGAGATTTTAGACGACTTCGTTTACTTTTTAAAGTTAGTGTGAACGAGCCTTTGAATCCAAAAAAATCCAGGAGATGTATATATATTTGTCCCTTTCTAAGCCTCTAATGAATGCTCTAATGAATGAGCCGAACAATGTAGTGGAATAACCGCATTACCAGTATTTGGGCTTTAGAACTACAATGATCCTCTCTCAATAATTTACTTCACAAGTTAGAAAAGCTAGAGCACGTGGTGTGTCATTTTTCACTCTTGTCCTTACGCTTTTTGAATTGTATAAAATAATAGGATAATAATAAATTAACTGTTCGCTATTAATGTTGCTCAACATGATCAAACATTAACTATATTTTTATAATTTATAATTTATTTATAAATTAACATTTATTTACATACATACATATATGGTTGCCGAAGAAGCGTGTAAGCCAAAAATTGTTCAGCAGAGCCAGGCTTAAGAAAAATGTAAACAGGAGTTTTTCGTTTGTTGCTGCCATGGACGACCCCGAAGTATGTGTGTTTTGCAACTCAGCAAAACATCAAGTAGTAAACTCCACTGTTTTTGCTGCCCTAACAGTTCAGCAAAGATTCGATTTCCCAAAAAGGGCTCCCTTATGCATTAATTGCCTCCGAAAGGGCCACACGGTAAAAATATGGAAATCTAAAAGATGCAGGGTGTGTAAGTCCTCGCACCACACATTGCTGCACATTTATTCGCCATCAAATCTCGCGTTGCCACCTCCTCCTCAGCCCACGCTCTTGCACAATACTCCATCCACTTCGCATGTTTTGTATGCGACTGGTTAGCGTAGAGTTATTCTTGCCACAGCAATCGTGAGCGTCCAAACAAAAAGTGGCGAATTAGTTTTGGCTCGAGTGTTGCTCGATTCTGGTTCACAAGTAAATTTTGTGACCGATGAGCTCGCTCAGAGACTTCAGATTAAGAGAGAGGTCGTGTGTTTGAGCTTGCAGGGCATTGGTGGAACTAATGCTCAACCAACCAAAAAAATACACACTATAGTCAAGTCGCGAGTGGGTAGCAGTCAATTGTCGTCCGAATTTTACATATTAAAAAGTACTTCTGGGTATCATCCAGATCAAACGGTGAACACCAGCGGCTGGAGGGTGCCTGAAAATATTTAATTTGCAGATCCAAGCTTCTTCAAGCCCCAAAAGATAGATATGCTTATAGGCGCAGACTTGTTCCTTGAACTATTGTCAGTCGGCCAGATAAAGCAATAGCCTGAGTTTCCCATTTTGAAGAAAAGGCAGATGTGCCTCAGAAAAAATTAGAACTACTGGAAATTTGGTACATCTCAGCTGTCAGGAGGAAGTGTATGAGTCAATCGACACAACCCTGCAGAAATTTTGGTCTGTGGAGGACTTGCCGCCCAAGACCAAGATCCATACTCCTGAGCAGCAACTTTGTGAGCAACACTTTGAAAAAAATACTCAAAGATTGTCGTCCGGGAGATTTTCGGTTCGTCTGCCGTTCAAATCTGACCGAAACACTCTTGGTTTGCATGCTGCGACCTCAAAGCACCTCGACAAAGTTGAGAGTGGTTTTCGACGCCTCGAGCCGTACATCGAAGCAGGTCGCCTTAAATGACATCTTGATGGTAGGCCCCACCATTCAAGAGAAGCTGTATTCGACCCTGCTTCGGTTCAGACTGCACAAGTTTGCGCTTGCAGCAGACGTTATCAAGATGTATCGTCAAGTAATGGTTGAGGAAGCTGACCGAAACTTTCAGCTCAGAGTGTATAGACGAGACTCGAAAGTTAGACTGGGACGAGTCGCTGCCGATGCATCTGCAGACATCTTGGGAAGCTTTTAAGGGCACGCTGTTGCAGCTGCCCAAGATCAAGGTATCGCGATTCGTTCATAAAGACGCCAAAGTCCCGGCCGAAATACATGGTTTTGATGACGCTTCCATGCGGCCATATGGAGCGTGCATCTACGTAGCACTAGTACCGCTGAAAGTTTAAAAGTATCTTTATTGACGGCAAAATCCAAAGTAGCTCCCCTCAAGACGAAAACTTTGCCCCGCCTTGAGTTGTGCGCAGTTCACCTTCTTGCGGATCTTTATAATCGTGTAAGACCATTGCTTAATTTTCCGATTACAAAAGTGTTCATTTGGACAGATTCGGAGATCACTTTGCATTGGATCAAAACGCATCCCTTGTCGTTGTCGGGTTTTGTCTAAAACCGAGTTGCGGAGATTTAGGAGTGGTCGGAAAAAGCAATATGGCGACATGTCCCCACGAAAGTAATCCCAGCGAACATCGTGTCACGGGTATGTGATGTTGAGGAACTTACAGCTTCCATTTGGTCCGCTGGGCCGTCGTTTTTGCTCGATGCAAAAATAGATTGGAATGTAAATAGACACTTCGAAGTACCTGCTGATGTCATGTCAATGGAATTACGCAAATCAGCATTGGCGCTTGTGGTAATCCCAGAGCCCAATTATGTACTTCATAAAATAGAATCCTTTTCGTCGCACATAAGGCTTCTAAGAGTTTTCGTGTGGGTCTTCCGGATTATTCAAAGGTGCAAAAAAGTGTCGCTGTCCTTTCAAAAAAGTATTACTCCAAGAGAACTCCGTGGGAGCTCTCGTCGTCGTCGCCGAGGACAATCTTCCGCCACAGCAGTGGATGATCGTGGCGGTGCACGTCGGCGCTGACGGCAAGGTCCGAGTGGCGGACGTGAGATACGGACGTCTCATAGGCTGCCGGTGCTGCCTGTGGCGTGCTGAAGAGGGGGCGGTGTTCGCGCACTTTGCGCTTTAATTTGAAATTCGATAGCTCTCGCGAATTTGCCACGTCTCTTGCCCCGTAGTTAAGATAGGCTTAAGCGTTATACAATGGAATTAATGAGTTTGTTGTTATATGAGAATCAAATAGAGCACTCCCTTTCGTCGTCGCTAAAATAAATCATAAATTTCCTGCAATCACCAGTTCTCACGTTTCTTAATACAAATTAGTATTGAATTTTCACCATTAGAAGTCAGTTATCATTTTGTTCTGTTGAACGCGGCCGTAGGGGAGAGGTCTGTAGGTTGGTACACCTTTTGTTTTTGTACTGCCCTTTCGACATTCGCTTATGAAACTTCACGCATTAGGTACCGATCGAAAGGTTAGTCTGCTAGCTTTAAAATAAACAAAAAATATTTCTTTTTTGTCCAAAAACGACATTCTGAAAAAGTGGTCTGTAAGTGGGGACACTTTTAAAAGTAAACAAAACTCGTACTAAAAATACTCCAAACTATTAAAAACTATTTATTTATGTTATTTTAATCAATTTTAATCAAATAAAAACACCTCTTAACGAGGTAAAAAAATCAGAACTTTTGTATGTTGAAGGTGCGATCGTCACTAGTTTTTTACCTCGTTAAGAGGTGTTTTTATTTGATATCAGAAGTTTTTGTTTGTTTACATTTGCTCTCACAGGAGCTAATATATTCATTTAAATTTAAATGGTTCAACCTTAATTCTTAAACTATTGGATTTAAACGAATTAACTTAAAAAGACGTTCAAGTATTTCAAAATAACTTTTAAACGAGGTATAGCACATGTCTGTAGCTTTAGTAGTGTAGAACTTACGATCTAACGAAATTGAGCTATTTTTAGCTTTTTTCCCCGCTAAAGCAGTGGGTTTTTCCAAAAGACGTAAAACAAAAGTTTCTTATTTGGAACTCCTTAAAAAAATTTAAATGATTCCAAGACCCTGAACGCTTGGGCAGCATTAATTGTTATGAGCTGGCAAAAGTGGCAATTTTCCTTTCTTAATAACGTTTTACAATAATGTGTTATATACCAAAATTTAAGGAATCTCAAGGGCTATATATAGTTTTAAGTTTAGTTTAAAGTTTTAAAGAAAATCGTTAGAGACGTTTTTGAGAAAAAAAAAAAGCTAAAAATAACCCTAAAAAAATGGTTTTGTGCATAACTTTTTAGCTATTGCATATACATAAATAGTGTTGAGAGGGCGTTTATTCTACTTCAAAATACCTTTAATATGAGGTAAAGCACAAGTCTGTAGCTTAAGTATATCGCAAGTAATGGGCTTACCAAATTTAGCCATTTATAGCTGGTTTTCCCGCTAAACTAGCGAGTTTTTCCAAAAGTGGTAGAACTAATGTTTCTTATATCGAGCTGTTTAACACTATATAAAATTTCCACGATCTTAAGCCAACGTTTTGGGACAAACAGACAAAAAGACAAACTCACAAACTGACAAACAGAATTACATTTTCATTTTGGGAAGAAGAAGAAAATCTTATTTTGGCTATAACTTTTGAAAGGATCGGATTTTATCATATGACCCCTCATTCGACGCGTATTTGCAATTGGAACACAACTAAAACAATGCGAGGAAGCATTTATCCCCACCGGCCCCAACAGCTCCAAAATTGGAAATTTTCTTTTTTTTACTTTCTCTGCTCTCTCTCCCAAGCCAATTGATTTTCTTTATGTCTAGGTGTGCAATCCTGTTAGTTTTTGCGATACCTTTCCATTGGTGGTTCGCTCATTATGATCGGACCATCACAGCAGATTTTCAATTCAGCGGCTATATATAGTAGTCGCCTTCGCACACTCTTCTTGTGCGCTTCGTCACTACATGGACTGCCGTCCATAGTGATTTAGACCAAATAACAATTAAAACCAAAATTCTTTTTGAACGATCACATTTCCACTAATTTCAAAGAAATGTACTTGGTAGAAAGCGACCTCTGGAGGGCTAAGGCATCTTTGTATGCTAAACGGGTGTCTCAACTAACAAGCTCATCGTGTCCCAACTTACACAAAATGTGTTGTTTCTGGTTGTTTCTTTTTTTCTGACTGATTAAGCTGATTCTTTTTTTAATTTGTTAATTTAAGCACGTTACTATTTTTTTTAAGAATTTTGAAAAAATTTAAAAGAAATTTTTTTGATGCAAAAATGGTACACGGGTGTCACAGATTAAATGTGGCTTGAGCCTGGCGTCTTATGTTTTACCCAAAAGCTTTTTTACTAAAAAAGACTTTAAAAATATTTAAAACGAGGACGGAAGCCGAAGTTTTAATACCCTTGCAGATTTCACGAATTAAAGTTTGACTTGCAGCATGAATTAATAAACAACAAAATATTTTATTATTGGAAAAAATACAATTTTTGTATATGCACCCTATTGTTCCTATGGGAGCTATAGGATATAAGATATGCACAAAAAAATACGATTTGGAAAGATTCATGGCAATAGCTTTTACACTGCGCGAAATTTCCTGAAAAACAAAAAATTTTAACCGATTTCACCCTATTATTCCTATGGGAGCTATATGATATAGACGTCCGATCCGCACACGATTTTACCCTGATCAAGGTATGCCCAAAAAAATAAGATTTGGAAAAATTCATGTCAATAGTTGATTCACTGCGAGAAATATCTTCATTTATTGAAAGCTATATCCGATTGTTCCTATGGGAGCTATAGGATATAGACGTCCGATCGGGGCCATTATCAAACCTGATCTGCGTACACATGTTTTAGGACGACTGTGAAAGTTTCAAATCGCTAGCTTTTTATACCCTTGCAGAGGGTATTATGATTTCAGTCAAAAGTTTGCAACGCAGTGAACGTTTCCGACCCCATAAAGTATATATATTCTTGATCAGCATGACAAGACGGGTCAATCTAGCCATGTCCGTCTGTCCGTCTGTTTCTACCAAACTAGTCTCTCAGTTTTAAAGCTATCGGGCTCAAACTTTCCCAAAAGTGTTCTTCCTATTGCAGGTAGTATATATGTCGGAACCGACCGGATCGGACAACTAGATCTTAAAGCTCCCATAGGAAAAATTCTAGCTTTGGTGTTTTTTGAAATATAACCTTCTTCTTTTGGGAATACTATTTCTTAAATATTTCTGAATTTCGAATAAAATTTCTAAGAAATCGGATGACTATATCCTATAGCTGCCATTGGAACGGTCGGAAAATTAAATGGAAATTAATAGGAATAAAATTATATCTTTGTTGACTTTTATTACATTATCTTCTTTACTGGGATATGGCTTTTTTTACCATTTCAAAATTTCGTATTAAATTTTACAAAATTCGGACGGCCAGCTATATAATAGCTGCCATAGGAAGGATCAAAATATGAATGCCAAAGTAATACGAAAGCAGCTAAAATTTGGATTGTTGTAACATATACGCAAGTTAATTTAAATTTAATGTTTTTGTAAATGAATAGAATTGATCTGCAAGGGTATATAAGCTTCTGCTGGCCGAAGCTAGCTTTCTTTCTTGTTTGAACTGAACTCCCAAACGGTATTGAAACGGACGGACAGACGGACATGGCTATATCGACTCCCCTAAAATCCAGATCAAGAATATATATACTTTATGGGGTCGGAAACGTCTCCTTCACTGCGTTACAAACTTCTGATCAAAATTATATTATATATGGGTGTCCCAACTTACAGACCTAACAGTTTGTTGCTTGACATTACCTCTGTTACCCCTTCCTGCTTTGGGATTAAACATAAAACATTTTTTAATAAGAAGTTGCCTTTTAAAAGCTTTAATATAATTTATAAATGCTCTTTTAAATTTAGGGTTTCATAAATGCGACATCCGACCATTTGTGGTTGAGGGTCAACAAGTTGGACTCATTAAATCAGATGTTCTGAAGCATCTCGTAAAGTATCCTGAAGTATTTTGCATCCGAGACTGCGAGCAAACCAAAGAGGTGAGTCTTATCTGTACTAAGAAAGCTAATTAAAATTCACTTTAATAAACATAGGGCTTTGTTGAGCTTAATCCAGCATTCCGGGACTACAACGAACGCACTGAACAACTAGAAAAGGTGTTACGTAACCTGCGGTCCGAGGGATTATTTCCCGCATTACAGGGATGGAGAGATGAGTACTTTGAGGTAAAGTCAGAACGCATGGCTTTATTAAAAATGGAACGAGCGGCAACCCCGCTCTTTGGAGTGCGCAAGTACGGCGTCGATATCAACGGTTACGTAAGGCACCCGTCGCTTGGATTATGCATTTGGCTGCAGCAGCGATCCAACACAAAAGAGACATGGCCTGGGAAATGGGACAATATGGTGGGCGGTGGACTTTCTGTTGGGTTTGGCATTAAGGAGACAGCCATTAAAGAGGCTGCTGAAGAGGCATCAATTCCATGTGATCTTGTCAAGAATTTGGTGTCAGCAGGATGCGTCTCATTTTACTTTGAAAGCCGGCAAGGGCTTTTTCCCAATACCGAATATGTATTTGACCTAGAGTTACCGGTTGACTTTGTACCGCAGAATGCTGACGGAGAGGTGCAGGCCTTCGAGCTTCTAACCGCCAAGGAGTGTGTAGAGCGCGTTTTCACTTCAGATTTCAAGACAACTTCAGCGCCTGTTGTCATTGACTTTCTTATTCGACACGGGCACATAACTGCAGATGATGGTAAATAGTAAGTATTGAAATCATCGTCTAAAGTATTAATTATTTATTTTTATAGTGGTAGACTTCACGCAAATCGTTGAGCTCTTGCATGTGCCCCTCCAGTCCCTTTATACGTACAAGGCACGATTTCATCAGTCTCAGGATTACCAGAATTTATTCGGCGATACCAAGAATTGCAGGTGTGCAAAGATGCAGAATAAATCGGTGGAGAACGGGCACAAGAATAAAACTTAATTTGAAATTTGGAGTAAAGCTAAAAGCAATTTTAAATGAATGTGTCAAACAAGAATCAAAAGACTGTTATTGAAGTGAAATTTTCAAACGCAAGCCAACAGCCGATAACGGAAGTAAACATATATAAGTAGGTTATATATCTTACCCAAACCAAACCAATTCAACAGATAGACAAAAGTACGAGCAAATAAACCTAAATTCTTAATTAACCTTTTTAGTGACAAAACCACATAATTCTAAAGCTAGAAAGAAATGCAAACTAAAGAAGATTATATTGTAGATTAAAATGTATCGTTTATTTTCCGTGCCGTAAGCGCTTGTCGTAAGCTGTAAGTTTTATGTCGAACGTAAAATATTGTGCTGTTTTTATTGATATAAAAATATTTTGACGTTTTATTTTAAATAATTATGTATTATTTGTCCCTATGTATATACTTAAAGGAAATTTAATCAAGGTCTTGTAATAGTTTTTTCCTTAGTATTCCATTTGTATATGCGACTGCATTCTTCGATATATTGTAAAGAACACCGACAACTTTAAACTTTTTTTAAAGATAGTTAATGAATTATAATATTTGATATTAAAATCACGGTCACTACTATGTGCTCAAACCTTAGAGAGATTTACATTATATTAGATAGGTTTCTGTTGAACTTGTAAGTTTGTATAACTTAATAAAATAAGGTGCATTATTAATTTTACTAAAATTTGGCTACCAAGTTAGGAATGTAAATCAAAGCTAAAACGGGAGAAATTCATGCAAAGGCTTGATTGGTTCTTTGCGTTTCTCTCAGCCGTCGGCAACAAAGGTTATTTTTGCATTCTCTTGTAACAGGCAGTGGCCCGTTATGAAAGTATAGCAATGCACGCCATAAATCGATTTGATTTTTGATTCGCCATTTATCTATCGCTTGTGAAGCTTGATCTTTGAGCTTAAAAATAAACACAATTTTTCTTGGGCAGACACCAACAATATTTAATGAACAATTTAAATTTATACACGCTCTGGATTTTTGTATCAAATAAAAACACCTCCTAACGAGGTAAAAAACTAGTGACGACCGCACCTTCAACATACAAAAGTTTTGATATCAACATTTGTGACGAAAAATTATTACTTTTGACATTAAATACACTTTCTAAAACTTTCTGATTAAAGTATTTCCAAATACATTTTAAACGAGTTTTAGCTCATGTATGTAGATTTAGTAGTTCATTAGTCGTAACTTGAGCTACTTGTAGCTTTTTTACCGCTAAAGTAGCGGGTTTTTCCAAAATGGTTCCATGACCCTAAAATACAGTTTGGATACCCTCACACAAAGTTCCATACTCAGGCAACGTTAGTTGTTCTGAGCTGGCAAAAGTGGCTACTTTTGTTTTGAATAATTTTTAGACGTGACCAAACTTTAAGGAATCTTAAGGGCTATGCAGATTTAATTTTTAAAGAAAATTGTTGGAGCCGTTTTTAAGAAAAAAAACCTGAGGTTCTTTTTCATGGACATTTTTCGTGGGGAACCTATTCAGTGACCGCAGTTGGGATTTCGAAGCGAAATTAAATTTATCGCATCTATCAAGGTTATTCGCTTTGAATCGCCATTTTGAAATGCGTTCGTCAAAAAGTTATGATTATCCCATACATTGGGGATCGAGAGAGTGGAACTTTTTAAACGCGTTGACTGTCTAATACGGTTGTCGAATTTTTAAAAGAAAAACGTATCGATGGATAATATTTGGTTTTTCGAAAAAATATTAATGATATTTTAAAAAATCAATTTAAACAAGAGAGAACGCTATAGTCGGGTTCGTGTCCCGACTATCTAATACCCGTCACTCAGCTAAAGGGAGTGCAAACGCTGTACTCGGGTTGGTGTCCCGACTAATAATCGTAACTCAGCTAAAGGGAGTGCGAGGGAGATAGATATAGAAATTTTGATTGCGTATAACTTTTTAATGAATGGTCCGATTTGAAAAATATCTTCTACATTTCGATAGGTATAAATATGCACAACAAAATTGCATTTATACTTCTCGGAAATCTTTAAAGGTGTGGGCGCCAGACACATTTTAAAATCGTTAGTGGGCGATTGTGGGCGTTAGAGGGGGCGTGGCACTCGGCTGAAATAAACTTGCGCTGCGTAGGAAGCCCAAGAATATGCGTGGAAAATCTCAACCTTCTAGCTTTTGTAGTTTCCGAGATCTCAGCGTTCATAGGGACAGACAGACAGACAGACAGACAGACAGACAGACAGACAGACGGACATGGCTAGATCGACTCGGCTGGTGATCCTGTTCAAGAATATATATACTTTATGGGGTCGGAAACGCTTCCTTCTACCTGTTACATACTTTTGCACGAATACAATATACCCTTTTACTCTACGAGTAACGGGTATAAATATCGATATATTTAAATATTTAAATTTTAATGTGAGAGGACATCACAGGCTGCTCATTTAAAATTCACAGCGCACAGTACCGTTAATGTGTTGCTTTAACATACCAGATATGAAACTATTCAAGAAATCGAAAAATTTTATCAAATCAATTTTGTATTAAATGCAATAATGCTGTGAGGAGTTGAATAACTCCCCACAAATAAAAGCAACAATAACAACGGATGGCCGGCCGCCTACCAGTTACGCGGCGAGTTAGCGTAGTAGGGACGCGACGAAGTAGTAGTAGCGGCGCGTACTTTGGACCCGGAGTGGAGAGATTCAGCGGGCAGAGAGCAGAAGGGAAATAACTGTTCCCGGAGACCCTATATAAGGCCGCCGGGCGCTGGCAGCTGGATCAGTCAATCACGAAGAGTTAATCTATCAAGATCAGTCCAGATTTCAAAGTGAACAAGTCAGCCAGTACAGTGAACTACAAGTGAGCAACAACAAGTCGAGCCGCCGGAAGCTTCGCCGTGGGAGCCTACAAGGAGCAAGATCGGTTCTTCGAGACGTTTGGGATTGGATCACCAGGAATCTCTGAATTGAGACACAGGTAGCTGAGGTCCAGAGGGCATCACACGGCTAGGTCAAGGCGATCCGTTTCATTTCTGTCTCAACTAAGTCCTCGCAGTGAGAGAGATCAGTGTTTGAGCGGAGTAAGCCTGCGACAAGAAATCGTGTGCTCGGGGAGAAACCTATCTAGGCCAAGTGTGTTTTGCCCTAGCAGGTCCTGTCGCGATCATCCAGAAGTCCCGGAGCGGCGTGTGTGAAACGAGCCAGAAGGGAGATCGGTTGAGCGTTTGTGGTCTCGAGTGGAGAACTCCAGAAGAGCCCTACGATTTTGAATCGTGTAGTCCCGTATCGGCGTACGACCAAGATCCCGAGTACCAGAAGCAACGCTACGTCCAGCCGCGCAATCAGCATATCCAGGAGCAGAGCGAATGACGTCGTCAGATCGAGCTACGAGAAAACGTCACGGACGATAAGCCAAAGGGTGAAGCTGGGGCGGAACTAGGCGTAGAAGCGAAGTGAAGCGCTTGGCAGTATCCCTGCGTAACTTGGACTGGGACAGGCGGTAGCAGATCGGTGGAAATCGCGGCCTCTGTTCACCCCAGTCTGAGAACGGTGACGCTTCCCTAATCCGGCGCCGCTGATCTGGCGAGTCCAAGGCGCTACAAGTAGACGTCGAATCTACACATCAGAGACGAAGATCACCGAGCGTCTTCAGGGCGCTTTAAGGATCTTCAGGGAACTTCGGGGGTCGCCGTTGGAGCTACAGAACTCGACCACCGATCAAACGAGGCGAGCAAGCATCAGTTCGTTACATCTGTCGCCCAAAACGTGATTGTCCCAGCAGTGAAAGCGACTTAAAGCAGAATGGGGAAGAAGTGGATTTACCGCCTAAAGACAGAGGACTTTGTCTACGTTGCAGAGAGGCTAAACATAGCTCTAGAAGGAAAAACAGACAAAAGAAGGTCATTGTCAGACTACTATTCTGACCAATCACCACTCAGAGGCCACGGAAGAGTACACACATCACAGACCCCCAGGAGGCCCCTCGAAAATCACCGAGTGACCAGCGAGGGGATAGGCACAGACCCAGAAAAAGTGGCAGCCATCGCAGAACTAGAACCACCAGGGCCCATGTGAGAAGATGCGAGATATGCAAGAGATTCAAACCAAATCAAATGCAGGCGGCTGGCAAAATGCTTACGCAGGTGCCAGAGGAACCATGGGCAACGGTATGTGCGGACTTCGTCGGACCCCTGCCGCGTTCAAAGCACGGCAACCAAATGCTGCTAGTACTGATAGAACCGGTCTATCAGTGGACTGTGGACCAGTGGACAGTGGACCAGTGGACTGAGTTAGTACCACTGCGCAGCGCGACGGCCTAATCATTAAAGAAAGCTTTCAGAGAACGAATAATCGCAAGGACCACCGATCAAACGAGGCGAGCAAGCATCAGTTCGTTACATCTGTCGCCCAAAACGTGATTGTCCCAGCAGTGAAAGCGACTTAAAGCAGAATGGGGAAGAAGTGGATTTACCGCCTAAAGACAGAGGACTTTGTCTACGTTGCAGAGAGGCTAAACATAGCTCTAGAAGGAAAAACAGACAAAAGAAGGTCATTGTCAGACTACTATTCTGACCAATCACCACTCAGAGGCCACGGAAGAGTACACACATCACAGACCCCCAGGAGGCCCCTCGAAAATATTGCGGGTCCGGACACTGGGAAGCCGGCTGTCGAAACCAGCGCTTTTTGTTCTGCTGGGTGTGCAGCAAAGTAGGTGTCAAGAGCTAGAGTGCTGCCAACGAGCGGGTAATGGCCAGCCGCTGCGAGTCGAGCAAAGTGCTACCTCTTCAAACTAACTGGCAAGCTGATTGAGATGGAGCAGCAGTTGTCCGCAGCGGTAACAATTGGTGGAGGCACGTATAAAGCCACAATCGACACCGGGGCAACAGCGAGCTTCATAGCCGAGGAACTGGCGGACAACCTGGCTGCCCTCGGAAAGATCACAAGGGCAAGACGGAAAGTTAGGTTGGCAGATGGAAGATGCGGCGCAATCAACGCTAGATTCATTGGTGCTGGGTTGGAACTTTCTAACACAAGTAGGAACCGAATTAAAATGCGCTGGACACGAAATCATAATACCGGCCAGGGATCGACACAATGGGCGGCTCGAGGAAAAGCTGGAAAAACAGTCGTTCAACAAGCAAGCTAGAATGACAACAAAACGAAATTCCTAGAGGCACAGTTAGCAGACACCATGACGGGAACATGGCTGAGCATCAAATCACGATGAAGGATGACAAACTGATCAACGCAAAGATAGACGAGCTCTTGAAGGAGCTATATATATATTATTATTATATATTCTCGACCAACTTAGGGAAGCATGATACATCAGCCATTCGGAACTGAAGGATGGGTACTGTAAAATCCCACTGGAAGAAAGCAGCAGGCAATACACAGCGTTCACAGTGCCTGGAAAAAGCTTATATCAGTGGAAAGTAATGCCTTTTGGACTTCACTCGGCGTCGTCGACTTTTAAACGGGTATAAAACCTGGTGATCGGTCCCGAGATGTCACCGCACGCATTCCCATACCTGGATGACATCATAGTGCTCGGACGCACGCTGGCAGTACACAAAGCGACTTTGAAATAAGTGTTCCGGAGTCTAAAGGAAGCAAATCTTAGGCTAAACCCGGAAAAATGCCAATTTTTCAAGAAAGAGCTGCTATACCTAGGTCACCGAGTGACCAGCGAGGGGATAGGCACAGACCCAGAAAAAGTGGCAGCCATCGCAGAACTAGAACCACCAGGGCCCATGTGAGAAGATGCGAGATATGCAAGAGATTCAAACCAAATCAAATGCAGGCGGCTGGCAAAATGCTTACGCAGGTGCCAGAGGAACCATGGGCAACGGTATGTGCGGACTTCGTCGGACCCCTGCCGCGTTCAAAGCACGGCAACCAAATGCTGCTAGTACTGATAGAACCGGTCTATCAGTGGACTGTGGACCAGTGGACAGTGGACCAGTGGACTGAGTTAGTACCACTGCGCAGCGCGACGGCCTAATCATTAAAGAAAGCTTTCAGAGAACGAATAATCGCAAGGTTTGGGGTTCCGAAGGTGGTCATAACGGACAACGGAGTACAGTTTGCCAGCCGAATCTTCAAGAGAAAGCAACAGAAGTGCTCTCCGGTGCTCGTATTGCTGTTCTCTTCCTACACGTTGTGCTGTTGTTGCTTGATGCAAAGTTGCTGGCGCCCCACATTTTTAAAGATTTCAAAGATGTATAAATGCAATTTTGTTGTGTTATGCCCGATCAAAGATTTATATCTCCCTCGCACTCCTTTGAGTAACGGGTATCTGATAGTGGGGGCACCCGGCTATAGCGTTCTCTCTTGTTTTTAACCACCCCGTGAAGAATTAATGAAGCAACATGAGGATAATTATTTTTTTCGGAAATCACGTATATTCCGGCATACAGAATTTTTTTTTAAGTTTTAAATTCTCTTAAAAAATAGTTATTAAGATATTCCACGTTGCATTCCAAATATTAAAATAACTCAAACGAGTATCAAGTGCTGCATAAATATAAAATAAAAGCTTAATTAGAGATAAAAACAAGATCATTCAGATCATTCCTATTCATTTACAAAAATATTAAATTTAAATTATCTTGCAAATTATATGTTACAATAATCCAAATTTTAGCTGCTTTCGTATTACTTTGGCTTTATTTTTTGGTCCTTCCTATGGCAGCTATATAATATAGCCGTCCGAATTTTGTTAAATTTTATTCGAAATTTTGAAATGTTAAAGAAAAGCCATATCCCAGAGAAGAAAAGAATCTAATAAAAATCAACAAAGATATAATTTTTTTCCTATTAATTTCCATTTAATTTTATTCGAAATTCAGAAATATTTAAAAAATAGTATTCCCAAAGGTAAGAAGGTAGAAGGTAATATTTCAAAAAAACACCAAAGCTAGAATTTTTTTACGTTTTTTTTGTCGATCCTTCCTATGGGAGCTATAAGATATAGTTGTCCGATCCGGTCGGTTCCGACATATATACTACCTGCAATAGAAAGAAGACTTTTGGGAAAGTTTGGGCCCTCTAGCTTTAAAACTGAGAGACTAGTTTGCGTAGAAACAGACGGACGGACAGACGGGTATGGCTAGATCGACTCGTCTTGTCATGCTGATCAAGAATATATATACTTTATGGGGTCGGAAACGTCTACTTCACTGCGTTGCAAACTTCTGACTGAAATCATAATACCCTCTGCAAGGGTATACAAAAATTTAAAACGGGTCGTTATATTTCAATCATCTATCGAAAAAAAAAGTTTTGATTGATTCTGAGATTTGACCACAAGAAAATCGAAAAATAGGAAAAAAAGGAATAGGAAATTTTTTTAAATCCTTTTAAAGGAGACCGTTTTCCTGGCCAAATTCGTGACTATTGCATATATAAAGATATATAAAGCACCTAAGCTTTCATTTTAACATTCTTGTATTTAATAAAAAATGTAAAATTGATTTGGTACAATTTTTCGATTTCTTGAATATGTTAAAGCAACAGCAGCCTGTGATGTCCTCTCACATTAAAATTTAAATATTTGCGAAATAAAAAAACCGCTTACACTTAAAATTAAGACATTTATTCGTCTATAAATGTATATAAAATTAGCTTATAGCAATTACTGCCGGATATAATAAAATTAAAAACAATTACATATGTACTTTGTACAGCCCAAAACGTGTTAAAGATGTCTGATTGTATGGCCATACAATAGTGTGTATTTTACATATTTCAACCTTAATGATTAAGGGCCGGTTTTACGAGTGCCGACTAACATTTCTCGAACAGGATCATTGATCAGGATCTCTAGCCGGGTAAACATGTTCACTTGCTCTTTTTTTCTTAATGAGTCAACTCACTCAGTTTGCTTACTTGATCACTTCTTCACTTGTTCACTTGCTCACTTGTTCACTGGTTCACATGTTCTCTTGTTCACTTGCTCACTTGTTCACTTGTTCGCTAGCTCACATGTTCTGTCCTTAAATTTCTCACTGGCTCTTAGAAAACAGCTGCTTGACTGTAAAACCGTTTGCAAAATGCATCCAAATAGTAAAATAAAAATACTTTTTGAGACAAAAACAGCAAAAGATCAACTTAGCAAGTGAACTAAAAAAATCAAATAAGAGAGTAAAACTGAATTAGTGAACAAAAAAGAGCAAGTAAGACAGCAAAACTGAGCAAGTGAATAAAAAGGAGCAAGTGAGCATAAATGAACAAGTGAACAATAAAGAACAAGTTCGAAGGAACAAACCGATAAAGCAAAGATATTACCCGAAGAACTCGAAAGGGAAAATCAACGCGAAGATAGACGAGCTCTTGAAGGAGCTATATATATATAATTATTATATATTCTCGACCAACTTAGGGAAGCATGATACATCAGCAATTCGGAACTGAAGAATGGGTACTGTAAAATCCCACTGGAAGAAAGCAGCAGGCAATACACAGCGTTCACAGTGCCTGGAAAAAGCTTATATCAGTGGAAAGTAATGCCTTTTGGACTTCACTCGGCGTCGTCGACTTTTAAACGGCTATAAAACCTGGTGATCGGTCCCGAGATGTCACCGCACGCATCCCCATACCTGGATGACATCATAGTGCTCGGACGCACGCTGGCAGAACACAAAGCGACTTTGAAATAAGTGTTCCGGAGTCTAAAGGAAGCAAATCTTAGGCTAAACCCGGAAAAATGCCAATTTTTCAAGAAAGAGCTGCTATACCTAGGTCACCGAGTGACCAGCGAGGGGATAGGCACAGACCCAGAAAAAGTGGCAGCCATCGCAGAATTAGAACCACCAGGGCCCATGTGAGAAGATGCGAGATATGCAAGAGATTCAAACCAAATCAAATGCAGGCGGCTGGCAAAATGCTAACGCAGGTGCCAGAGGAACCATGGGCAACGGTATGTGCGGACTCCGTCGGACCCCTGCCGCGTTCAAAGCACGGCAACGGCATAATCATTAACGAAAGCTTTCAGAGAACGAATAATCGCAAGGTATGGGGTTCCGAAGGTGGTCATAACGGACAACGGAGTACAGTTTGCCAGCCGAATCTTCAAGAGAAAGCAACAGAAGTGCTCTCCAGTGCTCGTATTGCTGTTCTCTTCCTACACGTTGCGCTGTTGTTGCTTGATGGAAAGTTGCTTAAGTAAAATCGTTGTCTTTACTAGTAGGTCTTGCAAATACAACAATTTTTATACCCGTTACTTGTAGAGTAAAAGGTTATATTGTATTTGTGCAAAAGTATGTAACAGGAAGAAGGAAGCGTTTCCGACCCTATAAAGTATATATATTCTTGATCATGGTCACTAGCCAAGTCGATCTAGCCATGCCCGTCTGTTTGTCCGTCTGTATGAACGCTGAGATCTCGGAAACTACAAAAGCTAGAATGTTGGGATTAAACACACATATTCTTCTATTCCTACGCAGCGCAAGTTTATTTCAACCGAGCGCTACTCCCCCTCTAACGCCCACAAACAATTTTAAAATGTGTCTGGCGCCCCACATTTTTAAAGATTTCGAAGATGTATAAATGCAATTTTGTTGTGTTATGCCCGATTAAAGAATTATATCTCCATCTCCCTCGCACTCCTTTGAGTAACGGGTATCTGATAGTGGGGGCACCCAACTATAGCGTTCTCTCTTGTTTTTAACCACCCCGTGAAGAATTGATGAAGCTACATGAGGGTAATTATTTTTTTCGGAAATCACGAGTATTCCGGCATACAGAATTTTTTTTAGTTTTAAAAAATAGTTATTAAGATATTCCACAAAGTTGCATTCCAAATATTAAAATAACTCAAACGAGTCTCAAGTGCTGCATAAATAAAAATCAAAGCTTAATTAGAGATAAAAAAGAAAATTTAAGACGGGTCGTTATATTTCAATCATCTATCGAAAAAAAAGTTTTGATTGATTCTGAGATTTGACCACTTGAAAATCGAAAATTTGCGTTTTAGAGTTTTTTTGAACCCTGATTTCGGCTTTTTTTCTCAAAAGGAAATTTTTTTAAATCTTTTTCAAGGAGACCGTTTTCCTGGCCAAATTCGTGACTATTGCATATATAAAGATATATAAAGAACCTAAGCTTTCATTTTAACATTCTTGTATTTAATAAAAAATGTAAAATTGATTTGGTACAATTTTTCGATTTCTTGAATATGTTAAAGCAACAGCAGCCTGTGATGTCCTCTCACATTAAAAATGTAAATATTTGCGAAATAAAAAACCGCTTACACTTTAAAATTAAGACATTTATTCGTCTATAAATGTATATAAAACAAGAGAGAACGCTATAGTCGAGTACTTCGACTATTAGATACCCGTTACTCAGCTAAAGGGAGTGGGAGAGAGATTAATATATGCACGCGTCAAAGCTACTAGCGCCATCTAGTTGCTGTTTAATTTTTTGCTCATAACTTTTTAATGGATTGTCCGATTTGAAAAATTTATTCTACAATTCGATAGATATTAATAATCACAATAAAACTGCATTTTTACTTTTCCAAAATATTTAAAGGTGTGGGCGCCAAACACCTTTCAAAAAATGGTTTAGGGCGATTGTGGGCGTTAGAGGGGGCGTGGCCACCGTCTGAAACAAACTTGCGCTGCGTAGGAAGCCCAAGAATATGTGTAGGTAATCCCAACTTTCTAGCTTTTGTAGTTTCCGAGATCTCAGCGTTCATACAGACAGACAGACAGACGGACAGACGGACATGGCTAGTTCGACTCGGCTAGTGATCCTGATCAAGAATATATATACTTTATAGGGTCGGAAAAGCTTCCTTCTCCCTGTTACATACTTTTGCACGAATACAATATACCCTTTTACTCTACAAGTAACGGGTATAATTAGCTTATAGAAATTACTGCCGGATATAATAAAATTAAAAACAATTACATATGTACTTTGTACAGCCCAAAACATTTTCAAAACGTGTTGAAAGCTCACTCACTCATTTTAGTGAGCAACTCTTTTTTGTTTACTCACTCATGAGCAACCCAACACTAGTTCCTACGCAAGTTTTGTTTCAGACCACAGCCCACAGTCGCTTTAAAGGACATTCTGGTGCCCACATCTTTTCAGATTTTGGAAAAGTGTACTTTATTTTATTAATACCTATCGAAATGTAGAAGAAAATCGGGCAATTCATTTAATAGTTATGACTAAAAATGACTACTAGATGGCGCCAGTTGCTTTGACGACTGCATATTTCCATCTTCCTCGAACTACCATTAGCTGAGTAACAGGTGTCTGATAGTCGAAGTACTCGACTATAGAGTTCTCTCTTGTTTAATGTAGAATCAAATAAAACACCTCTTAACATGGTAAAAAACTAGTGACGACCGCACTTTCAACATACAAAAGTTCTGATATCAACATTTGTGATTCGTAAAACATAAGTTTCCTATATGGAACTTTTCAATGTCCCTAAAATAAGTCATACGCACACACAAAATTCAATACTCAGGAAGCGTTAGATGTTCTGATGCCTATTTTGTTTTTAAATAACTTTTGAACCTGACTTTTTACAATAACGCGCCATACACCATTTTGGGAAGAAGAAGAAAATCTTTTGGGTATAACTTTTGAACGGAGCATCGGATTTTATCATATGACCCTCATTCGACGAGTAGGAAGACAACTAGAATAGTAAGAGGGGTCATTTATCCCCATTTATTTGTCACTTTTACACTTCTCTCGCGCTCTCTTGCTCTCGACTTAATTCGCGATCTCGCGCTCTTATACTTACGTGTTTTGTGTTTTTTGCTGTTTTGGAATTTGATCCCAGTGCCAAATTTACTCGTGGTATATTTTCCAAATTTTATTTTCTATTTCTTTAAATAACCTTTTTTTCCTATAAAATGGCCCTTATCTGTACAAAGAAAAATTGTTCTCTTCCGACGTCAACCAAAGATTCTTTTGTTTTCTGTTGGCTCTGCGATTCGGTCATGCACGTCAAATGTGCAGGATTTACTGGCAGAGTTAAAGACTTCATTGAAATGCGTACCGGTCTCATGTGGGCATGTGAGTCCTGCAAGGAAATGACAGTCGAAATGAGCAGCTTTATGAGGCAGACTCGAGACGGACTATTGAACCTTTCTCGAGTTTTCAAACAGCTCAATGACGGGTTCAACTCAGTTTGTGACCAATTTAATAATAAGAAATTATTATTAACCGAGTCGCCTAAACGCAAAAAAGCCAGCTCAGGGGCGGTTAATAAGACCGTGAAACAAAACAAAACATTGAACTCGGTAGCTGCAGCAGTTCCGGTCGGCACAGGGGTAAGCGAGCCACCTGTGCCTATGGTAACAGCCAGTTCCGGAGGTGACTCTGTTTCTGGATGCCAACCTGAGTCACAGAAGTCGGTGGTGACTGTAGATACAGTAGGAACCGCTTCTGGGTCCCAGCCGAGTGAGGTTCAGACTGCTGCTGGGGGGCGTAAGAAACTTTCAGTTGTTCCACATAGGAAGCAATTGTTTGTTTCTAGATTTACCCCGGATACCAAATCTGAGGATGTTATGGAATTCATACGTGAAAAATTCCCATCCGAGGACATTGAAGTTGAACAATTTCGATTTTCGTACGCCCGTAGGATATCTTCTTTTAAAATATTTGCTCCGCCTGATGTGTTTCTGCTTTCTGAAAGCTTTTGGCTTAATGATGATTTGGTAATAAAAGAATTTGTTCCCAATAAACCGAGAACAAATAACAGGCCTCCCATTGTGCCTAATAATCGGCTTTCCACTGTGCCTAATAATAGGCCTTCCGCTGTGCCAAAAAACTAACAGGTTTATTTTTGGCTTATCAAAATGTTAGAGGACTAAATATGAAGCTACCAAAGCTTTATGCTGACTCCTCTGCATTTACTGAAGATATTTTGGCTTTTACGGAAACTTGGCTGAAACCAGAGATATCTGACTCTGAAGTTTTGTCAATGAACTTTAACTCCTACAGGACCGATCGCTTCCCGCGTAGGGGGGGTGGTGTACTGATTGCCGTTACCTCTAGTTTAACATCGGAGTGACTTAACATTCATATCCCTAACGATATTGAATTTGTTAGTGTCAAAGTTTCCATTCAATCCTTATCTATTTTTGTAACCTGCTCTTATATTCCTCCTGGCTCTGATTTAATAATTTATGAGCACCATCTGTCTGCTATAAAATCTGTTCTATCCTTTCTTTCCAACAGAGACCTTTTGATTGTTTTGGGTGACTTTAATCTCCCTAATATCTCTTGGTCTCTTCCCACTGACTCACTTGTCGCTACTCCTTTATCCGCCCATGATTTTGTGGATGGCCTTTTAGAATTATCGTTACAGCAAGTAAGCTTTATAGAAATTCATTAAATAGACAATTAGATCTAGTATTTGTTTTAGATCCGCATGAAGTCACTGTAGCTAGAATTGACGCACTTGTTGTACCTGAAGACCGATCCAACTTTGGAATTGACAATTGGCCTCCCCTGTACTGATACCCTTTCTCCTTTAGTTCCTCAAACTAAAAGGAGATGCTTTCGTAAATGTGACTATAATAAACTAAACTACATGATTTCGCAATTTAATTGGACTGATTTGTACAATTGCATGGATATTGACAGTGCAATTGAACTTTTCTATAGCGTTTTAAACACTTTTTTGACGAATGCGTTCCTGACAGTCTTCCTCCGAAGCTAAACAGGCCTCCTTGGTTTAACAATGCGCTTCAAAGACTTAAAAATCTTAAATCCAACACTTATAAAAAGAATAAAAAAAAGGGTAAGCCATCTGATTTTGCGAAATTTGTTGTGGCTCGTTCAGATTTTAATGTTCTCAACAGTCATTGCTATTCCATGTATTTAAATCGATGTAAATTCGAGTTTTCAAATGATCCAAAGCAGTTTTATAACTTCGTTAATTCCAAGCGTAAGTCTTCGGCATTGCCTTCATCGGTACGTTTAAACTCAAAAGAGGCATCGTCGGATTCTGAAATTGCGGATTTATTTGCCGAGTTTTTCCAAACTACTTATAGTTCGGCTGCTTGGTCAAACCCTATCTACCCTAACCCCTTAAATAGTGCTAACTGTATTTTTACCCCTGTAATTACCGAAAGTTCTCTTTTAAAGGATTTAGCAACAACAACGCCAACGTATTCTCCCGGTCCTGATGGACTCCCTGGGAGTGTGCTTAAGTTTTGTGCTTCAACCATTTGTAAACCGATTCTTAAACTTTTTCATTTGTCTATTTCATCATAAGTTTTTCCAACTATCTGGAAGGACTCTTTCATTATTCCACTCCACAAAAAGGGTGCGAAGGCGGATGCCCAGAATTATAGAGGCATTTCTAAATTGTCGGCAATTCCTAAAGCATTTGAATGTATTATTACTTCTCATTTGCAGCATTTATGTTCCTCGCTAATATCACCGTGTCAGCATGGTTTTGTTAAGCGAAGATCGACCACCACCAACCTTCTTGAACTGTCATCTATTGTAATAAATGGTTATAAGAATAACATGCAGACTGGCGTTATATATACAGATTTTAGTAAGGCCTCTGACTCTGTTAACCACTCTCTCCTTTTATTCAAATTAGATCAGCTTGGGTTTCCATGTAATCTATTAACTTGGATTTCAAGTTACTTGAATGGCAGGACTCAGAGGGTTATATTTAAGAGCGCTGTTTCTAAACTGATCAACGTGACATCTGGAGTTCCTCAAGGTAGTCATTTAGGCCCTTTGCTGTTTACTTTGTTTATTAACGATCTTCCCTCTATCGTAGCTCATTCTCGTGTACTAATGTACGCTGACGATGTTAAGCTTTGTTTATCATATAAAGATGTAGGGTCCGGTTTCAACTTACAGTCAGATATTGATTGTTTTCAGGGATGGTGTGAGTACAATCTTTTAAATCTGAACTGCCTTAAATGCAACGTTATGACTTTTTATAGGGGTACTCCTACGTTTATTAGTTATTCTCTTCAAAATACACCACTCGACCGTATATATATTTGATGACCCTTATACAACCAGATTATTATATACCTCCCTTGTCCGTCCTATTTTGGAATATTCTTCAGTTTGGAGTCCACAATATGAAGTGCACATCGACCGTATTGAGTCGGTGCAAAAAAAATTTCTCCTTTTTGCCCTTCGTAGTTTGAACTGGGATCAAAACGTAAGGCTACCTTCCTACCAGAGTAGATTACTATTGCTTAATTTACCTACACTTGAAAATCGTAGAATAATGCTTGGTACTATTTTTATGCAAAATCTTATAAAAGGTGATATTGACTCCGTAGAACTGGTAAACCGTTTAACTTTTAATGTTCCCGTTAGACTAACACGAAATTATTACCCTCTTAATTTGCCTCGATGTACATCAAATTTTACTCAGCATGAGCCCTTTCGTGTTCTATGTAAAAATTATAACAATCTTTATCATTTAATTTGCACTTCAACATCTATCCCCGTATTAAAAACTAAAATTTTATCTCATTTGCTTCAATCTTAGTTGTAGTATTTGTAGTATTTGTTTCATATATTTTCCTCGCGAACTCGCACTTTTGCCCTAATTGATAAAGGGTCCCGCGCGTAACAAGCACGTGCTTGGTATCGTTGGGCCACTTGTTTGTACGGCTCGTAGTGCATCAACGTCCATCATATACATCTCTCTCTCCCAAACCAATTGATTTCCTTAACGGCTTGGTATGCAACCCTAAAAGTTGTCAAATTTTAGAAGTAGATAATTATATCAAAACAACGGTTTTATTGGTATAATAAATACAATAAAATATCCACATGAAAACGCTTTAAACCGATATTAAAGCATTCAATGATCAATAGATTCAATGAATAATTAAAATTTGTTCCATTTAAGAATTAAGTCTCAGAATTGTTTTTTCATCAGAGAAATTATGAACATTTTGGGAGTTTCAACTTTGGCGTTGAATCCCAAAGATATGGGCAATGGTTCACGATGGGGACTATTTATACCCGTTACTCGTAGAGTAAAAGGGTATATTGTATTCGTGCAAAAGTATGTAACAGGGAGAAGGAAGCTTTTCCGACCCTATAAAGTATATATATTCTTGATCAGGATCACTAGCCGAGTCGAACTAGCCATGTCCGTCTGTCCGTCTGTCCGTCTGTCCGTCCGTATGAACGCTGAGATCTCGGAAACTATAAAAGCTAGAGGATTGGCATTTTGCATGCATATTCTTGGAGTACGCAGCGCAAGTTTATTTCAAAATGGTGCCACGCCCCCTCTAACGCCCTCAATCGCCCTACACCATTTTTTGAAAGGTGTCTGGCGCCAACACCATTAAAGATTTTGGAAAACTAAAAATGCAGTTTTATTGTGACTATCAATACCTATCGAAATGTAGAAGAAATTTTTCAAATCGGACCATTCGTTAAAAAGTTATGCCTGATCAAAGATTTTATATATCTATCTCCCTCGCACTCCCTTAGCTGAGTAACGGGTATCTGATAGTCGGGGCACCCGACTATAGCTTTCTCTCTTGTTTTTAGTAGTGCCGTGATGTATTAAGAGTATGTCCTAGCGAAGGTAAGTAAGTCCAAATATATAGGCCACGTTATTCAAAATGTCGGCTAACATCGGTTTTTTTCTATTCTTAGCTATACTGCGGAGCCTGTAGGTGATGGAAAATAATTTTGTATGGGCTTTTACTCAGGAGCAGCCAAATATCATGGAAACCTTGAAATGGTTCGTGGTAATTTATAAAATAAAGAAACACAAAATGTAGTACTTTTCCTTGAACAAAGTTATTGGCACACTTTTGTTGCAATTAACTATCGCTTAAAATTAATGGAGTTGTTTTGCCTTTTTCAGAGATGGCAAATAAGAGTTAATCTTTTAAATTTAAGTTTATTTAAAATATAAAATATGAAATTTGTATATAGTCTCTTTGGAATGGGACACGGATTGCGATTGCATGGACACTATTAAAAAAGGCGTTTTGCGGTTTTCACTGTATCTCCGCCGAATTCGCTTAAGAATTAAAAAAAAAACCGCCCTCTGGGAAGCTATATTTTTAATTTTTTATTTTTAAGAATTTTTTCGATCTTCCAAAGTCAAAAATGCGTTTTTCAACTATAAAATTCGACTTTGGGCGGAAAAAAAATGTTTAAAGTTACAAAGAAAATAAAAAACTCTTTCCAGCGGGCGGGATTTTTTTATGCAGAAAATTATGCGAAAAAAAAATTCAATATTTATACCCGTTACTCGTAGAGTAAAAGGGTATATTGTATTCGTGCAAAAGTATAGTATGTAACAGGGAGAAGGAAGCTTTTCCGACCCTATAAAGTATATATATATTCTTGATCAGGATCACTAGCCGAGTCGAACTAGCCATGTCCGTGTGTCCGTCTGTCCGTCTGTCTGTCTGTCTGTCTGTCTGTCTGTCTGTCTGTCTGTCTGCCTGTCTGTCTGTATGAACGCTGAGATCTCGGAAACTACAAAAGCTAGAAAGTTGGGATTACCCCCACATATTCTTGGGCTTCCTACGCAGCGCAAGTTTGTTTCAGACGGTGGCCACGCCCCCTCTAACGCCCACAATCGCCCTAAACCATTTTTTGAAAGGTGTATGGCGCCCACACCTTTAAATATTTTGGAAAAGTAAAAATGCAGTTTTATTGTCAATATCTATCGAATTGTAGAATAAATTTTTCAAATCAAGCAATCCATTAAAAAGTTATGAGCAAAAAATGAAACAGCCACTAGATGGCGCTAGTAGCTTTGACGCGTGCATATATTTATCTCTCTCCCACTCCCTTTAGCTGAGTAACGGGTATCTAATAGTCGAAGTACTCGACTATAGCGTTCTCTTGTTTGTAATTTGGTTTGTACTTTTTGACCAAACCTCGAAAAACGAAGGCAAACGTTGGATTTATCAAGGTGCCACGCCCCTCTAACGGCCACACAACACAGTTTTGATGCTATAATGAAAATTGTAATTGATATGTATTTCTTTCGTCAATACCTATCGATTGGCTTAATAAAAATTTGCCACGCCCACGAACGGTATTGGCCAGTGGTACAATACCACCGCGCCAATTTTTAAATTGTAATTTAAAATTGGTCAACAGAGTAAAAGGAAATGGCGTTGATTTTCATTTGCCTGCAAGTTTTAATTGAACTAATTCCTAAAGATTTATAAATGGGAAGAGCGATAATCTATATTTGTCTTTATCAAAAAACCGGTCAGTAACAAATTTCACCCAGAACGGATTGACATACAAATCTAAAAAAAACACATTAATTCCTAAAATAATTAGGAGCCGCGTGTGAGGTATAAATCAAAAAAATCTGCTGTTCATAATCTTATCTTTGGAAATTCAGTCTCCTTCACCAAGACCTCAATATTTCCAAATTTTGCTGTGCCATTGTGACGTCCACATATGTATGTATGATTTAAATTCCGTTAAGCTTTTCAACAAATAACAGCTGTTCGAAAATTCAACAATAACCATTTTGGGTCGTTCCCTAAATTGCTGGAATTTTTTGTTGAATTTTCAACAATTCAGCAATTCAACAGTTTAGGGAATACCCTGATTAGTTCGCAAAATATGAATAAGCAAAAAAATGCGTATTTAACACACACAACCACTAGATATGTGCGTGTGTGCGAGTGTGTGCGCACTGCAGCTGCCCTGCAGTTCTATTGATCACCTTTTTAGCAGCGAATCACTGCCAAACAAAGTAAAAAGTTATTTTGGGTACGGAAAAGAAGGAAGTAATAGATAATACCGAATCTTACTGAAAAAAAAAATTGGTCAAGGTGCAATATTAATATTAGAGTTTTTTTTACACAAAATTAACAATAAGAATTCAAATTCTTGAATAAAAAAGTTCGTCAACATACCTTACCACAATACCCGACAAGGTATACTTGGAGCAAAAACGGTGTCTCTCTCAAACGGCGCAAATAAAAAAAACAAAACGTACCACAAACTTTTGATAAAGATCTCATTTATACGTGCATATATTTATCTGATTTTATTTTACATTCATCTTCGCTCTGGCACTGCTGAAACACGAATAAATTAAATTACAAGACTTCTTATTATTATTACTGTAAATACATTGTCGACACGATAAGAGGAGACGACTACATTTATTTGGAATTTTTGTCGTGACATCATATGTAAGATTCAATGAGTTCGCCACATTACCCTACTCGTCACATTACCCTAAAGTCTCCTATTAAAAGTTTCGTACAAATCGGACGACTATATCCTTAACTTCACATAAAGAGGGCAGAGGAATGAAATTACTATACATTTTGTATGACTTTTTGTTCAAGTTGTAGCGGAACTTTCGTTTTAAGCCGCTAATGTCCCCTTTATTAAGTTAATGACAAAGCAAAGTATTTCTGCTCTATTTTGATAAAAATGTAAGTTCAAAAAAGTCCTTACTCCTATAGGCACCAGTGCACAGTGGTGGCGCCCATAGGCCAAAATTCAAAAAATCGACGGAACCTAAAATGGGCAAAGGGTATGCAAATTGTCTCTAAAATGCCCAAGCTTCTTCGTGGCATAGCAGATTTTTCTGTAAAACTATCGGTACTTTCTAAAACTAGATCTAAAGTCGTGAGCACGTGTTAAGTTGCAAAGCAAAACTGAGCGCATTTAATTTTTCAATCAATCCTTAACAGCGTTTACTTCATAAACTACGTGTCCAAATTAATATTCTTTGCTATGGGTTTTAAAGTTGAAGGTATTATCTATAAATCGAGATGTGTATAATAATCCTACTTGTGAAATTATTCTCGTTACATCAATTTGAAATAATACATGTTTTGTGTTTATTTTGTGAACGTCTTTTTTATGTTTAGCTAAGGTTTTAGTGATGATCCCACAAAATTGCACAATTAGTTGGTATGCCAATTTTTTCGTCTGGCTTTCATGTAATATGTGTGTTAAAATTGGCTGCAGCAATTTGCAGATGTGCCTACGATCGTAAAAATACTAACACCTTCATAAATTTTTCAAAGGCAAAACTGGCCGAACAACTAATTTTTTTCAGCTTTTTACTTGTTGTACTGTTGCTTCGCTTCGTCTTCGTGATTGTGAATAGTTTTCCAACACAAAATATTGAATTACTAATAGATTATATTTTTTTTGTTTATTTCCTTGCTTTTAATTTTGATAGGTGTTTCTTATCAGTCCGTATTGGCGTATTTGTTCTTTATTTATTCTTTTGCACGAATACAATATACCCTTTTACTCTACGAGTAACGGGTATAAATACAGGGACAATTAACAAAGGGAAAAAAGGCAGAACGAGGTAGCAAGGCCAAGATCAACAGGATTTGTTTTGAAGGACCGATAAAATAAATACAGTCTAAAATTTTCCATTTCTTACCATTTTTTTTTCTAAAAAAATTTGTTTAGAATAATTTGTATTTAATTACATGCTCAACGCAGTATGACATTTCATTTTTCAACAATATGTCTTGGACAAAGTACTAATGTTTTGAAGACAATTAGAGAAAGGATTTGTGTCGAAAAAGGTTTTTATTGTTTCTGTTATGTCCATCTGATAACTTATGCAAACAAACCATTAGAATTTTAGAAAGTTTTAAAAAGTTTTCATGTTTTTGTATTTTTTTTAAGTAGTTTGCATAGGACAAAATATTGTTCTTTTTACGGAAATTAAGTTCTGATAAAATCTTTTTGGGTTTATAGGATAAAAATTAGTCATTATTATACCCGTTACTCGTAGAGTAAAAGGGTATATTGTATTCGTGCAAAAGTATGTAACAGGGAGAAGAAAGCTTTTCCGACCATTAAAAGTATATATATTCTTGATCAGGATCACTAGCCGAGTCGAACTAGCCATTATTATTATTTATTATTTATTTTGATCAATTCCTAACGCTACAGTATTTCTACTTTTATCTTAGCGCGCTAGTCACAATGGGTTTCATACAGTTTGATATACTTATTTACTAAAATTTATGTCATTTCTTAATATTAACATTATTTAATTATATGTAATATTACAATTATACTATTATTCCTACTGTGTGTTTGCAAAGTGTTCCCTAACTTTTATGGTAAATCTATGTGCATTGCTTATTGATTTGATTTCATGCGGAAGTTGATTCCAAAGCCGAATAGTGTTAGTGTAGAAGTGCTTGTCAGAGCTAGCCAGAGTAGTTTTAATAGGAATAATATTTTTGGTGCGTTGGGAAGTAGATAGATTTATCATGTCATATATATAATCAGGTTGTTTCGTATAAACTATTTTGTGGAGGAGTGTCAAAGCTTTAAGTTTTATCCAATTCGTCAAACTTATATCAAAAATCCTATTTGAATAACACGTAACATGGTCATATCTCTTAACATTGAATAAATAACGGGCAATACAATTAAACGCTACATTTAATTTGTGTTGGCTGGCTGCATCACATCTTCCGAAGATCTCAACCCCATAAAATAGTACGGATGTTACGCACGCCTTGGCGACCATAAGCCGTATATTAATTGGGAGGAAGTGCTGCGATAAGGATAGATTCCTAAGCACACCGTAAGTTTTACCTACTGCTTTATTAACTTGGTCAGTCCATGCTAGGGTATTGTTTAATGTGATGCCCAGGTTCTCCGCCCTAGCAACATACTCAATCTTTTTGCTCCCTATGGTAAGGTTGTTTAAATGCTCAGTATTAAGGTTTTTTTTATAAATAACAAGACATTTACATTTAGACGGATTTAAACTGAGACCATTTTTACATGCCCACTCACTAACATTTAATAACTCATCATTACAGACATTAACACAATCACTAATTTGAAACAAAGGACGACTAACATACATTTGAACATCATCTGCATACATATGGACTTCACAGTTGGACAGTACATTCGGCAGATCATTTATGTAGATCGTGAACAACAGGGGCCCTAGGACAGAGCCCTGAGGGACACCCCGTTTAATTTGCATGTAGTTCGACCTAGTTTCGTTTGTAACGACTGCTTGCTTACGGCTACTCAAATAAGAGTTCATAAGGCTTAGTGCAGTGTTAGAAAAATTGTAAAGAATTTTTAACTTCGTCAAAAGGATTTTGTGATTCACGGTGTCAAATGCTTTGCTAAAGTCAAGAAGTGTCAGGAATGTTACGTCGTTTTTATCTAATTTTCGTCTGATGTCTTCTACAACTTTAATTAAAGTGGTTGTGCAGCTTCTATTTTGTCGAAAATAGCGTTAGTTGTTGTTTGGCCTCTCTTCTGAACGTCGCAGCCGCGTGTAGTAGTCGAATTTTTTCGGATTGATTGTCCAACTTGACAATAATAATAGGGTCAACAATTGTGTTCGCCCTATTCGCTGGCTTGACCCTGAAGATGTCTCGCAACCTCGGTGCCGGTGTTACACCAATTGAAAAGGAGAGGGTGTTGAAGAGCGATCGCAGCGATTCCCCTTGGACAAAAGGCACGCCATGCAGACGGATGTCATGCGCAACAGTTGAAGTTGACTGGTCAGCAAGTTTTTTCTCCAGATTGCCGACGTGGACCCGCAGGCCCCGGACATCATCAGATTGTTTTTCCAACTGCTCAACGCGCTGGAGAAGACTCTGCATGTCCCGGTTCAGTCCCTCAATTCGGTCGTGAAGCATTTGAAGAATGCGCTGCTCCGACTCCCCAATTTTGGTAGATATAAAATCCGCCTGCTCCAGGAATCTCCTGGCATTAATCTCCTCCTGCTCCTCAAATCGTTTGTTGAGGATTTTGATGACCATTGAAGTGGCTGCTTCGCTGGTTGCAGTCACCTTGATGTCTCCAGATGAGTTTTCCCTGGTGCGCTTAGAAACTGGTGCCATTTTTGTTGGTTAGTGTACGAAAGTGGATGTTGTGCAAGTGTGTTGTTGTTGCAGGTGTTGTTGTTTATGTCTTGCGGCCTGGCTATGTAGAGTTTTTGATTATTGAGTGATTATTGCTGTCCTCCTGTAGTTGTTTGTGTCGGCTTGCAGAAAATGTTGTGTTGGTTTTAAATGTCTAGGAACGCAGATTTAAATAGAAAATTCCGGTTCACACCAAACTCTGGGTACTTCCCACAAAAACTTATTGGATTTTGGGTATTAAACTTTAAGTAATTGTTGTATAAATGGATTTTTCTTGGAGCTTGTTTTGGCGCACAACTAATCAACTCGATTATCGAGTTGTCCGTCTGTCCGTCTGTCCGTTCGTATGAACGCTGAGATCTCGGAAACTATAAAAGCTAGAGGATTGGTATTTTGCATGCATATTCTTGGAGTTCCTACGCAGCGCAAGTTTATTTCAGAAAGGTGCCACGCCCCCTCTAACGCCCTCAATCGCCCTAAACCATTTTTTGAAATGTGTGTGGCGCCCACACCATTAAAGATTTTGGAAAAGTAAAAATGCAGTTTTATTGTGATTATCAATACCTATTGAAATGTAGAAGAAATTTTTCAAATCGGACCATTCGTTAAAAAGTTATGCCCGATCAAAGATTTTATATATCTATCTCTCTCGCACTCCCTTAGCTGAGTAACGGGTATCTGATAGTCGGGGCACCCGACTATAGCGATCTCTCTTGTTTGAAATTTAAAATAAGTAGCAAAGATAAATATATGCTTAATTTTCAATTTTAGTTTTCGCTGGCGAAGCTGCGGGCTACCGACCCTGCTAGTTTTTTATAAAATGTTAAGATTAAATGGCAGTGACGTCAGAGTCAGACAATGACGTATTTACAATGTACATACATTTCTGAGCGGATTGTCGCGCATTTTCGGTCGGATTTCACAATTCTGCAAACAAGCCATTTCCCTTTTGCGCACGACCCGCTGAATCTTTCCACTCCAGGATAAAAATAGAATTTTTCTGTTTGACCCATTTATCCTCCTAGCAAGGCTTAAAACTGGAGTTATACGTCCCGCATACTCTCCTGGTGCATGTGGCACTTATTCTCCTGGTCCTAAGTTCACGGCAGAGTCCAAAGTCCGGTGCACTTCACTCTCGCTCTAATCGCTAAGTCTCCACACTCTCTCTCTCTGCAACTCCTGCTCTCCAACCTCTTTTTTTCCAGCTTCACTTTCTCCAATCTCTTACTCTCCACTCTCTTTTTCTATCCAATATCTATATTCAATATCTCTCTTCACTCTCTAACTCTTTAACTCTCGCACTCCTCACTATGAAGTAAAACGACATATCGAGCTAATTTTTAACACCATAAATATTTTATTTAAAAAAAAGGACAATTCGTAGCTCTATTAACTATAATGTCTGTTTGTCTTTTTTTTTAAGCTTTACATTTTTTTTAATTCGTTCAAAATTAAAAGTTTTTTTTTTTTTTGTAGAAAAATTTTACCAATACTACTTTTAGTCGGGGTAACGACTTAATTTCGACGACTTAATTTCGCCGAAATAATTTCGCGTGATCTTATGACGTTTGAGAACGCCATAAGTCCGCCGCAGAAACAGCGACATAAAATCGCTGTTAAACGACATAAGTTCGCCCGAAATTATGACTTTTAAAAACTACTTGTGGCAGACGTATGTCGTTTTAAAGTGACATAAGTCCGCCGAGGAAAAAACGACATAATTTCGGCAAATAAAATGATTACTTTCATTTTAGCAAATGCTAAATCTTTCTAAATTATTTGTAAAGTTTAAAACTAATAATTATCGATCATATGCGGAACCTAGAAAAATAAGTTACTTCGCTACTTTTGTATGGGATGTCAGTCCTTGCATGTTTGTAAAAAAGATTGAAATCTTTCATTCAAAACTAGAAATTTGAAAAAACAAATTCCAATTTACAAACAAATATATTTGTTCGCTCAATAAAATTGCATTGATTAATTAAAATTGTAACTGATAGCAAGTACATAAATTCGCGACTTTCACATGGATCATATTCATTTTTTATATGTTTTTAATTTTTATTGATTCGACAAGGATGAGATCGCAAGAATTTGAAGAGGGCTATACTAAAAAATACACTTGCTCTTCCTTGCCACAATTCGTTCTTTGGGAGTGAGAAGGATATAATGATAATGAGCGTTGGGACAGTAGCAAGTGAAAACAAGAGAGAACGCTATAGTCGGGTGTCCCGACCATCAGATACCCGTTACTCAGCTAAAGGGAGTGGGAGGGAGATGGAGATAGAAAACTTTGATCAGGCATAACTTTTAGGTAGGTTTCGATAGGTATTGATAAACACAATAAAACTGCTTTTTTACTTTTCCAAAATCTTTTATGGTGTGGACGCCAGACACAGAAACACATACACATAAAGTCGTTAATGGCGATTGTGGGCGTTAGAGGGAGCGTGACCATCGGCTGAAACAAACTTGCGCTGCGTAGGAAGCCCAGGAATATGTGTGGGTAATCCCAACTTTCTAGCTTTTGTAGTTTCCGAGATCTCAGCGTTCATACAGACGGACAGACAGACAGACAGACGGACATGGCTAGATCGACTCGGCTAGTGACCCTGATCAAGAATATATATACTTTATAGGGTCGGAAACGCTTCCTTTTACCTGTTACATACTTTTGCACGAATACAATATACCCTTTTACTCTACGAGTAACTGGTATAAAAATGGGGACGATGAAGCGCACAATGAACTCTCTGAGAGAGTCTGCCTCAAGAGAGAAAAACGAGCACAAGATTGACCGTGGTGCGGCAAGGGGGTAGGGTTTAAATTCACAATTATGATTTCAATTTTGGTTTAAAAAAACTCTCTTTAGGTTAATTTTTTGAGTTCATTTAAAAACCAGGAACTTTGAAGTTTTTCTTTAATCGTGTATCCCCCATTTTACGACCTATTTGGGCAAAAATTTAAAATATATGACCCCCTCCAGAAACTCCTATGTGCTAAGCACAAGCCAAAACGGGTTCATAAACATCATAAAATGTTAAGATTGGCTATCTGAGCGCTCCATTTCGACAACGAAAAATGAAAAATAAAAAAATATTTATTGCTAAACTCTTTTGATGGTTTAGAAATCTCCTATAAATCGGTCGACTCTGTCCCTGATAATGACAATGCGGTTCATTACCCTTTTGAATTTTTAAATTCTTTGAATCTAGCAGGGATTCCGCAGCATAATCTGTCTCTTAAGATTGGAGTACCCGAAATGTTATTGCGAAATTTAGGTCCCCCAAAGTTATGCAATGGGACACGATTGCAGATAAAAGGTCTTCATAAGAATGTAATCGAAGCAACTGTATTTACGGGATCCGCGAAGGGAAAAACAGGATCCTATTAATACCGTCCGGTCTGCCGTTTCAGTTTAAGAGGCTACAATTCCCTCAGACTTGGAAGCTGGCTGGACTAGATCTTTTTTCTCATTAGCTCTGCCAGTATTATTATTCTTGATCCTGAAGGATTTTATAAAAATGTTGTTTACACAGAAGTTTTAAAGTAATCTTATTAAAAAAATTCGCCAATTTTTTGGAAATAAGAAAGTCTTGACTCGCTCCGGGTATAGCTAGTATATATATATATATGTATATTTATTTATTTATGTTCAATGAACATTGTTCATACATACGTTCATATATATACAGACAATACATGAATTATCCTAAAATTACAAATTAGTGATGATTTTAAATTGTGATTGGGATTCATAAAAAATCGAATCAAAACTAAATCTAATAAATCAAAAAACACTTTGTCGCAATCGAATTTCGCGCTCAAAATAAATATACATATCTTCATGTACTTCTAAAAAAATGCAGACATCTAGCAAAATCTAAACTAGGACGATTATTTTCGTGCTAACTTATCGGTTACTATTATATCAATCTCTCTACTTATCCGGTAATTCCACGGCATTGTTAGGCTCGATTATTAGAGCCATTTTTTCATGGCCTAAACGATTTTACGTTAAACAAGAGAGAACGCTATAGTCGGGTGCCCCTACTATCAGATACCCGTTACTCAGCTAAAGGGAGTTCGAGGGAGATGGAGATATAAAACTTTAATCGCGCATAACTTTTTAACGAATGGTCCGATTTGAAAAATTTTCGATAGGTTTTGAAAAACACAATAAAACTGCATTTTTACATTTCCGAAATCTGTAAAGGTGTGTTCGCCAGACACTTTTTAAAATTGTTTGAGGCGGTTGTGGGCGTTAGAGGGGGCGTGGCCCTAGGCTGAAACAAACTTGCGCTGCGTAGGAAGCGCAAGAATATGTATGGATAAACCCAACATTCTAGCATTTGTAGTTTCCGAGATCTCAGCGTTCATACGGACGGACAGACGGACATGGCTAGATCGACTCAGCGGGTCGGAAATGCTTTCTTATAGCTGTTATATACTTTTGCACAAATACAATATACCCTTTTACTCTACGAATAACGGGTATAAATACCTCCAAACGGTACTATCTAGCCCGATACGTCAATAAGCAAAATTTAATCTAAAAAGTAAAATTATGCTCATTCATTGAAAATGCAGGGCCCGAAAATAACAGTTATTTTCCAAAACTGAAATCAATAAATCTCAAATAACAAATGTTTTAAAAATGCGCCGACTTTACCAACTATATTCTAAGCACTCTATTTATGGCTCCTGACAATAAAGTTTATTTATTGATTTTTACACTATAAATTTAAATTAACAGTTAATACTGCGTTTTAAAAGAAACCTTAAAAATAACTATTATTTTTTAATTTTTACATTATCTCTTAAGTATAACAGTTACTTGTAACTTTTATTTTTTCAGTCATTCAATATCGTTATATCTGATTTTTATATATAAAAATCAAAAATAAAAGTCTCCCAAAGACTTTTATTCTGACACTTCGTAAATAAAAGTTTTTGAAAGACTTAGACTTCGTCAAAGACATTCGAACCGCCTTTACTCGGCGAAAAACCGAAGTAAGGCGACGACGAGCAAAGACAAAGGACCGGACAAGGACAACGATTTGGAAAACGATATTGAGGATGATGGGGAAGAAGTAGGTTTAATTTAATTTTAATATGTTTGAAAAGAATAAAAAATTAAATAACAATAAGTGAAATTTAAAAAAAAAAAAAGTATTTTTAAATCGAGTAGAACTAATTTTTTGCAGAAGCACTCTAAAAGATGCGAATTTTAGCAATTTGTGTAACAAGTTTCGCATAGTAATGCTTTAAAATTTCTATCTTGCTTTTTAGTATAATAACGGTACCGAAAGAATCCCCAAATAAGTCATCCTCGTTGGACTGCTATTTCTTTAGAATCACATAATTATAGTATTGTTGGTCATCCATGGTCAAAGGAGAATTCCTTGCAATCTCTGTCCATGGAGGATATGAAATTCGCAGCTGTGGGGTCTGGGCCCCTATTAAAACAATTACATGTAAATACATGCCAAATATTTTTATTAAAACTAACTATTTACAAGCCAAGTATATTTTATTGACTTTATTCCTACCCATCCTAAAAAATTTTTTTCAGTTTTTGGTTTGTTTAACAATGTTGCACCACTCGAAAAATTATGAATATTTTATATGAAGTATATGGTTATAGGGCGCACAAACTGTAAAAAATTGGCGGTGTTGTCAGACTTGGAAAGTCTTGAACCGATTTTTTGAAAATTTTAATCGCGATTTTAGTTATCTTATTAGAATGGTAAAAATCCAATGATTGGCTGACATTATTAAAGGGTAACTTAAAAATTTTTGGCATCAAAAAAGTTTTCTTAAAAACCACCGAAGGGAAGATGTATCAAGTGATATGTTCTGAAGTTGCAGCAGATTACTCGTAAACCAGCGGATCAAAATATTTGGAAATTGGAATTCTTAACAATTAGGTTCCTATCTACCAATCATCATCTAAAATTTTGCAATATCGCCTGGGGCAGTTTTCTCAGGCTTGTTCAGCTATGCCCTTTGTGTTTCACTTTGTTTCAGGGAATCAAACCGAATCTTATTTCGGTTCCGGTTCCGGTACTGATCCCATACCGAATCTGCTTATTCGGTAAAGGGTTATATTTTGGTATTGATGTTTTGGTTCCGGTTCTTGTACCGGTACGTACCGGTACAGTTAAAAAATTCTATTAATACTTTGAAATGATTTATGTGTGTTTTATTTGGAAAAAAAACTTGAATGTAAAATCATTAAAATTAATCAGATTTTTTTTATAAAAATATAAAAAAAAAGATTTAAATTAGATTTTTAACTTTTTTACTTCTAATAAGAAATATATTCATTAGCTTCTTAAAAAAAATGCGCAGAATGGCGCTAAAAATGCCAGATTTACAGCTTCTTTAGACAAAGAGTGTTACTGCTACAGCGACATTTTCTTACATAAGCAGTACATGTGCTAAAAAGCGACGGGAAGAAGTCGATATAGCAGAAAGTGGGAGCTGATACATACATATGGGTATTATTTTATTCAGGATTTTTAACGAGTTTAGTAAATTAGTACCAAAACCGTACCGGTACCAGCAATACGGTAATCGGTTCGAAATTAAATTTTTATTTTGGTCTCGGTATCAGTTCCGGTTCTCTATAAGGAATCGGTTTATTTCGGTTATCGGTTCCGGTTCCGGTTATGGTTTTATTCCCTGCTTTGTTTGTATGATTTTAGGGCAGTTTTATGATAGAAAAAAATGGGTGTCCGTTCACTGTTGGGTTCACTGTATGTACAAACATTGTGCAGAGGTAAAAACCGTAAACAACGCGATGCAGTGGCCGAACAAGAATTATTTTAAAAACGCTTTGTTTATTACACACACACACAATTATTATACCCGTTACTCGTAGAGTAAAAGGGTATATTGTATTCGTGCAAAAGTATGTAACAGGGAGAAGGAAGCTTTTCCGACCCTATAAAGTATATATATTCTTGATCAGGACCACTAGCCGAGTCGAACTAGCCATGTCCGTCTGTCCGTTTGTCTGTCTGTCTGTCTGTCTGTCTGTCCGTCTGTCTGTCCGTCCGTATGAACGCTGAGATCTCGGAAACTATAAAAGCTAGAGGATTGGCATTTTTGGCATGCATATTCTTGCAGTTCCCACGCAGCGCAAGTTTATTTCAAAAAGGTGCCACGCCCCCTCTAACCGCCCCCTCATTCTTTGAAAGGTGTCTGGCGCCCACACCTTTAAAGATTTTGGAAATGTAAAAATGCAGTTTTATTGTGATTATCAAACCTATCGAAATGTAGAAAAAATTTTTTAAATCGGACCATTCGTTAAAAAGTTATGACCGATCAAAGTTTTAATATATCCATCTCCCTCGCACTCCCTTAGCTGAGTAACGGGTATCTGATAGTCGGGGCACCCGACTATAGCGTTCTCTCTTGTTTTTGTTTGTTTACAAAAATAAATACAATTTTATTTAGTTGGTTATTTTACCTCGTTAAGAGGTATTACTTTTAAAATTTTTTTTCCACTTATCACCGCATTATACTTACTTGGCACAGAAAAACACAAATGTTTGTTTTTTAAGAACTATAAACAAATAAAACGATTAAAATGGTTTAACCAAAAAAGCAATTACACTTAACTGATCAGATTCCAAAAAGCAAGTGAGAAGAAAATGCATAAGAAACGAAAAAACCGCGCGCGTTCTTGCAATGTCTCTTTTGTTCTTTTCATTTGTTTTTCAAGACCACCGTTTAAGATTATCATTTCATATTTTCCATGCCAATGGATGCATTCCGGATGCATTCCGATGGAAGCTATAATTGCACCGATTGAAAAAGAAAAACGAACGATCGGCAAGCGTTCGGGTTTCGGCAAGGGTTCGGCTGCGACGTAACAGAACCTACGATTGCACGGACCGCTCCCTTTTTGCCTTCTAAAAGAAGCTATAGGGGAGTGATGACTTGGGTTGCATCTAGCATGCATTCTGGATGCTGTCCAACATTGAATCGCATTTTTTACTGTGGAGAAAGATGCGTTCCGGAAGCATGCCGACCACTCCAAAACTTCCGACTGGGTGGGAGCCGCTCTCTTGCACGCATACAGCGACATTCGACGACTGTATGTGTGCACAGTATTCCAGCGGGAAAATTCCACTGGAAAATGTGTAATTATACCCGTTACTCGGGTAAAAGGGTATATTGTATTCGTGCAAAAGTATGTAACAGCTAGAAGGAAGCATTTCCGACCCTATAAAGTATTTATAATCTTGATCAGGATCACTAGCCGAGTCGATCTAGCCATGTCCGCCTGTCTGTCTGTCTGGATGAACGCTGAGATCTCGGAAACTACAAAAGCCAGAAATTTGGGATTAACAACACAAATTCTTGGGCTTCCTACGCAGCGCAAGTTTATTTCAGCCGAGCCACGCCCCCTCTAACGCCCACAATCGCTTTAAACGATTTCATGTGTGTGTGTCTGGCGCGCACACCTTTAAAGATTAAAAATGCAGTTTTATTGTGTTTATCAATACCTATCGAAATGTAAAAGAAATTTTTTAAATCGGACCATTCGTTAAAAAGTTATGCCCGATCCAAGTTTTATATATCTATCTCCCTCGCACTCCCTTAGCTGAGTAACGGGTATCTGATAGTCGGGGCACCCGACTATAGCATTCTCTCCTGTTTTCATTAGGTTTCTCCATACCAGCGGAAGGGACATAACCTCATTTACCACTTACATTTCTTCCATCTCTGGTTTCAAAATACACGGGGGTGACACGAAAAGTAAGGGGTAAATGAGGTTTCTATGTGGATCTCTGGCAGTACAATGCAGGGCAAAAACCATTGGCTTTTCGCCTTCCCGCAATTTAGGTTTTCCACGCGTACTCAGTTATGGTTTTCCACTATTTTGCAGTATCTGATTTCCCATAAAAAATACATATTTTCATGTCATATTTGTACGTATTTATTAAAAAAATGGTTAATGTCTAAAGCATTCCAGGTTTTCGCTTGGCCGAATGCAGGTTTTAGGTATCCATGTCTTGTAAGGCTGTCTTCTGAGACTTCTAAGACTAGGAATAATAATAAGAGTAATTACCATTATTACATCTCCGTACGAAATTAAGGGATCTCTCCAGATTATGCCATGGCCGATCATTTACCCTCTGATCAGCTGTTTTATGTCGGGTATCTACAACAAAAACTATGAGAAGAAAAAATCAAATATGGAAAATGCTGGCGCAACAGTTCTGGTCCCAAGAAGTCTCAATCGGTGTGGCTGAAATAAATGTATTATTTTAATTAAGTTAAACAACTAAGTTAGTACTGAAGTTTTATTTATACAACCATTTAATGAACACCGCAAACCATTTACCACTGGTGAAGATTAAAAACATTTCAAGTGACACTGAAATGCAGAATTTGTGTTGAAGATAGCATCTGGAGGCGAATTTATTAATTAATGGCGAAAATATCTGTGGTACTAACCTCTGTAACGCTGAAATAAAGATTATTAAACGACAACATTTATTTAAAACTCACCTTTTTCTTGTTTTTTAGATTCAAATTAACTATAGTCTTTTTTTTCACGATTTTTTTTTACTGATGTGACCGGGCATGCATCATGTATTTAATAATACCAACATTCCGAGAAAAGACAAAAATTAGACATAATTTTGTTGTAACATAAGGTCATACTTTGCCCGCGTATAAATATTTCGTTGAAATAACATTTTTCGTGGACCGTAATCATTAAAGGTTACGTATATAATAGGCATTTTAGGTATTTTTCGACAATTCAATTTCATGTTAAGTGTTATCAATACTACCAACACGAATTTTTATTTTTTAACAACACTTAAAAATGGCCTAGGCCACGATCTGACGATCAAATTATTTTATTTCATAGAAAATGTTTAAAAATGTAAAAAAACAATAATTGATTTCTATGTAAGTTTATGGCAATCCTTTATAAATTTGATCTAACATTTTGATCGTCTGACCGTTGTTTTACTGTACAATTTTTTTTAATTTCATCATACCAATTATTATTATTTGTATTATTTATTGAATATTTATGAATATTTTATCATTTGTATATTATATTTTATATTTTTACGAAATCGAGGTTGTTGCTTTGGGGTCGCGTAACATGGATTTGAAGTCAAATTGCCACACAATCATATTCATGCCGTGTGGCACGGCGAGTTTTGTTATTGAGTAAAATAAATTAAAATTATCAACAACACAGGTCGACAAAATCCGGACTGTTTTTTGGCCCAAGACTAAACGATACATAACCTGAAAGGATTCCCAGTTTGGGGTAGTAAACTACAGCTTAAATCCTCTCAAGATGTGCTATTTTTTTTGTCGACCAGTGTAATTATTATGATAATCAATTATCATTATGATTATAGTTATTGAGTTCAATTTATTTGATTAAAAATTATTAATATTTTGTTTTAAAAATACTAACAAATAAATATAAATGTGAGAACTAGGCTTTTGGTGTAAGTCATAGGATTCTGGAATATTACAAATTGCTAATTTTTTTGTTAAAAAATTTTATAATCGGGAGGACACAGAAATCACACAGCGCATAAGTGGCCTGAAATTGATGCTATTCAGAAACCCACCCCATTTTGCGCTCTGATATTATATATTTCCTCACCACTGCCTGCTAAAAGGAATAGGTTTTCTCATACTCTAAAAACCAACTTCTCACTTTCCCGCTGGGTAGGAGCGCTCTTAATTGTGTGTCTGAAAAGAGACTCGTTTCAGAGTGTTTTCGGAGCACATTTGGAGCTCTCTAAGCATTGGCTCATAAAAAGCTTTTATGTCTGAGCATATTCTGAACGATGGTAAGTAAAATCAAAGTAAAAATGTGATAAGCAAGATGATTTAATATGCACAAATTTACTTAATTTGTGCAATACGAAAGTGCAAGTCGGACGAGTTCAGTTAGTAAAAACAAAATCTGTAAATATAATTTTAAATTTGAAAAATTATGAATTATGAGTGTGCAAGGATCCATCCGAAATGAATGTAAAAAATATTTAATGCCCTGAAGACCAGGAATCTACATTGCTGTGAGTCTCTGCCACCGGAGCTCGGAAAAGTGATTGAACCAACATTGGATTATATGCTTTTTTTTAAATTTGTATTTCTAAGTACCTTGTTAATTTTTGAGTAAAATAAATATTAATTATAACAAGTGTAATTAATTATAAACAATTCTTGTTTAAATGAAAGTTCCCAAAAAGGGTACTTTTTGTTTTTTTCTGAGGGTTTTCTATGCTTTCATCGGAGGGTGAAAGCACTTATATCTGCGTCAGAAAAGAGTCAGATCGTACTCAGAAATCTTCCTCTTAAAGTGCGACCGTTTTCAAAGAAAAACAAGAAAGAACGCTATAGTCGGGTGCCCCGGCTATCAGATACCCGTTACTCAGCTAAGGGAGTGCGAGGGAGATAGATATATAAAATCTTGATCGGGCATAAATTTTTAACGAATGGTCCGATTTGAAAAATTTCTTCTACATTTCGATAGGTATTGATAATCACAATAAAACTGCATTTTTACTTTTCCAAAATCTTTAATGGTGTGGGCGCCAGACACCTTTCAAAAAAGTGGTGTAGGGCGATTGAGGGCGTTAGAGGGGGCGTGGCACCATTTTGAAATAAACTTGCGCTGTGTAGGAACTCCAAGAATATGCATGCAAAATGCCAATCCTCCTCCGGCTAGTGATCCTGATCAAGAATATATATACTTTATAGGGTCGGAAAAGCTTCCTTCTCCCTGTTACATACTTTTGCACGAATACAATATACCCTTTTACTCTACGAGTAACGGGTATAAACACTCTTTCCGGACTCTTTTTTGCACAAAAAAAATTACAAGTTTTTTCGAACCTTCGGAAATGGTTGACCGATATTTGCAAGCTCCACCTTTAAGGTAATTTAAATGTTCGTTATCTGGCTCAAGGGGTGGATTCATGTATGGGCCTTGCGGTTAAGCTCCAAAATCAATATTTAAGAAAGAACAAGAGAGAACGCTATAGTCGGGTGCCCCGACTATCAGATACCCGTTACTCAGCTAAAGAGAGTGCGAGGGAGATGGAGATATTAAACTTTGATCGGTCATAACTTTTTAACAAATGGTCCGATTTGAAAAATTTCTGCTACATTTCGATAGGTATAAATAAACGCAACAAATTGACAGGTAGACGGAAAGACGGACATGGCTAGATCGACTCGGCTAGTGACCATGATCAAGAAAATATATACTTTATAGGGTCGGAAACGCTATCTTCTCCCTGTTACATACTTTTGCACGAATACAATATACCCTTTTAACGGGTAACGGGTGTAAAATATCAATTGAGCAGGGAATAAAACCAAAACCATAACCGAAACCGATAACCGAAATAAACCGATTCCTAATAGGGAACCGGAACCGGTACAAATACCAAAATAAATATTTAATGTCGAACCGACTACCGTATTGCTGGTATCGGTACGTTTCGGTACTCATTTACTAAATTATGGAAGAAAATATCGCTGTATCAGAAACACTCTTTGTCTAAACAAGTTGTAAGTCTGCAGTTTTAGGTGCCTTTCTAACCGGTTTATTTTTGAAGAAGCTAAAAACCCAATTTACTCTTTGAAATAAAAAAGTGGAGGGTCTTAAATGACGTTATAGGAAAAAGGTCTGTAAGTTCGGGGCCGGTCTGTAAGTTGGAACACCCCACTTTTTTAAAACTTTTCCACTAACATTTTTTTTAAATTTTTTTTTAAGGTCTTTTTTAGTAACAAAACTTTTGCGTGAAACATTAAAAGCCAGACTCAACTCAGATTTAAACTGTGAAAACCGTGTACCATTTTTTTTTAATCAAAATTGTTAAATTTCACCTTTTTCAAAATTCTATAAAAAAATAGTATCGCGCTTAAATTAGCTTGTTAATAGGATTAAAGCATAAGTCATTAAACTGTTAATAAATTAAAAAAAAAATCAGTTTACTTTGACAGTCAGAAAAACAGAACATTTGGGAAAGTTTCATCACGATAGCTTTAAAACTGAGAGACTAGTTCGTATAGAAACGGACAGGCGGACATGGCTAGATATACTCGGCTATTGGTGGTGATCAAGAATATATATACTTTATGTGGTCGGAAACGTCTCCTTCACTGCGTTGCAAACATCTGACTGAAATTATAATACCCCTGGTGTAAGTTTTATTGACATTTAAAAGTGTCCCAACCTACAGACCTGTAGGGACATTCCTGAAATAAACTTGCGCTGCGTTTGGGTAATCCCAACTTTCTAGCTTTTGTAGTTTTCGAGATCCCAGACAGACGGACAGATAATATCAAGATAATATATACTTTATATGGTCGGAAATGCTTCCTTCTAGCTGTTACAATTACTCTACGAGTAATCGGTATAAAATTTGAATCATTTAATAGATGAAGTTATAAGTTTAATACGGGTCGTTTTTTTTACAAACTGAAAAGGTTTGCCCAAAAATATTTCTTTACATTTGGCTCAAACTTTTTGTACATGTACTATAAAACGTCAAATTTCAAAAGGTACCCTCTCATTGAAAATCTGTATCTCCGGTTGTAGTAATCCGATTGACTTCGTGTCTTTTGCATTAATTCCTCTAAAACCATTAAATTTGTTTTTATACTTGTTACTCGTAGAGAAACTACAAAAGCAGCGCAAGTTTGTTTCAGCCAAGGGCCACGCCACCTCTAACGCCCAAATCGCCTAACGCCCGCAATTAAACAATTTTAAATGGTGTCTGGCGCCGACACCTTTAAAGATTTCGGAAAAGTATAAATGCAATTTTATTGCGTTTATCAATACCTATCGAAATGTAGAAAAAAATTTTCAATCGGACCATTCGTTATGCCCGATCAAAGTTTTATATCTCCATCTCCCTCGCACTCCCTCCAGCTGAGTAAATGGTATCTGATAATCGGGGCACCCGACTATAGCGTTCTCTCTGGTTTGAAAACCAAATTCCCCCATTTCTCGTCATAGTTAACACCAATTTGAGTTATCAAAATTAAAGTGGTAAAAGTTGAGAATTCTGAAAAGCTCTGATTCCCGAATTAAATTCCCGGCAAATTTCCTGCCACGCATTTTCTCTCAATTACCTGGACTTTTCGCTATTTCCCGAGCTTTTAATCGTCAGGCTTATATATTCGTTGCCCTTAGTTCTCGGTCAGTGCATCATTCTCCGTTAGCATTGCGTTGAGCACCGCCACCCGTAAACACATAAAGACAGCGCAGCCCGTTCTTTTCACTTCTTTTTCGTCGTTTTCGTTTTCGATCGCTGGAACGGCGCAAGTGTTGCTGGTGCCAAAACGCTTGCTCGTTTTTTTTTGTGTTCAAGCTCGGCGTGTGCTTCCCTACACTACATGCGTTCGGCATATGTAGTAGACAGCACCACGATCTCGAAGCCAGTTTTCTTCTTATGTAGTCTGCCCCACAATAGTGAAGGAGTGACTCCAGACTCGGATGCTGGTACTTACTAACATAAAGTAGTAGGCAGCAAAAGGCCAGCTAGAGCCTTGGGTTGCCCCTTGGTCCTAGGCCTGCGCTCACCAAGTTATGGGAAACCTAGTGTATAGAAAGATTCGGTTTCGTGCACTTCTAGCATTGCTCTGTGCTAAGCTCGTCGGATTGTCGTGGGATCTTTCTTGTCTTTTCTATAATGCGCGCTGTACTACGTGAACAAGTTTTAAGTGCACTAAGCGGTATCTAAAAGGCTCAAACAAAATGGGTGTAAACGGACTTCAGATAAGCGGACGGGCGTTGATGGCAAAAGCAGATCAAGAAATATAGAGAGTTAGGGTGGCTCGATGTTATTCGCCCCCTTTCTGTTCCCTCCCTACCATGATAACACGTGAGATATTGTTGACGGATATCCCTTATTCAACGTTTATTCATTGATTACATTTTTAATTTATATAGCTCCAGCATTGGGTGTTCAATCACGAACCTTGTTATACCCGTTACTTGTAGAGTAAAAGGGTATATTGTGCTCGTGCAAAAATATGTATCAGCTAGAAGGAAGCATTTCCGAACCTATAAAGTATAACGCCCACAATCGCCTTAAAAGATTTTATGTGTGTGTCTGTCTGTGTCAGGCGCGGACACCTTTTTCAAATCTGACCATTCGTTAAAAAGATATACCCGATCCAAGTTTTATATATCCATCTCCCTCGCACTCCCTTTAGCTGAGTAACGGGTATCTGATAGTCGGGGCACCCGACTATAGCATTCTCTCTTGTTTTACAAATCTATTCAAACATTGTTGAAATATCTACTGTCATTAACACAAGATCATTAAATTCAATCATAATATCGATATAACTTAAATTCTTTCTTTTCAATATCAAATTCAATTCAAATTACAAATAATAGCTACACTGACTCCATAACCTTCCGTTTAATATGCTCACACAATAATACTATTTAAAATATATAGGTAAATGTCAGGAAATCAATATAGTGGTAACAAAATCTCACTTACGCAAAACTGCGGCGATGCAGGTTCGTTGGGCCCATCGATGACGGGATGCTTTTTAGACAAACATATTAATTAATTGATTAATTGCGTGGCGTACACGGGTTGTCATTGTCAGAAAATTACAGAAAAATACTACTAAATGAATACAAAGGTACGCTACGTAAGCAAGTACCGAGAATTTACTTTACGATAGCGTGAAGCTTGACTTCTATAATAGTCAAGCACAAGTCTAGCAAACGCCACAGCGAGTGATTACCATCATCTGTGCTCTACTGCTTCTCCTGTGCGGTTCCTGGTCAGCTCACTACATACGAAGGGATATGCGTCTTCGCATGTCAGAAAACAGGTCTGTTCTGCTGGTGTCGTCCTTTAAATCATTTGCCTTTTGCTAGGCTTCTCCGATCGGCAAGACGGATGTGGCCAGTACGGTCGAAGTGCCGAGTTTTTGCGTTACAAATCGTCCTTCAAAATAGATGCTCTATGGGCTTGCTAGAGCTAAGAATCTCGATGACGCGCGTGGCGCGTGCTGGTGGGGCGATGTAGGCGTGTAGCTGGTGTCAAATCCGGTAGCTGTTCATTTCCTTATATTCTTACTCGATCACCTTCCAGAAGATCGCCCGATAGTCAAGCCAGAGCTGTGTGTTTACATGCCGCGCGTGGCGCTGATTGGTAAGGTGATGTTGCACTCAATCATTGATCCGAAGTACAGTAATCCTTCAAGTTGCCGCTCTATGGCGTAGCCATAGCGGCAAGATCACGCCGGGCTGGCGTTAATGTGGCCGGCCGGCTTTGACGGAATCTCCTTTTTCTTTTCCCTAATACAAAAAAGTACACAATACTTTTTACACTGCCTGTAAGATGAAAATTCGTGTCTATATTTACCAGTATTTGGGCTTTAGAACTACAATGATCCTCTCTCAATAATTCACTTCACAAGTTAGAAAAGCTAGAGCACGTGGTGTGTAATTTTTCACTTTTGTCCTTACGCTTTTCGTTTCACGACTGCTGTACGTCCGTACTCATTTAGAGTTTGAAATGAAGTGAACGAGACTTTTATTACGAGAAGCTGGCTGTACGCTGCGGCGTTGCCAAACTTCACCTAAGGGGATAGTTCCAGGTTTTGTTCTTCTTTCTGCCTTCACACGTTTTCGCTGCGCGTAAGACAGAGAGGGTGCTATGCCGGTATGCTGTAAGTGTGAGCGGTTCAGCTAGACGATGCTCAATGGTCTCAGCTATACCCTGCGCTTAGCATTTGGGCATATGCGAATTTACATAATAAATGGCTTTATTCTACTTCTGAAAACAGTTTTATATTTCCGTTTACGACTGGCCCCACACAAATAAATAACATTGAAAATAATAGGATAATAATAAATTAACTGTTCGCTATCAATTTTGCTCAACATGATCAACGTTCGTACTCTATTTAGCTCAACATGACCAACGACCGCCGAATCAAGCAGTAGTCAAGATGGTAGCAGAACCAGGCGCCCAGTTGCACCACTGCAGATCATAAATGCTGATCAACATATTTTACAGTCAATATCCACGGCTGACACGACGTCTAACTGACTCACCATGCGACTCGATGTCACCACATTCTGCAGTGTCAGCCGACTCATACTGACCTACTCCACAATATAACCCATTCCACTATTCCTTACACTATACTTCCGCTTAATCCAAGTAGTATATAAGCTTGAAAACTTTAGAATAAATCAGTTATCAACTCATCTTATAACTCCGTGGTTCTACTTTCTGACCTCCGGGTAGAGGCCTCGTAACTATAAGGGCCGAGTTCCTTATACAATCATCTCTTGGTCTACAAGCCACGCTTGTGATCAAACATTAACTATATTTTTATAATATATAATTTATTTATAAATTAACATTTATTTACATTCATACATATATGGTTGCCGAAGAAGCGTGTAAGCCAAAAATTGTTCAGCAGAGCCAGGCTTAAGAAAAATGGAAACAGAAGTTTTTCGTTTGTTGCTGCCATGGACGACCCCGAAGTAAGTGTGTTTTGAAACTCCACTGTTTTTGCTGCCCTAACAGTTCAGCAAAGATTCGATTTCCCAAAAAGGGCTCCCTTATGCATTAATTGCCTCCGAAAGGGCCACACGGTAAAAATATGGAAATCTAAAAGATGCAGGGTGTGTAAGTCCTCACACCACACATTGCTGCACATTTATTCGCCATCAAATCTCGCGTTGCCACCTCCTCCTAAGCCCACGCTCTTGCAGAATACTCCATCCACTTCGCATGTTTTGCATGCGACTGGTTCGCGTAGAGTTATTCTTGCCACAGCCATCGTGAGCGTCCAAACAAAAAGTGGCGAATTAGTTTTGGCTCGAGTGTTGCTCGATTCTGGTTCACAAGTAAATTTTGTGACCGATGAGCTCGCTCAGAGACTTCAGATTAAGAGAGAGGTCGTGTGTTTGAGCTTGCGGGGCATTGGTGGATCTAATGCTCAACCATACTCCTGAGCAGCAACTTTGTGAGAAAATACTTAAAGATTGTCGTCCGGGAGATTTACGGTTCGTCTGCCGTTCAAATCTAACCCAAACACTCTTGGTTCATCATAAGAGGAGCTGTATTCGACTCTGATTTGGTTCAAACTGCACAAGTTTGCGCTTGCAGCAGACGTAAAAAAGATATATCGTCAAGTAATGGTTGACGAAGCTGACCGAAACTTTCAGCTCATAGTGTGGAGACGACATCCATCTGAGCATCTAAAAATCTTCAAGCTGAACACCGTGACTAATGGAATTACGCCAGCACCATCTGGCGCTTAGGTGTTTAATGCGGCTTGGAGAGATCGCGCAAGATTCGTGTCCCAAAGCCGCCCAGGTCATTCAGAATGACTTTTATGTTGACGATTTGTTGACTGGCGCCAGATGCGTTGAGGACCTGTAAAGCCTTCTATACGAATAGCAAGGTATAGCAAGAGGCAAGTTTTGAATTGGCAAAGTGGTTTTCTAACTGCCCAGAGTTGTCCGGAAGACTCAGACGTAACTTGGTGTGGTTTGATTGCCGGGTAAAGATTACTTTCAATTTCGGTTGGATGGATCTTCCTGCGACAAAACGAAACATACTGTCGGTGACTGCCCGACTTTTCAATCCGCTTGGCCTGTTGTGTCCTCTAGTTACTAGGGCAAAAATGTTGTTGCAGGCTTCGAAAGTTAGACTAAGCCGAGTCGCTGCCAATGCAACTGCAGACATCTTGGGAAGCCATTAAGGGCACGCTGTTGCAGCTGCCCAAGATCAAGGTACTGCGATTCGTTCATACAGACGCCAAAGTCTCGGCCGAAATACATGGTTTCGCTGACGCTTCCATGCGAGCATATGAAGCGTGCATCTACGTTCGCACTAGTACTGCTGAAGGTTTTAAAGTATCTTTATTGACGGCAAAATCCAAAGAAGCTCCCCTCAAGACAAAAACTTTGCCCCGCCTTGAGTTGTGCGCAGCTCACCTTCTTCTAGATCTTTATAATCGTGTAAGACCATTGCTTAATTTTTCGATTACAAAAGTGTTCCTTTGGACAGATTCGGAGATCACTTTGCATTGGATCAAAACGCATCTTTTGTCGTGACACGGGATTACCAACAGTTACTGAGATGATAACACAGTTCTCGAATCACTACAGGTATCGGCTACTGGTGCAATCTAACCGCCTGGCTAGAAGTCTTGCCACACCACTGGGACGACGTCGTCTCCGCAGACGACACCCTGCGGACTTATGGATTCTCGGCCGCGATAGACACGGGCGACTTCTGTAATATGTAAAGCCAGATGTTGTAACATGCCCCATATGGCAATATGGCAAACATAAAAACAAGAACCTTTTCTTGTGAGGCGTGCCTAATTCGGCTTATACCAAAAAATGAAAGAAATCGGCCCCTGTCGGTCTAAGGGCATTTTGTATGCAAAACGGGTGTTTCAACTAACAAGCTCAAAGTGTCTTTTTTTCTGACTGATTAAGTTGATTCCTTTTTTAATTTGTTAATTTATTTTTTTTATAGAATTTTGAAAAATTTAAAAGAATCTTTTTTTGTAAAATGTGGCTTGAGCCTGGTGTCTAATGTTTTACCAAAAGCTTTGTCACTAAAAAAGACTTAAAAATAAATTTAAAACAAGAGAGAACGCTATAGTGGGGTGCCCCGACTATCAGATACCCGTTACTCAGCTAAGGGAGTGCGAGGACATTGCTGTTGAACAATTTCGTTTTTCTTACGCTCGTAGGATATCATCTTTTAAAATATTTGCTCCGCCTGATGTGTTTAAAGAACTTCTTTCTGAAAGCTTTTGGCTTAATGATGATTTAGTTATAAAAGAATTTGTTCCAAATAAACCAAAAACAAATAACAGGCCTCCCATGGTGCCAAAGAACTGAAAAGTTTATTTTTGGCTTACCAAAATTTTAGAGGACTTAACATGAAGCTACCCAAGCTTTATGCTGACTCCTCGGCATTTACGGACGATATCCTGGCATTTACAGAAACTTGGCTAAAACCAGAGATAACCGACTCTGAAGTTTTGGCAAACAGCTTTAATACCTACAGAACCGATCGCCTTTCCCGTAGGGGAGGGGGTGTTCTGATCGCCGTTACCTCTACCTTTAATTCGGAGAGAATTCACTTTCATGTCCCCAATGACATAGAATTTGTTAGTGTAAAAGTTTCCCTGGAATCCTTGTCTATTTTTGTTACATGTTCTTATATTCCACCTGGCTCTGACTTAATAGTTTATGAGCAACATCTATCTGCTATTAAATATATTCTATCCTCTCTTTCCAACAGAGACCTTTTAATTGTTTTGGGTGACTTTAATCTCCCTTATATTTCTTGGTCCCCGTTTTTGTCGATGGCCTTTCTGAATTATCGTTACAGCAAGTTAGCTTTATACGAAATTCATTAAATAGACAGTTAGATCTTGTGTTTGTTTCAGAGCCGTCTGAAGTCACGGTATCTAGAATTGACGCTCTTGTGGTACCAGAAGACCGATACCATCCAACAATGGAATTGACAATTTGCCTCCCTTACCTTGGTACCCTCTCTCCTTTAGTTTCTCCAACTAAAATAAGATGCTTTTGTAAATGTGACTATAATAAACTAAACTTAATGATTTCGCAATATAATTGGACAGATCTTTATAACTGTATGGACATCGAAAATGCCACCGAACTTTTCTATAGCGTTCTAAACACTTTTTTTAATGAATGCGTTCCTGATAGGCTTCCTCCAAGGCCGAACAGGCCCCCTGGTTTACAAATGCGCTTCAAAGACTTAAAAATCTTAAAACTAACACTTATAAAAAGTATAAAAAATCGGGTAAGCCATCCGATTTTTCGAAATATGTGGTGGCTCGATCTGATTTTAATGTTCTTAACAGTCATTGCTATTCTATGTATTTAAATTTTCACAAAAAGGGTGCGAAGGCGGATGCCCAGAATTATAGAGGTATTTCTAAATTGTCGGCAATTCCAAAAGCCTTTGAACGTATTATCACTTTTCATTTGCAACATTTATGTTCCTCGCTAATATCACCGTGTCAGCATGGTTTCGTTAAGCGAAGATCGACTACCACCAACCTACTTGAATTGTCATCTATTGTAATTAATGGATTTAACAATAAAATGCAGACCGACGTTATATATACAGATTTTAGTAAAGCCTTTGACTCTGTTAACCACTCTCTTCTTTATTTAAACTAGACTTGCTTGGGTTTCCATGTAATCTTTTAGCATGGATTTCAAGTTATTTGAATGGGAGGACTTAGAGGGTTATATTTAAGTACGCTGCTTCTAAAATGATCCACGTGACATCTGGAGTGCCCCAGGGTAGTCATTTGGGCCCTTTCCTGTTTACTTTGTTTATTAACGATCTTCCCTCTATCATAACAAATTCTCGTGTACTAATGTATGCTGATGATGTTAAGCTTTGTTTGACATACAACAATATAGAGTCTGGGTTCCGCTTACAATCAGACATTGACAATTTTCAAGTATGGTGTGAGTATAACCTCTTAAATTTGAACTGCCTGAAATGTAACGTAATGTCCTTCCATAGGGGTACTCCTACGTTTATAAGTTATTTGCTTCAGAACTTGCCACTTGACCGTATATATTCAGTAAATGATTTAGGCGTTCTTCTGGACCCGAAGCTTAAATTTGACTGCCACATAATGTTGACTGTCAACAAAGCTATCAGTGTTCTTGGGTTTATAAAGCGTTGGTCAAAAGAATTTGACGACCCTTATATAACCAAATTATTATTTACCTCCCTTGTCCGCCCTATATTGGAATATTGTTCTTCGGTTTGGAGCCCACAATACCAAGTGCACATAGACCGTATAGAGTCGGTACAAAAACAATTTCTTCTTTTTGCCCTTCGTAGTTTGAACTAAGATCAAAACGTAAGGCTACCTTCCTACCAGAGTAGATTATTATTGCTTAATTTACCAACACTTGCAAATCGTAGAAAAATGCTTGGTACTATTTTTATGCACAATCTTATAATAGGTGATATTGACTCTGTAGAACTTGTAAGCTGCCTAAATTTTAATATTCCCGTTAGACTAACACGTAATTATTATCCTCTTAATTTGCCTCGATGTACATCAAATTTTAGTCTGCACGAGCTCTTTCGCGCTCTTTCAACTTCTATCCCGGTATTAAAAACTAATATTTTAACTCATTTGCTTCACTCCTAATTGCTTCTTTATTTTCATTATGTGTCCCGTTTTTCTTCGTTTTATGTATTCTTCCTCGCATTCTTGCCCAAATTGATAAAAGGGCCCCGTGCGTAACAAGCACGTGCTTGGTGCCGTTGGGCCACTTGTTTGTACTGCTCGTAGTGCACCAACGTCCATATATAGATATATACTTTATAGCAGCGGTCGGCACACACATACGTTGACATTTTGTTTTATATTTGTGTGAGTAATTTGCACTGCGAGCAGCGCGCCGGCAGAACAAAACCCTATGCTCACTTAATAGGGCGCTGCCGACTGCTGCTTTATAGGGTCGGAAAAGCTTCCTTCTCCCTTTTACATACTTTTGCACGAATACAATATACCCTTTTACTCTACGAGGAACGGGTATACAAATTTGTTTAGTTGAAAAGTTTTGAGAAAATGGGGTGTCCCAACTTACAGACTGTCCCAACTTACAGGCCTATCCCCTTATTGAATTGGTGGTATCGATAATTACCGACATTTCATTTGGTTTTATTCCTTGCATAGAATTTAATTTGAGGTTATGAACAGGGGCGGACTTAGACAATTCGCCGCCCTAGGCAGTTTTGATTTTGCCGCCCTAGACTGCAGAATAATTTTCATTTTTTATCATTTTGTTATTGACCTTGTGTTATACGGTTGCATGCATTTCCACAGAAGAAGGTAGTAGTGGTTCAGAATGTTTTTTATTAATTTTTGTCAGTTGTAAATAGTAAGATAATGTATCTGTAGATGAGTGCTTGTTCGGTGCCCAAATTGAATTCGGTTTATGTTAAATTCAGGTTCTTTCGTCGTGCTTTACGAATTGCAAATTCAGAAATGATTGCATCGCATTCTACCTCTCGTAAAACTTCCGCTTCTATTGTCAACAAAGACAAAGAATTCAAGCGATTTTGTCCAATAGTTGATCTCAAATAATTTTTAACTCGTTTTAAACAAGAAAACGATCTCTCACCGCTGCAGTTTGTGATAGCCATGGAAAGGAAAATTCTGTAAGCAATGTCGATATTTGGAAAAACTTCGACAAGATCTTTACATCTGAAAAAGTTTAAAGTTTCAGTAGGTGTGGGTGTGTTCAACTCCAGATCACACTCCAGATATGCTTTAAAATTAATCAATTCCTCAACTAAACAACTTTCCAAATCTTCATTGAATGCTTCTTGCAAATCTTTGGCTTTTTCACGGATTTCCGCATTATTCATGTTTCTCAAATCAATCAAAACCGAGAACTTTTCGCAAACTTCTTTATATTTTTGGCACCTTTCACGTAAATCAAATAATAAATTGTCAAAAATTACATTGTACGTGTTGACTCTGAAATCATCTTTTCCTAGCAATGTTACCTCCTCTTTTTTTGTTTAATCGTCATAAATTTTCCGACGTTTTACCCTGCTTTGAAGTGTTTTATATTCTTGGTTAAACATTTTCAAAACATTTTTCCAGTAAACTACTTCTTTTTCATATTCAGCAATCACAGTTTTGTCGATGCGACCTAAAGCACTTGCTTTATCTTTCAAAGTTTTCAAACAAGTTTGATGCTTTTCAGAATTTTCAAGTTGACTCATTCTTATTCTAGCATTTTTCCAATCGCTGAATCCATCTTTCTTAGAAAAAGCAGATTCACCGCTAAAAAGAAGGCATGGAGCACAATATACCGATCCTTTGCTTACAGAATATACTAGCCAGACACGGGTAGTTTTTTCGCCATTTCAAAGTTTTCTTTCGAACATGGATGAATTAAAAGACCGTGTATCTCTTTTTGACTGCGAAAAATCCAGATGTTCATTTCTCTTATAATTATACTTAGCGATATGATCACGTAATTCGTCATTTACGAGCCCTTCCGCAGGGTCATCGCTGAATGAAAGTATTGACTTTTTATGAACGTCTAATGCTATTCCTTCCGTAGATTCTGAAAAAAAAATTATTTTTATGTTATCTACTTTTTAGTCTGCGTACAATTTTTTTTTTACAAAAATACAGAAAATCTGGAAACTATAAGTACCACCTTGAAAGAATTATGATGAGTAAAATTAAAAAATAATAATAATTCAAAATAATGTACCTGCAAAGTCTGTTGTTTTCTCAGAAATTTGGCTTGTTTCAGGAACGGACGAACTTCCCGCATCACTTTGATTTACGCGAAGCGTGAAATACGAGGAGATCTTTTTGGTTTTTGCTATAACCTCGTAATCTTCAACTTTTCTTTTTGCGGCTTGCTTGCGATATTCGGCACCGCGTAATCGAATTCTCCCGTCACTCATTTTTTGTTAAAAGTTAAAAAGTGCATGCAATACCATTTTAAGAATTTTTTACGATTGTCAACAATGTGATTGCGAGATATTTCACAATCGTGTATAAGTGTAACCAACCTATCGCTATATAAGTGCGTGGTACGCGGTATTTGAATTTTAACTGCGCATTTGTGAGAAAACTTTTGGATTCGCCTTTGAGAAAAAAATGTTTGTGTCCATTTAAATGCATTTTATGTAGTGTTAACAGTCGAAAATTTGCCGCCCCTGAAAAAATTTGCCGCCCCTGAAAAAATTTGTCTAGGCAGCTGCCTATATTGCCTATATGGAAAGTACACCACTGGTTATGAATGATAATTTAATGAATTAAATAATGTGTTTATTCGATGGGCATAAACACTGTTTCATACATTCGGTAACACACTATAGTTGACTTGAAATTATCGACGTTGCCAGATCGCTAGAAATAAACAAATTCGACTTGTCTTTAACAGTTTGTTGCTTGACATAACCTCTGTTACCCCTGTCTGCTTTTGAATTAAACATTTTTTAATAAGAAGTTGCCTTTTAAAAGCTTTAATGTAATTTATAAATGCTCTTTTAAATTTAGGTTTTCATAAATGTGACATGTGGTTAAGGGTCAACAAGTTGGACTCATTAAATCAGATGTTCTGAAGCATAAAGTATCCTGAAGTATTTCCCGCATTACAGGGAAGGAGAGATGACTTTGAGGTAAAGTCAGAACGCATGGCTTTATTGAAAATGGAACGAGCGGCAACCCCGCTCTTTGGAGTGCGCAAGTACGGGTACGGCGTCGATATCGATGGTTACGTAGGGCACCCGTCGCTTAGATTATGCATTTGCAAAAGAGACATGGCCTGAGAAATGGGACAATATGGTGGGCGGTGGACTTTCTGTTGGGTTTGGCATTGGACGCCATTTATCTATCGCTTGTGAAGCTTTATCTTTGAGCTTAAAAATAAACACAATTTAAATACACTTTCTAAAACTTTCTGATTAAAGAATTTCAAAATAAATTTAAAAGAGGTATGAGAAAATGGAAAATAGACAGAACTGGTGCCATTACGAACCGCAACAGCAGAAACCCTACAAAAGACGTTTAGAGAACGTATAATCGCAAGGTTCGGAGTTCCGAAAGTTGTGATTACGGACAACGGGGTGATGTTTGCCAGTCGGGCATTTAAGAAGTTTCTTCACGACATGGGAATAGAACAGCAATTCACGGCAATTCAAAACACTGGGCACAGGAAGGCCGACTGAGTCACCAGAGGGCAACGCCGAAAAACTAAAAGAAATCATCGAAGTTGTCCGCAGCGGAGGATGAAGCCAGGCACTACAACCTCAAAAGGAGACAGTGGAATCCACGGATCGACGATATCGTCTGGGCCAAGGAGCACCATTTGTGTAAAGCGGCAGAAGGTCTCGCGCCGTCTAGTCTAGCGCCGAGATACGATGGTCCATATCAGGTGGTCGATTTTGTATCCCCCGTGATTTGCAAAATTCGACATCAAAGAGGCAAGAAGAAACGCACCGTGCACATCAGCGATCTAAAACAGCAAGGAACTGCGGACGAAGCAAGCGAGAACAACGAAGCTTAGCTGATGGAACAGAGCGAGGAACCACGGTTCGGAAATACATGCAGCAATGGCCAACCGTTAAATCGTCAGGACGAAGCCTGAGTCAACGGAAAGATGAGGTTGGCGGACAGGAAAACAATCGTTTAATCGTCCAGCGAGTACACAACCACCATTGTCCAAGACCGCATGAGACAGTACATCCGTTTAATCGTCAGGCCAAAAGCCAGAGTCAACGGAGCATGCCACACACTACGACGCTGATCGTTCGAGCCCACACCTGAGTCAACGACGAACAAAGGAACAGGATTACAAGTAGCCGTTTAATCGTCAGGCAGCAGCCAGGCAGCAGGAAATGAATACAGGTCTGCCGCGAGTACCAACTCACCACGGCCAAACAAACCCACGGACAAAGTAACAAAAAACCAGATCAACAGACAACTACAACCGGCCGTGGCATTGACCCCACCTCAAGGGCAGCAAAGGGCATAAGGGCAAGATTGCTTGAGCTGAAAAGGGATGGAAAATTAAAACACAAAAACAAACATGCAGAAACTGCACTTACCGAGTATTTTTTGCCAATTCACCATATGCTTAGGGAAGGCGCCCACTTTCCAGCGATATTTGGCGGTCGATTGGCTCTATCGTATAACAGCCGATCGATGGGCACATATGAAGGATCACACTAATAAACATTGCGATGATTAGGTGGCAACGCCGCCCCAAGGTGATATCGATATACCAGCCATGTTATCGATCGCAAAAGATTAGTGAGACCAAGACGAACCACAGGAGGCCGCGATACAGATTGGAGCGGGATATTTAAAATTTCAACGGCAACATCGGAATTCAAGAAAGTTGCATCGACGAGGGAAGCATCGCGGGAGAATATGGAGACAGATGGATCGGCGCAGTCTAACTCGACAAGGAGCTGCAGGCGTCGAGAGAAGGATCAAGGAGACTCAATGGCTACAAGGACACGTAGGATAACAGCCAAAAGGGAACAACGAGAATTCTTACGCCTGTGGGGAAAACATCTGAGGGGGGACTAGATCAAGAAGAAGAACGAATGGGTCCAAAGGCTTAAAGGATATACATGATGACAGGCGTAAAAGAGGAACAAGCTCACTTTCGTCATCCGAAGAAATGGGGGATGAGAGGAGTTAAATAACTCCGCACAAATAAGGCCAGGAATAACTGCATGGAGACCGGCCAGTTGCTAATTACGCAACTAATTCGCGTAGTAACGGTAACTCAGGAAAAGAGAGTTTAAAGAAAGTGGTCAAAGAGAGTTTGAAGAGTACGAGGAGAGAGAGGGTACAGGGTACGAACCCAAAGATAGTTTAGAGAGATTTCGAGAGACGGATCGGAGAGAGGCGTCAGTGCGAGACGCCACTAGTCAGAGCGAGAGGTACAGCGCTGCACATTGGACTTCAGTGTGGTGCCGTGCGCAGAGGGCGAAAGGTCGAACGGTAAAACCGCGGACTTTGAACCCTGGATTGGAGAGACGAAAAGGAGAGGCCGAGGATTAACGGGACCCGGAAGCCTATATAAGCGGGCCCAGCGCTGGAATCAGGACCAGTCATCGAGCATCAAACCGCGAGTGAACAACGTCAACGCTGTAATGCCGATCAGGCTAGCTGTGCCGGCTGTAATACCGAATAGTCCGGCTACATTGGCTGTAATACCGATTAGTCTAGCTGCAAGCGACTAAGTTGGCTGTAATACCGACTGGTCCGGCTACATTGGCTGTAATACCAATTAGTCCAGCTGCGTCGGGCGTAATAACGATCAGTTACGCAGGTTATAGGCAGACTTGGCACGGGCATCACCACCAGCTGAGTGAAGAGCATGAACAGCGGACTTCAAGGGAGTAGCGTGGAACAACGCCGCAGCTAGTCGCGCAGGACGTCGACGAGGTGGGGACCGGCTGGGACGGAGCAAGGGACAGGAAGCTGCGGCTGGCAGGACGAAGGTCGTGCAAGCGTGGTGCCTGTTCACCCTAGTTTGAGAACGGTGACGCTTCCCTAAGCCCAACGGTCCAACTCCACGCCCTCGTCTACGAGTGGCAGCGAAAGTACCCGGAGCGGCCAGGACCAGCAGCAGCGAGGAATCACCGAGCGAAGTCGCAGGAGCAGCACCAGCACGAGAATTCTGAAGTGTTGTTACTGTTAACAGGGCGGTCACGCTTATATAAATTTGGTGGGACGAACGCATAATCTACTGAGCTAGCCGTACGAACTTCGTAGCGAGCAAACAATAAAAATCAGTTCGTTACTTTGTATTAGGGTGAGAATTTCTCAACTGCGCATATGAAAACTTAGATTTTCTTCAAACTCGGTTACCTCGTAGAGTTCGCCTTGGTTATCATCAGTGATTTTTTTGAAATTTTTTGGTGTCCATTTGGGGGCGCTATTAATTGTTGAAGTTAAGAACTTACAAAATTTTCTCAAACTTCAAATTAGTATATCTCGGGAAAGGCTTAGAGGAACAACGTACAACTTTACACGATTTTAAATGTGTTCTAGATGAATTAGGAAAATATTTTCTTACATTTTTTGTTGGCCAAAAAGTATGAATTTTTTTTATTTAAAATTTTCTATCGCGGTTTTGGAAGTCTTCTTCATCCTTCATCCAATCAGCTTATTTATCCCAGATTGTCCATCCTTTAACCAACTTAATTTACCCGAAGAAACATGTTTGTTCCCTTTCATCATTTCCAAGATATCTAAATCTTTATGCTAATCTAAAAAAAAAAAAAAAAAAAAAAAAAAAACATATTTATATATCTAACGAGTCAGTCTTCGACTATCTCTCATCGCGAGCGGACGTCTCTTATCTCCAAACAGCGGTTCTTCTACGGTCACTGTTGTTATTGGACCCACGTGGTTCTTATCTTTCACCCTTTTTCTTCGCGAGTTTTGCAATAGTCTTCAAACCACCGTTTATAAAAAACAATTAACGTATAAAGACAAGAAGCCCCATCATGGGCCCAGGGCCTCCAAACCTGGGCGACAATCGGTTTGCGCCGCTTGCCATCAGCCCACCGTCAAAAAAAAGAAGACAACCCCAAAAACTGGACATTGCATTCCCCGAACTTCCACCTACCTCAGTTGACAATCCAAAATATATTACAATCGCCTCCATCACTACCGAAAAGACCATTTCTCAATTCTCATGCTTCGCCGTCCATCGTGCCTTAAAAATGATCTCCAAAAACATTGTGACAATTTCGATCCTCAGAGACGGAAATTTACTCATGCTAGTAAAATCTCAAGCCGATGCTGAAAAATTTCTAAACACTACCGAGCTCACCGGTATATGCAAAGTACATTGTAAGCTCCACGAGGCCCTCAATTTTGTGAAAGGGACAGTTTATGCCCCTTACCTCTGTGACATTAAACACTTAAAACACAAAAAGTTACGGAAGTTTACAAATTTATGAAATCCTACGATGGTGTGTCTAAACCCAGCGGAGTCATTCTAATAATATTCGAACTCTATAACCTCCCATCTAAAATCGAAATTTCCTGGCACATGGTAAAACTTCGCGAGTACATTCCTAACCCCATGAGATGCAAGTCTTGCCAACTCCTCGGTCACACAACCAAAAAATGCGGAAACACCGCACTTTGCTCCGAATGTGCCCAACCACCCCATTCCCCAAACAAATGCACAAAAATCTGCTGTGCCAATTGCTCTGGCGAGCATCCGGCCTATTCCCGACAATGCCCAAAGTACCAAGAACAAAGAGAAATACTTAAAATAAAAACAGTCAGAAAATGCACTATGCGTGAAGCCAAAACAATATACAAAACAACGTCACATAATCCGGTTAATACCGCTTCTTACTCTTCAGTAGCCAAAACATCACATCATCATAGCGAAAACGCAAACCAAAACAAAAATGACAAAATTAAAATCGCTTCCACCGAAGAAGCCCCGAAAAAAACCCCTTCCCCCATCCTCCAGTCCCCTTCTCCCATTCCCCAGTCCCCTTTTCCCATCCCCCAGTCCCCTACCCCCACAACCCCCAATCAGTCAAAGCGATCCGCTCCACTTGCGCAAAACAAGTATAACCTATCGCCTGCATCATATGAATATTTACAAGAACTCCATGCTGAACACGAAAGTAGCAGCAAAGCAACAACTTCAAATCATAAAAAATCAACTCCTCACAATAATAATTTAAATACCCACGAATCAGACGATGCTATGAGTGATTGATAGTTTCGTTAATCCAAAACCACCTTAAGATCCAAACCAAATAACATCCACTCTCTCTTCCCACTTATGTCCATTACACTAATACAATGGAACATGAATGGTTACTTTAACAATTACTACGAACTACAACTTTTGATAAACGATACCAACCCTGATGTTATTTGCCTTCAGAAAACTCATATTAATGTCAACTTAACGAATATTGCTTACCCCAAGCAATTTACTGGATACTCCTATAATTTTAGCTCCAATACCTATGCCAAACAAGGTGTTAGCATACTCGTACGTAAATGTATTCCCCACAAGCCCATACCAATCAACAGCAATACATGCTCTTTAGGAATTGAAATCCTAGCCCATCCCAATATCTGTATTTTTAATACATATATACCTCCTTCTCAATTAGTAGTAGCCAACGAAATTCTTAAAATAGTAGATCTTACTACGAAACCAATTCTATATGTGGGAGATTTCAATGCTTGGAGTCCATTGTGGGGGTCATCCTCGAAAAACTCTAGAGGTCTCCAAATAGAAGAAGTCATAAACAAATCAACATTAACGGTCCTTAATGACGGCTCCGCCACCCATCATTCCACTCACAACTCTTTTACGGCTATTGACCTAACGTTAGCCTCCGCATCGCTGTTCCCTTTTTGTATGTGCTCTGTAAAAGACTCTCTATACGGAAGCGATCATTATCCTGTAAAGACACATATTCAGTTTCAAACTAATCCCAAAAGCTTACTACCACCTCCCAAATATAAAATAGATAAAGCCAATTGGGATCTGTACCGCAGCAAATGCAAAGTTCACTTTAATTTCCCTGCAACAAACGACTTAAATCTGTTTGCCGCCAAAATAATAAAAGGAATCAAAGTCTCAGCTAATGTAGCCATCCCACAAACCAAACCCTCTCTACATCCGCGAAATGTTTCTTGGTGGAGCAAAACTCTGCAAGATCTAAGGCAACAAAAGCAATCTTTCTGGCATGCATACAAACAAACTCAGAGCACCGCTGCCCTGATTTCCTATAGAAAATCGAATGCTGTATTTAAATACAATTCCAAAAAAGCAAAACGGGAATCCTTTGAAAGATTCACAGCTAATATAAGTCCTCTATCATCTACCAAGAAAACTTGGTCTGACCTAAATCGCTTAATAGGTAATTTCCCAAATAACCTCAGAACAATTAAATATAACAACGAAGATCTCAATCACTCTGCAGATATTAGCGATGCCTTTGCGAACTTTTGGTCGGACCACTCCAAGGACGACAACTTTTCCCACCAATACAAGACCCGTAAAGAAGAAATTCTTTCTCAGGAATACACACCCACCCAACTGTCCCCCGCCTCCACAGACCTTGACTCCAATTTCACTCTTAGTGAGCTGAATTGAAAACGCTGGAAAAAATGTTAGCCAAAAGGTTAATGTGGTTCATTACGAAACAGAAACTGATCAGCCCCCAGCAAACAGCTTTTAAACAACAGCATAGCACTCTTGATTTTCTTCTGCATCTCCACCATTACGCATCGGACGCCCTTTCTAGCAAAAATCATGTTACCATATTGGCATCTGATTTTGAAAGGGCCTTCGATCGCGTAGGGGTGCATACAGTATTGGATCAACTTTCCCGGTGGGGGGTAGGTCAAAAGACCTTCAATTTAGCGAAGGCCTTCATGATCAACCGGTCTATCCGAGTAAGAGTTAACAACACTCTATCTAAATTTTATACTCTTCACAATGGCATCCCACAAGGATCGCCTCTCTCTGTGGTATTGTTCACGATCGCCTTCCAGTCCTTAAATAACATAATTTTAAGACATAAGCAAATTAAACTGTCAATTTATGCAGACGATGCCATTATTTTTAGCAAATGTTAGAATACCACTACACTAAATAATAAGTTTAAAGAAACCCTTCATGAAATCCAAGCTTCTTCATATCTGTAAAAAACAACGCTGTACATACCCACCATTATCATACAATAACATAGATTCTATATCTATTTCTGAAAATTCTTGGCCTGACAATTGATAAACGACTCACATTTAAACAACACTGTAACGAACTTAGAATCAACCTTATAAATAGACTAAACATTATTAAATTCTTAACTTCTAAGCGATCTTTCATCCATCGGACAACACTTATACAAGCGACTAGAGCTTTGTTGCTATCCAAAATTGATTACTGCCTCGCCATCTATGAGTGGTGCGCGCCAACGAATCTAAAAAAGATCTTACCTCCCCTATCATGCTGCCGTCAGACGTAGCATTGGCGCATTTCCAACGACCCCAACTAAATGCATCCTAGCCGAAGCAGGATTACCGGACATTAAAACCAGAGTCGCGCAAACTACCTTCAAGTTAATACCAAAACTCATGTGCTCAACCAACTCTATTCTGCTGAAGGACTTTGAAGTAGCCTCGAAGCATCGAAGGAAATTTAAAGTCCAATCCACTATACGAAGATGTATAACCTTTATCAAGAGACACAACATAGAAACGCCTTATCGCTGGAATAAAGTCATTCCGTCCCCCCCGTGGAATTTACGCTCCACCGCCATAGACACGACACTTCACGATTTCCAAAAATCAAGGACTCCAAGAACAACGTTTAAGCAGCTATTTGAAGAAGTTACCCACAAATACTCCGATAGGAAATGGCTTTACACCGATGGTTCAAAGTCCGACGCCACAACCACCTTTGCAGTGGTAGACCAACTCGGATTAATCATGTCATGGGGACAGCTACCTCACCACTTCTCCGTTTTTACTGCGGAAGCAGTAGCTATTATTAAGGCAATTAAACTTGCTCTCCAACTTAAAGGAAGATATATCGTTTGCAGTGATAGTCTGTCCACCCTGCAAGGAGTCCAAAACTTCTGCAATAACCACAACCTGTTATTAGAAATTCGTCACCTCTGCATCAAAAACAACAGCAAAATTAAGCTATTATGGGTCCCGGCTCATGTAGGAATAGATGGGAACGAGTTAGCTGACAAAGCTGCAAAGCTAGCTGGACGAGCTCCGTGCCACACATCCTCAACGGTGAAAGTCGGCTGAACTGCCCTAACTGCGGAGCAGAACTATCAGTCCAACATCTACTAGATACATGTGGACACTACCAAAACATCAGAATAAACCTATTCGGTCTTACCCCGCCCTCAAAACTATTATCTGACCAAACAGCTTCTAACTGCAATCTAATATTATCTTTCTTACGCACATGTAAAATTATACATAAAATTTAAACACCCCTACGAAAAAGCAAAACTGTTAAGTCTCAAATACAAATAACAAGTTTTATCAATTGTCGAGTCGATGGCCACCGTAGCTAGTTACTCCTCTCCCTAAATTAGTTATTATATTTTAAATGCAATTTATGTATAATAGCTAATACTGAATAAAAAAAAAAAAAAAAAAATATCTAACGAGTACAATTCTTACACGTTTAAGCTGAAAATTTGCACAACTCAATTACTCCCTGATATTATGCACATATGTTAATGTCATAATTTCAACACTAAGAAAAACTAGAAAAATTTAATTGAAAACAGGGAATTAGAAAAGTAGATAGCTTCAGAATTTAAAAGAGTGAGAACAGAGATAGCTTTTATACATACAGACAACGAATTAGGGAGACTGTGGTGGTAGTAGTCCCCCATTTCCCCACCCTGCCATGATCGCCTTTTGGGCACGGCCTATAGCTGGCGATCCCTTAAATCTGTTCCTACATTTCCAGTGACTTCCGGTTAAGCATGGCTTCCTACCAGAACACTTTAGTTTCGGTTCATATTTATATATTTATTCTCCATATACATATTTAGTAAATTTCCAAAATAAACGAAAACAAAATTAATCTTTCCAACTAGATACTAACAATATTTATTAAGCATTATTACATTAGATAGAAAGAAAAACTGCTGTGAAAGTAAAGGGTTATATAAGTTAACACCCTAAAAATATAACAATAAAAAATAAAAAAATTGCATAGTACATTGGCCATTTGCAATATCATTATGCAAGAACTACCAATCAATTGTGCGCCTAAGCAACCCCATCATCATTTCTGAATTTCTGAGAAACTGTTCCCCACCTCCATATTCGACGACAGACGATTGGAACAGTGCTGAGCTTTGCCCCCATCTGCGTCTCCAACACCACACAAGACCGAGAGCGCTGAACTATGTCCAAAAACCCGCTACCAACTTTATAATTTTGCTGACTCCACTGCAACCCGCCGTCGTTTCCGCTGCCAACCGCTGACGTCCCCGCTGCCGTCGATGCCATCCGCTGACGTCACCGCTGCCGTCGCTGCCGCCGCCGCTGCCACGATCGACAATGCTTTAATAGGTTTCATTCTTTGTACAATTTTATACAAAAATCAGTCGATATTTAAAGTGCTAGTAAACAAGTTCTTTAGGTAAAAAAAATTTCGTTACAATTTTTTATTTTGTAAAAAGGATAAAAATTTAACTGGCGCCCGAACAGGGACCAGACAAAGTGAACGAAACAACGAAACGAATAGTAAGTAATAGTAAAACTGCAATTAATAATTTGCAGTCCGTCTAGTTCAACAAGCGTTATTGGTTCGACTCGAAGCCATTAATTTGACTTCCCGGTAGAGCGGGAAAAAAGTGATTTAAAACTTTAAACAATTTAATTTCGGTGGTCTACACTTCCTGCAAGTTCAGCACCCAGGAAACCAACAAAAAAGAAGCAGATTTCAGGTACCTCAGTAAGTTCGATGGATCTAAACAGGATGAATTCCGAATCACCCGTTGGAGTAGCCATATTAACAATCTAACTGTAAGTCTTTACTCAATAAAAACCTTAACTCTCCGCAAAAGGAAGACAAACACCAATAAAAAAGGGTGAAATACAAATTATTAAAAAAAAACCAAAAGTAAAGATCAAAACACAACAATTTACTGAAAAATCAGTATAAAATATTCCAATTTCGCGACTCTCAAAGAGACCCTCCGAAATAGAAGAAAAAGTCCAGCCACTGGACCTAGCAAAATATAAATAGGAAATATAAGCAGATATTTATTTTTTAACTGACAATTTACATTAATATTTTTCACATCAATATCAATCGTTATTATCAACCTTATTATTATATAAATAATTATTTTCAGCTTTTAATAGAATTAATAACATTTAAATATGAACCAACAAAACCAACCTCTAATTAGACCCCCGATTATTAACCCCCCTCCAGCAGCTCCTTAAGGCCAACCAAACCTTGCAGAATTAACTGCTCTTGTAACTACAGTTGTGAATCAAATACTTACAAGAAATTTACCGAATCTTGTCCGACAAATCAATAACCCAGTACATGATTTTAATAATCTGTCCGATCTATAAATTTTTCCAGAATATCGCGGAAACATAAATGAGCTAGACAAAAAGCCCGACATTGTGAAAAGTATTCGGGAGCTTTCTGGAGATAGATCCGAATTTAGTTCATGGAAAAAGGGCGTTGAGCGAATTACAAAGTTACGCTGGTCAAGAAGGAACCGCAAAGTACTTCGGAATTTTACATTCCATCCGCAACAAAATAACGGGAAATGCTGATACGGCTTTAGAATCATATAACATTCCACTCAATTGGAGTGCAATATCAAAATGTTTGACATTGCAATATGCCGATAAACGGGACCTCAGTACTTTAGAATACCAAATGACCATGATCATCCAACCAGTCAGCAATCAGTAGAAGAATTTCATCAATCTGTCTACAAACACCTTTCATTAATATTAAATAAAATCCGTTGTATGGAAGTAAGTAAAGAATCACAACAATTGATGACCAAAATGTAACGAGATAAGGCTTTTGACACATTTATAAGAGGTTTAAGAGGTGATCTCCCTCGACTCCTCGGAATGAGAGAACCAATAGATCTCCCATCTGCATTACATCTGTGTTTAAAAATGGAAAACCAAAGTTATAGGGCCAACCACGCCAACTCCAAATTGGCCCAAACCAACTTTACAAATAATTTTCAGAATCCAATTCCGAACAACCTTAGGCCACAACCTCAATATATTCAATACAGCCAATCTAAGCCGCCTGTACCCCCCAGACAGCACTATTACTATAAAAATTCCCAACCAATTAACACTTTTTCAAAAGTGTATTCAACACAACGACCTATTTATCCGATAGCCCCTAAGTCACAACCCAAGCCTGAACCAATGGACATTGAATCTACTGTTCGTACTAAAGCAATAAACTACATGAATCGCCCCAAACAATTTGAAACAGGTAAAAGTCCCCCAATTCCAATGGAACACACAGACAAAAAAAAACAAAAGACACTTGAACATACAAGCCGAAGATCCCCAGGCTTACGATGCATAAAATTATGCAACGCAAACAGAATATGATCCAGCACTGACAGAATACGAAATAGAAAATAATATAGAAGAAGACCTTGAAGATTACACACAAAATACTGACCTCGTTACTCGTAGAGTAAAAGGGTATATTTTATTCGTGCAAAAGTATGTAACAGGTAGAAGGAAGCGTTTCCGACCCTATAAAGTATATATATTCTTGATCAGGGTCACTAGCTGAGTCGATCTAGCCATGTCCGTCTGTCTGTCTGTCCGTCCGTATGAGCTCATGGTGTCGTCGGTTGATTCGATGCATTTTCCCCGATCGCCCGGTCGTCAGACATGTGTGCTGGCTTTAGTCGATCGATGCTGACTCTTAGTCGTTTGCCTTTCACTTCTACGTCGAAAAATTTTTCCTCTCGGTGTAGGACAGGATATGGTCCATTGTACGGCGATTTTATGTGATGAAGACATGTGAGCTCGTCTGCAGACGCTTGTGGACGAATTAGCTTCTTGTTGTAGCGTGGTCTGAAGTTTGCAGTGGCTGGAGCTGCGTCATGATGTTCCGCAGGTTCTTGACGAAGTCTGAATTGCAATCTTCAATCCGGGTTGATTCGAAGAGGTCACCAGCCAGGCGTATGGTAGTGCCATACAGCATTTCGGCGGGTGATGCGTTGATGTCTGTTTTGAGTGTCGCTCGTAGTCCAAGCAAGACGATGGGAATGCGGTTGTACCAGTCGGTGGTATTGTGACATTTCAATGCTGCCTTTAGTGTGCGATGAAAACGCTCAATAATGCTATTCGCCTGCGGGTGGTATGGTGTGGTTCTGCTCAATATTCAATTTTCTGCCAGATTCAAACTGTCGTCCTTGGTCGGTCGTGATTCTCACCGGCACTCCATAATGTGCGATCCATCCGTGCAGGAGTGCGAGTGCCACCTCTTCAGCAGTGATCTCAGTCACTGGTAATACAGCTGGGCATCTGCCATCATCGATGACCGTCAAGTAGTAGCGGTAGCCATTGGACGGTGGTAGCGGGCCGATCAAGTCTATATTGATGTGTGGGAATCGGGCATCAGGCACGTCGAAGCTGCTGAGGACGGTTCTGTTGTAGCGGTGTATTTTGCATCGCTAGCACTGAAGGCAGGACGATGACCATGAGGCGATGTCTTTTTGTTGACGAAGCGTTCAGTAACCAATTTGACGGTGGCTCGTTTGCCAGAGTGGGCCATACCATACATTGAATATGGTTCATCGCATTGGCGGCGGAATGTATGGACGAATACGGGATGTCGATATATCACAATACATGCTGATGTTGGAGTTAGGCAGCTGAAGTTTGCGCAATTGCAACGATGATTTGTCCGTTTCGATGTCTCTCGACAGCCGGTTTAGCTCGCCGTCCGCTTCTTGTAGGCGTGCGCATTCGTCCATGTTGATCTGCTGGATTCCTGCGATGCGGGATAGGGCGTCTGCAACGGTGTTATCGGCTCCAGTAATATGCTCGATTTTCGTACAGAATTCGGCTATAAATGACATTTGTGTCGCCTGTGGTGGCGATGCTTTCTCTGGATCCTGTCGAAGTGCATATACCAGTGGTTTGTGATCGGTGTAAATGGTGCAGTCGCGTCCTTCGATCATGAAGCGATTAAATTTGACAGCTTAGAAAATTGCTAAAAGCTCCCGGTCGTACGTACTGTAGCGCTTTTGTGTGTCCGTCATGCGCTTAAAGTAGAAACTCAGTGGCTGCAGGTGCCCTTCACAAACTTGGTGAAGCGCTGCATCGACTGCATAATTGCTGGCGTCGAACTGAAGTGCAAGGGGTGCATTGGCTATCGGGTGCGCCAATCGTGTTGCGCTGGCCAGGTCGGATTTGCAGCGCGCAAATGCTCTACTGGCATCCTCGGTCCACTCCAACGGCGATTGGTCGTACTTTTTGTTGCTAGGGATGAGCGCTTGGAAAATACCTTGGACGACGGCTGCATGCGGCAAGAATCGGCGGTAGTAGTTCAGCATGGCAATGAATCAGCGCAACTCGCATATCTTTATCGGCTTCGGGAACTCATTTATCACGTTCACTCGTTCGACCGTTGGGGATACGCCGGATGCCATGATAGAGTGTCCCAGAAAAGTTACGTCAGTCTTTCCAAATACACTCTTGGCCACGTTGATACCTAGATTGGCTTGCCGCAGGCGATCAAAAACAATCTTAAGGTATTGACGGTGCTGGGCTTTATTTGTCGAAGCCACACAAATGTCGTCGATATACACTGCCACAAAGTCGAGATCGCCGAAAATGTTGTTAATGTGCCGTTGAAACGTTTGCGATGCGTTGCCGAGTTCAAATGTCATCACATTGAACTCGAAAAGCCCAAACGGTGTGATAATGGCTGTCTTCTCTCGGTCTTCTGGGGCGAGCGGGATCTGGTGATAGGCGCTGACCAGATCGATGGTAGAGAATATGGACTTGCTGGCGAAGACTTGGTTGATATCGTGGATGTGTGGGAGTGGGTATCGGTCGGCAATAGTGATCGCGTTCAACCGTCGATAGTCATATGGCCGCCAATCTTCTTCTTTACCATATGTAATGGCGATGCCCAGCTGGTGCTGCTCGGTCGGCATATCCCCGCTTTAAGCATATGTGTGAATTCGCCCTTGGCGATGGTCAGAGCCTCAGCATTCAGTCTGCGAGCCTTAGCAAATACAGGTTGCCCTTTCGTCGCAATGTAGTGCTGCACTCGGGTGTTTTGCACGAGCTCCTCGTCGAAAACCGGAGGAAGAGTCAGGTCTTTATACAGTACGATCAAGTCGTGGTACTCACAATCGTTGGAAACGGTCGATATAGGTGAGTACTGGAAATGGCGAAGCTCACAGATTGTAGACAGTGATGTGGTCCCATCGATGATTTTGCGTCGCTTTACATCGATGATGAGACCGTATCAGGAGAGGAAGTCGGCACAGATGATGGCTTTGGACACGTTGGCCACTATGAACGTCCAGTTGAAACAGCGTCGGAGACCAAGTGTTAGAGGCGCGGTTCTTGTACCGTAGGAACTGATTGGTGTTCCTTTGGCGGCGTATAGGCGATGGGTTGAAGATGGTTTGAATTGTGGGAACGCGTTGGCGGGCAGAACTGATATGTCCGCACCTGTGTCTATCAGATATTCGGTGTTTGTATTTCTGTCGAATTTGACGGCTGGATTGGATCGTGTCCACTTCACATGCTGCCTCGTGCGAAGTGGCTGTTAGTTTTCCGCCGGCCACTTGCAAGGCGATCTGCATCTGTTCGCCCTCTCACCAAATCGATTGTGGTAGTAACAAAAACGGTCGTCTTGGGACTTCGATCGATTGCGGCTAAGTTGACTTCGGTTAGGACTGTTGAATCGATAGCGGCTCTGGCGGTCTAGATGTTTTCCAAGCCCGGCCACCATGGTCCTCAACTCCGCCACTTGCTGTTCCAGAGATTCGTGCTGAGCTGTCGTGAAATGGGTTGTAAACGGGGCAGTTGCGGAAACTGCTTTAAGCGTGGGGTGCGCATACTCCCAAGTGCGGTCAGCCATAAGCGCGAGATTGTCGAGCTCACTTTGTGCCATCGCCACTACGAGTCGCAAGCCCTCGGGCAACCGCTCCAACCACATGGCTTTCAGGGCGTCTTCTCCCATCCCACCCCTGGCCAACTCGCGCATGCGGCGCAGCAGTACAGATGGCTTGCTATCAGCTTAGATCAGCTAAGGGTTAAAAAATATGGAAGGGAGAGCTTTGCAACCGACTAGAATGTTCCAAACCAAGACCATATAGTTCTCTCGCTCGCACACTGTCGTTCAGTTTTGCCTGGAAAGGGTCCCGTTAAAGCTCGCTGTACTGTCGCGCTGATGGAAATTTTCGGCCACGCATTAACATTAGTGAACACCCACCCACGTGCTGATTCCAACATAACCCCAGAGCCAAGTTCCAACTTAGCCAATGGTCTGAGGACAGCTAAAATTCGAGCAGCGATCAGGAGACTTGCAGTCTACCTGTAGTGAAAACAAGAATTGTGAACAGTATTATTGAAGGTAATTTCGAAGAGAATTTTGAGGTTTCTGTGCGTTTCGTTCTGTGCGTTTCGTTCGTGCGTTCGTTACAGTTTTCTTGGTCACCGGCGGTCAGCCCAGCGCTGGCGCTGCCACGCTTTCGAATACATCTACATACCTCGCTACCGCCGGTGTCTCAACTTTGCGAAGTCGCAGTTCGCTGTACCTAACTGGAACAAAACCCTTGGATTCTCTGCAAAAAGCAATTGGTACGACAGTAGCGCCGACAGGAGATCACATAGCATCGTAGTCAGCAACAACACGTAGACATCTGTGTCGAAATTTATATTAAAAACCGTCGATGTAGAACCTAACTAACGGAATGTGAGTGGAGCACGTGTCGTTACATAACGCATAGGCATCGTCGTGAGTACTGTACAACCCCAACTGCAGGGTATGCTGACGTCACGGATAACGGAGTGAGTCATACGCGCGAGCCTTAAAATGAGAGCGCACATACACGAATCACCTTGCTGTGTGGCATTTTAGTAATCTGGCAACCCTACTGTGTTGGCCTTTTCTTTTGTTTTCGCGCCGAGCAATTCTCAAGCTTATTTTGCATTTAATAATTCGATTGAACAATGAATTAAAAGTAAAGTAAAACTTATATTAAGTAAAACCTTTTGTACAAGCAGCTATCAAAGCAATGTCAGCCTGAATATTATCATTTACCCACACATACCCAAGTTTATATATATATATGAATATTATTTGACTAACTCTTGTTCCACAGCTAACCGAACAGTTATTGGGCCCAAGATCTTGTTGCAGGTAGTACTGAGTGGTAAAATACATACATATTAAAGCGCGATGATTTAACTCCTTGAAAAGTGTGTATATTAACGGTGACATTTTTGTGTAAAGGGTTTTTTTTTATTCTTCTTTTGACTTAATAATGAATTTGAATTGAATTTTTAGAATTTAAATGATAGAACCACGTGTATATCGCATATGATAAATACTAAATGAAATGTGTACAACTAAATGAATTTCGTTTGTTATTAAATGTCTAATATGACGAACTAAATAAACCTGAATCTGTCTAAATACATAATGCCAATGAATTATCGAGGTTAAACATGAACTAACGTTTACTTTAGGGGTAATGCCAACAAGGTTCCATGCATTACCAAGGTAGGGAGGGTATAGAGGAACGCGTGATTAATTCCAACTAGGATCACGTCCAAAACATCGTGTCTACAAGCTCCTGCTACCAGCTATACCGTTTTAGGGATATTTATTTTAAGATTTTGTTGTTTTGTATTGATTCGAGTAGCGTCAGGAAGTGCACTTAACTTTTATCTAGTGGTGAGTGGTGAGAACACAGGGATAGGAAAAACCCCGACCCCAATACCGGCGAGCTGAGCACAGAGCGCAGTATAGTGCACTAAACCTCCGATTCCCTCTCCTACCGAGGCTGTAGCCCGAACACAATTCGCAGCCGTACCATTACAACCGTAATGCGGAGACTTGCAAATTGCGACTCCATTGCCTTTAACGACAATCGGCTGATCTCAACTGATGTCTGCCCGTTGACTACCGGCTTGGGTGTGCCTGATTGTAGCGGAGCGGACGCACTTGTGCTAAATGCAACGGACTGCTGGAGAGCAGTCGGCTCCAAAATTGACGGTTGCAACGGAGATTGCGGTTGATGTGGCCCATGCGGTTGGTCCGCCTGCTGCTGTATTTGGAGGGGCGCCTGTTGCGGCAGCGCTTGATGAGCCTGCGGGAGCGCTTGCTGCCTCGAAACGGCGTCCTCATCATCGCTGTGGTTAACCATGTTTCGAGGTTATGTAAGAACCACGTGTTCGCTTCCCAATCAGAGTTAATAAATTTGCGCGGATTACTGTGATCTCCGCACGATTTTCGTTCAGAGATCAGGTCGGGGTCACCAATGTGGGAGTTCTGTATCACAGTAATCTTTTATTCACTGATGGTGCTTGATTATATTGATTATGAATATTAGCAGGTTGCGTTACTCGTCGAGGCTCGTTCCGAAGAGAGAGAGCTAGGGATGAGATCTTAGGATGAAGCTTTTTCTAACGATAAGTACCATTCCCGGGGAAGCCTGCGCAGATCAGCTGTTTTGGTATTCACCGAGAGACGCTGACATGTAGTCGGAACTCGTAAGGTAGTCCCCCACACAGTTATTAAAATCAATTTAATAATTTACTTAGATAGCAATGAATTATTTGTACAACAAGATAAAATTTATGGAATAAAAGAAAATTGCAAAACATTGTTAAACATAAAAACATGTAATCACAACCAAATTTTTGATTTAAGTAACTCTGATTGTATTCCTAATTTGATTAAAGGCAAAAATGCCGCTTGTAAATTCAGTCACTCACAACATTTACCAAAAATTGAAAGCATTGGCGACGGCATAATCACACTTAACAACTTCAATGGAACAGTGAAGTGGAATAACACTAAAAATCCGCTAGAAGGAACCTTTGTAATACATTTCTCCAACGATACTGTAATAATTAACAATACAGAATTCAGCAATACGGAAATAATTACAATGAATTAAATACAACCCGTCATTCAAAGTACCCCAACTAAAATCAAGCGACTGAGAATTCTATCACTTGAAGCCCTAGAAGCACTACATACAAAATCTCGAAACTCACTCTCTGTGGAACCGAATCTCGTTCATCACCTTATTTATTGTAACAATGGTTATCGTATCCATATTATTCATACGCCAAAAAACGAAAAAAGAAATAATAATACAAATGAACCCTACCACTCCAATGACAGCAGAAGTTCAAAATACGAAACCCGAAATAAAATTGAGCGAATTAAACTTAGCACCGGAGTTCAATAATATTCCATTCTTCTAAAATCAACAGTTGCTCGAGGACTAGCAACAACTTAGTGGGGAAGAGTTAACACCCTAAAATTATAACAATAGAAATTAAAAAAATAAAATAAATTCTTGTACAGTTCATTGCCCATTTGCTATCATTGTGCAAGAACTACCAATCAACAAATTGTGCGCCCAAGCAACCCCATCATCATTTCTGAATTTCTGAGAAACTGTCCCCACCTCCATATTCGACGACAAACGATTGGAACAGTGCTGAGCTTTGCCCCCACCTGCGTCTCCAACACCACACAAGACCGAGAGCGCTGAACTAAGTCCAAAAACCCCACTACCAACTTTATGATATTTTCTGACTCCACTGCAACCCGCCGTCGTTTCCGCTGCCAACCGCTGACGTCCCCGCTGCCGTCGATGCCATCCGCTGACGTCACCGCTGCCGTCGCTGCCGCCGCCGCTGCCACGATCGACAATGCTTTAATAGGTTTCATTCTTTGTACAATTTTATACAAAAACAAGAGAGAACGCTATAGTCGGGTGTCCCGACTATCAGATACCCGTTACTCAGCTAAAGGAGTGCGAGGGAGATAGATATATAAAATCTTTGATCAGGCATAACTTTTTAACGAATGGTCCGATTTGAAAAATTTCTTCTACATTTCGATAGGTATTGATAGTCACAATAAAACTGCATTTTTAGTTTTCCAAAATCTTTAATGGTGTGGGCGCCAGACACCTTTAAAAAAAATGGTGTAGGGCGATTGAGGGCGTTAGAGGGGGCGTGGCACCATTTTGAAATAAACTTGCGCTGCGTAGGAACTCCAAGAATATGCATGCAAAATGCCAATCCTCTAGCTTTTATAGTTTCCGAGATCATAGCGTTCATACGGACGGACAGACGGACAGACGGACAGACGGACATGGCTAGTTCGACTCGGCTAGTGATCCTGATCAAGAATATATATACTTTATAGGGTCGGAAAAGCTTCCTTCTCCCTGTTACATACTTTTGCACGAATACAATATACCCTTTTACTCTACGAGTAACGGGTATAATCAGTCGATATTTAAAGTGCTAGTAAACAAGTTCTTTAGGTAAAAAAAATTTCGTTACAATTTTTTATTTTGTAAAAAGGATAAAAATTTAACTGGCGCCCGAACAGGGACCAGACAAAGTGAACGAAACAACAAAACGAATAGTAAGTAATAGTAAAACTGCAATTAATAATTTGCAGTCCGTCTAGTTCAACAAGCGTTATTGGTTCGACTCGAAGCCATTAATTTGACTTCCCGGTAAAGCGGAAAAAAAGTGGTTTAAAACTTTAAACAATTTAATTTTGGTGGTCTTCACTTTCTGCAAGTTCAGCACCCAGGAAACCAACAAAAGAAGAAGCAGATTTCAGGAACCTCAGTAAGTTCGAAGGATCTAAACAGGATGAATTCCGAATCGCCCGTTGGAGTAGCCATATTAACAATCTTACTGTAAGTCTTTACTCAATAAAAACCTAAACTCTCCGCAAAAGGAAGACAAACACCAATAAAAAAAGGTTGAAATACAAATTATTTAAAAAAAAAACCAAAAGTAAAAAGATCAAAACACAACAATTTACTGAAAAATCTGTATAAACTCTCAAAGAGACCCTCCGAAATAGAAGGAAAAGTCCAGCCACTGGACCTAGCAAAATATAAATAAGAAATAAAAACAGATATTTATTCTTTAACTGACAATTTACATTAATATTTTTAACATCAATATCAATATCAACCTTATTATTATATAAATAATTATTTTCAGCTTTTAATAGAATTAATAACATTTAAATATGAACCAACAAAACCAACCTCTAATTAAACCCCCGATTATTAACCCCCCTCCAGCAGCTCCTTAAGGCCAACCAAACCTTGCAGAATTAACTGCTCTTGTAACTACAGTTTTGAATCAAATACTTACAAGAAATTTACCGAATCTTGTCCGACAAATCCCAGTACATGATTTTAATAATCTGTCCGATCAATCAATTTTTCCAGAATATCGCGGAAACATAAATGAGCTAGACAAAAAACCCGACATTGTGAAAAGTATTCGGGAGTTTTCTGGAGATAGATTCCCATTTAGTTCATGGAAAAAGGGCGTTGAGTAAATTACAAAGTAACGCTGGTCAAGAAGGAACCGCAAAGTACTTCGGAATTTTACATTCCATCCGCAACAAAATAACGGGAAATGCTGATACGGCTTTAGAATCATATAACATTCCACTCAATTGGAGTGCAATATCAAAATGTTTGACATTGCAATATGCCGATAAACGGGACCTCAGTACTTTGGAATACCAAATGACCATGATCATCCAACCAATCAGCAATCAGTAGAAGAATTTCATCAATCTGTCTACAAACACCTTTCTTTAATATTTAATAAAATCGGTTAAATGGAAGTAAGTAAAGAATCACAACAATTGATGACCAAAATGTACCGAGATAAGGCTCTTGACACATTTATAAGAGGTTTAAGAGGTGAGATCACCTCGACTCCTCGGAATGAGAGAACCAATAGATCTCCCATCTGAATTACATCTGTGTTTAAAATTGGAAAACCAAAATTATAGGGCCAACCCCGCCAACTCCAAATTGGCCCAAACCAACTTTACAAATAATTTTCAGAATCCAATTCCGAACAACCTTAGGCCACAACCTCAATATATTCAATACAGCCAATCTAAGCCGCCTGTACCCCCCAGACAGCACTATTACTATAAAAATTCCCAACCAATTAACACTTTTTCAAAAGTGTATTCAACACAACGACCTATTTATCCGACGGCCCCTAAGTCACAGCCCAAGCCAGAACCAATGGACATTGATTCTACTGTTCGTACTAAAGCAATAAACTACATGAAACGCCCCAAACAATTTGAAACAGGTAAAAGACCCCCAATTCCAATGGAACACACAGACAAAAAACAAAAGACACTTGAACATACAAGCCGAAGATCCCCAGACTTACGAAGCAGAAAATTATGCAACGCAAACAAATATGATCCAGCACTGACAGAATACGAAATAGAAAATAATATAGAACAAGACCTTGAAGATTACACACAAAATACTGACCTCGACAATAATCCAGAAGAATATAGCGATTTACATTTTTATACCCGTTACTCGTAGAGTAAAAGGGTATATTGCATTCGTGCAAAAGTATGTAACAGGTAGATGGAAGCGTTTCCGACCCTATAAAGTATATATATATTCTTGATCAGGGTCACTAGCTGAGTCGATCTAGCCATGTCCGTCTGTCCGTCTGTCTGTATGTCCGTCCGTATGAACGCTAAGATCTCGGAAAGTACAGAAGCTAGAAAGTTCGGATTACCCACACATATTCTTAGGCTTCCTACGCAGCGCAAGTTTATTTCAGCCGAAGGCTACGCCCCCTCTAACGCCCACAATCGCCTAACGCCCACAATTTAACGATGTGAAAAGTGTCTGGCGCCCACACCTTTAAAGATTTCGGAAAAAGAAAAATGCAGTTTGGTTGTGTTTATTAATACCTGAAGAAATTTTTCAAACAGGATTATTCGTTAAAAAGTTATGCGTGATCAAAGTTTTTATCTCCATCTCACTCGAACTCCCTTTAGTTGAGTAACGGGTATCTGATAGTCGGGGCACCCGACTATAGCGTTCTCTCTTGTTTTGAATAAAAAACTCCTCGCTACCTTATATCGAGTGTAAGTTGAGGAGCGGACGTATTTTAAAAATATTAGTAGACACAGGTTTAAACAAAAGTTATATTCAACCCAAGCATGTTTATAACCCTTTGCCAAATAAAAAGTATTTTATAGCTGTACCGTCGGAGGAAGCATAAAAATAACTTATCACAAAATGGCAAACCTTTTTAACATCCAAAACACTAATGTTAAATTTTATCTCTTGCCAACTTTTAAATCATTTGACGCCATTTTGGGAAACGACTACCATAAAAAGGTAGGTGCAGTAATTAACACCCAATAACAAAAAATAATTATCAAAAACGGAAAAGAGAAAAAATATTCAATTCAGTAAATACAATATTTAATAGAATTGATCATCTAACGAACAATCAAAAATGTTATCTTGAAATCCTTTTAAAACATATTCCAACCTTTTTGCAGACCCAGACAAAAAACTAACTTACACTACTAACGTTAAAGTAGAAATACGCACTAACTCAGATAGTCCGGTTTACTCACGATATTATCCTTTACCAGTAGGGTCTAAATCTGAAGTAGAGAGACAAATCATAGAACTACTACACGACGAAATAATAAGACCATCCCGTTCTCCGTATAATTCTCCCCTTTGGCTTGTTTCAAAAAAAAATGGACGCCTCTAAAATAAAAATTATTCCGAGTAGTAATTGAGTACATAAAATTAAACTTAGTAACTGTTGCAGACAAGTATCCGATACCTAATATTAATGAAGTTTTAGCCCAATTGGGAAACAATACAATTTTTTCAGTCCTTGATTTAAAAAATGGCTTTCATCAAATCCTCCTCAAAGAAAGCGACATAGAAAAAACCGCGTTTTCCATTAACAATGGAAAGTACGAATTTACACGTCTTCCATTTGGCTTAAAAAATGCTCCGGCCATATTTCAAAGTAAAGGCCATTGTCAATTATCCTTTTCCAAAAACATTAAAAGATTTGCGATCTTTCCTAGGTATGTCCGGTTATTATAGAAGGTTTCTCAAAGATTATGCAAAGCTAGCTAAACCACTTACCTCATTGTTAAGAGGGAAAGATGGTAGAATTTCAAAAAAAATGTCAAATAAAAAACTAATTTACTTTAATTCCAAAGCAAAAGACGCATTAAAAAAATTAAAAAATACCCTAGTTTCCAACGAAGTAATTTTACAATACCCCGACTTTGAAAAGGAATTTCATCTCACTACAGACGCATCTAATTACGCAATAGGCGCAGTTCTTTCTCAAGATAACAAACCGGTAGCATTCATTTCCAGGACACTTTTTAAGGCAGAAGAAAATTACGCAACAAACGAAAGGAAATGTTGGACTTGATTTGGGCTTTAAAGTCTTTACGAAATTATTTATATGGAGGGACAAAAGTAAAAATTATAACTGATCACCAACCATTAACGCATTCTATGAGTGATTGGAACGGCAACGCGAGAATAAAACGCTGGAAATCATTCTTAGATGAATACAATTGTACATTGATTTACCAACCAGGAAAATCTAACGTAGTATCCGATTCATTATCAATATTTCCACAAATAAATTCCGTTACAACCCAGCATAGTAGTGAAAGTTCTGCAGAAAATCGAATACCTAGTATTGAAACCCCCATTAATGTTTTTAGGAATCAACAAGAGAGAACGCTATAGTCGGGTGCCCCGACTATCAGATACCCGTTACTCAGCTAAGGGAGTGCGAGGGAGATAGATATATAAAATCTTTGATCAGGCATAACTTTTTAACGAATGGTCCGATTTGAAAAATTTCTTCTACATTTCGATAGGTATTGATAGTCACAATAAAACTGCATTTTTAGTTTTCCAAAATCTTTAATGGTGTGGGCGCCAGACACCTTTCAAAAAATGGTGTAGGGCGATTGAGGGCGTTAGAGGGGGCGTGGCACCATTTTGAAATAAACTTGCGCTGCGTAGGAACTCCAAGAATATGCATGCAAAATGCCAACCCTCTAGCTTTTATAGTTTCCGAGATCTCAGCGTTCATACGGACGGACAGACGGACAGACGGACAGACGGACATGGCTAGTTCGACTCGGCTAGTGATCCTGATCAAGAATATATATACTTTATAGGGTCGGAAAAGCTTCCTTCTCCCTGTTACATACTTTTGCACGAATACAATATACCCTTTTACTCTACGAGTAACGGGTATAAATATTTTTAAATTTGGGAGATAACAACTATAAATTCAGAACCCCTTTTCCAACGTTTTACCGTCATGAAATAAGTCAAAATATTTGTTGGAGCACGACATTTAATTTATATTGTTCGAGAATCCTAAATTCATAACGCGAATTGTATTTGTAATTAATATCCACTTTATGAAACTATATAACACTTTGTACTCAGCAGCGAAATCAGTTCAATACAGATCTTTGGTTAACACAGAACAACATTCTGTTTCTTTGCATTTTTGGACTCTAGCCTGCACATGGGCAGACACACATCAACGGACACCGACACTCGCGTAACTGGCGAATTTTCGGACCTGCACAAGGGCAGGTTGCTTCCACTAACGGGTTGCACAGGGGCAAGACGATACATTTGGCGACCGTGACAGGACACCTGCAGTCTTGGATTGTACTGGAATTGGAGGATCACGAGGGATCCGTCGACAACAGAACCTCTGCAGATTGGACATCAATTGGATGCACATAACCTCACATCGGGTAGCTACACAGTTAAAGAAACAGCCCAAACCGTAAGCGAAACCAACCACAAAAAGTCATTATAAACCACAATTTTTGGAAAATAAAAGGCAAAAGGCCCTTTCATTGTGTTGAAAATTTGGCAAGTGCAGTGAGCGAATTCTAACGTGGTTTAAGCTTTCACTCAAAAGTTACTTGGTAAAGCTAAGCTTTTTGGAAAATAGTTCAAGAAAGTTAATGTTAACATTTCACTCAACGGCTTTAAAACTGTATCCACAATCGCTGTAATTTGCACATCACCTGAGTTTGTGCTTGTTTTCTGCTAATATATTAATCTATCCCACAAAATGACAAAGCCGCCAGTAGAGGAGCAGCTGGTGTGTCTCAGGCGCATGCGCGCCGTGCTGGAACAGAATTTTAAATGCAGCAAAGAACGAGCTCTGGCTGCTACTGTAATCGATGCCAGCACGGCGAGTGCAGATTGCAAATTTTAGAGTCCCACTATAGGCAATTGGCTCAAATTCGTTGTGTCAGCCTTTCAAGTTTCAGATGCCAACTACCAAAAGGCTCTAAATCAGTTACAAGAGCGTTTCGATAAGAAAGTATTAATTCTTATTGAGCATGTCACCAGTTTATTCGGCATTTCTCAGATGAAGAAGGCTGACCCGTGCTCTCCTCGGCTAATTTTAGACACTGTCTCAGCACTTCTTGGCTCGCTTCTTTCTCTTGGCACTGAGAAACACATTCTTAGTGCAATAATCATTCATCTCGTCCTGCAGAAAGTCGATTCTGATTCTAAACAAGCATTCGACAGAGACCAGGTGTATGAAAATCTTCCGAAGTGGGAAGATTGTTATAATATTTTGAGCTCACATTGTCAATTTTTAGAGTGTCATCTAAAATCTCCAGTTGAAGGTAAACTGTATGAGAAACGTTTTGAAAAACCCAGTTATTCTCGAAAGGCATTTATAGCTGCCAAACGGCGTTGTTTTAAAAGCAATTCAACTGATCATAGCCTGGGATCATGTCCATTATTCATTTCACTCTCATTCGAAAAGCGTTATAGCTGGGCAAAGCAAGCTACTTTATGCTTAAATTGTTTACATAAAGGTCACATTGCATCAGATTGTATTTCGAAATTTCGTTGTAGGACATGCCACGGATTACATCATTCCTCTTTGCATCGCCCAGCCGATCCCAAGACAGCGATAGAGAAAAGTGAAGAGCAAGACAATTTACAAGCCAGCTCATCAACCCAGGTGTTTGCTGGACTTACACGCAACTCAAAACGCTCGCTTATCCCAACAGCGCTCATCCTAATTAAGAACAAGTATGGCGTGTTTCATTCTGCTAGAGCTCTGCTAGACTCAGGGTCAGAAGTCAATTTTATGACAGAAACTCTAGCGAAGACCCTTCAGATACCAATTAAGCGAAAGAATTTTGAGGGATCGGGAATTGGGAACCTTCGAGAGCATGTAAAGTTTTCTTTAGAAGCAACAATTCGGTCTCGGTTATCAGCTGATGAGTGGACGCTGCAATTTTCAATCACGAAATCTATAGCTCAGCAGCAGCCAGAGCGCTGCATAGATACATCGCAATGGTCGATCCCTGAAGACATCGATTTGGCCGACCTACAATTCTTTAAGACTCACAAGATATATATCGTTAGGGCCGGGTTTGCCTCGTCTACTCAACACTTCGCTCGGCTGGATTGTTGGAGGGAAAATCGAAGACGGCTTACAACCGCAAAGGCGCACGCATTTTCTTTCAATGTTTTCACCTTAACGATGCCCTAGCACGGTTTTGGAAAATCGAATCATTTGAGGAGACTAGCAAAAATAAGTTTACGCTTGAAGAAGAAGAGTGCAGTCAACATTTCTTTAGGCGCGTTGTTATTCTTGACTCCGGTCGAATTCAAGTCCGTTTGCCATTTGCGCAATCCCCAACTTGTCTCGGAAGTTCGTTGGAAAATGCCAGACGGCGTTTCCTTCAGCTTGAACGACGATTAGGACGCCTACCTGAACAAAAGAAAATGTACACCGAGTTTATGCAAGAATACATAGATCTTGGCCACATGGAACTCGCATCAGATTTTAATATTAATCAACCTCATTATGTCATACCGCATCATGCAGTGTTGCGGCCACAAAGCTCAACAACTAAACTGCGAGTTGTTTTTGATGCCTCCGCAAAAACGACATCGAATTTGTCTCTGAACGACATTCTAATGGACATTCTAATGGACCCACGATCCAACAAAATCTGATTCTAACTCTGCTGGCATTCACACTACACAAATTTGTTTTCACAGCCGACATAACTAAACTGTATCGGCAGTTCATGATTGATTCTAAAGACCGTAATTTCCAGCTCATTTTTTGGAGACATTCGATTGATCAGCCTCTACAGTTATTTCGATTAAATACGGTAACTTATGGCCTGGCAAGTGCCCCATTTTTAGCGATTCAAAGTCTTAACTTCATCGCCAAGAGATACGAAAACGAATTCCCAATTGGATCTCGTACTTTACAGAATGATATATACGTGGATGACCTTCTCACAGGAGCCGACAACTTAGAGGACTTGCAAGTGAAAATGCTTCAGACCGAGAAAATTCTTCCACGAGCAGGTTTGAAGTTGTCAAAATGGAACTTTAGCGGTGAGTGTGATGTTTTAGGAGAATACCAATTCAAGGTGGATGGTAAAAAAGTAATAAAGGCCTTGGGAATGTCATGGAAACCGCAAACGGATATATTTTGTTTCCGCTTTGATCTGCCGAAATCCGAAGCTTCCTCCAAGAGGCAAGTGATTTCTGTCATTGCAAGTTTGTACGACATCCTTGGACTCCTAAGTCCAATCATTATCAGGTACAAAATTGTTGTACAAGAACTTTGGAGAAATTGTCTTGAGTGGGATGAGCCGCTGCCTAAGGCGCTGCAAGTAAGATGGCGGCAAATCGAACCAATTATGGTATCCCTGCCAGCGGAATGGCTGACCCTAACCAAGCCATTTGCAATCTCAGGAGTAGATCTATGTGGACCATTTTCTACCTCCTATCGGATTCGTGGAAAGGTTCCATATAAGACTTATTTGGCCGTATTCATCTGCTTTGCGACCAAAGCAGTTCACGTTGAACTTGTATCAGACCTCTCCACTAATACCTTTGTTTTATGTTTTAAGCGCTTCGTTGGACGCAGAGGACTTCCAGAGAGCTTTTGGTGCGAAAACGCAACTAATTTTGTTGGCGCTCATCCCCAACTCGACGAATTCAGGAAGCAGCTCTTCAGTCAGCAGGCGCTGCCACCCCTACAAACGTTTACGGCTTCAACAGGCGTCTCGTTTCATAACATCCTTCCCCGTGCGCCGCACTTCGGCGGGCTCTGGGAAGCGGCGGTGAAATCGATGAAACATTTGCTGTTGAAAGACATTGGCAATTCTGGTCTTACATACGAGGAGCTGCAAATGGTTGCCATTGAGGTCGATGCAGTCCTTAATTCGAGACCAATAGCGCCGATATCCGAGGATCCGAATGACGGAGAGGCTCTAACCCCATCGCATTTTTTGTAAGGTTCGTCTCTAAAGGCGCTTCCGGAACCATGTCTGGTGGATCGAAATCCCAACAGTCTGACTCGCTGGCAGCGCGTCACATACCTCAAGCAGCAGCTTTGGGAGCTTTGGCGACGGGACTACCTTCACACGTTGCAACTTCGAAGCAAATGGTTGACGCCGCAAGCCAACATCACGCCTGGACAGCTAGTGATCATCCATGATGACAACACTCCACCTCAGCAATGGCCTCTCTGTAGAATCTTAAGCACTTGTTCTGGAGCTGACGGAAAGGTCAGAGTTGTCGACATAAAGACGATGAAAAGAGTTATTCGCCGACCCATCTGCAAAATTGCGCCGCTCCCAGTTTAAGCAATCTGTTGCAAGAACCAAAGTCCTTCCAACGGGGGGAGTATGTTGGAGCACGACATTTAATTTATATTGTTAGAGAATCCTAAATTCACCCGAATAGTATTTGTAATTAATATCCACTTTACCGTCTTATATGAAACTTTGTACTCAGCAGCGAAATCAGTTCAATACATATCTTTGGTAAACACAGAACCACATTCTGTTTCTTTGCATTTTTTGGACTCAAGTCGTTGACCGTCAAGCAGTAGCGGTAGCCATTGGTATGGTGGTAGCGGGCTGATCAAGTCTATATTAATGTGTTGGAATCGGGCATCAGGAACGTCGAAGCTGCTAAGGACGGTTCTGTTGTAGCGGTGTATTTTGCATCGCTAGCACTGAAGGCAGGACGATGACCATGAGGCGATGTCTTTGTTGATGCTGGGCCACACGAAGCGTTCAGTAACCAATTTGACGGTGGCTCGTTTGCCAGAGTGGGCCATACCATACATTGAATATGGTTCATCGCATTGGCGGCGGAATGTATGGACGAATACGGGATGTCGATATATCACAATACATGCTGATCTTGGAGTTAGGCAGCTGAAGTTTGCGCAATTGCAACGATGATTTGTCCGTTTCGATGTCTCTCGACAGCCGGTTTAGCTCGCCGTCCGCTTCTTGTAGGCGTGCGCATTCGTCCATGTTGATCTGCTCGATTCCTGCGATGCGGGATAGGGCGTCTGCAACGGTGTTATCGGCTCCAGTAATATGCTCGATTTTCGTACAGAATTCGGCTATAAATGACATTTGTGTCGCCTGTGGTGGCGATGCTTTCTCGGGATCCTGTCGAAGTGCATATACCAGTGGTTTGTGATCGGTGTAAATGGTGCAGTCGCGTCCTTCGATCATGAAGCGATTAAATTTGACAGCTTAGAAAATTGCTAAAAGCTCCCGGTCGTACGTACTGTAGCGCTTTTGTGTGTCCGTCAGGCGCTTAAAGTAGAAACTCAGTGGCTGCAGGTGCCCTTCACAAACTTGGTGAAGCGCTGCATCGACTGCATAATTGCTGGCGTCGAACTGAAGTGCAAGGGGTGCATTGGCTATCGGGTGCGCCAATCGTGTTGCGCTGGCCAGGTCGGATTTGCAGCGCGCAAATGCTCTACTGGCATCCTCGGTCCACTCCAACGGCGATTGGTCGTACTTTTTGTTGCCAGGGATGAGCGCTTGGAAAATACCTTGGACGACGGCTGCATGCGGCAAGAATCGGCGGTAGTAGTTCAGCATGGCAATGAATCGGCGCAACTCGCATTTCTCATTTATCGCGTTCACTCGTTCGACCGTTGGGGATACGCCGGATGTCGTGATAGAGTGTCCCAGAAAAGTTACGTCAGTCTTTCCAAATACACTCTTGGCCACGTTGATGATGGCTTTGGACACGTTGGCCACTATGAACGTCCAGTTGAAACAGCGTCGGAGACCAAGTGTTAGAGACACGGTTCTTGTACCGTAGGAACTGATTGGTGTTCCATTGGCGGCGTATAGGCGATGGGTTGAAGATGGTTTGAATTGTGGGAACGCGTTGGCGGGCAGAACTGATATGTCTGCACCTGTGTCTATCAGATATTCGGTGTTTGTATTTCTGTAGAATTTGACGGCTGGATTGGATCGCGTCCACTTCACATGCTGCCTCGTGCGAAGTGGCTGTTAGTTTTCCGCCGGCCACTTGCAAGGCCTCACCAAATCGATTGTGGTAGTAACAAAAACGGTCGTCTCGGGACTTCGATCGATTGCGGCTAAGTTGACTTCGGTTAGGACTGTTGAATCGATAGCGGCTCTGGCGGTCTAGATGTTTTCCAAGCCCGGCCACCATGGTCCTCAACTCCGCCACTTGCTGTTCCAGAGATTCGTGCTGAGCTGTCGTGAAATGGGTTGTAAACGGGGCAGTTGCGGAAACTGCTTTAAGCGTGGGGTGCGCATACTCCCAAGTGCGGTCAGCCATAAGCGCGAGATTGTCGAGCTCACTTTGTGCCATCGCCACTACGAGTCGCAAGCCCTCGGGCAACCGCTCCAACCACATGGCTTTCAGGGCGTCTTCTCCCATCCCACCCCTGGCCAACTCGCGCATGCGGCGCAGCAGTACAGATGGCTTGCTATCGCCGAGCTCCAACGCCCGGAACAACTGCGCGAACTGGGCCTGAGTCGAGGGCTGGTGTTCGTCAATAATTTTTGCCTTTATCACTTCGTGGGCGGCGGATTTCGCAAGATGTACATGATCGTTTCCAGGTATTCTGCAGGCAGTATATTCAAAGTTAGGTGAAATTTTGAGTCGTCGACCGTGTAGTGGCCAGTATAGAGAAAGATTTGTATTTTCTAACAGCGTACAAAATTATTAGATCAGCTAAGGGTTAAAAAATATGGAAGGGAGAGCTTTGCAACCGACTAGAATGTTCCAAACCAAGACCATATAGTTCTCTCGCTCGCACACTGTCGTTCAGTTTTGCCTGGAAAGGGTCCCGTTAAAGCTCGCTGTACTGTCGCGCTGATGGAAATTTTCGGCCACGCATTAACATTAGTGAACACCCACCCACGTGCTGATTCCAACATAACCCCAGAGCCAAGTTCCAACTTAGCCAATGGTCTGAGGACAGCTAAAATTCGAGCAGCGATCAGGAGACTTGCAGTCTACCTGTAGTGAAAACAAGAATTGTGAACAGTATTATTGAAGGTAATTTCGAAGAGAATTTTGAGGTTTCTGTGCGTTTCGTTCTGTGCGTTTCGTTCGTGCGTTTCGTTCGTGCGTTCGTTACAGTTTTCTTGGTCACCGGCGGTCAGCCCAGCGCTGGCGCTGCCACGCTTTCGAATACATCTACATACCTCGCTACCGCCGGTGTCTCAACTTTGCGAAGTCGCAGTTCGCTGTACCTAACTGGAACAAAACCCTTGGATTCTCTGCAAAAAGCAATTGGTACGACAGTAGCGCCGACAGGAGATCACATAGCATCGTAGTCAGCAACAACACGTAGACATCTGTGTCGAAATTTATATTAAAAACCGTCGATGTAGAACCTAACTAACGGAATGTGAGTGGAGCACGTGTCGTTACATAACGCATAGGCATCGTCGTGAGTACTGTACAACCCCAACTGCAGGGTATGCTGACGTCACGGATAACGGAGTGAGTCATACGCGCGAGCCTTAAAATGAGAGCGCACATACACGAATCACCTTGCTGTGTGGCATTTTAGTAATCTGGCAACCCTACTGTGTTGGCCTTTTCTTTTGTTTTCGCGCCGAGCAATTCTCAAGCTTATTTTGCATTTAATAATTCGATTGAACAATGAATTAAAAGTAAAGTAAAACTTATATTAAGTAAAACCTTTTGTACAAGCAGCTATCAAAGCAATGTCAGCCTGAATATTATCATTTACCCACACATACCCAAGTTTATATATATATATGAATATTATTTGACTAACTCTTGTTCCACAGCTAACCGAACAGTTATTGGGCCCAAGATCTTGTTGCAGGTAGTACTGAGTGGTAAAATACATACATATTTAAGCGCGATGATTTAACTCCTTGAAAAGTGTGTATATTAACGGTGACATTTTTGTGTAAAGGGTTTTTTTTTATTCTTCTTTTGACTTAATGATGAATTTGAATTGAATTTTTAGAATTTAAATGATAGAACCACGTGTATATCGCATATGATAAATACTAAATGAAATGTGTACAACTAAATGAATTTCGTTTGTTATTAAATGTCTAATATGACGAACTAAATAAACCTGAATCTGTCTAAATACATAATGCCAATGAATTATCGAGGTTAAACATGAACTAACGTTTACTTTAGGGGTAATGCCAACAAGGTTCCATGCATTACCCAGGTAGGGAGGGTATAGAGGAACGCGTGATCAATTCCAACTAGGATCACGTCCAAAACATCGTGTCTACAAGCTCCTGCTACCAGCTATACCGTTTTAGGGATATTTATTTTAAGATTTTGTTGTTTTGTATTGATTCGAGTAGCGTCAGGAAGTGCACTTAACTTTTATCTAGTGGTGAGTGGTGAGAACACAGGGATAGGAAAAACCCCGACCCCAATACCGGCGAGCTGAGCACAGAGCGCAGTATAGTGCACTAAACCTCCGATTCCCTCTCCTACCGAGGCTGTAGCCCGAACACAATTCGCAGCCGTACCATTACAACCGTAATGCGGAGACTTGCAAATTGCGACTCCATTGCCTTTAACGACACTCGGCTGATCTCAACTGATGTCTGCTCGTCGACTACCGGCTTGGGTGTGCCTGATTGTAGCGGAGCGGACGCACTTGTGCTAAATGCAACGGACTGCTGGAGAGCAGTCGGCTCCAAAATTGACGGTTGCAACGGAGATTGCGGTTGATGTGGCCCATGCGGTTGGTCCGCCTACTGCTGTATTTGGAGGGGCGCCTGTTGCGGCAGCGCTTGATGTGCCTGCGGGAGCGCTGCTGCCTCGAAACGGCGTCCTCATCATCGCTGTGGTTAACCATGTTTCGAGGTTATGTAAGAACCACGTGTTCGCTTCCCAATCAGAGTTAATAAATTTTAACGATTTTCGTTCAGAGATCACGTCGAAGTCACAAATGTGGGAGTTCTGTATCACAGTAATCTTTTATTCCCTGATGGTGCTTGATTATATTGATTATGAATATTAGCAGGTTGCGTTACTCGTCGAGGCTCGTCCCGAAGAGAGAGAGCTAGGGATGAGATCTTAGGATGAAGCTTTTTCTAACGATAAATACCATTCCCGGTGAAGCCTGCGCAGATCAGCTGTTTTGGTATTCACCGAGAGACGCTGACATGTAGTCGGAACTCGTAAGGTAGTCCCCCACACAGTTATAAAAATCAATTTAATAATTTATTTAGATAGCAATGAATTATTTGTACTACAAGATAAAATTTATGGAATAAAAGAAAATTGCAAAACATTGTTAAGCATAAAAACATGTAATCACAACCAAATTTTTGATTTAAGTAACTCTGATTGTATTCCTAATTTGATTAAAGGCAAAAAAGCCGCTTGTAAATTCAGTAACTCACAACATTTACCAAATATTGAAAGCATTGGCGACGGCATAATCACACTCAACAACTTCAATGGAACAGTGAAGTGGAATAACACTAAAAATCAGCTGCAAGGAACCTTTGTAATACATTTCTCCAACGATACTGTAATAATTAACAATACAGAATTCAGCAAAACGGAAATAATTACAATGAAATCAATACAACCCGTCATTCAAAATACCCCAACAGAAATCAAGCGACTGAGAATTCTATCACTTGAAGCCCTAGAAGCACTACATACAAAATCTCGAAACTCACTCTCTGTGGAACCGAATCTCGTTCATCACCTTATTTATTGTAACAATGGTTGTCGTATCCATATTATTCATATCCCAAAAAACGAAAAAAGAAATAATAATACAAATGAACCCTACCACTCCAATGACAGCAGAAGTTCAAAATACGAAACCCGAAATAAAATTGAGTGAATTAAACTCAGCACCGGAGTTCAATAATATTCCATTCTTCTAAAAATCAGCAGTTGCTCGAGGACTAGCAACAACTTAGTGGGGAAGAGTTAACACCCTAAAAATATAACAATAGAAAATAAAAAAAATAAAATAAATCGTCATCATCTCGTCTCTCTCTGTTGTATACGGACGTGTTTTACATTCGCTCCCACATTTATTCGCTTAGTGTCGAAATTTGTGATTTTTATATTCCCAAACTTTTCATTCTCAACTCGGTTGAGCCCGCCGTTTAAATGCAAATTATTGATTTGTGTTAAACCATCATTCTTTAGCAAGATATTGAAAAATAGTTAACGACGCGGGTGCATTGTGCATTGTTGTTGTTTCCTATTTACTTTGTTGTTTTTGCGCTCTCTCGCACCGTTTTGCTCTGCTACATCTCCCAACTTCAGTCACCGGCTCTCATTTTCGAGTTAACGGGTCTTTGCTGAAATGGTTTTTTCGCGCTCTTTTCTTTCTTCTGTGTTTCTTAGCCACACAGCTGTTTGCTGGCACTCATCTAAAGCATTTTGTTAAATTTTTCTACATTCTACATTTAACTCACTTCAATTTGTAAACAATGTCTGCCTGCTGTGTTGTTGGTTGTCAATTTATTGGCAAAATCACTTCTCGGCAGCCGACTGTTAGTTGCTGGTTATGCGAAAACATTGCGCACGCCAAATGTGCAGACTTAGGGCATAGTGCGGCCCAAATTGCTGATCGTACTAGGTCTAATGCCAACCTGGACTGGACGTGCCCTACATGCCTACATATCAAAATTGATATTAGTGCATTTATGAGGCAAACGGAGCTGGAGTTCCAAGCTTTACGTGCTGGTTTTACGGACTTATTAAGTCGATTTAATGTTCTCGATTCCAACTTTAAAGGTCGGATCCTTCTAAATCAAGTATCATTAAATATAGATCGTAGTCCTACACTGCCTAATGTCTCTTTACATGTTCCAGATCTCTCGAGCAACCTCTCTCTTCCCAGCCCCACTGCAAGCTATGTCTCGTGCGATGAGGACGATCCCATTGGGAACGAGTCATCAACGACCGATGCCAGGGTGCAATCTCGGCCAGATTCGCTGAACGTAGTTTCGCCTGAGTCGTTAGGGCCTACTAACCGGTCGCCGGCTGTTGCCAGTTCGCGGGCTCTGCCGCACCTCGTTCCCCAAACTTTTTGACCCCAATTTCTGGCCTGCTAATATAATTGTTTATAAGTATATAAAAAAAAATAGCTCCCTTTCCATGACTTCCTCGTTAACACCAAGCTCTGCTTTAAATTCAAAAAACTAAATTTCCTAATTTCCTATCAGAATGTTCGGGGGCTCCTTAGTAAGCTTTCTATGCTTTATAAAAACAGCTCAATTTTTGAAGCCAATGTTATAGTATTCACTGAGACCTGGCTTAACCAATCCGTATACGATAGTGAGATTTTGTCTAATAACTTTTTTGTTTATCGGAAGGATCGTCTGACCCGTAGAGGTGGAGGCGTTCTTATTGGAGTCAAATCCAATTTAACTTCTGAGCTTGTTGATATTTCTAAATCATCTTGTATTGAATTTATTTCCGTAAAAATATCTTTCCCAAAAACTAATATTTTTCTAACTTGCTCCTATATACCCCCTGGCTCGGAATTTAACGTGTATCTATTGCACCTGTCCGCCATACAGTCTATCTCCTTGTTGCTTGCTGAAACTGACCAACTTATTGTGCTCAGTGACTATAATCTTCCCAATATTTCTTGGCTGGAGAGTAATGACTCATTGGCAATGATTCGTAGGATGCAACATGACTTTGTTGATGGTCTAGTTGAACTATCTTTGCAGCAAGTTAACAGGATTCCCAATCATATTGGCCGTCTTCTAGGCTTAATCTTTGTTTATGATAGTGGCGATGCTGAAGTTAGTCGTATTCCGCCACTATCTTTACCTGAAGATTGTTATCATCCTACCTACTCTGTATTAATGGATTTTTTAATATCCCTAGGACTGTTATAAATGAACAGCACAGTTTATGTTTACGCTAAACTGGTGGAATCTTTATCTACAGTAAGCTGGTCATATCTAGTTGACCTTCCTGTTGATGATGCGGTTGGGTACTTTTATGAAGTCCTTTACCGTCTTTTTGATGTACATGTCCCTCTCGCCTCCATGAAGAATTCTTACAGCTCTCCATGGTTTACCCGGCAACTATCTTATCTAAAGAAGAAAAAAACTAGACTGTTTAAACGGTTTAAAATATCCGGCTTGCAGACAGACTTTGCTAAATATAGTTCGGCTAAGGCGGAATTTATTCAGTACAATTCTGACTGTTATAAAAATTACCTGTCTCGTTGTAAGCGTGATTTCAAAAGCAATCCTAAATTTTTTGTTCTTTTGTCAATTCTAAACGGAAATCTAACTGCTTCCCTCCTTCTCTTTTTCTAAATAATAATGTAGCATCTGATGACAATGATATTTCCAACTTATTCGCTGATTTTTTCCAATCGACATATACAGAATGCAATAGTGTTACTAATTTAGATTATCCATACCCTCTACCTCATTTGAATTCTATCTTCAAACCAGTCATTAATGTTTCTGATGTTCTACAGAGTCTTGATGCTCTCAAGCTCTCATTTTCACCGGGTCCTGATAGAATACCAAGTTGTATTCTGACACATCATCATCACATCATTTTCCAAAGCTTTTGATTCAGTGAACTACAGGCTTCTTATTTATAAATTATCCCTTTTAGGTTTTCCTCCTAATCTACTTGAGTGGATACTTTCCTACCTTTCTAATAGAACTCAAATGGTCTGTTTTAACAAAAGAATTTCCAAAATAATTAATGTTACTTCTGGAGTGCCACAGGGTAGCCACCTGGGTCCTTTACTCTTTGGCTTAATGATTAATGATCTACCTAATGTTATAAAATCATCTACCGTATTCATGTATGCAGATGATGTTAAGCTATGTTTGTCCATGTGTTTACCTAGCTCATATAATGACCTTCAATTAAATCTTGACTGTTTGTATACGTGGTGCAAGATTAACATGTTAAATTTAAACTATTCTAAATGTAACTTTATGACATTTTATCGTTGTAATCCATCTTTGTATTCTTATTCTATTGGAAATAACGCCTTTGAACGAATTTCTTCAGTTCAGGATCTTGGCGTTTTATTTGATCATAAACTTAGTTTTAAAGACCATATCTACTATATCTAATAAAGCCAGAAGACTTCTTGCATTTATGAAACGTTGGTCAAGGGAGTTCGATGATCCTTCACAACAAAGCTTTTGTATGTTTCTCTTGTTCGTCCGTTTTTGGAATATTGCTCTTGTATATGGTCTCCTCAAATTAGCTGTTACCAAAATATGTTAGAGCCTGTCCAAAAACAATTTCTTCTATTTGCTCTGAGAGGATTAAACAGGTAGTCGATTGCCCTCTTATCTTGCGAGGTTGCGCCTGCTCGACTTACCAACCCTCTGCTATCGTAGAAAGTGTCATGGAGTTATGTTTTTACACAAACTTATTTGTAATGTATTCCAGCACGGTTTATTTCAAAGTGTGGCCGTCACTGTTTAGTACCAAGATCTCTTATATCGAATACACAGGGAAAGATATCGATCAAAAGCTTAACATACAATATATATATATATACTAAATATGTGCTATATAACGTGTCCCTTCTAAAGGTTTTCTTCATATTTTCAATGTTTACAATTTCAATGATTACAGATTCAGATATTTCAATGTTTACAAATTCAATTCATTGCTTGACGACCTTTCCCTCCAATCGGGGTCTAAGGCTTCTTTTAGGTGTTATATTCCTAATTGGACTTCTAGAGGAAGAATCCACACATACTTCAGATTCCTCATTTTGTATATCTGCTAGGTTTCACACTTGTGCACTCTTGTGAACCTGATCCATGTTGTCCGTCCGTTTTGTGTTATCCTCGGGAGCTCGAATTTGATCAGTGTGCCGCTTAATGATTCTGTGGTTGTGAGCAAGGTTGCACAAGTATGTTCGAGATCCTATACATTTGTCTATTGTTGCCTGTGATCAAGATGCCTTATTTGGATTTGTGTAATCCCTAATGTATACTTTTTGTCCCTGATTAAATAATTCATTACGCTTCCCTTTATAACCTTCTATGCTTTTCTCTTGCTGCTTTAAAATTCTTGAGCTGACTGTGGGTGGACTCATGAGATCAAACCTAGTCTTTAGACTTCTGCCAAAGAACAGCTTTGCTGGGGTTTCTCCCGTCGTACAATGAGGTGAATTTCGGTAATCTGCTAAGAATCTGTTTGTAATGGTTTCTAAACTTCCGTGACAGTCCTTATCGAGTGTTGCTATAATGGATTTTTTTAGGACCTTAACGAAAATCTCTGCCTGTCCGTTCGTGGCAGGATGACCTGGAGCGGTTAAAACATGTTTTATATTATTTATTTCCATGAAAGTTTTAAACTCCTGCGATGTAAATTGACGCCCGTTATCAGTGACTAAGACATCTACTAATCCGTATCTACAAAACATTTCTCTTAGCTTTTCTACTGTAAAGTTACTTGTAATTTGTTTTGTGATTACAACTTCGCTCCATTTCGAATACGAGTCGACCACAACCATGAAGTAATAGTTTTTGATGGGTCCAGCAAAATCGACATGAATTTGTTTCCACACTGAGTCTTCAGGGCTCCATGGAATTAAGGGGCTTTTGCTGGGACTATCCATGAGTTTTTGACATGAGTCGCATTTACTAATCATGTACTCTATGTCCTTGTCCACCATACGTAGTTTCTAGCCAATGCTTTGGTTTTGACAATGCCTAAATGCGATCTGTGTAAAGATTCAAGAACTTCCTTATAAAGTTTCTTGGGTACAATGGTACGATATCCCCACATCATACGAAATTCACATAACTACACTCTTCCGTCTGTGTCTGTGTTACTGGAACTTGTGGAATTCTCGATAAACTATCTGCTTCATTCACTGATCCCTTCACATATTCTACACTATACATTACAGGCAATCCTTTACTCTCGCCAAATAGAGTTAGTAGAGGTTTGTGATCAGTACGCAACGTAAACCTGTTTCCCAGTAGATACTGGCGAAGTTTGTTAACGGAAAAGACAATTGCTAACGCCTCCTTTTCTACAGTGCTGTAATTTCTTTCACTCGACTGAAGAGCTCGCGAAACAAAAGCTATTGGTTTTAAAGAACCATCTACGAACTTGTGTGAAAGAATACCTGCTACTGCTGTATTACACGCATCTGTGGTCAAAACTATTTCCAATTCTGGATTGAAATTTTGACATTGATTCGTCCAACGAAACTCTACACCTTTTCTGAGAAGCTGATAAATAGGATCCATTTTCTCGGAAAATCTATCTATGAACTTGGAATAGTAGTTGACCATTCCGGTGAATGCACGAACTTCAGAAATGTTCCTTGGATTTGGTGCGTTGAGCACACACGAAACTCGTTCCTTGTTTTTGCTGAGACCATCCTTGTCAATATTGAACCCTAAATATGTTATTTTGTCTTTGAAAAACATGCACTTTTCTTTATTTAAGTGTAACCCTGCTGACTTAAGCTTTCCTAAAACCTTTCGTAATGTGTCTACATGGGATTTAAAATCTAAACCGGTGATGGTTATGTCATCTTGATAAACGACAACATACGGGATGTTTCGAAGCTAAGACTCCATTGTCTTTTGGAATATGGACGCGGCTGTCTTAATGCCAAATGGCAATCTTTTCACCATAAAGATTCCTACATGTGTGCTCCACACGTGCATAATGACTGAGACTCCTGATCAAGTAATAACTGATTGTATGCTTGAGATAAATCTAGTTTCGTAAAACGTTGGCCTCGTTGCAATGCAGCGAATATCTTGGAAGCGGGTACCTAAACTCATTGAGATATTTGTTAATGGTAACTTTGTAATCTGCGCAAACCCTCAATTCACCATTAGGTTTCAGTATGGGAACAAGAGGGGTCCCCCAATCCGAACTATATACTTGCTCAAGCATGCCCTGGTCTACTAACTTTCTAATCATTTGCTCTACCTTTGACTTCCACATAAATGGTAAGGGTCTCGGCTTGTGAAAGATAGGTTTAGCATCCTCCGAAAGTCGAAGATTGACTGTTTCACCATGATACGCTCCAAATTCATCTGAAAAAACTGAAGAAAACTCCATCTGAATTTGATCTACTAGCGTTTTAGTGCTTTCACTGCTCTCTATAGCATTGACTTGCAATAATTCGAAATTGAATGCTCGTAAAAAGGATCTTCCTAATAGAGGCATGTTGTTAGACTGGGTCACGACAAAAATAGAGTTGGCATAGGTGTCTTTGAATTTAATTTGTGCAACAAACTCACCAAGAATCCTTATCGGGTCACCATTATAATTAACATATGGTGTTTCGCACGATTTTAACGTGGTCGTTTTCATTTCCCGAATTAGATCTACAGGGATCAGGTTACAAGGTGCACCCGTGTCACATGCTGCATCAAATTTTATGCCATCCACTTCAACAGTAAGTGTGTACGCTTCCTCTGAACTTTTACCTATGATACTGAAAATACTATTATTAAAAATTTCGTTATGACTATACAGGTGATTTGGATCAGATACAAAGTTTACGTTTTTGCCTTTAGTGGCTTTGCATACAGTTGCAAGATGTCCAATTTTGCCACATTTATGACACGTACTGTCCTTGTATTTGCACTCCTGTGATGAATGATTTCGCCAACCGCATCTTGAACATGGCTGCCGCTTTTTGCCTTTCGCCATCTGCTTATAATGCGTCTTGTTTACGAAATTGACCATTCCGTCTGACCCGGTCCTGCCTTCCTCCATCGTACACGCCTTAGTCGCCAACTTGGTCTCGTACAGTAACGCCTTCCGTAGTGCCACATCCAGGGATATAGTCCCGTCTTCCTCGCAAAATCTTTCGAACAGCTCGTTGGGCATTCCGACGATAAACTTATCTAGAACAAATGCTTCTAGGTGCTGTCCAAAAGTGCAGCTGAGCGCTAGCTTTTTTACCCTTGCAAACCATGCTGCCACCGATTCTTCAGCGAGTTTACGAGCCAGATGAAATTGCCTGCGCTCGTAGAATGTGATTGTTGTGTGTACTGGGTGTGAGCATGGTAATTCTGGGCTGCAGAGACTGTGTAATACACAATAGGCTTCCGAGCCAACTGACTTCAGTAGTGTCGCCTTTTTGGAGTCGTCCAACGTGATCGCCATTTCTGTGAAATGTACCTCCAAACGCTCTAGCCACATCTGCCACGTGGATTCTCTCGGTACGAATTCTGGTAAATTCACGGCCTGCATGATGGTGGGTTAGATTAAGCCATTGTCGGAAATTGAGCGTCTGCGATCTCTTGCTTATTGTCAGGCATTTGGTTTTAGTGTTGTACATACAACTTTACCGTCCTTGTAATACATTATTAACTTTGTAAAATTTGCGTGGTTAACCTTAAAACTTAAGGAATTCGTTTTTCTCGTCGCCAATATGTCATGTATTCCAGCATGGTTTATTTCAAAGTGTGGCCGTCACTGTTTAGTACCAAGATCTCTTATATCGAATACACAGGGAAAGATATCGATCAAAAGCTTAACATACGATATATACTAAATATCTGCTATATAACCGATTATATTATTATTAATGGTGATGTCGACTCCCCTTTCCATCTTAGTTCACTTAACTGGACTGTACCCTGTAGAACAGTTCGCCGTTTTCGTCCGTTGTCCCTACCAATATGTAGATCTAATCATGCCCTGCATGATCCTTTTCGTGTTCTGTGTGACGATTATAATTCACTGTGCCACGTCTTACTGTTTGATTCCCCTAATGCTATTAGTTATAATAAACTTATGTATTTTCTATCGTTAAATAATTTGTAAATTCTTTATGAGCATGTATTCTTAAACTGTCTATTGTTAGATCGTATTTTTCCATGTCCGCGATTCCGCTTATTTGCCCAAAACGGTTTAGGACTCCGCGCATAACAAGCTTTGCTTGGTGTCGTAAGGGCCACATGTTTGTACTGACCATAGTGCATCAACGTCCAATATTTAATCAAAATTCTTGCACAGTTCATTGCCCATTTGCAATATCATTGTGCAAGAACTACCAATCAACAAATTGTGCGCCTAAGCAACCCCATCATCATTTCTGAATTTCTGAGAAACTGTTCCCCACCTCCATATTCGACGACAGACGATTGGAACAGTGCTGAGCTTTGCCCCCACCTGCGTCTCCAACACCACACAAGACCGAGAGCGCTGAACTATGTCCAAAAACCCCGCTACCAACTTTATGATATCGCTAACTCCACTGCCAACCGCTGACGTCCCCGCTGCCATCCGCTGACGTCACCGCTGCCGTCGCTGCCGCCGCCGCTGCCACGGTCGACAATGCTTTAATAGGTTTCAATCTTTGTACAATTTTATACAAAAATCAGTCGATATTTAAAGTGCTAATAAACAAGTTCTTTAGATAAAAAAAATTCGTTACAATTTTTTATTTTGTAAAAAGGATAAAAATTTAACTGGCGCCCGAACAGGGACCAGACAAAGTGAACGAAACAACAAAACGAATAGTGAGTTTGCGAAAAAAAACTGCAATTAATAATTTGCAGTCCGTCTAGTTCAACAAGCGTTATCGGTTCGACTCGAAGCCATTAATTTGACTTCCCGGTAAAGCGGAAAAAAAGTGGTTTAAAACTTTAAACAATTTAATTTCGGTGGTCTACACTTCCTGCAAGTTCAGCACCCAGGAAACCAACAAAAAAAGATGCAGATTTCAGGAACCTCAGTAAGTTCGAAGGATCTAAACAGGATGAACTCCGAATCGCCCGTTGGAGTAGCCATATTAACAATCTTACTGTAAGTCTTTACTCAATAAAAACCTAAACTCTCCGCAATAGGAAGACAAACACCAATAAAAAAAGGGTGAAATACAAATTATTTAAAAAAAAAACCAAAAGTAAAAAGATCAAAACACAATTTACTGAAAAATCAGTATAAAATATTCCAATTTCGCGACTCTCAAAGAGACCCTCCGAAATAGAAGGAAAAGTCCAGCCACTGGACCTAGCAAAATATAAATAAGAAATAAAAACAGATATTTATTCTTTAACTGACAATTTACATTAATATTTTTCACATCAATATCAATCGTTATTATCAACCTTATTATTATATAAATAATTATTTTCAGCTTTTAATAGAATTAATAACATTTAAATATGAACCAACAAAACCAACCTCTAATTAGACCCCCGATTATTAACCCCCCTCCAGCAGCTCCTTAAGGCCAACCAAACCTTGCAGAATTAACTGCTCTTGTAACTACAGTTGTGAATCAAATACTTACAAAAAATTTACCGAATCTTGTCCGACAAATCAATAACCCAGTACATGATTTTAATAATCTGTCCGATCAATCAATTTTTCCAGAATATCGCGGAAATATAAATGAGCTAGACAAAAAACCCGACATTGTGAAAAGTATTCGGGAGTTTTCTGGAGATAGATCCGAATTTAGTTCATGGAAAAAGGGCGTTGAGCAAATTACAAAGTTACGCAGGTCAAGAAGGAACCGCAAAGTACTTCGGAATTTTACATTCCATCCGCAACAAAATAACGGGAAATGCTGATACGGCTTTAGAATCATATAACATTCCACTCAATTGGAGTGCAATATCAAAATGTTTGACATTGCAATATGCCGATAAACGGGACCTCAGTACTTTGGAATACCAAATGACCATGATATCCAACCAATCAGCAATCAGTAGAAGAATTTCATCAATCTGTCTACAAACACCTTTCATTAATATTAAATAAAATCGGTTGTATGGAAGTAAGTAAAGAATCACAACAATTGATGACCAAAATGTACCGAGATAAGGCTCTTGACACATTTATAAGAGGTTTAAGAGGTGAGATCCCTTCGACTCCTCGGAATGAGAGAACCAATAGATCTCCCATCTGAATTACATCTGTGTTTAAAATTGGAAAACCAAAATTATAGGGCCAACCACGCCAACTCCAAATTGGCCCAAACCAACTTTACAAATAATTTTCAGAATCCAATTCCGAACAACCTTAGGCCACAACCTCAATTTATTCAATACAGCCAATCTAAGACGCCTGTACCCCCCAGACAGCACTATTACTATCCAAATTCCCAACCAATTAACACTTTTTCAAAAGTGTATTCAACACATCGAACTATTTATCCGACGGTCCTAAGTCACAGCCCAAGCCAGAACCAATGGACATTGATTCTACTGTTCGTACTAAAGCAATAAACTACATGAATCGACCCAAACAATTTGAAACAGGTAAAAGACCCCCAATTCCAATGGAACACACAGACAAAAAACAAAAGACACTTGAACATACAAGCCGAAGATCCCCAGACTTACGAAGCAAGAAAAAATTATGCAACGCAAACAAATATGATCCAGCACTGACAGAATACGAAATAGAAAATAATATAGAACAAGACCTTGAAGGTTATACACAAAATACTGACCTCGACAATAATCCAGAAGAATATAGCGATTTACATTTTTATACCCGTTACTCGTAGAGTAAAAGGGTATATTGTATTCGTGCAAAAGTATGTAACAGGTAGAAGGAAGCGTTTCCGACCCTATAAAGTATATATATTCTTGATCAGGGTCACTAGCTAGTCGATCTAGCCATGACCGTCTGTCCGTCCGTATGAACGCTGAGATCTATCTTTACCTGAAGATTGTTATCATTCTACACTTCAGCTCTGTATTAATGGATTTTTTAATATCCCTAGGACTGTTATAAATGAACAGCACAGTTTATGTTTTAGAAAGACTGATTATGCTAAACTGGTGGAATCTTTATCTACAGTAAGCTGGTCATATCTAGTTGACCTTCCTGTTGATGATGCGGTTGGGTACTTTTATGAAGTCCTTTACCGTCTATTTGATGTACATGTCCCTCTCGCCTCCATGAAGAATTCTTACAGCTCTCCATGGTTTACCCGGCAACTATCTTATCTAAAGAAGAAAAAAACTAGACTGTTTAAACGGTTTAAAATATCCGGCTTGCAGACAGACTTTGCTAAATATAGTTCGGCTAAGGCGTAATTTATTCAGTACAATTCTGACTGTTATAAAAATTACCTGTCTCGTTGTAAGCGTGATTTCAAAAGCAATCCTAAATTTTTTTTTCTTTTGTCAATTCTAAACGGAAATTTAACTGCTTCCCTCCTTCTCTTTTTCTAAATAATAATGTAGCATCTGATGACAATGATATTTCCAACTTATTCGCTGATTTTTTCCAATCGACATATACAGAATGCAATAGTGTTATTAATTTAGATTATCCATACCCTCTACCTCATTTGAATTCTATCTTCAAACCAGTCATTAATGTTTCTGATGTTCTACAGAGTCTTGATGCTCTCAAGCTCTCATTTTCACCGGGTCCTGATAGAATACCAAGTTGTATTCTGACACATCATCATCACATCATTTTCCAAAGCTTTTGATTCAGTGAACTACAGGCTTATTATTTATAAATTATCCCTTTTAGGTTTTCCTCCTAATCTACTTGAGTGGATACTTTCCTACCTTTCTAATAGAACTCAAATGGTCTGTTTTAACAATAGAATTTCCAAAATAATTAATGTTACTTCTGGAGTGCCACAGGGTAGCCACCTGGGTCCTTTACTCTTTGGCTTAATGATTAATGATCTACCTAATGTTATAAAATCATCTACCGTATTCATGTATGCAGATGATGTTAAGCTATGTTTGTCCATGTGTTTACCTAGCTCATATAATGACCTTCAATTAAATCTTGACTGTTTGTATACGTGGTGCAAGATTAACATGTTAAATTTAAACTATTCTAAATGTAACTTTATGACATTTTATCGTTGTAATCCATCTCTGTATTCTTATTCTATTGGAAATAACGCCCTTGAACGAATTGATCATAAACTTAGTTTTAAAGACCATATCTACTATATCTAATAAAGCCAGAAGACTTCTTGCATTTATGAAACGTTGGTCAAGGGAGTTCGATGATCCTTCACAACAAAGCTTTTGTACGTTTCTCTTGTTCGTCCGTCTATGGAATATTGCTCTTGTATATGGTCTCCTCAAATTAGCTGTTACCCTCTGCTATCGTAGAAAGTGTCATGGAGTTATGTTTTTACACAAACTTATTAATGGTGATGTCGACTCCCCTTTCCTTCTTAGTTCACTTAACTGGAATGTACCCTGTAGAACAGTTCGCCGTTTTTGTCCGTTGTCCCTACCAATATGTAGATCTAATTATGCCCTGCATGATCCTTTTCGTGTTCTGTGTGACGATTATAATTCACTGTGCCACGTCTTACTGTTTGATACCCCTAATGCTACTAGTTATAATAAACTTATGTATTTTCTATCGTTAAATAATTTGTAAATTCTTTGTGAGCATGTATTCTTAAACTGTCTATTGTTAGATCGTATTTTTCCATGTCCGCGATTCCGCTTTGCTTGGTGTCGTAAGGGCCACATGTTTGTACTGACCATAGTGCATCAACGTCCAATATTTAATCAAAATTCTTGCACAGTTCATTGCCCATTTGCAATATCATTGTGCAAGAACTACCAATCAACAAATTGTGCGCCTAAGCAACCCCATCATCATTTCTGAATTTCTGAGAAACTGTTCCCCACCTCCATATTCTGAGCTTTGCCCCCACCTGCGTCTCCAACACCACACAAGACCGAGAGCGCTGAACTATGTCCAAAATCCCCGCTACCAACTTTATGATATCGCTAACTCCACTGCAACCCGCCGTCGTTTCCGCTGCCAACCGCTGACGTCCCCGCTGCCATCCGCTGACGTCACCGCTGCCGTCGCTGCCGCCGCCGCTGCCACGATCGACAATGCTTTAATAGGTTTCAATCTTTGTACAATTTTATACAAAAATCAGTCGATATTTAAAGTGCTAATAAACAAGTTCTTTAGATAAAAAAAATTCGTTACAATTTTTTATTTTGTAAAAAGGATAAAAATTTAACTGGCGCCCGAACAGGGACCAGACAAAGTGAACGAAACAACAAAACGAATAGTGAGTTTGCGAAAAAAACTGCAATTAATAATTTGCAGTCCGTCTAGTTCAACAAGCGTTATCGGTTCGACTCGAAGCCATTAATTTGACTTCCCGGTAAAGCGGAAAAAAAGTGGTTTAAAACTTTAAACAATTTAATTTCGGTGGTCTACACTTCCTGCAAGTTCAGCACCCAGGAAACCAACAAAAAAAGATGCAGATTTCAGGAACCTCAGTAAGTTCGAAGGATCTAAACAGGATTAATTCCGAATCGCCCGTTGGAGTAGCCATATTAACAATCTTACTGTAAGTCTTTACTCAATAAAAACCTAAACTCTCCGCAAAAGGAAGACAAACACCAATAAAAAAAGGGTGAAATACAAATTATTAAAAAAAAAAACCAAAAGTAAAAAGATCAAAACACAACAATTTACTGAAAAATCAGTATAAAATGTTCCAATTTCGCGACTCTCAAAGAGACCCTCCGAAATAGAAGGCAAAGTCCAGCCACTGGACCTAGCAAAATATAAATAAGAAATAAAAACAGATATTTATTTTTTAACTGACAATTTACATTAATATTTTTCACATCAATATCAACCGTTATTATCAACCTTATTATTATATAAATAATTATTTTCAGCTTTTAATAGAATTAATAACATTTAAATATGAACCAACAAAACCAACCTCTAATTAGACCCCCGATTATTAACCCCCCTCTAGCAGCTCCTTAAGGCCAACCAAACCTTGCAGAATTAACTGCTCTTGTAACTACAGTTGTGAATCAAATACTTACAAGAAATTTACCGAATCTTGTCCGACAAATCAATAACCCAGTACATGATTTTAATAATCTGTCCTATCAATCAATTTTTCCAGAATATCGCGGAAACATAAATGAGCTAGACAAAAAACCCGACATTGTGAAAAGTATTCGGGAGTTTTCTGGAGATAGATCCGAATTTAGTTCATGGAAAAAGGGCGTTGAGCAAATTACAAAGTTACGCAGGTCAAGAAGGAACCGCAAAGTACTTCGGAATTTTACATTCCATCCGCAACAAAATAACGGGAAATGCTGATACGGCTTTAGAATCATATAACATTCCACTCAATTGGAGTGCAATATCAAAATGTTTGACATTGCAATATGCCGATAAACGGGACCTCAGTACTTTGGAATACCAAATGACCATGATATCCAACCAATCAGCAATCAGTAGAAGAATTTCATCAATCTGTCTACAAACACCTTTCATTAATATTAAATAAAATCGGTTGTATGGAAGTAAGAAAGGAATCACAACAATTGATGACCAAATTGTACCGAGGTAAGGCTCCTGACACATTTATAAGAGGTTTAAGAGGTGAGATCCCCTCGACTCCTCGGAATGAGAGAACAAATAGATCTCCCATCTGAATTACATCTGTGTTTAAAATTGGAAAACCAAAATTATAGGGCCAACCACGCCAACTCCAAATTGGCCCAAACCAACTTTAGAAATAATTTTCAGAATCCAATTCCAGCCTCCGAGCAAACCCTCCGAACAACCTTAGGCCACAACCTCAATTTATTCAATACAGCCAATCTAAGCCGCCTGTACCCCCCAGACAGCACTATTACTATCAAAATTCCCAACCAATTAACACTTTTTCAAAAGTGTATTCAACACATCGAACTATTTATCCGACGGTCCTAAGTCACAGCCCAAGCCAGAACCAATGGACATTGATTCTACTGTTCGTACTAAAGCAATAAACTACATGAATCGACCCAAACAATTTGAAACAGGTAAAAGACCCCCAATTCCAATGGAACACACAGACAAAAAACAAAAGACACTTGAACATACAAGACGAAGATCCCCAAACTTACGAAGCAGAAAATTATGCAACGCAAACAAATATGATCCAGCACTGACAGAATACGAAATAGAAAATAATATAGAACAAGACCTTGAAGGTTATACACAAAATACTGACCTCGACAATAATCCAGAAGAATATAGCGATTTACATTTTTATACCCGTTACTCGTAGAGTAAAAGGGTATATTGCATTCGTGCAAAAGTATGTAACAGGTAGAAGGAAGCGTTTCCGACCCTATAAAGTATATATATTCTTGATCAGGGTCACTAGCTGAGTCGATCTAGCCATGTCCGTCTGTCTGTCTGTCCGTCCGTATGAACGCTGAGATCTATCTTTACCTGAAGATTGTTATCATTCTACCCTTCAGCTCTGTATTAATGGATTTTTTAATATCCCTAGGACTGCTATAAATGAACAGCACAGTTTAAGTTTTAGAAAGACTGATTACGCTAAACTTGTGGAATCTTTATCTACAGTAAGCTGGTCATATCTAGTTGACCTTCCTGTTAATGATTCGGTAGGGTACTTTTATGAAGTCCTTTACCGTCTATTTGATGTACATGTCCCACTCGCCCAGCTCTCCATGGTTTACCCGGCAACTATCTTATCTAAAGAATAAAAAAACTAGACTGTTTAAATGGTTTAAAATATCCGGCTTGCAGACAGACTTTGCTAAATATAGTTCGGCTAAGGCGAAATTTATTCAGTACAATTCTGACTGTTATAAAAATTACTTGTCTCGTTGTAAGCGTGATTTCAAAAGCAATCCTAAATTTTTTTTTCTTTTGTCAATTCTAAACGGAAATCTAACTGCTTCCCTCCTTCTTTTTTTCTTAATAATAATGAAGCATCTGATGACAATGATATTTCCAACTTATTCGCTGATTTTTTCCAATCGACATATACAGGATGCAATAGTGTTATTAATTTAGATTATCCATACCCTCTACCTCATTTGAATTCTATCTTCGAACCAGTCATTAATGTTTCTGATGTTCTACAGAGTCTTGATGCTCTCAAGCTCTCATTTTCACCGGGTCCTGATAGAATACCTAGTTGTATACTCAGGAATTGCTCATCCTATCTTGCTCTTCTCTCAACAACGATATTTAATTTGTCCATAAGTCAAGGAAGATTTCCATCCATATGGAAGGAATCCTTCATTGTGCTATTGTTTAAAAAAGGGAAGAAGTCTGATATCTCAAATTATCGTAGTATTGCTAAGCTTAGTTCAATTTCGAAACTTTTTTAAAAAATTATAACCTGCCAGTTGCAGCATCATTGCCGTTCTATTATTTCACCTTGTCAACATGGCTTCACTAGATGTCGTTCTAGTTATACTAACCTACTGGAATTTACGGCTTTAATTACTAGAGGTTTTCTGACACATCATCAGACTGATGTGATCTATACAGATTTTTCCAAAGCTTTTGATTCAGTGAACTACAGGCTTCTTATTTATAAATTATCCCTTTTAGGTTTTCCTCCTAATCTACTTGAGAGGATACTTTCCTACCTTTCTAATAGAACTCAAATGGTCTGTTTTAACAATAGAATTTCCAAAATAATTAATGTTACTTCTGGAGTGCCACAGGGTAGCCACCTGGGTCCTTTACTCTTTGGCTTAATGATTAATGATCTACCAAATGTTATAAAATCATCTACCGTATTCATGTATGCAGATGATGTTAAGCTATGTTTGTCCATGTGTTTACCTAGCTCATATAATGACCTTCAATTAAATCTTGACTGTTTGTATACGTGGTGCAAGATTAACATGTTAAATTTAAACTATTCTAAATGTAACTTTATGACATTTTATCGTTGTAATCCATCTTTGTATTCTTATTCTATTGGAAATAACGCCTTTGAACGAATTTCTTCAGTTCAGGATCTTGGCGTTTTATTTGATCATAAGCTTAGTTTTAAAAACCATATATCTACTATATCTAATAAAGCCAGGAGTCTTCTTGCATTTATGAAACGTTGGTCAAGGGAGTTCGATGATCCTTACACAACAAAGCTTTTGTATGTTTCTCTTGTTCATCCGTCCATGGAATATTGCTCTTGTATATGGTCTTCTCAAATTAGCTGTTACCAAAATATGTAGGAGTCTGTCCAAAAACAATTCCTTCTATTTGCTCTGAGAGGATTAAACTGGGACACAGGTAGTCGATTCCCCTTTTATCTTGCGAGGTTGCGCCTGCTCGACTTACCAACCCTCTGCTATCGTAGAAAGTGTCATGGAGTTATGTTTTTACACAAACTTATTAATGGTGATGTCGACTCCCCTTTCCTTCTTAATTCACCGCCGTTTTCGTCCGTTGTCCCTACCAACATGTAGATCTAATTATGCCCTGCATGATCGTTTTCGTGTTCTGTGTGACGATTATAATTCACTGTGCCACGTCTTACTGTTTGATACCCCTAATGCTACTAGTTATAATAAACTTATGTATTTTCTATCGTTAAATAATTTGTAAATTCTTTGTGAGCATGTTAAACTGTCTATTGTTAGATCGTATTTTTCCATGTCCGCGATTCCGCTTATTTGCCCAAAACGGTTTAGGGCTCCGCGCATAACAAGCTTTGCTTGGTGTCGTAAGGGCCACATGTTTGTACTGACCATAGTGCATCAACGTCCAATATTTAATCAAAATTCTTGCGCAGTTCATTGCCCATTTGCAATATCATTGTGGAAGAACTACCAATCAACAAATTGTGCGCCCAAGCAACCCCATCATCATTTCTGAATTTCTGAGAATCTGTTTCCCACCTCCATATTCGACGACAGACGATTGGAACAGTGCTGAGCTTTGCCCCCACCTGCGTCTCCAACACCACACAAGACCGAGAGCGCTGAACTATGTCCAAAAACCCCGCTACCAACTTTATGATATCGCTAACTCCACTGCAGCCCGCCGTCGTTTCCGCTGCCAACCGCTGACGTCCCCGCTGCTATCCGCTGACGTCACCGCTGCCGTCGCTGCCGCCGCCGCTGCCACGATCGACAATGCTTTAATAGGTTTCAATCTTTGTACAATTTTATACAAAAATCAGTCGATATTTAAAGTGCTAATAAACAATTTTTTTAGATAAAAAAAAATTCGTTACAATTTTTATACCCGTTACTCGTAGAGTAAAAGGGTATATTGTATTCGTGCAAAAATATGTAACAGGGAGAAGGAAGCTTTTCCGACCCTATAAAGTATATATATTCTTGATCAGGATCACTAGCCGAGTCGAACTAGCCATGTCCGTCTGTCCGTCTGTCTGTCCGTCTGTATGAACGCTGAGATCTCGTAAACTACAAAAGCTAGAGGATTGGCATTTTGCATGCAGATTCTTGGAGTTCCTACGCAGCGCAAGTTTGTTTCAAACAGGTGCCACGCCCCCTCTAACGCCCACAATCGCCCTACACCATTTTTTGAAAGGTGTCTGGCGCCCACAACTTTAAAGATTCCGGAAAAGTAAAAATGCAGTTTTATTCTGTTTATCAATTGTAGAAGAAATTTTTCAAATCGGACAATCCATTAAAAAGTTATGAGCAAAAAATGAAACAGCCACTAGATGGCGCTAGTAGCTTTGACGCGTGCATATATTAATCTCTCTCCCACTCCCTTTAGCTGAGTAACGGGTATCTAATAGTCGAAGTACTCGACTATAGCGTTCTCTCTTGTTTATTTTGTAAAAAGGATAAAAATTTAACTGGCGCCCGAGCAGGGACCAGGCAAAGTGAACGAAACAAAAAAACGAATAGTGACTTTGCGAAAAAAAACTGCAATTAATAATTTGCAGTCCGTCTAGTTCAACAAGCGTTATCGGTTCGACTCGAAGCCATTAATTTGACTTCCCGGTAAAGCGGAAAAAAAGTGGTTTAAAACTTTAAACAATTTAATTTCGGTGGTCTACACTTCCTGCAAGTTCAGCACCCAGGAAACCAACAAAAAAAGATGCAGATTTCAGGAACCTCAGTAAGTTCGAAGGATCTAAACAGGATGAATTCCGAATCGCCCGTTGGAGTAGCCATATTAACAATCTTACTGTAAGTCTTTACTCAATAAAAACCTTAACTCTCCGCAAAAGGAAGACAAACACCAATAAAAAAAGGGTGAAATACAAATTATTTAAAAAAAAAAAACCAAAAGTAAAAAGATCAAAACACAACAATTTACTGAAAAATCAGTATAAAATATTCCAATTTCGCGACTCTCAAAGAGACCCTCCGAAATAGAAGGAAAAGTCCAGCCACTGGACCTAGCAAAATATAAATAAGAAATAAAAACAGATATTTATTCTTTAACTGACAATTTACATTAATATTTTTCACATCAATATCAATCGTTATTATCAACCTTATTATTATATAAATAATTATTTTCAGCTTTTAATAGAATTAATAACATTTAAATATGAACCAACAAAACCAACCTCTAATTAGACCCCCGATTATTAACCCCCCTCCAGCAGCTCCTTAAGGCCAACCAAACCTTGCAGAATTAACTGCTCTTGTAACTACAGTTGTGAATCAAATACATACAAGAAATTTACCGAATCTTGTCCGACAAATCAATAACCCAGTACATGATTTTAATAATCTGTCCGATCAATCAATTCTTCCAGAATATCGCGGAAACATAAATGAGCTAGACAAAAAACCCGACATTGTGAAAAGTATTCGGGAGTTTTCTGGAGATAGATTCCAATTTAGTTCATGGAAAAAGGGCGTTGAGTAAATTACAAAGTAACGCTGGTCAAGAAGGAACCGCAAAGTACTTCGGAATTTTACATTCCATCCGCAACAAAATAACGGGAAATGCTGATACGGCTTTAGAATCATATAACATTCCACTCATTTGGAGTGCAATATCAAAATGTTTAACATTGCAATATGCCGATAAACGGGACCTCAGTACTTTCTAATACCAAATGACCATGATCATCCAACCAATCAGCAATCAGTAGAAGAATTTCATCAATCTGTCTACAAACACCTTTCATTAATATTAAATAAAATCGGTTGTATGGAAGTAAGTAAAGAATCACAACAATTGATGACCAAAATCTACCGAGATAAGGCTCTTGACACATTTATAAGAGGTTTAAGAGGTGAGGTGCTTCCCTCCTTCTTTTTTTCTTAATAATAATGAAGCATCTGATGACAATGATATTTCCAACTTATTCGCTGATTTTTTCCAATCGACATATACAGGATGCAATAGTGTTATTAATTTAGATTATCCATACCCTCTACCTCATTTGAATTCTATCTTCGAACCAGTCATTAATGTTTCTGATGTTCTACAGAGTCTTGATGCTCTCAAGCTCTCATTTTCACCGGGTCCTGATAGAATACCTAGTTGTATACTCAGGAATTGCTCATCCTATCTTGCTCTTCCCTCAACAACGATATTTAATTTGTCCATAAGTCAAGGAAGATTTCCATCCATATGGAAGGAATCCTTCATTGTGCTATTGTTTAAAAAAGGGAACAAGTCTGATATCTCAAATTATCGTAGTATTGCTAAGCTTAGTTCAATTTCGAAACTTTTTTAAAAAATTATAACCTGCCAGTTGCAGCATCATTGCCGTTCTATTATTTCACCTTGTCAACATGGCTTCACTAGATGTCGTTCTAGTTATACTAACCTACTGGAATTTACGGCTTTAATTACTAGAGGTTTTCTGACACATCATCAGACTGATGTGATCTATACAGATTTTTCCAAAGCTTTTGATTCAGTGAACTACAGGCTTCTTATTTATAAATTATCCCTTTTAGGTTTTCCTCCTAATCTACTTGAGAGGATACTTTCCTACCTTTCTAATAGAACTCAAATGGTCTGTTTTAACAATAGAATTTCCAAAATAATTAATGTTACTTCTGGAGTGCCACAGGGTAGCCACCTGGGTCCTTTACTCTTTGGCTTAATGATTAATGATCTACCAAATGTTATAAAATCATCTACCGTATTCATGTATGCAGATGATGTTAAGCTATGTTTGTCCATGTGTTTACCTAGCTCATATAATGACCTTCAATTAAATCTTGACTGTTTGTATACGTGGTGCAAGATTAACATGTTAAATTTAAACTATTCTAAATGTAACTTTATGACATTTTATCGTTGTAATCCATCTTTGTATTCTTATTCTATTGGAAATAACGCCTTTGAACGAATTTCTTCAGTTCAGGATCTTGGCGTTTTATTTGATCATAAGCTTAGTTTTAAAAACCATATATCTACTATATCTAATAAAGCCAGGAGTCTTCTTGCATTTATGAAACGTTGGTCAAGGGAGTTCGATGATCCTTACACAACAAAGCTTTTGTATGTTTCTCTTGTTCATCCGTCCATGGAATATTGCTCTTGTATATGGTCTTCTCAAATTAGCTGTTACCAAAATATGTAGGAGTCTGTCCAAAAACAATTCCTTCTATTTGCTCTGAGAGGATTAAACTGGGACACAGGTAGTCGATTCCCCTTTTATCTTGCGAGGTTGCGCCTGCTCGACTTACCAACCCTCTGCTATCGTAGAAAGTGTCATGGAGTTATGTTTTTACACAAACTTATTAATGGTGATGTCGACTCCCCTTTCCTTCTTAGTTCACCGCCGTTTTCGTCCGTTGTCCCTACCAATATGTAGATCTAATTATGCCCTGCATGATCGTTTTCGTGTTCTGTGTGACGATTATAATTCACTGTGCCACGTCTTACTGTTTGATACCCCTAATGCTACTAGTTATAATAAACTTATGTATTTTCTATCGTTAAATAATTTGTAAATTCTTTGTGAGCATGTTAAACTGTCTATTGTTAGATCGTATTTTTCCATGTCCGCGATTCCGCTTATTTGCCCAAAACGGTTTAGGGCTCCGCGCATAACAAGCTTTGCTTGGTGTCGTAAGGGCCACATGTTTGTACTGACCATAGTGCATCAACGTCCAATATTTAATCAAAATTCTTGCGCAGTTCATTGCCATTTGCAATATCATTGTGGAAGAACTACCAATCAACAAATTGTGCGCCCAAGCAACCCCATCATCATTTCTGAATTTCTGAGAATCTGTTTCCCACCTCCATATTCGACGACAGACGATTGGAACAGTGCTGAGCTTTGCCCCCACCTGCGTCTCCAACACCACACAAGACCGAGAGCGCTGAACTATGTCCAAAAACCCCGCTACCAACTTTATGATATCGCTAACTCCACTGCAGCCCGCCGTCGTTTCCGCTGCCAACCGCTGACGTCCCCGCTGCTATCCGCTGACGTCACCGCTGCCGTCGCTGCCGCCGCCGCTGCCACGATCGACAATGCTTTAATAGGTTTCAATCTTTGTACAATTTTATACAAAAATCAGTCGATATTTAAAGTGCTAATAAACAATTTTTTTAGATAAAAAAAAATTCGTTACAATTTTTATACCCGTTACTCGTAGACTAAAAGGGTATATTGTATTCGTGCAAAAATATGTAACAGGGAGAAGGAAGCTTTTCCGACCCTATAAAGTATATATATTCTTGATCAGGATCACTAGCCGAGTCGAACTAGCCATGTCCGTCTGTCCGTCTGTCTGTCCGTCTGTATGAACGCTGAGATCTCGTAAACTACAAAAGCTAGAGGATTGGCATTTTGCATGCAGATTCTTGGAGTTCCTACGCAGCGCAAGTTTGTTTCAAACAGGTACCACGCCCCCTCTAACGCCCACAATCGCCCTACACCATTTTTTGAAAGGTGTCTGGCGCCCACAACTTTAAAGATTCCGGAAAAGTAAAAATGCAGTTTTATTCTGTTTATCAATTGTAGAAGAAATTTTTCAAATCGGACAATCCATTAAAAAGTTATGAGCAAAAAATGAAACAGCCACTAGATGGCGCTAGTAGCTTTGACGCGTGCATATATTAATCTCTCTCCCACTCCCTTTAGCTGAGTAACGGGTATCTAATAGTCGAAGTACTCGACTATAGCGTTCTCTCTTGTTTATTTTGTAAAAAGGATAAAAATTTAACTGGCGCCCGAGCAGGGACCAGGCAAAGTGAACGAAACAAAAAAACGAATAGTGACTTTGCGAAAAAAAACTGCAATTAATAATTTGCAGTCCGTCTAGTTCAACAAGCGTTATCGGTTCGACTCGAAGCCATTAATTTGACTTCCCGGTAAAGCGGAAAAAAAGTGGTTTAAAACTTTAAACAATTTAATTTCGGTGGTCTACACTTCCTGCAAGTTCAGCACCCAGGAAACCAACAAAAAAAGATGCAGATTTCAGGAACCTCAGTAAGTTCGAAGGATCTAAACAGGATGAATTCCGAATCGCCCGTTGGAGTAGCCATATTAACAATCTTACTGTAAGTCTTTACTCAATAAAAACCTTAACTCTCCGCAAAAGGAAGACAAACACCAATAAAAAAAGGGTGAAATACAAATTATTTAAAAAAAAAAAACCAAAAGTAAAAAGATCAAAACACAACAATTTACTGAAAAATCAGTATAAAATATTCCAATTTCGCGACTCTCAAAGAGACCCTCCGAAATAGAAGGAAAAGTCCAGCCACTGGACCTAGCAAAATATAAATAAGAAATAAAAACAGATATTTATTCTTTAACTGACAATTTACATTAATATTTTTCACATCAATATCAATCGTTATTATCAACCTTATTATTATATAAATAATTATTTTCAGCTTTTAATAGAATTAATAACATTTAAATATGAACCAACAAAACCAACCTCTAATTAGACCCCCGATTATTAACCCCCCTCCAGCAGCTCCTTAAGGCCAACCAAACCTTGCAGAATTAACTGCTCTTGTAACTACAGTTGTGAATCAAATACATACAAGAAATTTACCGAATCTTGTCCGACAAATCAATAACCCAGTACATGATTTTAATAATCTGTCCGATCAATCAATTCTTCCAGAATATCGCGGAAACATAAATGAGCTAGACAAAAAACCCGACATTGTGAAAAGTATTCGGGAGTTTTCTGGAGATAGATTCCAATTTAGTTCATGGAAAAAGGGCGTTGAGTAAATTACAAAGTAACGCTGGTCAAGAAGGAACCGCAAAGTACTTCGGAATTTTACATTCCATCCGCAACAAAATAACGGGAAATGCTGATACGGCTTTAGAATCATATAACATTCCACTCATTTGGAGTGCAATATCAAAATGTTTGACATTGCAATATGCCGATAAACGGGACCTCAGTACTTTCTAATACCAAATGACCATGATCATCCAACCAATCAGCAATCAGTAGAAGAATTTCATCAATCTGTCTACAAACACCTTTCATTAATATTAAATAAAATCGGTTGTATGGAAGTAAGTAAAGAATCACAACAATTGATGACCAAAATCTACCGAGATAAGGCTCTTGACACATTTATAAGAGGTTTAAGAGGTGAGATCACCTCGACTCCTCGGAATGAGAGAACCAATAGATCTCCCATCTGAATTACATCTGTGTTTAAAATTGGAAAACCAAAATTATAGGGCCAACCCCGCCAACTCCAAATTGGCCCAAACCAACTTTACAAATAATTTTCAGAATCCAATTCCGAACAACCTTAGGCCACAACCTCAATTTATTCAATACAGCCAATCTAAGCCGCCTGTACCCCCCAGACAGCACTATTACTATAAAAATTCCCAACCAATTAACACTTTTTCAAAAGTGTATTCAACACAACGACCTATTTATCCGACGGCCCCTAAGTCACAGCCCAAGCCAGAACCAATGGACATTGATTCTACTGTTCGTACTAAAGCAATAAACTACATGAAACGCCCCAAACAATTTGAAACAGGTAAAAGACCCCCAATTCCAATGGAACACACAGACAAAAAACAAAAGACACTTGAACATACAAGCCGAAGATCCCCAGACTTACGAAGCAGAAAATTATGCAACGCAAACAAATATGATCCAGCACTGACAGAATACGAAATAGAAAATAATATAGAACAAGACCTTGAAGATTACACACAAAATACTGACCTCGACAATAATCCAGAAGAATATAGCGATTTACATTTTTATACCCGTTACTCGTAAAGTAAAAGGGTATATTGCATTCGTGCAAAAGTATGTAACAGGTAGAAGGAAGCGTTTCCGACCCTATAAAGTATATATATTCTTGATCAGGGTCACTAGCTGAGTCGATCTAGCCATGTCCGTCTGTTTGTCTGTCTGTCTGTCTGTCTGTCCGTCCGAATGAACGCTGAGATCTCGGAAACTACAGAAGCTAGAAAGTTTGGATTACCCACACATATTTTTAGGCTTCCTACGCAGCGCAAGTTTATTTCAGCTGAGGGCTACGCCCCCTCTAACGCCCACAATCGCCGGAGGAAGCATAAAAATAACTTATCACAAAATGGCAAACCTTTTTAACATCCAAAACACTAATGTTAAATTTTATCTCTTGCCAACTTTAAAATCATTTGACGCCATTTTGGGAAACGACTATCTTAAAAAAATTGGCGCAGTAATTAACACCCAATTACAAAAAATAATTATCAAAAACGGAAAAGTTATATCCCTGACAGAAAAAATATTCAATTCAGTAAATACAATATTTAATAGAACTGATCATCTAACGAACAATCAAAAATGTTATATTTTTGCAGACCCAGACAAAAAACTAACTTACACTACTAACGTTAAAGCAGAAATACGCACTAACTCAGATAGTCCGGCTTACTCACGATATTATCCTTTACCAGTAGGGGCTAAATCTGAAGTGGAGAGACAAATCATAGAACTACTACACGACGAAATAATAAGACCATCCCGTTCTCCGTATAATTCTCCCCTTTGGCTTGTTTAAAAAAAAAATGGACGCATCTAATAAAAATTATTCCGAGTAGTAATTGAGTACAGAAAATTAAACTTAGTAACTGTTGCAGACAAGTATCCGATACCTAATATTAATGAAGTTTTAGCCCAATTGGGAAACAATTCCATTTTCCTTGATTTAAAAAATGGCTTTCATCAAATCCTCCTCAAAGAAAGCGACATAGAAAAAACCGCGTTTTCCATTTGGCTTAAAAAATGCTCCGGCCATATTTCAAAGTAAGGGCCATTGTCAATTATCCTTTTCCAAAAACATTAAAAGATTTGCGATCTTTCCTAGGTATGTCCGGTTATTATAGAAGGTTTCTCAAAGATTATGCAAAGCTAGCTAAGAGGAAAAGATGGTAGAATTTCAAAAAAAATGTCAAATAAAAAACTAATTTACTTTAATTCCGAAGCAAAAGACGCATTAAAAAAATTAAAAAATACCCTAGTTTCCAACGAAGTAATTTTACAATACCCCGACTTTGAAAAGGAATTTCATCTCACTACAGACGCATCTAATTACGCAATAGGCGCAGTTCTTTCTCAAGATAACAAACCGGTAGCATTCATTTCCAGGACACTTTTTAAGGCAGGAAAGGAAATGTTGGACTTGATTTGGGCTTTAAAGTCTTTACGAAATTATTTATATGGAGGGACAAAAGTAAAAATTATAACTGATCACCAACCATTAACGCATTCTATGAGTGATTGGAACGGCAACGCGAGAATAAAACGCTGGAAATCATTCTTAGATAAATACAATTGTACATTGATTTACCAACCAGGAAAATCTAACGTAGTATCCGATTCATTATCAATAATTCCACAAATAAATTCCGTTACAACCCAGCATAGTAGTGAAAGTTCTGCAGAAAATCTAATACCTAGTATTGAAACCCCCATAAATGTTTTTAGGAATCAAATATTTTTAAATTTGGGAGATAAAAACTATAAATTCAGTAACCCTTTTCCAACGTTTTACTGTCATTAAATAAGTCAAAATATTTGTTGGAGCACGACATCTAATTTATATTGTTCGAGAATCCTAAATTCATAACCCGAATTGTATTTGTAATTAATATCCACTTTATGAAACTATATAAAACTTTGTACTCAGCAGCGAAATCAGTTCAATACAGATCTTTGGTTAACACAGAACAACATTCTGTTTCTTTGCATTCGCGTAACTGTCGAATTTTCGGACCTGCACAAGGGCAGGTTGCTTCCACTATCGGGTTGCACAGGGGCAAGACGATACATTTGGCGACCGTGACAGAACACCTGCAGTCTTGGATTGTACTGGAATTGGAGGATCACGAGGGATCCGTCGACAACAGAACCTCTGCAGATTGGACATCAATTGGATGCACATAACCTCACATCGGGTAGCTACACAGTTAAAGAAACAGCCCAAACCGTAAGCGAAACCAACCACAAAAAGTCATTATAAACCACAATTTTTGGAAAATAAAAGGCAAAAGGCCCTTTCATTGTGTTGTAAATTTGGCAAGTGCAGTGAGCGAATTCTAACGTGGTTGAAGCTTTCACTCAAAAGATACTTGGTAAAGCTAAGCTTTTTGGAAAATAGTTCAAGAAAGTTAATGTTAACATTTCACTCAACGGCTTTAAAACTGTATCCACAATCGCTGTAATTTGCACATCACCTGAGTTTGTGCTTGTTTTCTGCTAATATATTAATCTATCCCACAAAATGACAAAGCCGCCAGTAGAGGAGCAGCTGGTGTGTCTCAGGCGCATGCGCGCCGTGCTGGAACAGAATTTTAAATGCAGCAAAGAACGAGCTCTGGCTGCTACTGTAATCGATGCCAGCACGGCGAGTGCAGATTGCAAATTTTAGAGTCCCACTATAGGCGATTGGCTCAAATTCGTTGTGTCAGCCTTTCAAGTTTCAGATGCCAACTACCAAAAGGCTCTAAATCAGTTACAAGAGCGTTTCGATAAGAAAGTATTAATTCTTATTGAGAATGTCACCAGTTTATTCGGCATTTCTCAGATGAAGAAGGCTGACCCGTGCTCTCCTCGGCTAATTTTAGACACTGTCTCAGCACTTCTTGGCTCGCTTCTTTCTCTTGGCACTGAGAAACACATTCATAGTGCAATAATCATTCATCTCGTCCTGCAGAAAGTCGATTCTGATTCTAAACAAGCATTCGACAGAGCCCAGGTGTATGAAAATCTTCCGAAGTGGGAAGATTGTTATAATATTTTGAGCACACATTGTCAATTTTTAGAGTGTCATCTAAAATCTCCAGTTGAAGGTAAACTGTATGAGAAACGTTTTGAAAAACCCAGTTATTCTCGAAAGGCATTTATAGCTGCCAAACGGCGTTGTTTTAAAAGCAATTCAACTGATCATAGCCTGGGATCATGTCCATTATTCATTTCACTCTCATTCGAAAAGCGTTATAGCTGGGCAAAGCAAGCTACTTTATGCTTAAATTGTTTACATAAAGGTCACATTGCATCAGATTGTCATTCGAAATTTCGTTGTAGGACATGCCACGGATTACATCATTCCTCTTTGCATCGCCCAGCCGATCCCAAGACAGCGATAGAGAAAAGTGAAGAGCAAGACAATTTACAAGCCAGCTCATCAACCCAGGTGTTTGCTGGACTTACACGCAACTCAAAACGCTCGCTTATCCCAACAGCGCTCATCCTAATTAAGAACAAGTATGGCGTGTTTCATTCTGCTAGAGCTCTGCTAGACTCAGGGTCAGAAGTCAATTTTATGACAGAAACTCTAGCGAAGACCCTTCAGATACCAATTAAGCGAAAGAATTTTGAGGTATCGTGAATTGGGAACCTTCGAGAGCATGTAAAGTTTTCTTTAGAAGCAACAATTCGGTCTCGGTTATCAGCTGATGAGTGGACGCTGCAATTTTCAATCACGAAATCTATAGCTCAGCAGCAGCCAGAGCGCTGCATAGATACATCGCAATGGTCGATCCCTGAAGACATCGATTTGGCCGACCTACAATTCTTTAAGACTCACAAGATATATATCGTTAGGGCCGGGTTTGCCTCGTCTACTCAACACTTCGCTCGGCTGGATTGTTGGAGGGAAAATCGAAGACGGCTTACAACCGCAAAGGCGCACGCATTTTCTTTCAATGTTTTGACCTTAACGATGCCCTAGCACGGTTTTGGAAAATCGAATCATTTGAGGAGACTAGCAAAAATAAGTTTACGCTTGAAGAAGAAGAGTGCAGTCAACATTTCTTTAGGCGCGTTGTTATTCTTGACTCCGGTCGAATTCAAGTCCGTTTGCCATTTGCGCAGTCCCCAACTTGTCTCGGAAGTTCGTTGGAAAATGCCAGACGGCGTTTCCTTCAGCTTGAACGACGATTAGGACGCCTACCTGAACAAAAGAAAATGTACACCGAGTTTATGCAAGAATACATAGATCTTGGCCACATGGAACTCGCATCAGATTTTAATATTAATCAACCTCATTATGTCATACCGCATCATGCAGTGTTGCGGCCACAAAGCTCAACAACTAAACTGCGAGTTGTTTTTGATGCCTCCGCCAAAACGACATCGAATTTGTCTCTGAACGACATTCTAATGGACATTCTAATGGACCCACGATCCAACAAAATCTGATTCTAACTCTGCTGGCATTCACACTACACAAATTTGTTTTCACAGCCGACATAACTAAACTGTATCGGCAGTTCATGATTGATTCTAAAGACCGTAATTTCCAGCTCATTTTTTGGAGACATTCGATTGATCAGCCTCTACAGTTATTTCGATTAAATACGGTAACTTATGGCCTGGCAAGTGCCCCATTTTTAGCGATTCAAAGTCTTAACTTCATCGCCAAGAGATACGAAAACGAATTCCCAATTGGATCTCGTACTTTACAGAATGATATATACGTGGATGACCTTCTCACAGGAGCCGACAACTTAGAGGACTTGCAAGTGAAAATGCTTCAGACCGAGAAAATTCTTCCACGAGCAGGTTTGAAGTTGTCAAAATGGAACTTTAGCGGTGAGTGTGATGTTTTAGGAGAATACCAATTCAAGGTGGATGGTAAAAAAGTAATAAAGGCCTTGGGAATGTCATGGAAACCGCAAACGGATATATTTTGTTTCCGCTTTGATCTGCCGAAATCCGAAGCTTCCTCCAAGAGGCAAGTGATTTCTGTCATTGCAAGTTTGTACGACATCCTTGGACTCCTAAGTCCAATCATTATCAGGTACAAAATTGTTGTACAAGAACTTTGGAGAAATTGTCTTGAGTGGGATGAGCCGCTGCCTAAGGCGCTGCAAGTAAGATGGCGGCAAATCGAACCAATTATGGTATCCCTGCCAGCGGAATGGCTGACCCTAACCAAGCCGTTTGCAATCTCAGGAGTAGATCTATGTGGACCATTTTCTACCTCCTATCGGATTCGTGGAAAGGTTCCATATAAGACTTATTTGGCCGTATTCATCTGCTTTGCGACCAAAGCAGTTCACGTTGAACTTGTATCAGACCTCTCCACTAATACCTTTGTTTTATGTTTAAAGCGCTTCGTTGGACGCAGAGGACTTCCAGAGAGCATTTGGTGCGACAACGCAACTAATTTTGTTGGCGCTCATTCCGAACTCGACGAATTCATGAAGCAGCTCTTCAGTCAGCAGGCGCTGCCACCCCTACAAACGTTTACGGCTTCAACAGGCGTCTCGTTTCATAACATCCCTCCCCGTGCGCCGCACTTCGGCACATTTGCTGTTGAAAAACATTGGCAATTCTGGTCTTACATACGAGGAGCTGCAAATTGTTGCCATTGAGGTCGAAGCAGTCCTTAATTCGAGACCAATAGCGCCGATATCCGAGGATCCGAATGACGGAGAGGCTCTAACCCCATCGCATTTTTTGTAAGGTTCGTCTCTAAAGGCGCTTCCGGAACCATGTCTGGAGGATCGAAATCCTAACAGTCTGACTCGCTGGCAGCGCGTCACATACCTCAAGCAGCAGCTTTGGGAGCTTTGGCGACGGGACTACGCTCACACGTTGCAACTTCGAAGCCAACATCACGCCTGGACAGCTAGTGATCATCCATGATGACAACACTCCACCTCAGCACCTCACCTTGTCGACATAAAGACGATGAAAAGAGTTATTCGCCGACCCATCTGCAAAATTGCGCCGCTCCCAGTTTAAGCAATCTGTTGCAAGAACCAAAGTCCTTCCAACGGGGGGAGTATGTTGGAGCACGACATTTAATTTATATTGTTAGAGAATCCTAAATTCACCCGAATTGTATTTGTAATTAATATCCACTTTACCGTCTTATATGAAACTTTGTACTCAGCAGCGAAATCAGTTCAATACATATCTTTGGTAAACACAGAACAACATTCTGTTTCTTTGCATTTTTTGGACTCTAGTCTGCACATGGGCAGAAACACATCAACGGACACCCACACAAAATCAAATCAGACTAAGAAAAGAAGAAATTAATAATATAAGATATGCCATACAATGGGCCAGATTAAACATAATTAAATAAGTCCTTTTAAATAATATGGAATTAAACAAAATAAAAACAACTTTCAATTTAAGTAATTTGCCATTTCTTTTAATAGAAGAAAGGCTAGAATTTACTGACGTTTCAATTTTACATAACAAACCCACTTTAAATTACCTTATTAAAATTCCAATATTTGAAAAATTTGAGTATCAAACAAGAGAGAACGCTATAGTCGGGTGCCCCGACTATCAGATACCCGGTACTCAGCTAAGGGAGTGCGAGGGATATAGATATATAAAATCTTTGATCGGGCATAACTTTTTAACGAATGGTCCGATTTGAAAAATTTCTTCTACATTTCGATAGGTATTGATAGTCACAATAAAACTGCATTTTTAGTTTTCCAAAATCTTTAATGGTGTAGGCGCCAGACACCTTTCAAAAAATGGTGTAGGGCGATTGAGGGCGTTAGAGGGGGCGTGGCGCCATTTTGAAATAAACTTGCGCTGCGTAGGAACTCCAAGAATATGCATGCAAAATCCCAATCCTCTAGCTTTTATAGTTTCCGAGATCTCAGCGTTCATACGGACGGACAGACGGACAGACGGACAGACGGACATGGCTAGTTCGACTCGGCTAGTGATCCTGATCAAGAATATATATACTTTATAGGGTCGGAAAAGCTTCCTTCTCCCTGTTACATACTTTTGCACGAATACAATATACCCTTTTACTCTACGAGTAACGGGTATAAACATAATTTTAAAACCAGTTGTGGGAGTTCTGTATCACAGTAATCTTTTGTTCATTGATGGTGCTTGATTATATTGATTATGAATATTAGCAGGTTGCGTTACTCGTCGAGGATCGTTCCGAAGAGAGAGAGCTAAAGATGAGATCTTAGGATAGAGCTTTTTCTAAAGATAAGTACCATTCCAGGGGAAGCCTGCGCAGATCAGCTGTTTTGGTATTCACCGAGAGACGCTGACATGTAGTCGGAACTCGTAAGGTAGTCCCCCACATTACTCTCCCCCCAGAAATCAGCATGGCTGATTGCTGGACCAGGAAGATGATCGCTAGCTTTGGAAGCGAGACGGTAGCCGCACATGGCGTCCTCCTCGCGTTGTCGTCGATGTTGGCTGCGGGACGTCGATTGCTGGAGACTCCGCTGGTGTCGTCGGTTGATTCGATGCATTTTCCCCGATGGCCCGGTCGTCAGAAAGGTGTGCTGGCTTCAGTCGAACGATGCTGACTCTTAGTCGTTTGCCTTTCACTTCTACGTCGAAAAATTTGTCCTCTCGGTGTAGGACAGGATATGGTCCATTGTACGGCGATTTTATGTGATGAAGACATGTGAGCTCGTCTGCAGACGCTTGTGGACGAATTAGCTTCTTGTTGTAGCGTGGTCTGAAGTTTGCAGTGGCTGGAGCTGCGTCATGATGTTCCGCAGGTTCTTGACGAAGTCGGAATTGCAATCTTCAATCCGGGTTGATTCGAAGAGGTCACCAGCCAGGCGTATGGTAGTGCCATACAGCATTTCGGCGGGTGATGCGTTGATGTCTGTTTTGAGTGTCGCTCGTAGTCCAAGCAAGACGATGGGAATGCGGTTGTACCAGTCGGTGGTATTGTGACATTTCAATGCTGCCTTTAGTGTGCGATGAAAACGCTCAATAATGCCATTCGCCTGCGGGTGGTATGGTGTGGTTCTGCTCAATTTTCAATTTACTGCCAGATTCAAACTGTCGTCCTTGGTCGGTCGTGATTCTCACCGGCACTCCATAATGTGCGATCCATCCGTGTAGGAGGGCGAGTGCCACCTCTTCAGCAGTGATCTCAGTCACTGGTAATACAGCTGGCCATCTGCTGAATCGATCGATGACCGTCAAGCAGTAGCGGTAGCCATTGGACGGTGGTAGCGGGCCGATCAAGTCTATATTGATGTGTTGGAATCGGGCATCAGGCACGTCGAAGCTGCTGAGAACGGTTCTGTTGTAGCGGTGTATTTTGCATCGCTAGCACTGAAGGGAGGACGATGACCATGAGGCGATGTCTTTGTTGATGCTGGGCCACACGAAGCGTTCAGTAACCAATTTGACGGTGGCTCGTTTGCCAGAGTGGGCCATACCATACATTGAATATGGTTCATCGCATTGGCGGCGGAATGTATGGACGAATACGGGATGTCGATATATCACAATACATGCTGATGTTGGAGTTAGGCAGCTGAAGTTTGCGCAATTGCAACGATGATTTGCCTGCATAATTGCTGGCGTCGAACTGAAGTGCAAGGGGTGCATTGGCTATCGGGTGCGCAAATCGTGTTGCGCTGGCCAGGTCGGATTTGCAGCGCGCAAATGCTCTACTGGCATTCTCGGTCCACTCCAACGGCGATTGGTCGTACTTTTTGTTGCCAGGGATAAGCGCTTGGAGAATACCTTGGACGACGGCTGCATGCGGCAAGAATCGGCGGTAGTAGTTCAGCATGGCAATGAATCGGCGCAACTCGCATATCTTTGTCGGCTTTGGGAACTCATTTATCGCGTTCACTCGTTCGACCGTTGGGGATACGCCGGATGCCGTAATAGAGTGTCCCAGAAAAGTTACGTCAGTCTTTCCAAATACACTCTTGGCCACGTTGATACCTAGATTGGCTTGCCGCAGGCGATCAAAAACAATCTTAAGGTGTTGACGGTGCTGGGCTTTATTTGTCGAAGCCACACAAATGTCGTCGATATACACTGCCACAATGTTGTTAATGTGCCGTTGAAACGTTTGCGATGCGTTGCGGAGTTCAAATGTGATCACATTGAACTCGAAAAGCCCAAACGGTGTGATAATGGCTGTCTTCTCTCGGTCTTCTGGGGCGAGCGGGATCTGGTGATAGGCGCTGACCAGATCGATGGTAGAGAATATGGACTTGCCGGCGAAGACTTGGTTGATATCGTGGATGTGTGGGAGTGGGTATCGGTCGGCAATAGTGATCGCGTTCAACCGTCGATAGTCATATGGCCGCCAATCGCCATTCTTCTTCTTTACCATATGTAATGGCGATGCCCAGCTGCTGCTGCTCGGTCGGCATATCCCCGCTTTAAGCATATGTGTGAATTCGCCCTTGGCGATGGTCAGAGCCTCAGCATTCAGTCTGCGAGCCTTAGCAAATACAGGTTGCCCTTTCGTCGCAATGTAGTGCTGCACTCGGGTGTTTTGCACGAGCTCCTCGTCGAAAACCGGAGGAAGAGTCAGGTCTTTATACTCACAATCGTTGAAAACGGTCGATATAGGTGAGCACGGGAAATGGCAAAGCTCACAGATTGTAGACAGTGATGTGGTCCCATCGATGATTTTGCGTCGCTTTACATCGATGATGAGACCGTATCGGGAACGTCCAGTTGAAACAGCGTCGGAGACCAAGTGTTAGAGTCACGGTTCTTGTACCGTAGGAACTGATTGGTGTTCCATTGGCGGCGTATAGGCGATGGGTTGAAGATGGTTTGAATTGTGGGAACGCGTTGGCGGGCAGAACTGATATGTCCGCACCTGTGTCTATCAGATATTCGGTGTTTGTATTTCTGTCGAATTTGACGGCTGGATTGGATCGCGTCCACTTCACATGCTGCCTCGTGCGAAGTGGCTGTTAGTTTTCCGCCGGCCACTTGCAAGGCCTCACCAAATCGATTGTGGTAGTAACAAAAACGGTCGTCTCGGGACTTCGATCGATTGCGGCTAAGTTGTCTTCGGTTAGGACTGTTGAATCGATAGCGGCTCTGGCGGTCTAGATGTTTTCCAAGCGCGGCCACCATGGTCCTCAACTCCGCCACTTGCTGTTCCAGAGATTCGTACTGAGCTGTCGTGAAATGGGTTGTAAACGGGGCAGTTGCGGAAACTGCGTTAAGCGTGGGGTGCGCATACTCCCAAGTGCAGTCAGCCATACGCGCGAGATTGTCGAGCTCACTTTGTGCCATCGCCACTACGAGTCGCAAGCCCTCGGGCAACCGCTCCAACCACATGGCTTTCAGGGCGTCTTCTCCCATCCCACCCCTGGCCAACTCGCGCATGCGGCGCAGCAGTACAGATGGCTTGCTATCGCCGAGCTCCAACGCCCGGAACAACTGCGCGAACTGGGCCTGAGTCGAGGGCTGGTGTTCGTCAATAATTTTTGCCTTTATCACTTCGTGGGCGGCGGATTTCCCAAGATGTACATGATCGTTTCCAGGTATTCTGCAGGCAGTATATTCAAAGTTAGGTGAAATTTTGTGTCGTTGACCGTAATGCGGAGACTTGCAAATTGCAGGGTGAAGAATACGTCCGGGTGCCCTTTCAAGTGCGGGGAGCCTTTAACGACACTCGGCTGATCTCAACTGATGTCTGCCCGTTGACTACCGGCTTACGTGTGCCTGATTGTAGCGGAGCGGACGCACTTGTGCTAAATGCAACGGGCTGCTGGAGAGCAGTCGGCTCCAAAATTGACGGTTGCAACGGAGATTGCGGTTGATGTGGCCCATGCGGTTGGTCCGCCTGCTGCTGTATTTGGAGGGGCGCCTGTTGCGGCAGCGCTTGATGAGCCTGCGGGAGCGCTTGCTGCCTCGAAACGGCGTCCTCATCATCGCTGTGGTTAACCATGTTTCGAGGTTATGTAAGAACCACGTGTTCGCTTCCCAATCAGAGTTAATAAATTTGCGCGGATTACTGTGATCTCCGCACGATTTTCGTTCAGAGATCACGTCGGGGTCACCAATGTGGGAGTTCTGTATCACAGAAATTTTTTATTCACTGATGGTGCTTGATTATATTGATTATGAATATTAGCGGGTTGCGTTACTCGTCGAGGCTCGTTCCGAAGAGAGAGAGCTAGGGATGAGATCTTAGGATGAAGCTTTTTCTAACGATAAATACCATTCCCGGTGAAGCCTGCGCAGATCAGCTGTTTTGGTATTCACCGAGAGACGCTGACATGTAGTCGGAACTCGTAAGGTAGTCCCCCACACAGTTATAAAAATCAATTTAATAATTTATTTAGATAGCAATGAATTATTTGTACTACAAGATAAAATTTATGGAATAAAAGAAAATTGCAAAGCATTGTTAAGCATAAAAACATGTAATCACAACCAAATTTTTGATTTAAGTAACTCTGATTGTATTCCTAATTTGATTAAAGGCAAAAAAGCCGCTTGTAAATTCAGTAACTCACAACATTTACCAAAAATTGAAAGCATTGGCGACGGCATAATCACACTCAACAACTTCAATGGAACAGTGAAGTGGAATAACACTAAAAATCAGCTGCAAGGAACCTTTGTAATACATTTCTCCAACGATACTGAAATAATTAACAATACAGAATTCAGCAATACGGAAATAATTACAATGAAATCAATACAACCCGTCATTCAAAATACCCCAACTGAAATCAAGCGACTGAGAATTCTATCACTTGAAGCCCTAGAAGCACTACATACAAAATCTCGAAACTCACTCTCTGTGGAACCGAATCTCGTTCATCACCTTATTTATTGTAACAATGGTTATCGTATCCATATTATTCATATGCCAAAAAACGTAAAAAGAAATAATAATACAAATGAACCCTACCACTCCAATGACAGCAGAAGTTCAAAATACGAAACCCGAAATAAAATTGAGCGAATTAAACTTAGCGCCGGGATTCAAAAATATTCCATTCTTCTAAAAATCAACAGTTGCTCGAGGACTAACAACAACTTAGTGGAGAAGAGTTAACACCCTAAAAATATAACAATAGAAAATAAAAAAAATAAAATAAATTCTTGCACAGTTCATTGCCCATTTGCAATATCATTGTGCAAGAACTACCAATCAACAAATTGTGCGCCTAAGCAACCCCATCATCATTTCTGAATTTCTGAGAAACTATTCCCCACCTTCATATTCGACGACAGACGATTGGAACTGTAGTATGCACATATATAGAGTACACACTGTACCAACGGCAACAATGTCAATGCCGAATATGCAGGATCAGCACTCTTCAAGTGCAAACGCAATCCGATCGCGCACGCCTTACGCGGGCGATAAGCGGCTGCGTCGGCAGTTCCCACAGCTTGGCGACAGCAACAAATTGATCCAAATGTAAGTGCACATAACATTCCCTCTCTGAGAACCACTCTCAGATATGTATAAGATACATAGGCTAATACATAAATCCGCTGCGCCGCTGCCGGCTTGACCGACAGCGCTGCCCCAGATTGAGAGCTAAGAAGGAGTTATGGAAATCAATGCAGAGCAGTCTAAAACTGCTAACAAGAAGATCAACAACTCCTACAAAGGGGGTGAACCAAACTATTTGTAATAATGTAATGTGTTAAGTGCCAAGTTTATACACAAAATAAAAACATTAAAATTAGTATACCAGTGTGTGTGTGTTATAACTTTGAACGGGATAATTTTGGATTTACATGGCGACCGTGACAGTGAAACTAAAAAAAAAAAATTTTAAAATTGGCATGTACGCCTCTATAAATACAAAATAACAATTATCACCTTGGAAAGTGCTAAAAAAAAAAAAATAATAAATCAAGAACACCGATGATGCAAATCTGCAATGATTTTATTTTGTGAGCAATCAATGTGAAGCAGTGCAAACAAACAATAAGTATGAAACTCTAAAAAAAAAAAAAGAAGAGATCGAGGACTTGCTTGTGCGGGACCAGCACCGGCGCCGCCCGAGTCAAAAGGGCCAAAAGGAAACAAAAACAAAAAATGATGAAATAATAAAAAAAAAAAAGAAACAAAATTAATCATCGAAATCACTGCCTGTGCAAGGACCAGCACCGGCGCCGCCTGAGCCCATAGGCCCCGGACAACGGCAGCAGAGACGACACCAAGTGCGGAAAGAATAGGCAAATCTTTCTGCACCAACGATGGAAATAAATCCGGACCGATGTCTGCAGAAATTTTTTTTTTTTTAAATTATACAAATAAAAGAAAATATTATAACTTTGAGCTGTGCAAGAAGACGGCCCGAAGAGAAATTTTTTTGAAAGGCAGGACCAAAAATTGTAAAAAAAAAAAAACAAATTAATATAAACAAAAAAAAAAATAATAATAAGAATGAAAACTCTGTAATTTTGAGCTGTATACAAAGACGGCCCAAAACAAAAAAAAAATAAAACAACATGAATAGGCACAAGTCATATTAATTGTAAAAAAAAAAGACAAAAAAAAAAAAACAACACAAAACAAAAAAAAAGAAGAAGCGAATATATATTTATAAACACACAATATAAATTGAACATATTTGAAAATATTAAATAAAAATTAAAATGGGGTGGTTCGGTTCGGACGACACCCAGTCTAAGGACAATAAGGCCAATGTTGTAAATGATATTAAAATAGTAGATCACACAGAAGATTTTAATGCTCTGTGGCTATTATTATTAATTCTTACAATTACAAGCGTTGCTCAATTCATGCTGACATTGTATATTAAACATAATAAATTGATCAAGAAAAGATACATCAGCAGAGCTAACGACTTGGACAGGGTTTAGATTAAAATAAAATAATAATAATAAAAATAAGAAGAAAACCCAAGAACAGAAAATTTCATTTAAATTTTTTTTTTCCTTGTCTCCAAAATTTTTTTTATATACTTCTCAAAAACATATAATTTTTTTTGTTTATTATTCTCTCTCCTATCGCGACCAAAATTACAATAATGAAGAAAAAATCGAAAAATAAGAAAAGAAAAGGTGAACTAAGAAAGAAAGCCTTCAACAGAATAGCCGAAATCAGGCAGGAACTAACTTCCAAAACAGAACCCACATGGGAAGAAGCTTGCAAGCTACACGCTGAATTGGACTTCCTAAGAAAAACAGTTGTAAACAAAGAAATACCAAATCCGGAACAGACTCCAGTACCGGAAACAAATTATAAAATACCTGTACTTGGAGAACTGGTCGGAAAAACCTTGCCACCATTATCTAAGGAATTACCTAAGGAAAAACCAAAGTGCCCGGCAGATTGCCCAGGCCCTCTTTATTCACCATATTGTGAATATAATTGTGTACACACAATGCCCAAACAGTAATAACTTAAGCAAATTTGTTTTCTAAAATTAAGCAAACATAAAATAAAGACAAAAAAAATACTAAATACAATTTTAGGTTTATCTTGTTTATTTTTCCCCATAACTTCAAATTAGTATGGAATGGGATCATTTAGCCAAACAAATCAGGGAAATAAAAGAAAAATTTGAGAAATCGTACAAATGTGTAAGCCAAAATAGGTTAATCCAAAGAGATACAATAAACAAACATGCGAGAATACTTGTCGAATCTTTTAACGAGGCAAGAATATTAGTGCATGAAAACAGAAGAACAATAAATGAAGCGAACTGGTCAAAAATATCAAAATTGTTGATCAAGTTACGTTCCAATTTAATAACAGTCAAAGAAAGGTATAAATTAGATATTTCTATACCTACAATCCTAAATACCCCTTTGACAATAGATACTAAGGAAAAACAAGAATCACCAGACCCAGTAGAAATAGAATCAGCTGAGGAAGAAGATTCAGAATCAATCAAAAATATTGATATAAAAGAAGAAGATCTACACGATCTAACAATTCCGGCGGTTATAAACTTACCGGAACAGGAAGAAGAAATTGATGAGGAGACAGAAAAAGAAGAAGACTTAAACTCTTTAACAAGTGTAATAGAGACAACAGCATACATAATGACGGACGCAGCTGCCCAACGGGCCTACATAAAAGACATCTCAAATGCCATCCCAGAATTTAATGGGCAAAAACTACATCTTCAAAGATTTATAACAGCCTTGAAGTTAGTCAACCTGACAAAAGGCACATTTGAGGACATAGCTGTTGAAGTAATAAAGTCCAAAATAATAGGATCTACCCTATACAAAATACAAAATGAAACCACTATAAGTGCCATTATAAAAAAATTGCAAATTACTATAGTCGGTGAAACATCTGACGTAGTAAAGGCAAAAATGGCAAAGACAACCCAAAAAGGAAAAACCGCTGAAAAGTTTACCTCGGAAATTGATAACTTACGAAAGCTACTTGAAGCTTCGTATATCGATGAGGGTTTACCAGCCGAACATGCTGATAAATTCAGCACCAAAGAAGCCATAACCACAATGGTCAAAAATTGTGAACATGGTAGACTCAAAACCATTCTTGAAGCAGGAAACTTCAACACAATGAATGAAGCTGTCACAAAGTATATACAATGTAGTACTGAAATGACAGGAAATGCCAATTCAATCTTATACGCTCAAAAAGGACAAAACCAGCGTGGTAATTACAATAATAGAGGTAATTATCGCGGTAGAGGCAATGGCCGCGGTTATTATAATAATAATAATTATAATAATAATAATTATAATAATAATAATTATAATAATAACAATTATAACAATAATTATACACGCAACAACGGACAGAATTACAACAACAATTATAGAGGAAACAACAGAGGAAACAATAGAGGAAATTATAGAGGAAATAACCACCAAAATGGAGGTTATAACAATAATAACAATAACAATAACAACAGCAATGTTAGAGTAGCCCAAACGGCTTCGGAAAACTCCCAACAACCCTTAGGTACACAGCAGTAGAAAATATTAAAGTTCACGCCATCAATCTCAGTCAAAGCACATTCGTCACTTTTATAAATGTAGAAACAGGAAAAGAATTAGTATTTTTAGTAGACACTGGTGCGGAAATATCCATATTAAAAGAAAATTCTGATGGTTTTAAATACATCCAAGATAATTATATAATAAACATACAAGGAATAAGTAAAGAAGTTACCAAATCAAAAGGGCTAACTTCTATTGAAATCCAAACATCCAAATACATAATTCCACACGACTTTCATATAGTAAATTCAGAATTTGCTATTCCTTGCGATGGAATACTAGGAATTGATTTTATTAAAAAATATAACTGTCAGCTAGACTTTAAGCCATCCGAAGACTGGCTTATAATTAGACCAAATAACCTAAAGTACCCAATTTATGTCCCAATAACATACAGTTCTGGCAATAATTCTATCATTCTGCCAGCAAGATCTCAAATTGTCCGAAGAATCGAATTAGATTCAGCAAATGATAATATATTAATTCCAAATCAAGAAATTCAACATGGCATTTATATAGCAAATACCATAGCAACATCCTCAAATACATTTATAAGAATACTTAATACGACAGATACCGACCAAGTAGTTAGTATAAATAATGTAAAATATGAACCACTATCAAATTACGAAGTAATAAAAACAGATTTGGAAAACAGGGAAAAATCAGTCATTACACAACTTTCAAAAAACTTCCCACCACAATTCCATAAACAACTAACAACACTTTGCACAAAATATAGTGAAGTATTCGGATTAGATACCGAATCGATAACAACAAACAATTTTTATAAACAAAAATTGAGATTGAAGGACGATGAGCCAGTATATATTAAAAACTATAGAAGTCCTCATAGCCAAAAGGATGAAATTGAAACACAAGTACAGAAACTTATTAATGACAACATAGTGGAACCATCTGTATCTGCTTATAATAGCCCACTCTTGTTGGTACCAAAGAAATCACTTCCGAATTCAGACAAGAAAAAATGGCGATTAGTAATTGACTATCGTCAGATTAATAAAAAACTTTTGTCCGACAAATTCCCACTCCCTAGAATTGATGATATCTTGGATCAACTAGGTAGAGCAAAATATTTTTCATGTCTCGACTTAATGTCAGGTTTTCACCAAATAGAGCTTGAAAAAAGTTCTAGAGATATAACGTCTTTCTCAACAAGCAATGGTTCGTATCGTTTCACGCGATTACCATTCGGTCTAAAAATAGCGCCAAACTCGTTTCAGAGAATGATGACCATAGCATTCTCTGGACTAGATCCTTCTCAAGCATTCCTTTACATGGATGATCTAATAGTCATCGGTTGTTCCGAAAAACATATGCTTAAAAACTTAACTGATGTATTTGAAAAATGTAGGAAATACAATCTCAAATTACATCCTGAAAAATGCTCATTTTTCATGCACGAAGTAACTTTTCTAGGACACAAATGCACAGATAAAGGAATACTACCCGACGACAAAAAATACGACGTCATTAAAAATTACCCAGTCCCACATGATGCGGACAGCGCTAGACGATTTGTTGCATTCTGCAATTATTATAGACGCTTTATACAAAATTTCGCCGACTATGCTCGTCACATAACAAGATTATGTAAAAAAGATGTAAAATTCGAATGGACACCTAATTGCCAAAATGCTTTCGAACATCTAAAATCGGCATTAATAAGCCCTACTTTACTACAATACCCAGATTTCAATAAAGAATTTTGCATAATTACAGATGCAAGTAAGCAAGCGTGTGGAGCAGTTTTAACTCAAAACAAAAATGGACTCCAACTTCCAGTAGCATACGCATCTAGAGGGTGAAAGTAACAAAAGTACAACAGAACAAGAACTAGCAGCAATTCATTGGGCAATAACATACTTCAGACCATATATCTATGGCAGACACTTCACTGTCAAAACAGATCACAGACCACTCACGTACTTGTTTTCAATGACAAATCCTAGCTCCAAACTGACACGCATGAGACTTGAATTAAAGGAGTATAATTTCACAGTAGAGTATCTAAAGGGTAAAGATAATTACGTAGCAGATGCGTTATCAAGAATAACCATCGAAGAACTGAAAAACATTACCAGAAATATAAATAAAGTCACTACACGATATCAAAGTAGACAGAAATCCTGCGCAGGAGAAAAACAAATAGAATTGCCTAGGCAATCTATAGAAAAAGCTTCAAAGCCCAACGTATTCGAAGTCATTAATAATGACGAAGTACGTAAAGTAGTGACCTTGCAAGTAGAAAATATGACCTGTTATTTTAAACGTGGAAAAACAATTACTGCAAGATATAATGTTAGCGATTTATTTACCAATGGAATTCTTGACTTAGGTCAGTTCTTCCAAAGGCTTGAAATGCAAGCCGGTATATATAAAATCAGCAAACTAAAAATGGCACCGTGGGAAAATATCTTTGAACAAGTTTAAATTGATAATTTTAAGAAAATGGGCAATAAAATATTAAAATCATTGAGAGTAGCGCTACTCAACCCGGTGACCCTGATAAAAAATGAAAAAGAAAAAGAAGCTATACTGTCTACATTTCACAACGATCCAGTACAAGGAGGTCACACAGGCATTACCAAAACCTTGGCCAAGGTCAAAAGACATTACTTTTGGAAAGGTATGACTCGATACATTACAGAGTACATACGAAAATGTCAAACATGCCAAAAATCAAAAGTGACAACACATACTAAGACTCCTATGACAATTACAGACATTCCAATAAATGCCTTCGACAGGGTAATAGTGGACACAATTGGCCCACTACCAAAATCAGAAAATGGTAATGAATATGCAGTCACACTTATATGTGATTTAACAAAATATTTAGTTGCCATACCAATTATCAATAAAAGTGCAAACACTGTTGCAAAAGCTATATTTGAGAATTTTATTCTAAAGTACGGTCCAATGAAGACGTTCATTTCGGACATGGGAACAGAATACAAAAATTCGATTATACAAGACATATGAAAATTCCTGAAAATCAAAAATTTAACTTCAACAGCTCACCACCATCAGACAGTTGGAACAGTAGAGAGAAGTCATAGAACTTTCAACGAGTACATACGTTCATATATATCAGTTGATAAAACTGACTGGGACATTTGGCTTCAATATTTTGTATACTGTTTCAACACGACACCTTCCATGGCACATAATTATTGCCCATATGAATTAGTCTTTGGGAAAACTAATAATTTGCCAAAACATTTTAATAGTATAAATAATATAGAAGCAATCTATAATATAGAAGATTACGCAAAAGAAAGTAAATACAGGTTAGAAGTAGCATATAAAAGAGCTAGGATAATGATAGAAGATAACAAGAAAAAGAATAAGGAAATATATGATAAAAACGTTAATAATATACATATATCCGTAGGAGATAAAGTTTTATTAAAAAATGAAACAGGGCATAAGTTAGATTTTAAATATACAGGTCCGTATACTGTAACGGAAATAGGAGAAAGAGAAAATATTATTATATCAAACATGAAAAATAAAAAACAAACAGTTCATAAAGATAGACTTAAAATTTTTTATTCTTAAACACTTTGACATCTAGTATGGCCTGATTAACCATACAGATACACAACCTTTATTAATAAATATAATATTTCATTTTAAAAAAAAAAAACTTATACCAGTTAATTTCATTTACAAATATTCTTTACAAATTTTTATAAATTTTTATTCAATATTTTTATAACTTTTATGTTTTCATAAACAAATAAGGGGATCGAAATACGCTTCCCACAACCAAATTGGTTTAAATAAAATAAATATATATTCGCAAAAATTAAAAAAAAAAAATATAAAAAAAAAAATAAAAATTTTTTATATTTCTCATATACTAATAAATAATTAATAATAAGAAATAAAAACTTCTAAAATAACTTCATAGTATTACGTTATTTTTCAAAAGGAGGGAGATGTAGTATGCACATATATAGAGTACACACTGTACCAACGGCAACAATGTCAATGCCGAATATGCAGGATCAGCACTCTTCAAGTGCAAACGCAATCCGGTCGCGCACGCCTTACGCGGGCGATAAGCGGCTGCGTCGGCAGTTCCCACAGCTTGGCGACAGCAACAAATTGATCCAAATGTAAGTGCACATAACATTCCCTCTCTGAGAACCACTCTCAGATATGTATAAGATACATAGGCTAATACATAAATCCGCTGCGCCGCTGCCGGCTTGACCGACAGCGCTGCCCCAGATTGAGAGCTAAGAAGGAGTTATGGAAATCAATGCAGAGCAGTCTAAAACTGCTAACAAGAAGATCAACAACTCCTACAAAGGGGGTGAACCAAACTATTTGTAATAATGTAATGTGTTAAGTGCCAAGTTTATACACAAAATAAAAACATTAAAATTAGTATACCAGTGTGTGTGTGTTATAACTTTGAACGGGATAATTTTGGATTTACAGAACAGTGCTGAGCTTTGCCCCCACCAAGACCGAGAGCGCTGAACTATGTCCAAAAACCCCGCTACCAACTTTATGATTTTGCTGACTCCACTGCAACCCGCCGTCGTTTCCGCTGCCAACCGCTGACGTCCCCGCTGCCGTCGCTGCCATCCGCTGACGTCACCGCTGCCGTCGCTGCCGCCGCCGCTGCCACGATCGACAATGCTTTAATAGGTTTCATTCTTTGTACAATTTTATACAAATCAAATTTAGATACAAAAAATACGTTACAATTTTTTATTTTGTAAAAAGGATAAAAATTTAACTTATATGTAAATAAGATAATATAGAATCTCTAAAGATTATAAAATGGAAGATCGATTTTTAAGGGGATACGACTACAGCCCAAACCGTAAGAGCTACAGCAGCCAAATTTTTGCATAGTATTCCTTTGGGGATCTAACCGCCCACTAAGATCCGACATGTCCAAGTGGCCCCAATCAGCTCCAACATTAATATTGGGGCGAATAAAATTTGGTATATTTTAATGCTTAACTTCTAAAGTGGTTGGAGTTTTGAAATGTGGATTTTGCCAAATTTTAGGTTTTGAAAAGGCCTAATTAGAAATCTATATGAAATTGTGATATCCCCCATAATTTGGGTACTACATTTAAAGTTAACTTTTCGATTTTAAATTAGTGATTTGACTTGACCTGTTTTTTAACATAAATGTGGGGATTTTAAGCGAACTCAAGGTCAAAGTTGGGTTATAAATAACTCAACAATTTAGCATTTCAACACACTTGCACTCGTTGAGGAGTGAACCTCGGACTTACTGGGATTTGCAAATTTCGGTAGGGCGTCACCGTTACCTCATCAGCCAGAGAAGAGGATGTGAGCTGAGCGTCGAAACTTCTATTTATACCACGTCTAGGAATCTGTAATTAAGAATTACATACTTCTAGGCTGTGACATACTTCAAAGCTTTGTCGCTTAAACTTCTAATGTGTGTGAAAGCCATAATGGTTGTCTGCTGAAAGCGATCTGCTTCCGATTTTTACAGACGTGAATAACAACAACTAATTACTTAATTGTTGATTTTCGAAAACTAACGCGCATTTTTGGTTGCATTTGCATTCTGCGGGTGTTTCTTAGGGCGTGTCGACCCTTATATAGTTTCGATTTAAAAAAATCTAAGCCGCTGCTCCGATTAAGATGATTTTTGGATCTGGCCCAAATGCTTAAGTTTAATTTTTCAAGTTTTTAACATTTTTATACCCTTGCAGAGGGTATTATAATTTCAGTCAGAAGTTTGTAACGCTGTGAGGGAGGAGTTTCCGACCACATAAAGTATATATATTCTTGATCAGCACAAATAGCCGAGTCCATCTAGCTAGTCCGTCTGTCCGTTTCTATGCGATCTAGTCTCTCAGTTTAAAAACTATCGCGATGAAACTTTCCCAAAAGTCTTCTTCGTCTTTAAAATATAGGTATTTACTTTATCTGCAAGGGTATATAAGCTTCGGCTGCCCGAAGCTAGCTCAGTTTCTTGTTTTTTTTAGTTTTTTTAAAGAATTTATTTAGATTTTCTAAGTTTTTGCGTCGCATTTTGCGGGAGCCTGCCGAGAGAGTGAAAACCAGAAAGCGGATGCCAAGAGAGCAACGGCCGAGAGAGTAACAGCCAAGAAAACTGATGAGGGGAGGGGAAAGTGCTGTGTAGAAAGGGTAGGGGAAAGGGACAATTTAAGTTAAAATTTGTTTTGGATTTTAAAATCTTATACTGCTGCTCCGATCAAAATATATTCGATCAATAGTCAGTTCTGTGGATCAAATGCTTAGGTTTTTTTTTCAAAAAGTATTTTTCATTTTGTAGCAGAAGTAAGAGCCCAATTTAATTTCGGCCATGGAGGAAAATATACAAACTTACTACATATTCTGTAAGCGAAGGCAAAATCTTATGATTCGAATTTCTGAACAAGTACGGAAGTTTGATCTGTAAGCAATCAAATACGTTACTTCTTCAGATATGTATGCATGTAGGTATGTATATTTGGATATGTTTTGATTTGTATTGTGTGCACATTGGGATGAAAAACCTTTTTTTTGCCATAAACTCTAATTATAAAGATACGGATTTCGGTTTTCATTAATTTTTGATTTTGACCACGCCCAGTCAGCCGCCCCAATCCCATATCCTGACAACCGTACTCCAAACTAATTTTAAGCGAACGAAGTCGGTCAGGGTATAGCTAGCTTATAATATGTTTTTAATTTTTATTGATTCGACAAGGATGAGATCGCAAGTACTAAAAGAGGGCTATACTAAAAAATACACTTGCTCTTCATTGCCACAATTGGTTTTTTTGGAATGTGAAGGATGTAATGATAATGAGCGTTAGGACAGTAGAAAGTGTAAAAAATGGGGACCATCAAGCGCACAATGAACTCTCTGAGAGAGCTTGCCTAAAGAGAGAAAGAAACATGCACAAGATTGACCGTGGTGGGGCAAGGGGGTAGGGCTTAAATTCACAATTATGATTTCAATTTTGGTTTAAAAAACTCTCTTTAGTACACATTTTGATCATTTTTTGAGTTCATTTTAAAACCAGGAACTTTGAAGTTTTACTTTAATCGTATATCCCCCATTTTACGACCTATTTGAGCAAAAATTTAAATTATATGACCCCCTCCAAAAATTTTAAGTTCGCCTAAGTGCTAAGCACAAGCCAAAAAAGGGTTCTTTGTTTTCCTAACACATCATGAAATGTTAAGATTGGCTATCTGGGAGCTTCATTTTGACAACGAACAATGAAAGAGCAACCGGTACCAATAAATTATTGCTAAACTTATTTGATGGTTTAGAAGTCTCTTATAAATCGGTCGACCCTGTCCCTGATGTTGACATTGCGGTTCATTAGTAACCTGACTTATTTGTCAAACCTTAAACCCAACTGACCTACTTTAAACCCATTTGACCTGGGTCGTTTGGGTTTGGGTATTTGGGTAAATGGGTCAATTTTTACCCAAACCCAAATACCCAAAGCAAAAACAGGTCAAGTAGGTAAGGTCAAAAAAATAGTATAGGTAAGGTCGGTTCGGGTTGGGTTTTAAGTAACCCTTTCTACTTGAGTTACATTAAATTTCTTTATTGAATCGAAATATTTGTACGTTGAGTGAGCAGCAATTAAAAAAAATGGAGGAATCCACAAGTGTAAGTATTCCACGGTATTTATGCACATAAGTGTCGTAATTTTTATGGATAATTTTAGGACTCAAGTGCCTCTTCTGGCGACAAACGGATAGACGAATTTACTTTGATAAGTAATAAGATAAGATCGGGACAGTACTCGATGAGTAAGAAGCGCGGATGAAGTAATGTTTGGAATATTTTTTCAAGTATTATAAATGAAAAGGACGAAATCGTTAAAAATTTAGTAGTGTGCAAAAGGTGCTACAAAGTCCAATCCGCCTATCACGGTACGTCTAACCTGAAGCGCAACAAATGCTACAGAGCATCGAAAAAATCACGAGATGCTAATAATGTTCATCTGGATCGTGATAGTAAGCAACGACTGACCAAAATAGCAACGGAGTGGACAATAGGAAACTGTAGACCATTTCAAATTATAGCTGATGAAGGCTTGGAAAAATTTGCCGATTTCCTAGTCCATTTGGGAGCAAATTATGGAGATGGGTTGAAAGCCAAACAATTTCTTCCTCACCCAACCACAATATCAAGGAATGTGTCCGACCTTTATAAAGCCGAATTTTCTAGAGTCAAAATCGAAATCCAATCAATTCGAACCAATAATATGGCTTATAGCGTCACCACTGATGCTTGGACAGAAAATTTTACGCAGGCATCGTACGTTTCGGTCACATTGCATTATATTCGTGATGCTAGCTTTATAAGCAGGGTTCTTGGAATTGAGTCAATGGATGCTGACCCATCAACCGGTATGAAATTAACATTTTTTAAGTTTACATAATAAGAATTATTTATTTTAGGTGCTAACTTAAAAAAACGTGTTCAAAACTGTTTGAAAGAGTTTGGATGTAATTTGGAAGTCGACGATCCCATTATCGTAACCGATCGTGGCGCGAACATGATTGCTGCATATAAAAACCACTCCCATATCCATTGTGTCAATCATCTTTTGAACAACGTAATAGAAAAAACCATTAAAAATGTGCCGAAGCTAGCAGCAATGTCGGATTCGTGCAATAAGTTGGTCAAATTTTTCAAGAAATCGGGAGAAAATTCCAAGATGGAAAATTCGCTAAAAGGATTTTGTCCAACTCGTTGGAATACCATTTTTTATACGATGAGATCTATAGAGCTTGAATGGAGTGAAATCAATACAATTTTGATAATGAAGAAGCAGGAATCACGTTTAAATGATTTAAACTTAAGGAACTTAAAGGAAGTCACAAAATTGCTGGCTGAATTTGAACGATCTTCTAAGGAGTTGGAAGGAGATTCATACCCTACTTTACATTTGGTTATCCCACATCTCCAAAATTTAAAAAAAAAGGTGTAGTTTTAGCGAAATGGATTCGGACCTTCTATCCAAATTTAAAAGTTCTCTTACCCATCATCTAGTCAGTATTGTAGATCCATTTATGACAAATTTTCACAAATTAGCGGTATTTTTGTTTCCTCCTGCCAACAAACTAATATTAATTGATTCTGACGAAAGGCAAAGCATTATGGAAGACTGAAAATTGTACATCAACAAATATGTCAGTGGGGAAACGGACACCAACCCCCCTCAAATCGCTGTCGGATTATCAAGCAGCAACGCGCTGTTAGGATTTTAAGCGAACTCAAGGTCAAAGTTGGGATATAAATAACTCAACAATTTAGCATTTCAACACACTTGCACTCGTTGAGGAGTGAACCTCGGACTTTCTGGGTTTTGCAAATTTCGGTAATGCGTCACCGCTACCTCATCAGCCAGAGAAGAGGATGTGAGCTGAGCGTCGAAACTTCTATTTATACCACGCCTAGGAATCTGTAATTAAGAATTACATACTTCTTGGCTGTGACATACTTCAAAGCTTTGTCGCTTAAACTTCTAATGTGTGTGAAAGCTATAATGGTTGTCTGCTGAAAGCGATCTGCCTCCGATTTTTACAGACGTGAATAACAACAACTAGTTACTTAATTGTTGATTTTCGAAAACTAACGCGCATTTTTGGTTGCATTTGCATTCTGCGGGTGTTTTTTAGGGCGTGTCGACCCTTATATAGTTTCGATTTAAAAAAATCTAAGCCGCTGCTCCGATTAAGATGATTTTTGGATCTGGCCGAAATGCTTAAGTTTAATTTTTCAAGTTTTTAACATTTTTATACCCTTGCAGAGGGTATTATAATTTCAGTCAGAAGTTTGTAACGCTGTGAGGGAGGAGTTTCCGACCACATAAAGTATGTGGTTTAGCGTCGCTTGTGAACGGTTGTGTTTACCATTGTGCTCTGAGTTTTTGTTTTATATTGTGTTATTTCCGCAAGTATTTTGTGTTTATTTACTAACAAAGTTTAGCCTAACAATCGTGTTAGTGACTTTCATAGATCTCCCAGATTACGGGTACGTGGTTATAGTTATTTTAACATTTCCATTTGATTTATTTAATATCTTGGCTTTGTTAGTGTAATTTGCACTCTCTAAATTGGCTCTTATATTCTCTCTCATACTCTTACTCTCTCTCTCTCTGCCGCTCTATTATAACTGTAATTTCACTCTCTCTGAACCTGCCGAATTTCTTGTAGACCTATTCTCATAGTCTCTCTCTCTCTCTTGCTTGCTTTACATCTAACTGTTCGTGCGTTGAGTTGTTTTGGTGCCCCACAAGCCACGCTCAGTCGATAGAAGACTTTTCTCTCGCGCTCTCTTTCGATTTAATTCGCGATCTCGCGCTCTTATACTTTTTGTGTTTTTGTGATTTTGTGGTTTTGGAATTTGATCCCAGTGCCAAATTTACTTGAGGTATTTTTTATACTTTTATATACTTTTTATTTTATTCTCTTTATTCTCTAACATATTTTTCTTATAATGACTCTTATCTGTACTAAGAAAAATTGTAGGACTGCATCTAATGACCCTTTTGTTTACTGTTGGCTCTGCGAAGCAATGATGCATTCTAAATGTGCAGGATTTACTGGCAGAGTTAAAGACTTTATTGAAATGCGGATTGGTCTCATGTGGGTATGTGAGCACTGCAGGGATTTGGCAGTTGAGATGAGCAGCTTTATGAGGCAGACTCGAGACGGCCTATGTAATCTTTCACGAGTTTTTAAACAGCTCAATGATGGATTTAATTCCGTATGTGAACAATTTAATAATAAAAAATTATTAACCGAGTCGCCCAAACGCAAAAAAGCTAGCTCAACGACAGTAAGGGCGAGTGTTGAATCCACTTTAAATCCAAACTTGGTAGCTGCTGCATTTTCTGGTGACCCAGGGGTATGTGAACCACCTGTGCCAACGGATACTGCTAGTTCAGGTGTAGTCCCTGTCCCTGTAGCCCCTGTATCTGAAAGTCAGGCTCCAGATCCGGCGGAATCAACCAATCTGGTGCCTACCATACCCATAGGTACAGTGGGCGCCGTTTCTGTCGCTCAGCCGAATGAGGTTCAGGCTGCTGCTGGGGGTCGTAAAAATCTCTCAGTTGTACCCAGATGTACAGTAGGTGCCGCTTCTGGCTCTCAGCTGAGTGAGGTTCAGACTGCTGCTGGGGGGCGTAAGAAACTCTCAGTTGTTCCACACAGGAAGCAACTATTTGTTTCAAGATTTACGCCTGATACCACATCTGAGGATGTTTTGGAATTCATTCGTGAAAAATTCCCATCCGAGGATATTGCGGTTGAACAATTTCGATTTTCATACGCCCGTAGGATATCGTCTTTCAAAATCTTTGCTCCGCCTGATGTGTTTAAAGAACTTCTTTCTGAAAGCTTCTGGCTTAATGATGATCTGGTTATAAAAGAATTTGTTCCCAATAAACCGAGAACAAATAATAGGCCTTCCACGGTGCCAAAAAACTGAAAAGTTTATTTTTGGCTTACCAAAATGTTAGAGGACTTAACATGAAGCTACCAAAGCTTTATGCTGACTCCTCGGCATTTACGGACGATATCTTAGCTTTTACTGAAACTTGGCTGAAACCAGAGATAACAGACTCTGAAGTTCTGTCTACCAATTTTAATAACTACAGAACCGATCGCCTTTCCCGTAGGGGGGGCGGCGTTTTAATTGCCGTCACCTCCACCATAAGTTCTGAGAGAATTCACTCTCATGCCTCTAATGACATTGAATTTGTTTGTGTGAAAGTTTCCCTGCAATCCTTGTCTATTTTTATTACATGTTCGTATATTCCGCCTGGCTCTGACCTAATAATTTATGAGCAACATCTATCTGCTATTAAATCTATTTTATCCTTTTTATCCAATAGAGACCTTTTCATTGTTTTGGGTGACTTTAATCTCCCTGATATATCTTGGTCCCCCCCTGCTGACTCACTTGTCGCTTTACCTTTATCCACCCATGATTTTGTGGATGGTCTTTTAGAATTATCGTTACAGCAGGTTAGCTTTATACGAAATTCATTAAATAGACAATTAGATCTTGTGTTTGTTTCAGAGCCGTCTGAAGTCACAGTATCTAGAATTGACGCTCTTGTGGTACCAGAAGACCGATACCATCCAACTATGGAATTGACAATTTGCCTCCCCTACCTTGATACCCTCTCTTCTTTAGTTTCTCCAACTAAAATGAGATGCTTTCGGAAATGTGACTATAATAAACTTAATTTAATGATTTCGCAATACGATTGGACAGATCTTTATAACTGTGTGGACATCGAAAGTGCAACGGAACTTTTCTACAGCGTTCTATACACTTTTTTTAATGAATGCGTTCCTGATAGGCTTCCTCCCAAGCCGAACAGGCCCCCCCGGTTTACAAATGCGCTTCAAAGACTAAAAAATCTTAAAACAAACACTTATAAAAAGTATAAAAAATCGGGTAAGCCATCTGATTTTTCGAAATATGTGGTGGCTCGATCTGATTTTAATGTTCTTAACAGTCATTGCTATTCCATGTATTTAAATCGTTGTAAATTTGAATTTACAAATGATCCGAAGCAATTTTATAACTTTGTCAACGCAAAGCGTAAGTCATCAGCTTTGCCTTCATCGGTTCGATTTAACTCAATGGAGGCATCGACTGACTCTGAAATTGCTGATTTATTCTCTGACTTTTTCCAAACTACTTATAGCTCTTCTTCATGGTCAGAATCAAATTACCGTAATCCCTTAAATAGGGCAAATTGTATTTTTTCCCCTTTAATTACCGAAAGTTCTCTCTTAAGAGATTTAACATCAACAACGCCAACTTACTCTCCCGGTCCTGATGGACTTCCTGGGTGTGTGCTAAAGTTTTGTGCATCAACCATCTGCAAACCTATTCTTAAACTTTTTCAATTGTCTATTTCATCATCAGTTTTTCCAACTATCTGGAAGGATTCTTTTATTATTCCACTTCACAAAAAGGGTGCGAAGGCGGATGCCCAGAATTATAGAGGTATTTCTAAATTGTCGGCTATTCCAAAAGCCTTTGAACGTATTATCACTTCTCATTTGCAACATTTATGTTCCTCGCTAATATCACCGTGTCAGCACGGTTTTGTTAAGCGAAGATCGACTACCACCAACCTACTTGAATTGTCATCAATTGTTATAAATGGATTTAACAATAAAATGCAGACTGACGTTGTATATACTGATTTCAGTAAAGCCTTTGACTCTGTTAACCACTCTCTTCTTTTATTCAAATTAGATTTGCTTGGGTTTCCATGTAATCTATTAACTTGGATTTCAAGCTATTTGAATGGGAGGACTCAGAGGGTTATATTTAAGAACGCTGTTTCAAAAACGATTCATGTGACATCTGGAGTACCTCAGGGTAGTCATTTGGGCCCTTTGCTGTTTACTTTGTTTATTAACGATCTTCCCTCTATTGTAACACATTCTCGTGTACTAATGTATGCGGATGATGTTAAGCTTTGTTTGACATATAATAATATAGAGTCTGGTTTTGGCTTACAATCAGACATTGATCATTTTCAAGTATGGTGTGAGTATAACCTCTTAAATTTGAACTGCCTAAAATGCAACGTAATGACCTTTTATAGGGTCACCCCTACCTTTATAAGTTATTCGCTTCAGAATTTGCCACTTGACCGTATATATTCAGTAAATGATTTAGGCGTTCTTCTGGACCCGAAGCTTAAATTTGACTGCCACATAATGTCGACAGTCAATAAAGCTATGAGTGTTCTTGGGTTTATAAAGCGTTGGTCAAAAGAATTTGATGACCCTTATATAACCAAATTATTATTTACCTCCCTTGTCCGTCCTATATTGGAATATTGTTCTTCGGTTTGGAGCCCACAATACCAAGTCCACATTGACCGTATAGAGTCGGTACAAAAAAAATTTCTCCTTTTTGCCCTTCGTAGTTTGAACTGGGATCAAAACGTAAGGCTACCTTCCTACCAGAGTAGATTATTATTGCTTAATTTACCGACACTTGCAAATCGTAGAAAAATGCTTGGTACCATTTTTATGCATAATCTTATAAGAGGTGATATTGATTCTGTAGAACTTGTTAGCCGCCTAACTTTTAATGTTCCCGTTAGACTAACACGTAATTATCATCCTCTAAATTTACCTCGATGTACATCAAATTTTGGTCTGCACGAGCCCTTTCGCGTTCTATGTAATAACTATAACGTTCTTTATCATTTAATTTGCACATCAACTTCTATCCCGGTATTAAAAACTAACATTTTAACTCATTTGCTTCACTCCTAACTGCATGTTTTTTTTTTTATTATTTGTCCCGTCTTTATTGGTTTTATGTATTCTTCCTCGCGAACTCGCATTTTTGCCCAAATTTACAAAAGGGCCCCGCGCGTAACAAGCACGTGCTTGGTGTCGTTGGGCCACTTGTTTGTACTTCTCGTAGTGCATCAACGTCCATATATATATATTCTTGATCAGCACAAATAGCCGAGTCCATCTAGCTAGTCCGTCTGTCCGTTTCTATGCGATCTAGTCTCTCAGTTTAAAAACTATCGCGATGACACTTTCCCAAAAGTCTTCTTCGTCTTTAAAATATAGGTATTTACTTTATCTGCAAGGGTATATAAGCTTCGGTTGCCCGAAGCTAGCTCAGTTTCTTGTTTTTTTTAGTTTTTTTAAAGAATTTATTTAGATCTTCTAAGTTTTTGCGTCGCATTTTGCGGGAGCCTGCCGAGAGAGTGAAAACCAGAAAGCGGATGCCAAGAGAGCAACGGCCGAGAGAGTAACAGCCAAGAAAACTGATGAGGGGAGGGGAAAGTGCTGTGTAGAAAGGGTAGGGGAAAGGGACAATTTAAGTTAAAATTTGTTTTGGATTTTAAAATCTTATACTGCTGCTCCGATCAAAATATATTCGATCAATAGTCAGTTCTGTGGATCAAATGCTTAGGTTTTTTTTTCAAAAAGTATTTTTCATTTTGTAGCAGAAGTAAGAGCCCAATTTAATTTCGGCCATGGAGGAAAATATACAAACTTACTACATATTCTGTAAGCGAAGGCAAAATCTTATGATTCGAATTTCTGAACAAGTACGGAAGTTTGATCTGTAAGCAATCAAATACGTTACTTCTTCAGATATGTATGCATGTAGGTATGTATATTTGGATATGTTTTGATTTGTATTGTGTGCACATTGGGATGAAAAACCTTTTTTTTGCCATAAACTCTAATTATAAAGATACGGATTTCGGTTTTCATTAATTTTTGATTTTGACCACGCCCAGTCAGCCGACCCAATCCCATATCCTGACAACCGTACTCCAAACTAATTTTAAGCGAACGAAGTCGGTCAGGGTATAGCTAGCTTATAATATGTTTTTAATTTTTATTGATTCGACAAGGATGAGATCGCAAGTACTAAAAGAGGGCTATACTAAAAAATACACTTGCTCTTCATTGCCACAATTGGTTTTTTTGGAATGTGAAGGATGTAATGATAATGAGCGTTAGGACAGTAGAAAGTGTAAAAAATGGGGACCATCAAGCGCACAATGAACTCTCTGAGAGAGCTTGCCTAAAGAGAGAAAGAAACATGCACAAGATTGACCGTGGTGGGGCAAGGGGGTAGGGCTTAAATTCACAATTATGATTTCAATTTTGGTTTAAAAAACTCTCTTTAGTACACATTTTGATCATTTTTTGAGTTCATTTTAAAACCAGGAACTTTGAAGTTTTACTTTAATCGTATATCCCCCATTTTACGACCTATTTGAGCAAAAATTTAAATTATATGACCCCCTCCAAAAATTTTAAGTTCACCTAAGTGCTAAGCACAAGCCAAAAAAGGGTTCTTTGTTTTCCTAACACATCATGAAATGTTAAGATTGGCTATCTGGGAGCTCCATTTTGACAACGAACAATGAAAGAGCAACCGGTACCAATAAATTATTGCTAAACTTATTTGATGGTTTAGAAGTCTCTTATAAATCGGTCGACCCTGTCCCTGATGTTGACATTGCGGTTCATTAGTAACCTGACTTATTTGTCAAACCTTAAACCCAACTGACCTACTTTAAACCCATTTGACCTGGGTCGTTTGGGTTTGGGTATTTGGGTAAATGGGTCAATTTTTACCCAAACCCAAATACCCAAAGCAAAAACAGGTCAAGTAGGTAAGGTCAAAAAAATAGTATAGGTAAGGTCGGTTCGGGTTGGGTTTTAAGTAACCCTTTCTACTTGAGTTACATTAAATTTCTTTATTGAATCGAAATATTTGTACGTTGAGTGAGCAGCAATTAAAAAAAATGGAGGAATCCACAAGTGTAAGTATTCCACGGTATTTATGCACATAAGTGTCGTAATTTTTATGGATAATTTTAGGACTCAAGTGCCTCTTCTGGCGACAAACGGATAGACGAATTTACTTTGATAAGTAATAAGATAAGATCGGGACAGTACTCGATGAGTAAGAAGCGCGGATGAAGTAATGTTTAGAATATTTTTTCAAGTATTATAAATGAAAAGGACGAAATCGTTAAAAATTTAGTAGTGTGCAAAAGGTGCTACAAAGTCCAATCCGCCTATCACGGTACGTCTAACCTGAAGCGCAACAAATGCTACAGAGCATCGAAAAAATCACGAGATGCTAATAATGTTCATCTGGATCGTGATAGTAAGCAACGACTGACCAAAATAGCAACGGAGTGGACAATAGGAAACTGTAGACCATTTCAAATTATAGCTGATGAAGGCTTGGAAAAATTTGCCGATTTCCTAGTCCATTTGGGAGCAAATTATGGAGATGGGTTGAAAGCCAAACAATTTCTTCCTCACCCAACCACAATATCAAGGAATGTGTCCGACCTTTATAAAGCCGAATTTTCTAGAGTCAAAATCGAAATCCAATCAATTCGAACCAATAATATGGCTTATAGCGTCACCACTGATGCTTGGACAGAAAATTTTACGCAGGCATCGTACGTTTCGGTCACATTGCATTATATTCGTGATGCTAGCTTTATAAGCAGGGTTCTTGGAATTGAGTCAATGGATGCTGACCCATCAACCGGTATGAAATTAACATTTTTTAAGTTTACATAATAAGAATTATTTATTTTAGGTGCTAACTTAAAAAAACGTGTTCAAAACTGTTTGAAAGAGTTTGGATGTAATTTGGAAGTCGACGATCCCATTATCGTAACCGATCGTGGCGCGAACATGATTGCTGCATATAAAAACCACTCCCATATCCATTGTGTCAATCATCTTTTGAACAACGTAATAGAAAAAACCATTAAAAATGTGCCGAAGCTAGCAGCAATGTCGGATTCGTGCAATAAGTTGGTCAAATTTTTCAAGAAATCGGGAGAAAATTCCAAGATGGAAAATTCGCTAAAAGGATTTTGTCCAACTCGTTGGAATACCATTTTTTATACGATGAGATCTATAGAGCTTGAATGGAGTGAAATCAATACAATTTTGATAATGAAGAAGCAGGAATCACGTTTAAATGATTTAAACTTAAGGAACTTAAAGGAAGTCACAAAATTGCTGGCTGAATTTGAACGATCTTCTAAGGAGTTGGAAGGAGATTCATACCCTACTTTACATTTGGTTATCCCACATCTCCAAAATTTAAAAAAAAAGGTGTAGTTTTAGCGAAATGGATTCGGACCTTCTATCCAAATTTAAAAGTTCTCTTACCCATCATCTAGTCAGTATTGTAGATCCATTTATGACAAATTTTCACAAATTAGCGGTATTTTTGTTTCCTCCTGCCAACAAACTAATATTAATTGATTCTGACGAAAGGCAAAGCATTATGGAAGACTGCAAATTGTACATCAACAAATATGTCAGTGGGGAAACGGACACCAACCCCCCTCAAATCGCTGTCGGATTATCAAGCAGCAACGCGCTGTTCAGTGATTGGGTAGGCCAATTAAACGATTCCAATGATAATATTGTCGAGAGTGAGGTGAAGGAGTATCAGAATACCGTTGTAAAGCTGACAGATGATTACAACGTTCTAAATGGTGAGCAGCAAACAAAGAGAGATTTCCGCTTTTATTTAAAGCAAGCTGCCAAATTTTGGGAACAAACGCTTTAGTCAGACGCGCATTTTTGGTTGCATTTGCATTCTGCGGGTGTTTCTTAGGGCGTGTCGACCCTTATATAGTTTTAAATTAGTGATTTGACTTGACCTGTTTTTTCACATAAATGTGAGGATTTTAAGCGAACTCAAGGTCAAAGTTGGGATATAAATAACTCAACAATTTAGCATTTCAACACACTTGCACTCGTTGAGGAGTGAACCTCGGACTTTCTGGGTTTTGCAAATTTCGGTAATGCGTCACCGCTACCTCATCAGCCAGAGAAGAGGATGTGAGCTGAGCGTCGAAACTTCTATTTATACCACGCCTAGGAATCTGTAATTAAGAATTACATACTTCTTGGCTGTGACATACTTCAAAGCTTTGTCGCTTAAACTTCTAATGTGTGTGAAAGCTATAATGGTTGTCTGCTGAAAGCGATCTGCCTCCGATTTTTACAGACGTGAATAACAACAACTAGTTACTTAATTGTTGATTTTCGAAAACTAACGCGCATTTTTGGTTGCATTTGCATTCTGCGGGTGTTTCTTAGGGCGTGTCGACCCTTATATAATTTCGATTTAAAAAAATCTAAGCCGCTGCTCCGATTAAGATGATTTTTGGATCTGGCCGAAATGCTTAAGTTTAATTTTTCAAGTTTTTAACATTTTTATACCCTTGCAGAGGGTATTATAATTTCAGTCAGAAGTTTGTAACGCTGTGAGGGAGGAGTTTCCGACCACATAAAGTATATATATTCTTGATCAGCACAAATAGCCGAGTCCATCTAGCTAGTCCGTCTGTCCGTTTCTATGCGATCTAGTCTCTCAGTTTAAAAACTATCGCGATGACACTTTCCCAAAAGTCTTCTTCGTCTTTAAAATATAGGTATTTACTTTATCTGCAAGGGTATATAAGCTTCGGTTGCCCGAAGCTAGCTCAGTTTCTTGTTTTTTTTAGTTTTTTTAAAGAATTTATTTAGATCTTCTAAGTTTTTGCGTCGCATTTTGCGGGAGCCTGCCGAGAGAGTGAAAACCAGAAAGCGGATGCCAATAGAGCAACGGCCGAGAGAGTAACAGCCAAGAAAACTGATGAGGGGAGGGGAAAGTGCTGTGTAGAAAGGGTAGGGGAAAGGGACAATTTAAGTTAAAATTTGTTTTGGATTTTAAAATCTTATACTGCTGCTCCGATCAAAATATATTCGATCAATAGTCAGTTCTGTGGATCAAATGCTTAGGTTTTTTTTTCAAAAAGTATTTTTCATTTTGTAGCAGAAGTAAGAGCCCAATTTAATTTCGGCCATGGAGGAAAATATACAAACTTACTACATATTCTGTAAGCGAAGGCAAAATCTTATGATTCGAATTTCTGAACAAGTACGGAAGTTTGATCTGTAAGCAATCAAATACGTTACTTCTTCAGAAATGTATGCATGTAGGTATGTATATTTGGATATGTTTTGATTTGTATTGTGTGCACATTGGGATGAAAAACCTTTTTTTTGCCATAAACTCTAATTATAAAGATACGGATTTCGGTTTTCATTAATTTTTGATTTTGACCACGCCCAGTCAGCCGACCCAATCCCATATCCTGACAACCGTACTCCAAACTAATTTTAAGCGAACGAAGTCGGTCAGGGTATAGCTAGCTTATAATATGTTTTTAATTTTTATTGATTCGACAAGGATGAGATCGCAAATACTAAAAGAGGGCTATACTAAAAAATACACTTGCTCTTCATTGCCACAATTGGTTTTTTTGGAATGTGAAGGATGTAATGATAATGAGCGTTAGGACAGTAGAAAGTGTAAAAAATGGGGACCATCAAGCGCACAATGAACTCTCTGAGAGAGCTTGCCTAAAGAGAGAAAGAAACATGCACAAGATTGACCGTGGTGGGGCAAGGGGGTAGGGCTTAAATTCACAATTATGATTTCAATTTTGGTTTAAAAAACTCTCTTTAGTACACATTTTGATCATTTTTTGAGTTCATTTTAAAACCAGGAACTTTGAAGTTTTACTTTAATCGTATATCCCCCATTTTACGACCTATTTGAGCAAAAATTTAAATTATATGACCCCCTCCAAAAATTTTAAGTTCACCTAAGTGCTAAGCACAAGCCAAAAAAGGGTTCTTTGTTTTCCTAACACATCATGAAATGTTAAGATTGGCTATCTGGGAGCTCCATTTTGACAACGAACAATGAAAGAGCAACCGGTACCAATAAATTATTGCTAAACTTATTTGATGGTTTAGAAGTCTCTTATAAATCGGTCGACCCTGTCCCTGATGTTGACATTGCGGTTCATTAGTAACCTGACTTATTTGTCAAACCTTAAACCCAACTGACCTACTTTAAACCCATTTGACCTGGGTCGTTTGGGTTTGGGTATTTGGGTAAATGGGTCAATTTTTACCCAAACCCAAATACCCAAAGCAAAAACAGGTCAAGTAGGTAAGGTCAAAAAAATAGTATAGGTAAGGTCGGTTCGGGTTGGGTTTTAAGTAACCCTTTCTACTTGAGTTACATGAGTGAGCAGCAATTAAAAAAAATGGAGGAATCCACAAGTGTAAGTATTCCACGGTATTTATGCACATAAGTGTCGTAATTTTTATGGATAATTTTAGGACTCAAGTGCCTCTTCTGGCGACAAACGGATAGACGAATTTACTTTGATAAGTAATAAGATAAGATCGGGACAGTACTCGATGAGTAAGAAGCGCGGATGAAGTAATGTTTGGAATATTTTTTCAAGTATTATAAATGAAAAGGACGAAATCGTTAAAAATTTAGTAGTGTGCAAAAGGTGCTACAAAGTCCAATCCGCCTATCACGGTACGTCTAACCTGAAGCGCAACAAATGCTACAGAGCATCGAAAAAATCACGAGATGCTAATAATGTTCATCTGGATCGTGATAGTAAGCAACGACTGACCAAAATAGCAACGGAGTGGACAATAGGAAACTGTAGACCATTTCAAATTATAGCTGATGAAGGCTTGGAAAAATTTGCCGATTTCCTAGTCCATTTGGGAGCAAATTATGGAGATGGGTTGAAAGCCAAACAATTTCTTCCTCACCCAACCACAATATCAAGGAATGTGTCCGACCTTTATAAAGCCGAATTTTCTAGAGTCAAAATCGAAATCCAATCAATTCGAACCAATAATATGGCTTATAGCGTCACCACTGATGCTTGGACAGAAAATTTTACGCAGGCATCGTACGTTTCGGTCACATTGCATTATATTCGTGATGCTAGCTTTATAAGCAGGGTTCTTGGAATTGAGTCAATGGATGCTGACCCATCAACCGGTATGAAATTAACATTTTTTAAGTTTACATAATAAGAATTATTTATTTTAGGTGCTAACTTAAAAAAACGTGTTCAAAACTGTTTGAAAGAGTTTGGATGTAATTTGGAAGTCGACGATCCCATTATCGTAACCGATCGTGGCGCGAACATGATTGCTGCATATAAAAACCACTCCCATATCCATTGTGTCAATCATCTTTTGAACAACGTAATAGAAAAAACCATTAAAAATGTGCCGAAGCTAGCAGCAATGTCGGATTCGTGCAATAAGTTGGTCAAATTTTTCAAGAAATCGGGAGAAAATTCCAAGATGGAAAATTCGCTAAAAGGATTTTGTCCAACTCGTTGGAATACCATTTTTTATACGATGAGATCTATAGAGCTTGAATGGAGTGAAATCAATACAATTTTGATAATGAAGAAGCAGGAATCACGTTTAAATGATTTAAACTTAAGGAACTTAAAGGAAGTCACAAAATTGCTGGCTGAATTTGAACGATCTTCTAAGGAGTTGGAAGGAGATTCATACCCTACTTTACATTTGGTTATCCCACATCTCCAAAATTTAAAAAAAGGTGTAGTTTTAGCGAAATGGATTCGGACCTTCTATCCAAATTTAAAAGTTCTCTTACCCATCATCTAGTCAGTATTGTAGATCCATTTATGACAAATTTTCACAAATTAGCGGTATTTTTGTTTCCTCCTGCCAACAAACTAATATTAATTGATTCTGACGAAAGGCAAAGCATTATGGAAGACTGCAAATTGTACATCAACAAATATGTCAGTGGGGAAACGGACACCAACCCCCCTCAAATCGCTGTCGGATTATCAAGCAGCAACGCGCTGTTCAGTGATTGGGTAGGCCAATTAAACGATTCCAATGATAATATTGTCGAGAGTGAGGTGAAGGAGTATCAGAATACCGTTGTAAAGCTGACAGATGATTACAACGTTCTAAATGGTGAGCAGCAAACAAAGAGAGATTTCCGCTTTTATTTAAAGCAAGCTGCCAAATTTTGGGAACAAACGCTTTAGTCAGGTACACCGAGATCTCAGCGTTAATCCAGACAGACATACAGACAGACGAACAGACGGACATGGCTAGATCGACTCGGCTAGTGACCCTGATCAAGAATATATATACTTTATAGGGTCGGAAATGCTTCCTTCTAGTGTTACATACTTTTGCACGAATACAATATACCCTTTTACTCTACGAGTGCTTTGAATAACAATATTACAAAAAAGACTGACTATAATTTGTTAAATAAATGTACAATACAATTTACCAATTATGTGTAATTCTTTAATGTGTTTAATCAGTTGGTTTAAAATAGCTCACATGGAAAATACATAAAGCGGGTCCTTAAAGACTCCCTAATCCACAGGCCATTCCTACGACTTGTATCGGCAGGTCAGACATTTTAATGAGGGCGCAGGACTTTGAACGTCCTTCCCTTCCTTTCTTAACATTTCCCAATATGTTGCGCCTTCTAAACATCGAGGATCGGTTAATCTTTATTTTAAAATTTTATTTAAGTATTAAATGTTATTGACCTTTTGGGCCGCAAAAAGTCGCAGCCCGTAATTGAGTAGTCTTTACCTACGCAAGTAACTAATTCTCGATTTTTTTACATTTATAAAAAATTACCATCTGGACGTCAAGAATTCGCGACTAGGCGATGAGTTATGAAAATGATGCTCACAACTTATTTAATAAATCGATTTTTTACAAAATTCATAGAAATTATTAGCCAACTGGCCTACTTAAAACCCATTTGACCTGGGTAGTTTGGGTTTGGGTAAATGGGTCAACTTTTACCCAAACCCAAGTGACCTGAACATTTTGGGGTCAGGTTGGGTATGCAATATTAAAAAAAAAGCCTGACTTACTTGAACTGTTTTTAATGACAGACCGAACTACTTGACCTGAAATTTGGTTTGGGTACCCAAATAACCCATTTTGTATACCCATGCAGGGCTCTATTCATTACCCTGTTGAATTTTTAAATTCTTTGAATCTGGCAGGGATTCCGCAGCATAATCTGTCTCTTAAAATTGGAGCACCCGAAATGTTATTGCAAAATTTAGGCCCCCCAAAGTTATGCAATGGGACACGATTGCAGATAAAAGGTCTTCATAAGAATGTAATCGAAGCAACTGTATTTACGGGATCCGCGAAGGGGAAAACAGGATTATATTAATACCGTCCGGTCTGCCGTTTCAGTTTAAGAGGCTACTATTCCCTCTAAAAGTTTGCTTTGCAATAACTATAAATTAATCGCAGGGGCAGACTTGGAAGCTGGCTGGACTAGATCTTAGAGAAGATTGCTTTTCTCATTAGCTCTGCCAGTAGTAGCCATATTCTCGATCCTGAAGGATCTTCTAAAAATGTTGTTTACACAGAAGTTTTAAAAAAACCCGCCAAAGTCCTTACAACCGTACTCCAAACTAATTTTAAGCGAACGAAGTCGCTCCGGGTATAGCTAGTATAGTATAATATAGTGCAATCATAAGTAATATATTTATACCCGTTACTCGTAGAGTAAAAGGGTATATTGTATTCGCGCAAAACTATGTAACAAGTTTGAGTAACATGTATCTAATAGTCGGGGCACCCGACTATAGCGTTCTCTCTTGTTTATATTATAAAATAATTTAAATATTATTAGGTTTTCTTTTAATTTTTTTTTTTCTCGCAGTGTATTGGGACAACATCCAGAATCAGCATAATTAATGAATTTGGCCAAAATTCCTAAATATGGAATTTTAATTGAACTGAGCAAATAAATTTCTTGAGGTGTATACCATCATACCATAAGTCTATCCCACTTACTGGGAATGTTCCGTATAATGACGGGCATACACCGACAGAAACTGCTGACAGGAAAATTTAATTTAATTTCCATACACCGAAATTTAATATATATTTGAATAAAAATCAGAAAAATGGTTAAGGCCACACTGCATAACAATTAATTAGGCTTTAAATAATAAATTTGAACTAATAATGTAGCGCCTTTTTTTCAAAATAATACGAGAAGCTAAGTTAACTTTATTTCTCCACGTGTAGCGTCACGTTAATATATATGACTTGACTTAAAAGAATTCAAGAGCAAAAAAAATATATATATGACCAGCAATACCCGAAGCGACGTTGTCCGCTATTATTAGCAAATCATTTCTTTCTCTAGATAGTAACCTGATTTTATTATATTTCAGAATTTTAATTAATATCCAAGTAAAATACCGTCTAACCTTAGCTGAGCCCCACAGTAAACCCACCTAATATTTGACCTTAACCCCTAACCATAACTTACCTTTCCTTTACACCGCCTTAAACCGACTTGTCTCTCACCCCAGGCACAATTTTTTAACACCCTAATGCAGTTTTCACTATTTCATCGCCTTAACCCCAGTGTAACCCATCCATATTCAGCCTTCACGCCAAAAAACCATTATTTTAACCACCTTTCTCCACCATAGCACCATTTCTTTCTTTCCTTAGCCAACAATTTTCCCACTCTAGTCTTACCTGAAAGAAAAATGTTTCCTTGCTTAAAACCCACTGTAATTCCACTTAAACATCACTTTTTCTTGTTTGTCATCTTAACCCACCTTATCCTCGCAAATGTCAAAAATAACCTTACATTTTTCACCCTTTCTTTACATTACCTGTTAGCGTCACCCTAATCTAGCAATTACCGCCTTAGCCACAACTTAACCCCGCATTAACCACACTTTATTCCCACTTAACCCAATCGTTTTGGTATCCTAAATCTATCATTTTGGTCAGCTGAATTAAAGGAAAAACAAACAGAGTGCTGCCAATAAACCCCCGAAAAACCTTAAAAACTTGAAAAAATATTGAAAATAACACACAAATACCTATGGTACACTACGGCAAACATGGTTTAACCGAAAAACGGATCCAATCGTAGGATCGGTAGGTTAAAAGTAAATTAAGTGCCCCCATGTCGGTTGGGGCTCAAAAGCTGGGTTAAAATAATATGGCGCACTAACTCTTTTGGGTGTAAACTGTAAGTAATTCGATCTAAAAGTTAAGATTTAGCGATGTTTAAGGTTTCCTGTTAGTCTTTTGGAGACACATTTTTCAAACAATTTCCTTCTTGCGCCCATCCTCTATAACACAATTTATGACCAATTCTTTCAAAACTTGTGTAGCCTGGCTTTTTCCTAAATTGCAATTTTTTATTTGTGCACGCAGATATTACTTTGTTTTTTAAAATAAATGCATATGAACGTATGTATGTATACTTATGTATGTATAGCTCATGCGCGGATCCACGGGGGGTGATATGGGTGATATATCACCCCCCACTCGGGTGAAAAATGAAAGGACTTTTGGTATACAAAAAGTATGCAGCAAAAAAATTGTTCTAATATCACCCCCCACAACAAAATCCTGGATCCGCCACTGGTATAGCTCAATAGTTTTTGTTTCTTTTTTACCGTTTTGGAGTAGATCCCAGAAACTCTAAAACCTGAATATTTTACGGGCCACCTACACCTTTTGATTTAGAATTGCATCCATTAGATGATCCGTTTATTTTATCCCAATTCTGAAATTTAGATAATTGTACATACATATAAGTACATGCCGACTTGTCGATGTGTGTGTGTGTCGTTTCGTTTTTACATGTAATTTTGACTGTCCCCTTGAAATCCGTTCTAAAAATTATTTTAAGTCAAAACAAAAATTCCTTATGGATTTAAGGGATTAGCTGCACATTTTTTCTTAGAAGTGCATACATTAAATAATCAGTTTTGGTATCCAAATTTTTTTTTTTTTTATCACTAGAAAAAAATTTGGCCGCCTCTCTTCCGCTTCAAATGACTCTCTCTACTCTTTACTCTCTCGCTCTGCTTCTGCTGACGTTTTTGTGAGAACTGTGTTCGGAAATCGTTCGGCGGTCCGAACTCCCGAAGCAAACAAAAAATAAAAACAACGTGCTGCCAAATAGGAACACGCAACCTTGAAATCTAACAAAAAAAAATCATATAAATACAACCGTGGGTCAAAAAAAAAAACAAAAATACCTTACTGATTGTACGGCATAGCTCCACACTCTAAGCAAAAACGGATCCGATCGCATAATCGGTGTGGAAAAATTAATTAAGTGCCCCAACCGGAAGTCGGTTGGGGCTCATCTTCTGGGCTTTCAAAGATTTCCACAAACAAAGCTTAAAAAAAAATATCAACTTGTTTGGTTGAAAACTGTGGGAATGGTTGATGTTTTAATCAACCAATTTTGCATTTTTCGTGAGTCCTGGGAGTCCTTAGGAGCCGAATTTTAAAAAATCCTTTCTTAGTGCACACCTTTTCTAACACACGATTCAGATTTATAGTAATACTCGATAACTCCCCAAACCTATTGGGGCCTTGTTTCATTTTTTTGTATTGCCGACTTTTTGGGATTGGGGACTTGTTTTATATGAAACAACTCCCCAATTTTTGGGGCCTTATTTCATTTTTTTTTGGGGACTTATTTCTTGGGGACTTATTTCGCAGAGCCAGATTAAAATATTTCCGGAAATAAAAGAAAACTAAATTATGGCGCACTAACTCTAATGGGTGTAAACTGTGGAAGTAATTCGATCTAAAAGTCAACTTTTAGCGATTTTAAAGGTTTCCTGTAAGTCTTTTGGAAACACATTTTTCAAACAATTTCCTTCTTGCGCCCATCCTCTATAACACAATTTATGGACAATTCTTTGAAAACATGTGTAGTCATATTTTTCCTAAATTGCAACTTTTTATTTGTGCACACAGATATTACATTGTTTTTTAAGATAAATGCATATAGGCATTTCCAGGAAAAAGTCAACCAAACCCCAAAAATTAAAAGTTGGCGGAAAATTTTCTTTTTTGGTTTAAAAATAGTATTGGTAGCTATATTTTGTAAATCAATTACATTTCCTTCCAAAATAAATTTTTTACACTAAGATATGCAGCTTTAAAGCACGAACAACACATACTGTTTATCTCAGGAAGTCTCATGATCAAGCAACCAATCCTACAAATTAGTTTAAGGCAAATGCTATCAGGAAAAAATTAAGACTTCTTTAATATTAATGGAATATATGTCTTTATTGAAGTTTATTTTTAAACATTTTTAATGTCGCGTCCGTAATCAAAAAACCTAATTTTTTCTTATCACTTGTCCAATTTGCGACACATATAAACGACATTTTATGCCTAAAGCAAGGATAGTTGGAGCAATTTCATTATAATTTTTTGACAATAAAAATTAGCGCATTAATATTTTTAAAGAAATGTTTAGGTCTGTCGCGTCCGTAATTTAAATTTTTAGTTATTAGAAAACAATTGGTCATAATTTTTTGGTGAAGCCTATGGTTTTATTTGCAGCTATGAAAAACGTCGAAGGCCTTACTTTTCCTTGTCATATACTTTATTTATTAATATTTGTATTATTCACAAACAATTTTGCTATAGAAGAGAAAACACTTATCCAGTCCCTTAGAATTGTTTCAATATGCTCAAGAAAATGTACACGGAGTACAGCTTCTCTACATTGGTGCCAAAGAAGTGGAGGAATTTGCATTACCACTACAAGATAAAGTGGAAAAGTGTTAAACAGATTCCAAAACGCACCATGCACCCATTCAACTAAAAAGAAAATGTATTAAAATACTTTATACGAGCAACATAATTCTAAGATTAACTTATTTTTAAATACAGGGATGTATTCTTTAACAGTTATATTTTGATTAAATTTCTGCGTTTACTAGCAGAATTTAATTTAATTCTAACCACTGCGTCGTATACCTTTCATAGAACGAGCTGTATAAAAACTATGTTTCTATTAAAAAGAGGTGGATAACGCTTAAATAATTTAACCAAACTTTACATAGCTCTGCAACATTTTGACAAAATAAAAAGTTGGAATTTTTTGTTAAGTAGCAACACGATGCGTCCGTAATTGTCGCGTCCGTACTCTTGCACTATGTTTTGAAAAAAAACGCCTGAATGTTTTGCCACCGAACTTGCTTTGTTGTGTTTTGTTACTAAGCAGGTATACTGAAAAAAAGCAAAAAATACGCCCTCCAGTTTCGCAGAATTTAAGGTTTTACTAAAGTTTCCAATATTGAAGTTCTATTTTTGTCGCGTTCGTAATTCACTTATTTTATTTTATTTCTAAGAACTAGCTGGACAGATAATCTACATTTTTTCACCAAAAAAAAGTCGATGCACAACTTTAAGATATGTTAAATTTTTACAAAAACAGGCACAAAAAAAATTTTTTTGGGAAGAAAAGGTTTTGCATTAAAAATGCATGCCAGTTTGCACTGGCATCAGCATCAGACGACAAAGTTTTGTCTTTTCATTTGCATCGCGTGATAAGTGGGAGCAGCCAAAAATTATTTTTCCATTAACTTTAACTTTAGACAACTTTTGATTCACTTTCAAAAATAAAAATATTTTATTTAAAACACAAAATGTTTTTTTTTTTTTGAAAAAAATGCCAAAAAGTTAAAAGTTTGCAACGTAGTGAAGGAGACGTTTCCGATCAGCACCAAAAGCCTAGTCCATCTAGTTTGTTTTTATACCCTTTATTATGATTTCAGTCAAAAGTTTGCAACGCAGTGAAGGAGACGTTTCCAATTCCATAAAGTATATTTTTGATCAGCATGACAAGACGAGTCGATCTAGCCATGTCCGTCTGTCCTTCTGTCCGTCGGTCCGTCTGTCTGTCTGTTTCTACGCAAACTAGTCTCTCAGTTTAAAAGCTATCGGGCTCAAACTTTCCCAAAAGTCTTCTTCCTATTGCAGGTAGTATACATATATGTCGGAACCGACCGGATCGGACAACTATATCTTATAGCTCCCATAGGAAGAATAAAAAAAAAACGTAAAAAAAATTCTAGCTTTGGTGTTTTTGAAATATAACATTCTACTTTTGGGAATAATATTTTTTTAATATTTCTGAATTTCGAATAAAATTTCTAAAAAATGGGTGACTATATCATATAGCTGCCATAGGAACGGTCGGAATGGAAATTAATAGGAAAAATATTATATCTTTCTTGACTTTTATTACATTCTCTTCTTCTCTGGGATATGTCTTTTCCTTAACATTTCAAAAATTTCGTATTCAATTTAACAAAATTCGGACGGCTATCACTATGGACGGCAGTCCATGTAGTGACGAAGCGCACAAGGAGAGTGTGCGAAGGCGACTACTATATATAGCCGCAGAATTGAAAATCTGCTGTGATGGTCCGATCATAATGAGTGATACACCAATCGAAAGGTATTGCAAAAACTTAAAGGATTGCATACCAAGACTTTAAGAAAATCAATTGGCTTGGGAGAGAGAGCGGTGAAAGTGAAAAAGTGAAAATTTCGAAATTTGGAGCTGTTGGGGCCGGTGGGGATAAATGCCCCCTCGCAATGTTTTAGTTGTGTTCCTATTGAAAATACCCGTGGAATGAGGGGTCATATAATAAAATCCGACGCTCCGTTCAAAAGTTATAGCCAAAATACGATTTTCTTCTTCTTCCCAAAATGAAAATTTAATTCTGTTTGTCAGTTTGTCAGTTTGTCCAAAATATGTTTCTTAAGTTTTGAAAATTTAATATGACGTTCATCACATCGATATAAAAAACTTTTGTTCTACCACTTTTGGAAAAACTCGCTAGTTTAGCGGGAAAACAGCTATAAATAGCTAAAATTCGGAAAGCCGTAACTTCTATACTACTAAAGCTACAGAGTTGTGCTGCATCTCGTTTGAAAGGTATATTTAAATGCTATAAATGCCCTTCATTTGCAATTTGTGTAAATGTAATAGTTAAAAAGATATGAACAAAAGAAATTTTTTTTAAACTTTCTTTTTAGCTTTTTTTTAATTTTCTCAAAAACGGTTTTAACGATTTTCCTTACAACTTTAAACTGTATAGCCCTTGAGATTCCCTAAATTTTGGTATATAACACATTACTGTAAAAAGTCACGTTTAAAAGTTATTTTTATACGAAAATAGCCACTTTTGCCGGCTCGAACAACTAACGCTGCCTAAGCATTGAATTTAGTATGTGCGTATCCAAACTGTATTTTAAGGTCAGGGAATAGTTAAAATTGTTTTAAACTGTTCCATTATACAATTCTATAAGTAAATAAATACAAACATAAATAAACAAATAAAACAAATAAAATAAAATAAATAAATGAATAAATAAATAAATAAATAAATAAATAAATAAATAAATAAATAAATAAATAAATAAATAAATAAATAAATAAATAAATAAATAAATAAATAAATAAATAAATAAATAAATAAATAAATAAATAAATAAATAAATAAATAAATAAATAAATAAATAAATAAATAAATAAATAAATAAATAAATAAATAAATAAATAAATAAATAAATAAATAAATAAATAAATAAATAAATAAATAAATAAATAAATAAATAAATAAATAAATAAATAAATAAATAAATAAATAAATAAATAAATAAATAAATAAATAAATAAATAAATAAATAAATAAATAAATAAATAAATAAATAAATAAATAAATAAATAAATAAATAAATAAATAAATAAATAAATAAATAAATAAATAAATAAATAAATAAATAAATAAATAAATAAATAAATAAATAAATAAATAAATAAATAAATAAATAAATAAATAAATAAATAAATAAATAAATAAATAAATAAATAAATAAATAAATAAATAAATAAATAAATAAATAAATAAATAAATAAATAAATAAATAAATAAATAAATAAATAAATAAATAAATAAATAAATAAATAAATAAATAAATAAATAAATAAATAAATAAATAAATAAATAAATAAATAAATAAATAAATAAATAAATAAATAAATAAATAAATAAATAAATAAATAAATAAATAAATAAATAAATAAATAAATAAATAAATAAATAAATAAATAAATAAATAAATAAATAAATAAATAAATAAATAAATAAATAAATAAATAAATAAATAAATAAATAAGTAAATAAGTAAATAAGTAAATAAGTAAATAAGTAAATAAATAAATAAATAAATAAATAAATAAATAAGTAAATAAGTAAATAAATAAATAAATAAGTAAATAAGTAAATAAGTAAATAAGTAAATAAGTAAATAAGTAAATAAGTAAATAAGTAAATAAGTAAATAAGTAAATAAGTAAATAAGTAAATAAGTAAATAAGTAAATAAGTAAATAAGTAAATAAGTAAATAAGTAAATAAGTAAATAAGTAAATAAGTAAATAAGTAAATAAGTAAATAAGTAAATAAGTAAATAAGTAAATAAGTAAATAAGTAAATAAGTAAATAAGTAAATAAGTAAATAAGTAAATAAGTAAATAAGTAAATAAGTAAATAAGTAAATAAGTAAATAAGTAAATAAGTAAATAAGTAAATAAGTAAATAAGTAAATAAGTAAATAAGTAAATAAGTAAATAAGTAAATAAGTAAATAAGTAAATAAGTAAATAAGTAAATAAGTAAATAAGTAAATAAGTAAATAAGTAAATAAGTAAATAAGTAAATAAGTAAATAAGTAAATAAGTAAATAAGTAAATAAGTAAATAAGTAAATAAGTAAATAAGTAAATAAGTAAATAAGTAAATAAGTAAATAAGTAAATAAGTAAATAAGTAAATAAGTAAATAAGTAAATAAGTAAATAAGTAAATAACTAAATAAGTAAATAAGTAAATAAGTAAATAAGTAAATAAGTAAATAAGTAAATAAGTAAATAAGTAAATAAGTAAATAAGTAAATAAGTAAATAAGTAAATAAGTAAATAAGTAAATAAGTAAATAAGTAAATAAGTAAATAAGTAAATAAGTAAATAAGTAAATAAGTAAATAAGTAAATAAGTAAATAAGTAAATAAGTAAATAAGTAAATAAGTAAATAAGTAAATAAGTAAATAAGTAAATAAGTAAATAAGTAAATAAGTAAATAAGTAAATAAGTAAATAAGTAAATAAGTAAATAAGTAAATAAGTAAATAAGTAAATAAGTAAATAAGTAAATAAGTAAATAAGTAAATAAGTAAATAAGTAAATAAGTAAATAAGTAAATAAGTAAATAAGTAAATAAGTAAATAAGTAAATAAGTAAATAAGTAAATAAGTAAATAAGTAAATAAGTAAATAAGTAAATAAGTAAATAAGTAAATAAGTAAATAAGTAAATAAGTAAATAAGTAAATAAGTAAATAAGTAAATAAGTAAATAAGTAAATAAGTAAATAAGTAAATAAGTAAATAAGTAAATAAGTAAATAAGTAAATAAGTAAATAAGTAAATAAGTAAATAAGTAAATAAGTAAATAAGTAAATAAGTAAATAAGTAAATAAGTAAATAAGTAAATAAGTAAATAAGTAAATAAGTAAATAAGTAAATAAGTAAATAAGTAAATAAGTAAATAAGTAAATAAGTAAATAAGTAAATAAGTAAATAAGTAAATAAGTAAATAAGTAAATAAGTAAATAAGTAAATAAGTAAATAAGTAAATAAGTAAATAAGTAAATAAGTAAATAAGTAAATAAGTAAATAAGTAAATAAATAAATAAATAAATAAATAAATAAATAAGTAAATAAGTAAATAAATAAATAAATAAGTAAATAAGTAAATAAGTAAATAAGTAAATAAGTAAATAAGTAAATAAGTAAATAAGTAAATAAGTAAATAAGTAAATAAGTAAATAAGTAAATAAGTAAATAAGTAAATAAGTAAATAAGTAAATAAGTAAATAAGTAAATAAGTAAATAAGTAAATAAGTAAATAAGTAAATAAGTAAATAAGTAAATAAGTAAATAAGTAAATAAGTAAATAAGTAAATAAGTAAATAAGTAAATAAGTAAATAAGTAAATAAGTAAATAAGTAAATAAGTAAATAAGTAAATAAGTAAATAAGTAAATAAGTAAATAAGTAAATAAGTAAATAAGTAAATAAGTAAATAAGTAAATAAGTAAATAAGTAAATAAGTAAATAAGTAAATAAGTAAATAAGTAAATAAGTAAATAAGTAAATAAGTAAATAAGTAAATAAGTAAATAAGTAAATAAGTAAATAAGTAAATAAGTAAATAAGTAAATAAGTAAATAAGTAAATAAGTAAATAAGTAAATAAGTAAATAAGTAAATAAGTAAATAAGTAAATAAGTAAATAAGTAAATAAGTAAATAAGTAAATAAGTAAATAAGTAAATAAGTAAATAAGTAAATAAGTAAATAAGTAAATAAGTAAATAAGTAAATAAGTAAATAAGTAAATAAGTAAATAAGTAAATAAGTAAATAAGTAAATAAGTAAATAAGTAAATAAGTAAATAAGTAAATAAGTAAATAAGTAAATAAGTAAATAAGTAAATAAGTAAATAAGTAAATAAGTAAATAAGTAAATAAGTAAATAAGTAAATAAGTAAATAAGTAAATAAGTAAATAAGTAAATAAGTAAATAAGTAAATAAGTAAATAAGTAAATAAGTAAATAAGTAAATAAGTAAATAAGTAAATAAGTAAATAAGTAAATAAGTAAATAAGTAAATAAGTAAATAAGTAAATAAGTAAATAAGTAAATAAGTAAATAAGTAAATAAGTAAATAAGTAAATAAGTAAATAAGTAAATAAGTAAATAAGTAAATAAGTAAATAAGTAAATAAGTAAATAAGTAAATAAGTAAATAAGTAAATAAGTAAATAAGTAAATAAGTAAATAACTAAATAAGTAAATAAGTAAATAAGTAAATAAGTAAATAAGTAAATAAGTAAATAAGTAAATAAGTAAATAAGTAAATAAGTAAATAAGTAAATAAGTAAATAAGTAAATAAGTAAATAAGTAAATAAGTAAATAAGTAAATAAGTAAATAAGTAAATAAGTAAATAAGTAAATAAGTAAATAAGTAAATAAGTAAATAAGTAAATAAGTAAATAAGTAAATAAGTAAATAAGTAAATAAGTAAATAAGTAAATAAGTAAATAAGTAAATAAGTAAATAAGTAAATAAGTAAATAAGTAAATAAGTAAATAAGTAAATAAGTAAATAAGTAAATAAGTAAATAAGTAAATAAGTAAATAAGTAAATAAGTAAATAAGTAAATAAGTAAATAAGTAAATAAGTAAATAAGTAAATAAGTAAATAAGTAAATAAGTAAATAAGTAAATAAGTAAATAAGTAAATAAGTAAATAAGTAAATAAGTAAATAAGTAAATAAGTAAATAAGTAAATAAGTAAATAAGTAAATAAGTAAATAAGTAAATAAGTAAATAAGTAAATAAGTAAATAAGTAAATAAGTAAATAAGTAAATAAGTAAATAAGTAAATAAGTAAATAAGTAAATAAGTAAATAAGTAAATAAGTAAATAAGTAAATAAGTAAATAAGTAAATAAGTAAATAAGTAAATAAGTAAATAAGTAAATAAGTAAATAAGTAAATAAGTAAATAAGTAAATAAGTAAATAAGTAAATAAGTAAATAAGTAAATAAGTAAATAAGTAAATAAGTAAATAAGTAAATAAGTAAATAAGTAAATAAGTAAATAAGTAAATAAGTAAATAAGTAAATAAGTAAATAAGTAAATAAGTAAATAAGTAAATAAGTAAATAAGTAAATAAGTAAATAAGTAAATAAGTAAATAAGTAAATAAGTAAATAAGTAAATAAGTAAATAAGTAAATAAGTAAATAAGTAAATAAGTAAATAAGTAAATAAGTAAATAAGTAAATAAGTAAATAAGTAAATAAGTAAATAAGTAAATAAGTAAATAAGTAAATAAGTAAATAAGTAAATAAGTAAATAAGTAAATAAGTAAATAAGTAAATAAGTAAATAAGTAAATAAGTAAATAAGTAAATAAGTAAATAAGTAAATAAATAAATAAATAAATAAATAAATAAGTAAATAAGTAAATAAATAAATAAATAAATAAATAAATAAATAAATAAATAAATAAATAAATAAATAAGTAAATAAATAAATAAATAAATAAATAAATAAATAAATAAATAATCGTCCCCATTTTTATACCAGTTACTCGTAGAGTAAAAGGGTATATTGTATTCGTGCAAAAGTATGTAACAGGTAGAAGGAAGCGTTTCCGACCCTATAAAGTATATATATTCTTGATCAGGGTCACTAGCCGAGTCGATTTAGCCATGTCCGTCTGTCCGTCTGTCCGTCCGGATGAACGCTGAGATCTCAGAAACTACAAAAGCTAGAGAACTGGGATTACCCACACATATTCTTTGGCTTCCTACGCAGCGCAAGTTTGTTTCAGCCGGGGGCCACGCCCCCTCTAACGCCCACAATCGCCTAACGCCCACAATAATCGAGTTTAAAAAATGTCTGGTGCCCACACCTTTTAAGATTTTGGAAATGTAAAAATGCAGTTTTATTACATTTATTAATACCTATCGAAATGTAGAAAGAAATTTTTCAAATCGGACCATTCGTTAAAAAGTTATGCCAGGTTAAAAATTATCTATCTCCATCTCCCTCGCACTCACTTTGGCTGAGTAACGGGTATCTGATAGTCGGGGCACCCGACTATAGCGTTCTCTCTTGTTTTAATTCGATTTTACAAATATATAAAGGCATAGAATTTTTTTTTTAATTGTTTAATTTTTTTTTTTAAATTTAAGGTCAATATTTTTGTATTTGTTTATTAAATCAATAGCTTTAATTCTAAGGTATGGTGCCTGGTGACATTGACATGTATCCGGACCCTCTCTTACATCATCGTCGGCCCAAGGACATGATAGCATATGTACGCCATATTTGGATTTTCTCTCACCAACTTTCTCCATCCCTTGAAGTTTGGAGAAAATCATCTCCAGGGTCTGTCGATGATCCTCAAAAATGAAATAACCATATTCTTTGAGGAAATTGGTGATTTCATTACACACGTCGTTGTTGGTAGTCATGATGTTTTGATGTTTCTTGATGTTTTGTTGATGTATAGATGTTTTTGTTGTTTAACTGTATAACTGTTTTTGTTGTTTCTTGATGTTGTTATATAGATGTTTTTTGTTGTTGTATAGCTGTTTTTGTTGTTTCTTGATGTTGTTGTATAGATGTTTTTTGTTGTTGTATAGATGTTTTTTGTTGTTGTATAGATGTTTTTTTGTTGTTGTATAGATGTTTTTGTTGTTTAATTGATTAGATGTTATTAGCTGGTTTCTAGTTGTTTAACTGTATAGCTGTTTTTTGTTGTTTCTTGTTTGTTGCTGATCCAGTGGACTTTCAATTTGAACTGAAGTTCCTTTTCACCAACTTCTCATTTTAACCCCTCTTCATATGGGGGATCATGCTTCTCCACCACCATCCCTTCCTCGCAATCATCCCCTTTGAGACGTTTTAGATAGACAAATGCAAATGTGTCTAGAAACCGAGTAGACAAAAACCTGGTTGCTAGGCACTGATCACTTTTACCTTCCCTCCCTCGCCAACAAATATTCGAAGGAATCAACCAATCAAAATAATGCAAGTCAAATTTCTTATATTAAATTTAAGGAAAATCTTGTCATCAACCAATCAAACTTTCCACCTCTATTTTTTTAATTTTTTACAAACTATTGTTTAAGTTCATACTAATAAGCTTTCCTCAAAGTTATATTTAAGGTAGAATTTCGTTTAATTCAGATCAGTATAGTCAAATTTCGTGAAGTGAACTACGGTTTTTACTAGTTTTGAAAATCAGTAAAGTATTCTTATCAACGAGTGTACCTCAATTGAAAAGTGACTTTGTGAGAACAATTACAATTGCAAATTAACTATAATACACCTGACTTTGTGAAAAGAAAAACAATCTACAAATTAATTACAATTGTAATTCTTTCCAAATAAATAATAAATAAAATGAATAACCAAGCCCAAAAATGTTGCGAGTCGTGCCGTCGTTTCATCCCGGTGAAAGTTCAATGGAATCACCATGCTTGCACCGCGGAGCACAAGATGAATGCTGTGATACCTTTGGATGGAAGAATCAAAAAGATTTCGGATGGATTCAAGGGTCGAATCCTTCATTATATGTTTGTTAATGAAGGAGAGGAATTAAGATACCCGGAAGAGTTCCTCTTCGAAGCAGGAGGGGCTTTAAAATCTCATTTATTTACTGTGCTTCAAAGCTACGTGTCCGGTAAAGTTAATTTTGAGCTTTTTGCGGAATATATGCTAGTAAAAGATGATGATTTAAAAACGGAGACTAAACAATTCCAAAGCAAAATGGAAGTTGTTACAAGCCACTCGGATTTAGACCGCATATTCGCCAATCACTCAGACCATCTGAAAATAAAAATGGAAGAGTTTCAGGAAAGGGATAGCGGGTAGACCCTACTCCGCATAATTCGATTGGAAATGAATTTCAATAAATATAAGCCGCTTTCTGGATCCTCATATATCCCAACACCACCCAAGCTTTTTGCGAAAAAAACCATAATAAATGTCCAAAATAAAAATGACTCATACTGCTTTAAATTGACTTTGATTTCGGCGCTTACAAATGTAGAAAGTACTCATATAAAGTTGATATAAGGGCCGAAAAATTTGTTTTAACATCTGGAATAAATTTGGATTTCAGTGGGTTGATATTCCCGCTCAAAATAAAGGACATAGACATTTTCATACAAAAAAACGTTACATTGAGCATTAACGTTTTTGGATATGATGAGGAAAGTGAAACTATAATTGGACCTCTTTATCAATCTGGAGTTGAAAAGCCGACGCACATAAATATACTCTTCCTGGAAAGAAACGGATTCGGTCACTATACATGGATAAAAAATATTTCAAAGTATGAATTTTTACTCGTTATTATTTACTTTTACTTGTTATTTTACATTATTGTTTATTTAATAGACTAATGACTTCACAAAGAGGATCACATAATGGACAGACATGGTTTTGCAATACCTGCTTAAATTTTTCATCAAGTGCGAGTCGCGCACTTCGTCACAAGGAGCTTTGCAGTGGAAAGGTTGTCACTCTCCCAAACCCATGTAAGTCGACATTAAAGTATACGGCACTGCGTCATCAACTAAAAGTACCGTTCGCAGTGTATGCAGATTTCGAGTGCATACTTCGTCGTAAAAATATTGATGTAAGTCCTAAACTATTTAATGTAAATGAACATGTACCAATTTCATACGCTTACTTTATAAAGTGTTCACATGATTCTAGTTTAAGCCTAGTACTCACCTCAATCAAAAAGGGAACGAAATTTTTTTGACCGAAAGGTCTATTATTTCGGGCATGTGGAACGTAAAATTTATTTAAATTGTCAAAGTAGGCTGTTTACTATAATAAATAATTAACAATAATATTCATCGCCGAAATGCTATTTTAAGGCGTAATGCCGTTATCGTGGCGGCTATAGCCTTCAATGTGGTACAGGAGGAGTCAACTAGATCTCAGCGCCGTAAGCATTGGGTTAATCCGTATTTGCGTCAAAGAGCAGAACGCGGAAGGTTTGCCAGAGATGTAAGTATCTTAAATGGTTCGTGTTAATTGTCCATTGATTCCTGTCATACTTAATAGTTTGAAAATATGGTACAGAACCCGGAAGTCTTCATGGAAAATTTTCATATGAGTTTAACTATTTTTAACAAGCTCTTTGGACTTCTGGAAATTCATTTGCTGCCAAAGCGGGATATAAGAAACACACTAAAAGACTTTGTAAACTCCGAAGCAGCTAAACTTCCTTGGGAATAGTCTCTATTCCGTGCTAAAAACTTGCAAATGTAATAAAGTACACATAAATATCTATAACATTTTTCCAATTTATTTATATTTGTTTTCTTTTTAAGTCCTCGGAAGCCATTTTTTGCAACAAATCGGTCATAGCAAATTTCGCAGCTTGCGCAGCCTCTGACAACATGGTGTTCAAAATACTGTCCCAGTACTGATTAGTGTTTGTTTACCATTAGTGTTTGCTGCGTCTTCAAAAATTCGTCAATGCTGTTGCTTAATTTTTCTGCCTCCTTGGACTTGCCGTGGTTCTTTGGTAGTTTCTTCTTCTAAAATTATAAGCTACATTCACTCTGGATTCCCTAAATATTTGACTTTCTTACATATGAGTACACATCCTCAGAATCTTGAGCTGTAACCTGACCACTAGTTGATGGAAAATCGTCCACAAAAGAGTCATCACATTGTAATGGCGATAAGCTTTCTGAATTTGAGCACGGATGGTCATAAGGATTTTCTGCGAAATCCAAATCGCGATCTCCAACTTCAAATGATGTTTTAAAAGTTCTTAGGTGCAAATATATATAAGAGTTATAAATGTAAAACATAGTTCACGATAATAGCTGTCATCGGCCAGGTCAGCTGTGCTTCGGTATCGACGGGGTGGCCAGATCGGACGGAGATAAGAAAGACAGGGGCAAGAAAAGTGTAAGGAACACTCAGAGAGTTGAACTACAGAAGAGATCACATCGGGAGAATATAGCTAAGAGGAAAATAAAGTCGTCGCCGTGGAATCAAGTCCGAGTACAAGAAGTTGGTACGCCGGAGGGTCCATCGCAAATCCAGTTGAATTCAAGTCGTCAAGTCAATACATTCCGTTGCTCTAAGTGTCGTCGCTCTAAGTTCCGTTCTTCGAAGTCGTTTTGTAACCAACTACCATTGATGTATCAATATTCCATACAAATATCTTATGTACTATTAAATAAACCAGGCCCAGTGCCTTACATTTGGGGGCTCGATCCGGTCAACTCGTTGGACACGCCGATTACAAGCTCATCAGCTAAATTGAAAAGTTGCGAAATTGAGGCGTCACAACGTCGTCAGAAAGCAGTGAATACGAAAGTATGAGTGAAGAGGAAATAGAAAGAGGAAGACAGAGAATTGGTGCTTTAACTCGGTTGCAAAAAAATCGCAACGAGTCAAACGAGCGAGAAGTGAAAATTGAGCAAAGAGAAAAGGAACACCGAAATATAAATCTATCCGAAATGAATAACGAAAATCTTGAGAAAATAATTCAGCTTCTTACGCTGAAAATTAATGCAGACGAAATTGCGGAAAGAGATCGAAATAGGCCAACAATTTCAGTGGACAACTTCGCGAACATTGTTCCAGACTTTGACGGAGAGAGTATTTCTGTGGAACAGTGGTTCAACAATTTTGAACAAAATGCTGACGCGTATGGACTAAGTGATCAGCAAAAATATGTACAAGCACGAGGAAAGATGGTAAAGCTAGCCAAGCTGTTCCTGGAGTCGGAAGTCATTAATTCGTTCGATCAGCTAAAATATGTGCTAATGGGAGAGTTCAAGCGCACAATGCGAAGCGCCGATCTACATGCCAAACTAGCAGAAAGGAAGAAAAAGAACGACGAGAGTTTTCAGGAGTACATATTAATAATGAAAAATATAGCTTCACAGGGCTCAATTGATGGAGAGTCTCTCATTGCGTACATTGTGGATGGATTGGATATACCAAGTGAGTTTAAGTTTAACTTGTACAGCTGTAAGGAGTTTCAAGAGCTAAAAGAAAAGTTCGAGATATATCAACGCAAGTGTCAATCGAACAACCAAGTCAAGCAGCACAGTGGTGTCAAAAAAAACATGTCTACTGCCACCAGCCGCACCAGTCGTTGCTTTAACTGTGGATCAGCGGACCACCTGAGGAAGGACTGCAAGACGGACACCAAATGCTTTAAATGTGATGGTATTGGACATATTTCTAAGGACTGTCCACAAGTGACCAGATCTGTGCAAGTGATCAAATCATCAAAGCGCCTGAAGGGGATCAGACTGAACGGATTGGACATACAGTGCCTTGTAGACACAGGAGCGGACGTATCAATTGTTTGCTACTCAGTGCTTAAAAAGATGCTCGACGTAAAGCTGGAAAAAAGTTATGCCGTGCTGCGAGGTCTAGGAAACATTCAGACAAAGCCGCTGGGTACCTTCATCGGCATCGTAGACGTCGATGGACTGGTTGTTGAGCAAAAATTTGTTGTTGTTCCGGATAACCATATCGAAGACGAAGCTCTGCTAGGTTTTGACTTTGCTTCCAAGTTTCGGGTCATCTTAGATGAAAATGGATTCACATTCACCAAGGTGTCAGCGCAGTCAGAGAGCGCTGGAGGAGAGGAGCTAAGTATCTATAACATTGTTGAGGTCGAGGATAACATTAACGTCTCCCCACAGTTTAAGCCGCTCATCCAGTCGATGGTCGACAACTACAAGCCGATTGAACCCCCAGTTGAGTGTCCTGTTCAATTAAAGATAGTACCTGATGAGCAGATAAAGCCTTTCCGTCACCAACCGAGTCGATACTCACCAATAGAAGCAGACGCCGTAAGACAACAAGTGGAAAAATGGCTCGCGGAGGGCGTAATACGGAAGTCTACGTCAAACTTCGCAAGTCGAGTGGTCGTCGTAAGGAAGAAGGATGGCACAAACAGAATTTGCATTGATTTCCGTCAGCTAAACAGGATGGTACTCAGAGACAGCTTCCCTGTTCCACTAATGGATGATGTTTTAGAAAAGCTGCAAACGGCAAAGGTGTTCACAGTCATGGATCTGGAAAATAGTTTCTTACATGTACCGATTGAAGAGTCCAGTCGCCGCTACACTGCATTCATAACAAAAGAGGGCCTCTTTGAATTCTGCAAAGCTCCATTCGGATTTTGCAATTCACCCGCAGTGTTTAACCGTTTTGTCAACTGTGTTTTCCAAGATCTAATTCAAGATGATGTAATGCAGATCTACGTAGATGATATAATTATCTTTGCAAAAACGGATGAAGAATGCATAATGAAGTTGGAAAAGGTACTACAGGAGGCCGCAAAATATGGACTACGTATCAAGTGGAAAAAATGCCATTTCTTAGAGAAAAGGATCAGTTTCTTGGGTCACACAATCGAAGACAGCAAAATATGGCCAGGACAGGAAAAAACACTAGCGGTGCAGAAGTTTGCTCGTCCTAAAAATGTCAAGGATATCCAATCGTTTCTTGGACTTACAGGATTTTTTCGCAAATTTGTTCGAGGCTATGCATTAATAGCTAGGCCGCTGACAAATCTTTTAAGAAAAGATGTCGAATTTAAATTTGAAGCAGCTGAGATGAATGCCATGAAAGAGTTGAAAGATTTCTTATCGCAAGAACCAGTCCTTCGGTTATATTGCAGAGAAGCGCCAACAGAATTGTACACTGATGCTTCAATGAACGGTTTCGGGGGGATACTGATGCAGAGATTCGACGGTGAACTTCATCCGGTGGCATTTTGGAGTAAAAAGACATCATGCGCTGACGCAAAACGCCACAGTTATATCCTTGAAGTAAAGGCAGCTTACCTAGCTGTCAAGAAGTTTCGCCACTACCTTCTGGGGATTGAATTCAAATTGGTAACCGACTGTGCAGCGTTTTCCCAGACTGTGAAAAAGAAAGATGTACCAAGAGAAGTCGCAGATTGGATTCTATACCTCGAGGACTTCACATTCCATGTTGAGCATCGCGCCGGGGAGAAAATGAAACACGTAGACAGTCTCAGTCGTCATCCAGTTGATGTTTTTACGGTAACATCAGAAGTCTCCGTTCAAATAAAGGTGGCCCAACAAAAGGACAATTATATCTCTGCCATTCTCGAGATACTTAAGTCGCAGCCCTACAAAGACTTTCAACTAAAAGGAGGAATCCTGTTCAAAGTGGTGGATGGTAATGATGTTATGGTGGTACCTAAGTCAATGGAGTACGAAGTTATAAGGGAAGCACACGACGTCGGTCATTTCGCACTGCAGAAAACTATGCATGCCTTGCAACAGCAGTTCTGGATTCCGCATATGGAGAAAAAAGTGGCCCAGATTATCAACAATTGTGTCAAATGCATTCTTATAAACAAAAAAGTTGGAAAGCAAGAAGGTCTTCTGTATTGCATTGAGAAGGGAGATAAACCACTGCACACTCTTCATGTGGATCACCTTGGACCAATGGATGCGACATCTAAGCAATATCGGTTCGTTTTTGCAGCTGTGGATGCTTTTACCAAATTTGTTTGGTTATTCCCAACCAAAAGCACCGGAAGTGACGAGGTTGTGAAGAAGTTGGAGGAATGGTCGGTAGTATTTGGCCACCCAGTACGGATCGTAAGCGACAGAGGAGTCGCGTTTACATCGAATCAGTTTCAGGAGTATGTCGCAGGAAATGGCATTGAACATGTTTGGACTACTACAGGAGTTGCTAGAGGAAATGGCCAAATTGAACGCGTAAACAGGATAATAATTTCGATGGTCGCTAAATTGTCTGCAGAAGATCCTTCTAAATGGTATAAGGTTGTAGCTACAGTACAAAAAGCCATAAACTCGCACGTCCACTGCTCCACGAAGAAGACGCCGTTCCAACTGCTGTTTGGTGTACAAATGCATAACAAAGTTTGCGATAGTGTGTTGGCTGTACTGGAACAAGAAATGATCAATGATTTTGATATGGAAAGGAACCAATTACGTCAGGAGGCGAAAATTCAAATTCAAGAAGCCCAAGAGAAGTACAAAAGAAATTACGACAAGAATCGTGTTATGGAAAAAGTTTATAAAGAAGGAGATCTAGTGGCCATAAAGAGGACACAATTTGTTGCTGGGAAAAAGCTTGCTAGCTCTTTCCTTGGTCCTTACACAGTAACCAACGTGAAGAGAAATGGACGATATGACGTCAAAAAAGCTGCACTAGTTGAAGGACCTGCTGCTACATCGACCAGTTTGGATAATATGAAGCTATGGAAGTACGTAGTCGAAAATGAGGATGGACCATCGTCTGGGTCAGACTCGGAGTATCAGGATGGCCGAATGTAAAACATAGTTCACGATATTAGCTGTCATCGGCCAGGTCAGCTGTGCTTCGGTATCGACGGGGTGGCCAGATCGGACGGAGATAAGAAAGACAGGGGCAAGAAAAGTGTAAGGAACACTCAGAGAGTTGAACTACAGAAGAGATCACATCGGGAGAATATAGCTAAGAGGAAAATAAAGTCGTCGCCGTGGAATCAAGTCCGAGTACAAGAAGTTGGTACGCCGGAGGGTCCATCGCAAATCCAGTTGAATTCAAGTCGTCAAGTCAATACATTCCGTTGCTCTAAGTGTCGTCGCTCTAAGTTCCGTTCTTCGAAGTCGTTTTGTAACCAACTACCATTGATGTATCAATATTCCATACAAATATCTTATGTACTATTAAATAAACCAGGCCCAGTGCCTTACATAAATATGGAAAAGAAATAAAAGTGTCTTACTTTCTTTGGGTTGAAAGATCTGGCAAAAAGGACATGTCTTTCGCAAATTCCCAGCTTATTTCCGAGAAATCATTAAAGGAGGGACTTGGAATTGGTACACCTCCATCGCTTCCGCTCTTGAAATGCTTTGAAGAAGCTGTTTTCTTTTGATATCGGAAGCTATCGCGAAGAGAGGCCCAAGCCGTCTTGCAAGTAGTCACTGCGTTATAGTAACCATTTTATAATGGTAATTTTATTATCAATAATTTAACGATAAGCTTACGTGGTTTATCCAAGCTGGTAGCAATAGAATTCCACGCATTCTTCACAGCATTCACATCTAAATGCTTCTTGTGGGTGAGATCCCAAAGAACCGGATGCTGACGAACCTGGCTGATTAGGCATCTCTTTTCTTCGCGAGAAAAAGACTCCAGGCGCCTCTTTCTTTTAGGACCTCTATTCATTTTTGAATGTTTCGTTTCACAACTTCGCAGTCAATATAAATGAATTTGTTTATTTCATCTTTCAAAAACATTCGTTCCACACGTTCCTCATATTTATACAAAGTGAAAAAACTGAGTAGTCTATGAAACATTCGATCTATCTTAAGAAGTGCTAGCCAAGGAGAATAGTAAATAAAAATAGTCTAATAATTTATGAAATCGGATGTAAAATAGTTTCCGGAACTATACAATACCAAAAAAAAATTGTATTATATAATTTAAACTAGAGAAAAAAAAACAAGATCCACACGTTCCACAAATATTGACAGAAGGAAAAATTTTAAACACTTTTTGGAGACGAATCTAACAAACTGAGTACTCTCCGACGAAAAGGTGTAAAAATATTTTTGTCGTGAAATTTTTCAGCTGTCAATTTTGTATAGGAATTTTCGTTTCGTTGACTTTTTGATTGAGGTGAGTACTAGTACTACTTTAGATAAATTCGTAATGGAAACGGGAGATAATTCAGATATAAATTTTGTCAATTCCCTTGTAAATTACTTAAAACTATTCATTTAAAAAATTTGAGTAAAGTGGTTCCCATAGTAATGTATCCAGAGGATGAATATGATTTTGAGGATGCCCTTAATTGTCATATTTGTGAAAAGGCTTTAGCGGATGATAGGGTTCGAGATCATTGTCATTATACAGGTAGATAAAGGGGTGCAGCTCATTCTAAATGTAATTTAGATTTGAAAGCGTCTAATTTTATTCCAGTTTTCTTCCACAATTTTTCCAAGTATGATTGTCACTTGTTTATCAAAAAATTGACACTTTTACCTGGAGAAATTAAAGGTATTCCCATAAATAAGGAACACTTCATTTCAGTAATGAAAACAATTGAAAATGAATGGGGAAAGAGTTTTGAGATAAGGTTTCTAGACACATTTAGATTTATGACATCTAGTCTGTAGTAGCCAGCTGGACCAACAAAAATCCTAATGCGCTCCACTGTACTCACAAACCGAACTGAAAGCAAACAGCACGTTAGGCGGCCAGCGCATTTTTTTTGTTCCGTCTCTTTCTCGTTTCCTTGCTCGCGCCATTCACCGTTTTCGACAAGAAACGACACGGTGCGAAGCGCGAGAACGAAACAGAGCAGAACAGATCAGGCGAGTTTACCGTTTACTCGCCGTGGTGAGTTTTCGGTTTGCCTTTCTCACTTCTGCGTTGGTGTGTGTGAGATTTGACACAAGCGTGGTCGCTGCCGAAAGTTCGTTCCATTTCAACTCGATCACTACCCAGAGTCAGACGTGAAACAATAAAGTGCGTAATAAACCCAGAGTAAAGTCACTCCAGTACTAGAAGCGTTCGCTTAATATATATATATCAACGTAATTCAATACATTCTGCTGCAGGTAAATATTAGCGTTGAGAAAGCTAGACAGAGTATATGCTAAAACGAATGTTTTCTGTGTACAAGGTGTTGACTGCAATTAAGGCAGAAGTGGTGTGACGTCATTTTCTCGGCCCATCGGCGTCGTGTTCTATTCACGGTATTGGTAAATCTGCGGCAGGTATAATTTCCACGGACTTATCGCCCTACGCGCAGCAATATCTGCATCAGCCTGTGAACAGCCATAACCTCAAATCGAGCGCACCGCGCACGTGTCCACGAAATACCTGTCGCAGCTACACCAACCGCTACCTCCTGTTGGGAGCTTCATCACGCACACCTCTCTGCGCAATTGCCCACGCAATTCAGCCACCGGATCGGATTGCAACGTCTAAATCAGGAAACCATTGACCAGCGCCGAATCACGCCAGCGCCACGCGCGGCATACGGAAACGGTTGGCAGCCCTGATCGGCGCTGCGCTCAACACGCGACTGGAGGAATCCATCAATTTGTTGACAGGACGATCAGTTTTTTTTTTGTTAAATTTTCCTTTTATTTTTATACCTTTTAATTTATCAGTTAGTCATTAGTTAAACAAAACATGTGAAGTTCAATTCGAATAGCAGCTGTAGGGAATAGTGAGCTGTTTTCAAAGAGAATGCCGCAACAGCTCTCGCTTTTCTAAAAGCGATAACAGTGGCGTCAGATTACATAAATAGAATCTTGTAAAGTTTCTTTCAGTCTAGATCTTCGTCAAGAGCAACGATGTGCCCAGCGTGCTAGTGAACGGATGGATATCATGTGAGTTTTGAACACTTCCATTTACTTGATTCCATATACGTATATCTGAACCCCTACCTGCCATACACTTAAATAGCCGTTAATTTCGACGCGCCTTTAAAAGCCGCATTCTATGTGAGCCTCACTCACTATTAAATACAGCTGCCTTTCGCGAGTAGTTATAAGTCAAATCACAATCTTGTCGGGAGCCATGTAAACATTTTGTTTTGAGAATAATTTAAGTAAAGTTAACTGTAACCATGGACTCCCAGTCTAACTTTAAGTAAACGACCGAATAGTGGTCAATTCTGGGAAAAGTAATAAGTTGTTGTGAGAAAATATGAAGTATCATTTCCGCGAAGGAAATTAGGAATAAATGTGTAATATCATGAAAATAGTCATGGACTAAATTTAACAGTTGGATCGTCGCGATTACAGAAATCAATTCCAGGTCATGCGTTAGGTAAACTTATATACTAAGTCTGAGTAAGGGGTGGCCGATCACATCATGCGCGCGTCACCATGGTAGGGAGGGTAAAGACATGGGGTACAACAGCTCACACACCCCAAAGTCGTTCTAAATCAGTACCGCTCATCATAATTCCCGTCGTTTTAGCCTACATCTTAGTCCAATCTGTAGTTTTCCGCATAGTGCACTTAATTTGTGATGCAGTGTAGCATAGAAGGTTGAAGGAAGAACCCATACCCCATCCGGCGAGCTCAGTCAGAAGAAAAGCAAGAAGTGCACGACCTCTGATACCCCTATGCACGAGTAAGTGAAATTCGTTTTCGATTCGCACCAACGCACACGCTACACAATGGCGCCCAACGTGGGGCCCGAATGGAGTTTAATTTCGCCATAAGATCCTGCGATCTCCAATCTGGCGCTCAACCAAATTTCTTCTGTTAATTTCAATTAGTTTATGAAGGAGACCTACTATTCTTTTCCTTTATCAAGGCCATAGGTATCTGGAATTTTGACCGTGGAGATGCGATAATAGTTCGTTTATCTTCTAACGGAATATTCGACCACGAAATCAAACCGGTATTCTATAGGGAAACAATTCCGAAAGAGTAGACTGGAATAAAATGATTAGACGATTTTAGGACTAGGAGTCAGAACCTATCTTTTAGGAGCAGCGAACTAGCTTCTGCTACACGCATGAACAGGTCGACCAGGATAGGCTGTCTACAAATTCTTTAGTCGTTTATATCTTTAAAACTAGTGTAGTACACAGCGCTAGGAGCAACAAGTATCGGCAAATACGTTTCGGTATTTGACCAGCACTGCAGCCGCTGCACAAAACATATAATATTTAGTACACTTTAATGAGCTGGTACGAAAATGGACGAATTATCTACGCATACCTAGGATTTGATTTTTGGAAAAGCGACGAACCAAACAAACATTATCAAGTCAAATACATATACGTAAAACACCAACTAAAATGTCAGTTCAGCATAGTCCGGTGGCTGGAGCCAGCAACTCTCGAGAGCGAGAAAACATTTGTACAATTTGTGACCAAATAATCAATTCTACGGCTCTCTTCGCTACATTACCCTGTCAGCACGTGTTTCACCATAACTGTATTACTCAGGTTTTAACAGACACGGAACGTTGCCCAGTTTGTAGTCAGTTATGTACCACAAATAACATGTCACTGTCAAACAATAACCTTGCTGCAGAAATAGTAGATGCAAACGGAGACAGAATAGTGTCCGATCAGCCGGCACCACAGAACCATTTCCGAAATGTAAGCAATTCCCCAAACAGGCAAGTCTCTGGTCAGCGTCGTGGTAGAAATCCCCGGGGTAGAGGAAACAACTTGCGGAGAGGAATGTCAACTAGGAGCACCAACCGTGAGACAAATAACACTGCACATAATATAAGTCAGGCCCGCACTCACATCAGGGACACAGACGTCTCGGGCGATCAAAGTCAGAATGAGATCGTCAGAACTCTTCAAGCAGCTATCCAAACTCAAAAGGAACAGCTTTTGGAGCATTTAACCTCTTTTATTCAAAGTCAGCTCGCTAGTATTCAATTAGGTAGGGACAGTATGAACCCATCCGTTTCCGACTCTGTAAGGCAACCCAATCCTTGTCTAAACTCAGTATTGGCAAGCAACAACTTATTAGCCGCGCGTAGCAACACGAGCAGTTCGGGTCACGCTTTGATCACTCCTGAAAAGGTCGCGAATATCATGCAAAGTTGGCGTATAAAATTTGAAGGCTCTAAAGACGGTCTGCAAACCGAGGAATTCTTATATAGAATTCGCGCACTAACAAAGCAAAATCTACACAGCAATTACAATCTTTTGTGTGACCACTTACATTTACTCTTCGGAGGTAAAGCCAGTGAGTGGTTCTGGAAATTTCACCAGACAAATCCCGGTTTCACTTGGGAACACTTTTGTCTGAACTTCAGACGGAAGTTTGAAGACATCGACACCGATATGGATATATGGGAATCAATCAATTCAAGACGTCAAGGAGATAGGGAACCATTCGAAGAATTTCAATTCACAATCGAAAAACTGGTAGGACGTTTGCGTAATCAAATTTCTGAAGACTCGTTAGTTAGATTGTTGATTCGCAACTCTAAAACCTCACTACGATATGAACTTATGCACTTGGGTATAAGTAATCTATCAAGGTTGAGAGAGGAGATTCGCACACACGAACAGTTCTGCAGGCAACAGAAGCCGGTGATGCCAAAGAATAACTACGCATTCCGCTCTGGGGTAGCCGAACTAGACGAATCAGAAGAGATATCAGCTATTCAACGAAAACCATTGAAGTGTTGGAATTGTGGTCAGCCTGGCCATCGCTTCGATGATTGCTTAGAGCAGCGGTCCATTTTCTGTTATGGCTGTGGAGCAAAGGATATCTTTAAACCGAAGTGCCCTAACTGTAACCCGACGGGAAACGGATCAGCGGGTGTGCCGGGGAAAGCTTATCCAGCGCACCCGAAGTAATAAAGACAGATAGTTTCACTCAGACGGTCGTCCAACATCCACACTGAACCCAGAGGACACACTGGAAAATAACACCATAAAGTCTCAAAGCAAAGACAAGGTATCGGAACCATTTCACGTTAGGTTAGCAAAATATTCTGAGGCGCGAGCACGTATCTTTGGAGAGGTGAGCGATCTCAGTAAACACCCAGGAGGTAAGCGATCTACATTGCGGATAAAATCATTCTGGAAAAAAGTTTGTTCGGAACGCCAAAAGTTAGTTTCGTCAATATTTTTAAGTACAGACAATCGGATATACACCGATGTTCAGGTGGAAGGTCTTAGTTTCATAGCATTACTAGATTCTGGAGCTACCGTCAGCTGTTTAGGCGCAGAAGCAGCCAAAAGTCTGATGAATCACTCCAACGTCAAAAGATGCTCGGGAAGAATCAGAACAGCCAATAACTCGGAATGTTCAATAAAAGGACGTCTATCGACGAACATAACATACCGAGGCATCACCAAGCAGATAAACCTTTATGTTATCCCTGAATTAAAACAAGATGTTTATCTTGGTGTCGACTTTTGGAAGGAATTTGGATTGTTAGGAAAAATTCTAGACTTTGGGGAGGAAATAAATGAACTTGACGTTGGTAGGGACGATGATGGCGAGGAAGATCCAAAAGTGCACGTCCTAGATGAAAGTCAAAAGAAAGCACTTGAGCAGGTTATTCAAAACATTCCCTCCTTCGAAAGAGAAGGTCTTGGACGTACCGAAGTAATCGAACATGTGATAGATGTTGGCAATGCTGTACCCATCAAGCAGCGGCATTGGCCAGTGTCTCCAGCTAAAGAGAAACTGATGTTTGCGGAGATCGAGCATATGTTAGCTTTAGGTGTAATTGAGGTGTCAAAGAGCCCATGGAGTAGCAACTGCGTACTGGTGCAGAAAGGACCAAAAGTCCGACTGTGCTTGGACTCACGTGAGGTGAATAAGTGCACCCGAAAGGACGCTTATCCGCTCCCACATATCGATGGCATCCTTAGTCGACTTCCTCCTGCCCGATTTATTACTGGACTAGACATGAAACACGCGTTTTGGCAAATTCCTTTAGAACTAAAATCGCGAGAGTGTACTGCGTTTACCATACCAAATAGACCTCTGTATCAGTACAAGGTTATGCCCTTTGGTTTGTGCAACGCTGCACAGACGCTGTGTCGATTAATGGATCGAGTCGTTCCGCCACATCTGCGTACGAGAGTGTTTGTCTACTTAGACGACTTACTTGTTCTATCAGATGATTTTGAATCCCACTTATCTCTCTTAACTGAATTATCTTTATGTTTTCGAAAGGCAAACTTAACCATTAATATCGCTAAGTCAAAATTTTGCATGAAGGAAATCAAATATCTTGGTTTCATCATAGCTGACGGACAACTTCGCACCGATCCTGAAAAGGTTTGCGCTATTCAACACTTTCCCATTCCTTCTACGACCAAGCAGCTTCGAAGATTCTTAGGACTTTCAGGGTGGTATAGACGTTTCATAGATAACTACGCCAGCGTATGTGTACCATTAACAGATCTGCTGAAGAAGAATCAATCTCTCGTTTGGAATGAGTCAGCTCAGACCGCGTTCGATCTCTTAAGAAGTAAGCTGATCTCGGCACCTGTTTTGAACACCCCCGACTTTACGAGCAAGTTTCTGTTGGTATGCGATGCTAGTCAGCATGGACTCGGCTGCGTATTGTCACAAGAAAAAGAAGGCGGTTTAGAAATGCCAATAGCATACATGTCAGTAAAACTAACGAAAGCGCAACGAAATTATTCCGTGACGGAGCTTGAATGTCTCGCGGTCATAAAAGGCATACAAAAATTCCGAGCGTACATAGAGGGCCAAGATTTTTTAGTAATCACTGATCACGCGTCGTTATTATGGTTAATGAGACAAAAAGATTTATCTGGCAGACTGGCCAGATGGGCCATTCGCTTACAGGGATTTTCGTTTGAAATGAGACATAGAAAGGGATCACAGAACATCGTAGCCGACGCTTTATCTCGCAGAGATGAGGAGTGCATTGAAGAGTTTATCGTTGATTCAGAACCTATAGTAGATTTACAGTCTGGCGAATTTGAATCAACTGAGTACCGCGACCTAAGAGATCGCGTAAAGCTAGCTGAATCCCGACTACCAGACGTTAAGGTTTCCGATCAATTCGTGTATAAACGTACCGAGCACGCTAGCGGTGAGGTTGTTCAAGAATCCAACTCTTGGAAGTTGTGGATTCCACCTGGATTGGTCAGTGGAGTATTACATCGAGCTCACGACCCACCAGATGCGGCACACCGAGGCACAGGCAAGATGATTCAGTATCTCAAACGTTTTCTATTCTGGCCAGGCATGGTTACACAAATCCGAAACTTCGTTTCAAACTGTTCGACGTGCCGTTCTACTAAAAGTTCCAATGTAGTTTTGAGACCACCAATGGGTAAACCAATGACGTCTGACAAACCGTTCCAAAAACTATACATGGACTTATTAGGACCCTATCCGCGTTCCAAAAAGGGACATATCGGCCTGTTAGTAGTGGTAGATCACCTTACGAAGTTTCACTTTTTAAACCCCCTCAAGAAATTTACTTCCGTCCGGATTTGCGAGTATTTAGAAAATCATGTATTTTACACATTCGGCGTTCCCGAAACTGTTTTGACCGACAACGGATCACAGTTTAAAGGAGGCTACTTTAAAGCATTCTTGACCCGGTTCGGAGTGTCACACACGTGTACGGCAATCTATTCGCCTCAGGCCAATGCCAGCGAGCGTCTAAACAGATCCATTTTGTCAGCCATTAGAGCTTACGTTGGTACGGACCACTCAAATTGGGATATGCACCTTAACGAAATAAGCGGTTCTCTGAGAGCATCGATACAAAGTACGGGATATTCGCCCTATTTCTTGTGTTTCGGTCAAAACATGATTTCCAACGGCAAAGATTTCGAGCTTTTGCGCAAGCTGAGTTTGATTAGCGACGACGTGTTCCTCAGCCAACCCGACACACTACAACTAGCTTGTGGGCTTGCAAAAGAAAAGATAGCTGAGACACACGAGTACAACGCAAAAAGGTACAACCTACGGAGCCGAGTGAAAGAATTGAAGGTCGGAGACGAAGTCTTCGCCAGAAATTTTGCACAGAGCAACGCTCAGAAACGTTTCAACAGTAAGCTAGCCCCAGTTTTCAACAAGGCTAAAGTAGTTAGAAAACTAGGTCCTTCTTATTACGGACTAGCTGACGAATCAGGAAGACAACTAGGGGTGTATCACCTAAAGGATATTAAAGCCTAATCCACCTGTCTTTTCTTCAGTTACCGTCCTTGTCAGGCAGCCTTGGAATGACGTAACTGTGGTGTAGTAGCCAGCTGGACCAACAAAAATCCTAATGCGCTCGACTGTACTCACAAACCGAACTGAAAGCAAACAGCACGTTAGGCGGCCAGCGCATTTTTTTTGTTCCGTCTCTTTCTCGTTTCCTTGCTCGCGCCATTCACCGTTTTCGACAAGAAACACACGGTGCGAAGCGCGAGAACGAAACAGAGCAGAACAGATCAGGCGAGTTTACCGTTTACTCGCCGTGGTGAGTTTTCGGTTTGCCTTTCTCACTTCTGCGTTGGTGTGTGTGAGATTTGACACAAGCGTGGTCGCTGCCGAAAGTTCGTTCCATTTCATCTCGATCGCTACCCAGAGTCAGACGTGAAACAATAAAGTGCGTAATAAACCCAGAGTAAAGTCACTCCAGTACTAGAAGCGTTCGCTTAATATATATATATCAACGTAATTCAATACATTCTGCTGCAGGTAAATATTAGCGTTGAGAAAGCTAGACAGAGTATATGCTAAAACGAATGTTTTCTGTGTACAAGGTGTTGACTGCAATTAAGGCAGAAGTGGTGTGACGTCATTTTCTCGGCCCATCGGCGTCGTGTTCTATTCACGGTATTGGTAAATCTGCGGCAGGTATAATTTCCACGGACTTATCGCCCTACGCGCAGCAATATCTGCATCAGCCTGTGAACAGCCATAACCTCAAATCGAGCGCACCGCGCATGTGTCCACGAAATACCTGTCGCAGCTACACCAACCGCTACCTCCTGTTGGGAGCTTCATCACGCACACCTCTCTGCGCAATTGCCCACGCAATTCAGCCACCGGATCGGATTGCAACGTCTAAATCAGGAAACCATTGACCAGCGCCGAATCACGCCAGCGCCACGCGCGGCATACGGAAACGGTTGGCAGCCCTGATCGGCGCTGCGCTCAACACGCGACTGGAGGAATCCATCAGCCCTCCGCTGCCCCGCCGCAGGAATTTGTTGACAGGACGATCAGTTTTTTTTTTGTTAAATTTTCCTTTTATTTTTATACCTTTCAATTTATCAGTTAGTCATTAGTTAAACAAAACATGTGAAGTTCAATTCGAATAGCAGCTGTAGGGAATAGTGAGCTGTTTTCAAAGAGAATGCCGCAACAGCTCTCGCTTTTCTAAAAGCGATAACAGTGGCGTCAGATTACATAAATAGAATCTTGTAAAGTTTCTTTCAGTCTAGATCTTCGTCAACAGCAACGATGGGCCCAGCGTGCTAGTGAACGGATGGATATCATGTGAGTTTTGAACACTTCCATTTACTTGATTCCATATACGTATATCTGAACCCCTACCTGCCATACACTTAAATAGCCGTTAATTTCGACGCGCCTTTAAAAGCCGCATTCTATGTGAGCCTCACTCACTATTAAATACAGCTGCATTTCGCGAGTAGTTATAAGTCAAATCACAATCTTGTCGGGAGCCATGTAAACATTTTGTTTTGAGAATAATTGAAGTAAAGTTAACTGTAACCATGGACTCCCAGTCTAACTTTAAGTAAACCACCGAATAGTGGTCAATTCTGGGAAAAGTAATAAGTTGTTGTGAGAATATATGAAGTATCATTTCCGCGAAGGAAATTAGGAATAAATGTGTAATATCATGAAAATAGTCATGGACTAAATTTAACAGTTGGATCGTCGCGATTACAGAAATCAATTCCAGGTCATGCGTTAGGTAAACTTATATACTAAGTCTGAGTAAGGGGTGGCCGATCACATCATGCGCGCGTCACCATGGTAGGGAGGGTAAAGACATGGGGTACAACAGCTCACACACCCCAAATTCGTTCTAAATCAGTACCGCTCATCATAATTCCCGTCGTTTTAGCCTACATCTTAGTCCAATCTGTAGTTTTCCGCATATTGCACTTAATTTGTGATGCAGTGTAGCATAGAAGGTTGAAGGAAGAACCCATACCCCATCCGGCGAGCTCAGTCAGAAGAAAAGCAAGAAGTGCACGACCTCTGATACCCCTATGCACGAGTAAGTGAAATTCGTTTTCGATTCGCACCAACGCACACGCTACAAGTCTAGATGCCTTAGCAGCCAATTTGGAAAATGATCAACTTAATCAGTAAGATCACACTTTAATTGTGAAAATGAATTTAGACTTATGCGGAAGAAGGGTGTATTCCCATATGAATATCTTGATTCAGAGCATAGACTGGAGGAAACTAGTTTACCATCAAGAGATCAATTTTATAAACAGTTTACTGAAAAGCAATGTTCTCAAGAGGATTACAGTTACAATTTTCCTGTAAATCTCTAAAGGATTATCTAGAGATTTATTTAAAAACTGATGTATTATTATTAACTGACGTTTTTGAAAACTTCCGTTTAATTTGCATGAAAATTTATTCTCTTGACCCAGCTCATTTTTATACAACACCAGGTTTATCTTGGCAGGCAATGCTGAAAACCACACAAATTGAGTTAGAGTTAATAACTGATATTGATATGTATAAATTTATACAAAGTGGAATTCGGGGTGGTTTGGTACAATGCTGTCACAGATATACTAAAGCAAATAATAAATATTTAAGTGACTATGATGATAGTAAAGAGTCATCATTTTTAATGTATTTAGATGCAAATAATTTGTATGGTTGGGCAATGTCTCAACCTTTATCTTACCAAGGGTTTAAGTGGCTGTCTCCCATAGACATGGAAAATTTAATAGTATCAATGTTAATGTTTATATTTTGATGGCACAGTTGGGTAATACCATCATCAGTTAAATTAAAGCTAGAAATATTATTTATTTTTTTATTTTTTTTAACCGTATTTTATTTATCGAATCTTCTCTCTTAGAGACTAACGACAAGTTTGCAAATCTTAATCTAGTTTATATATTTTAATTAATTACAAATTAATAATTTTTTTTTTTTTTTTTTTTTTTTTTTTTTTTTTTTTTTGGAATAATGGCCCTAACTATTGCTGCTGGGTGGGGAGGTCTCTTCGCCGGAGTCGTGTATAGCTTGTGGTCCAGATTAGAGACCGCGCAAGGTCATTAGGATGGGCCTGGAGCTTGAGATTATACTTTGTTTTCGCTTTGTCGAGTTCGTCTTTAACTAAGCCTATGTTTAGATCTTTATGGATATTTTCATTCCGTATATACCACGGCGCTCCTGTTATAGTTCTCAGTATCTTTGATTGAGCTCTCTGGATTATTTCTAAGTTGCTGACACATGCGTTTCCCCATAGCTCGGACCCATATGTCCAAATTGGTTTTAGGACTGCATTATACAAGAGTATTTTGTATTCTAATTTTAATGGCGAGCGGGCGTTAATAAGCCAATGTAGATTGCTGGCTTTAAATTTTAAATGATTTCTCTTAGCTTCGATATGTTTGCGCCAAGTGAGTCGTCTATCCAGGTGGACTCCTAGATATGTTACTTCAGTTGTTTGTGGCATAATAATGTTGTTCAGGGATAGTGAAGGGCAGGTTTGCCTGTTTAGGGTAAAAGTAACATGTTTACATTTTTGTTCGTTAACTTTTATGCGCCAGTCTGCTAGCCATTGTTCTAGAAGCACGAGGTGATCTGCTAGGTGTTGCGTTGCTCTAAGAGGACATTTAGACCGACTTAGGATGGCAGTATCATCGGCGAAGGTTGAGGTTGTTGTAAGAGTGGATGTCGGGAGGTCTGCAGTATAAATAATATACAATGTCGGCCCAAGCACACTTCCTTGGGGTACTCCAGCTTTTATTGGATGATAATCAGAGATGAAATCTTTGCATCGCACTGCGAAGCTTCTTTTTTGTAGGTAGGACTCCAAAATTGTATGCGTACTTTGTGGAAGTATTAATCTGATTTTATGAATTAAGCCGTCCAGCCACACGCGGTCGAAGGCCTGTGCGACATCCAGAAAGACAGCGGAGCAATATTCTCGCCTTTCAAATGCATTTCGTATCTCGGAGGTTATCCGGTTCACTTGTTCAATAGTTCCGTGTTTTTCACGAAATCCGAATTGGTGCATTGGTATTGCATTGTGGGCTTGTAAGTATTGCTTGATACGACTGAGGAGCAGCTTTTCAAATATCTTTGATAGGCACGGCAGAAGGCTGATTGGCCTATATGACGATGGCTGGGACTTGTCCTTTCCGGCTTTATGGATCATTATGATGACAGACTTCCTCCATTGTTGAGGATAATATCCCAAATTCATCATGCTGTTAAATATTTTGGTTAGAAGATGTATTGCACAGTTTGGCAGTGCTACAATCATTTTTGGGGTGATAAGATCGTGACCCGGCACTTTCTTTTTGTCTTGGGACTGTATGATTCTTGTAACTTCTTCTGGATGGTATATAATTTGCGGGCTAGCTTCAGGATTGGAGATTAATGGCAGCACAAAGCTATTCGTTGCTGGAAGTGGTTTGAAGACATTTTCTAAGTGGTGGGCAAATGTATTCGCCCTCTCTTCGTTGCTGCGGGCCCAAGTTCCTGTTTGCGTATGTAGGGGTGATTCACTTTCTATTGGTGGACATATGCCTGACTTAGCTTTCCACAGTGGATATCTTTTGCTATTTGGTGAGAGTTGCTTCATGAAGGATAGTTCATCTCTATTTTTCTCAGCTTCTAGTGCTTTGCGGAGCATGCAGTTGGCTATTTTTAGGCGCTCCTTAGAGGCTGGGGATCTATGGGCTTGCCACTCTCGACGAAGCCTTCTCTTATTGTATAGCAGTTCTTCGATGTGCCTAGAAGCACGTCTGCTGTTAAATGGTTTATTAGGTGTTATAGGTTGCGTGGAATGTTGTGCAGCCAGTGTAATAACATTCACTAACTCTTCAACTGAATTGTCAAGGTCTTCTTCACAGGAAATGTTTGGGCGGTCATTAATATGAGTACTTACATACTTTCTGTATTTGAGCCAGTCTGTTTTACCAGTAGTTAGAGAATGTAACCGTTCTGTAACCTGAGGGTGGTCGTAGAGGTGAAGCAAGATGGGCGAATGATCTGATGATAGATCTGATAAGTGCTCCACACGCACATGAGCCTGCGGCACTCTTCTTGTGATAGCAAAATCAATCAGGTCAGGTTTCTTTTTTGGATCTGTTGGCCAATATGTAGGCTTACCCGGAGAAATAAAGTCAAGCTTGTTTCGCGGAGTTATAATCGCGTTGTAGAGTTGTTTTCCCTTGGGGTTGATGAGTCGAGATCCCCAGTGGGTGTGCTTTGCATTGTAGTCACCAGCTGCTATAAAGCGGTCACCCAATACATCGAAGAAGTTTAGGAATTCTGCTTCGGTAATAGCGAAGCGCGGTGGGCAGTATATAGAGGCTAGGTTTAGGTAGCCGCTGTGGGTTTCGAGGTGTACTGCTGTTGCTTGAATATAAGTCGTAGCGAATGATGGCATCTCGTAATGCCTAATGCGATTCTTTATCAGAATTCCAGTACCTCCATGAGCCTTCCCATCAGGATGATTTGTCGAATAAAATGTATAGCCAGTAAGATGAAAATAGTTTTTATTTGTTAAGTGAGTCTCTGATATGAGCATGGCGTCAATGTCATATTGATCAAGGAACTGCATAAGCTCGTATTTGTGCTGCGAAATGCCATTCGCATTCCAGAAAGATATTTTAAAAGTAATCATCTAAGATTTTTGTTTGACTAAAAGCTCCAGGAGGAGATTTTGAGTGCGCACAAGCTCCTGCAGAGTTTGCTGCATTGCTCCCATTGTTTTTGTTATAGTTGCCAGCATTAATTCTATACCACTAGGTAATTGGGATGTGTTTACGCAGATACTTTCCGAAGTATGGTTCGATGCCTGTTGCTCCAACAATCCTGGAGTGGTTTGTTTAAATGTAGGTGTTGGAACTGAAGCGTAAGACCCGTTGTTGTAACTCAGCGCCTGAGCAAAAGAGACTCCCGGTGTAGTTGTTGATGGTATGTATGGAAGATTTTGGCGGATGGCTGGGTTTCTAGCTGCAGTTATTTTTTGGGTTAGACGGTTTTTCATCTCCTTATAAATACGGCAACCTCTGTAGTTGGCCGTGTGGTTTTCCCCACAGTTGCTACATTTTTTGGCAGATTGGTTCTCCTTATTTAGAGGGCAGTCCATAGTTAAATGTGCATCCCCGCAGACAACGCAGACTGCGCGAAGTTTGCAGTATGTTCTCGTATGATCATATTCTTGACAGTTCGTACATTGGATGGGTCCATTCCGTTTATGGGGTTCCTCAACCGTGATTCTGCGGTGCAATAGATATTGAAGCTTGTAGATTGGGTGAACTTCATTTTTATTTAAAGGCATATTTTCCGGTGTCAGTTCTATCTTGAACATTGGCTGGGGAATTTTGTTTCTGTTTATTATGTTTATAGCCGTTTTGGCATTAAAACCCTTTTCTTTAAGCCCATCTATTATTTCAATGGTTGGAACTGTTGATTCAATTCCTTTGATAACTACTTGTAGGCCTTTGCTACTTTTGAGTTGATAGGTATAGTAATTGGTTTTTCCCTCATCTAGGTATTTGGCCACTGATCGATAATCTTGTTCATCGTTTGCCTGAATTTTGGTTTCATTTATGTTACCTCTTTTTATAGAAGTGACATAGAACTTGTTAGCTCCAATTAGGTCAGTTATTTTTTTGACTAGCTCAGCACAATTTCCTTGACGAACATATATGGGTGGTGGCCTTGGTTTCTTAACAGTGGTTGTTTGAGTGGCAGCATAATCTTCGTCTGTGTCACTAAGAATCGAAAATCTATTATTGGTCAGCGTATTTTTCGGGACAGTGATAGTATTTGATTTTAATACTTTTGATGCATTGGTTTTTTTAGAAGATTGCGGGCTTAATTTTCTTTTTATTTGCACATAGCGATCGATTCCAGTTTGTATTAACGTTCCGTTAGCATTTTTCGTAGGTTTTTGTTGGGGGAAGGGGAGCTTGCCGGTCAGAACTGACGATGCCGGGCGCTGAGTGACTGCAGTGGATGTAGTTGTTGTTGTGTTGGTTGTTGTTGTTAGTGTCGAAGTCACAGTGGTAAATACGGGCATTGTGCTGGTAGTTGTGGTAATATTGCTTGTAAGGTCGTAGGGGTCGGGGGACGGGCATTGGGCACTCCACGGCTCATTGGGTGCTGTGCCGCTTGCACATAATAATGCAGGGGAGAGCGAGCGCGCTCTCGCTGTGTTCACTTGCAATGTTGCAGTTTTCTTTGGTACTATTGACTCATCAGCTCGTATACAAAAGTAAGCGTTGTTTCTTATTGACGAAAGTCGACGTTCGTCTTGTTGTTGTTGCCGAGCTGTGCTCATTTTACTTAAGTTTCAGAGCTTACACTCTGACACGTTGGCTTTTAATTTATAATTTATAGATTATATTAGTAATTTATCACACTAATCTAAAATTTTCTTGGGCAACACGAGCACTTGTACCCATGCCTACCCAGAGCGTCTTTTCGCGAATTAAATTCGGTTATTTTCACTATATTTTGTAATCATTCGGCGGAGCGATACAAAAACACGTCTGATGTCGTTGACAAACTTTGCCGATTGAGAAATATTATTAGAATTTGAATTTATTAAAACTACGTTAGATCCTAAAAGGTGAACATATTCAACTGAAATGAGAAAAACGAATTAATAAAATGAATTATTATATACTAAAGTAAAATAACTCGCCTTTTGTTTTGTTTAATCTATTATTTTCTTGAGGAATTTTTATATCCTTCTGAAATAAAATAAGAAATATGTTATCCCTAATTCATATAAAAGTTGTTGCTATTCAACAACTCGCTACACTCTAATAAGCATAATTTTCCCCCATCAGAGTCTATACCACCCAAGTCTAGTTCCTCAATTGATATAACCTCTCTCTTACCTATGTTCTTGGGTGGTAAATCTATAGTTTTAGGTAGAAGTGGGTAGTAAAATAGTTCTTCATCGATTTCTACGCAGTTTATATTTACCTTGTACATTTCTAGATGAGAATGTTTTTTTAATCTTTTTGAAACGTAATGACATTGGATTCTTAAAGTGAATAGGTTTCTATATCCGAGTTTATAATACCTATCGAAACCTCTGTTTCCTGTCACAATAGTTCCACCCTCTCTATTTTCCTTTTCAAGCAAGTCTGATTTAAACTTTTCTAACTATTCTTTTTTAAGAAAAGTATATTTTTTATCAACACTACGCTTTTCTGTTTTGTTTAAAATTGATGACTCTTGACTTACATTATCATTAATATTTTCGTCTACTTCATTTACTGACGCGAATATATGCTTGGAGGGTGACGACACATCTTCATACTCATCATACATTTGAAAATTAGCTGGTGGTGGTGTTGTTGCTTCTGTCGTAGTTGTCGTAGTTGTTGCTTCTGTCGTAGTTGTCGTAGTTGTTGCTTCTGTCGTAGTTGTTGATTCTGTCGTAGTTGTCGTAGTTTTTGCTTCTGTTGTTGTTGTTGCTCCTTCTGTGCTTGTTGTTGATGTTGCTTCTGTTGTTGATGTTGCTTCTGTTGTTGATGTTGCTTCTGTTGCTTCTGTTGCTTCTGTTGTTGTTGTTGTTGCTTCTGTTGTTGTTGCTCTTTCTGTGCTTGTTGTTGCTTCTGTTGTTGTTGTTGCTTCTGTTGTTGATGTTGCTTCTGTTGTTGTTGTTGTTGTTGCTTCTGTTCATTCATTTTTTATTGTTATTGCTTCTGTTCATTCATTTTTTATTGTTATTGTTATTCTTACCTTGTGAGGTTTTTAGTTTACTCTCTAACTCCTCAATGTTATTTATATTCGCTAAGGAACTGTTCTTAAAAAGATACAAATTCAGCTCAATATTCAAAACATCGTCGTTAGGGAGTGAAATTCGAATAACTGCGGTATTCGTTGTCTCGTTGTAAGTCGTTAGATGTGTAGTGGGTATTACACCCATTTCCACTACTCCTAATACACAAACTATTATCAAAAATAGTTTCGTTATTTTATTACTTTCCATTTTTACACACTCAATTTTAAATCAAGTTTGAGGTTTAAATTTTTTTTATTTTTCACTTTTATACGAGCAATCAGTTTTTAAATTTTTTCACCGTCTCGTCTTGGTTGCGTTCGCTACTGAAAAAATCATGAACGCCCCAGCGATATTTATACAAGATTTTCAGTATATAACTCTAATGTAAACGAACAAAGGGATGAGGCAATCATACATACATATGCTGGCGAACCAGCCCAACAAACAGAAACAATATATACCAACCTTGACTAAACATTCTTATCGCCCTCCACACGCCCTCCACAGAAAGTAGAACATTCTATCAGTCTTTGCGTGTGCGTATGTGGAAACAATTTTTGACTTTGTACACGTAGGGTGCTGCCTTTCGATGCGGGCGATTGTGTCTGGAAACTATTTTTGATGTTGTGTACGTACATGAGCATGCGAGTCTGATCATAATTATAGAAACCACCTTGTATTGGATTACCTTCGAAGTCTTTGCGTGTGCGTATTTGTATACGTATGGTGGATTTTGACTGGAAACTATTTTGATTTTGTACATATACGTAAGCTGATACATGAGCATAGCAGCCTGAACATATTTTTCTGTTGCTGAGTTGATTAGTATATGCTGTATATATTTTTTTGTTTTGTTTATTTTCAATCCGAATAAGAGTTGCTCTATAAAATATTATCTTTAGATTCCCAGCTATTTGTCTATATTTGTCTGGGAAGCGAGTTTTTTTTCAGTTCTTCTTTGTAGAAACCACCTTGTATTGGATTACCTTCAAAATCATCCAACAAGTAGGTGGCAGGGTATGTGTTTCTCACATTTATTATTTTAAAAATTTCTGTAGTCCAATTCGGCGTATAGCCCTTGTCAAACACATGTTTATATTTACTGATGCGTACATAATCTCCATTACGCAATTTCCCCACACTAAACATTTTGAGATGATTGTAGGCTGTTTTTAAAATGTGTTTTTCATTGGAAGAATTGACGTCAATTGGGGCGACCTTAATTGTTCTATGTGGTCGTTTGTTATATATATCAATTAATTTTTTATACATATCAACCCACTTGTATGTTCCGCTAAAGCTAAATTCCCGCCACATAAGTTCCTTCAAACTTCTGTTGAAGCGTTCCACAATTGAAGCTTTTACAATTGAAAAGGTAGAATAATGGTTAATTCCATATTGTTTCATCAACGCGTTAAATTGTTTGTTAAAAAATTCAGTTCCATCATCCGTTTGTAAATTCTTTGGTGTTCCACGTCTAGATTTAAACATTTTTTCCATTGCCATTGAGACATCTTTAGCGCTTTTTGATTTTAATGCTTCTCCCCAGGCATATTTGCTAAAACAATCCACAACAGTCAAAATATAAAAATATCCTCCGTTAAGCTTCGAATACTTTCCTATTTCCACTAAATCTGCTTGCCAGAGATCATTTATACCCTTTGTCACTACCCTTCGACGTTTAAAATTACGTCGACACGGAGCATGAATTTCTTTTAACAATACCTAATTTATCACTCATAGTTTTGATACTAGAACTTTCTTACTATTGGAGTTGCAGTACCTTCTATTTCAACTGTCTGTGATTTTAAAAGTGATTTCGGTTGAGTAACATATTTATAAACATAGTTCTCAGCACTAGTAATCTTTGTTAACATATTGGATAGAATTTTATCAACATTATCAATCCTCCCATTATTAACTTGAACTAAATTTTCCAAAGAAGTTATTTTAGAAAGTCTTCGATTAAGGGATGTATTTATTTTCGAATTAAGGTCTCTCTTTAACGTCTCCAAGTTTTCATCGACATATTTTTTCGTTCTTGCATCCGAGTAATCTATTGGGTTCCCGCAATTTTTAATTCGTTTCTGTTGGGTATTCAGGTTATCGTCACCATCAATGTACAACCCCACAACAGTTTTAATATCTATTTTTAAAATATCTGAATGCTCTTTTTCGTCTGAAAAGTGACCAAACTTGTCGACAGACATTTTGTTTATAAGGTAATTTAAAGTTTGTTAACCTTATTTATTCAATTAATATATAATTTTAGCCTCTCGCAGTTCTTCTATTATAGACATGATCTCGTTATTGTGATTAGTGTTGCCAGCGGCCTTTGAGGCTATTAAAAGCTGCAATCTTTCAACTAATTTATTGACGTCATCCCAATAAATATAATTGGGGTTTGCTCGTTGTAGGGTCATGTAACCAAATCCCTTTTTATTTGATTCTTTTTGTTTTGATTGAATTGGGGTGGATATAGCTGAAGGAGGTATATTTTCATTGCTCATGAACTTTTTAATAATGTTTGTATACTTGTAACCTCTAGTTCCTTTTATTCGCTTATTTGGATCAAAATCTATTCTATGTGCACTTGTCTCAGTAATGATTTCTTTATAATTTTTCAAGTCTGTGGCACTGAATTGTGTGGGTTTATTATGAACAATAAGAGAATAAAGCCCAGGAGTTAAATCCCACGTGCTTCCACTTGATAATTGTACTTTATTATTACTTATATGTAATTCACTATTTCCCAAATTTAAGGATTTTGGGATTGATAAACTTTTTCTAGGTCCATAAGCGTTGTCCAAAACTTTTTTTCTCGATAGACTACTAATATTAAAATCATAGTCTGCATGAATTAGGCTGCTAGCATCTGCTTCTATTTCTAGCGGTGTTTCTAGCGGTGTTTCCGGCTCTGATCCCAATTCAATATGTGAATGTGAAAAATATTTATCATCTGAGTCACTAGTATCATCATCATTATAAATTTTTGTTTCTCCATTTCGGCTATGATTATCATCATAATCGTAATCATGATCATAATCATCATCATAACTTAATTGATGTTTCTTAAGCTTTTTACTGGGGGTTTCATTTTTAAATATTTCAGTTTTTTGCTTTAGAACCAATGATTTATCTTCGTTTGTATATATAAACTTTCGTTTTTTATTTTGACTAACTAGTAAATTTAGGGGATCTGTTATTGGCTTAAAAGTTTCTTCCAACTCGTAAGCATTTTGTGACTTGAAATGTTTTAGATCATCGAATTTTTTCTTCAATGCATTTCTCGTTTTAGTAAGCTGAATTAAAATAAATTGACTCATTTTGTCTACTCTCAAAACTTTCACCAACGTCAGCACAATAGATGAAATACCGGTGTATGAACTATACTTTACAGGGTTACATTTCATACTAATGAAAGTTATAAAATATATATTATTTATATTTTTATATATTTGTTTTTGACTGAAAAATAATTATTTTACTGTTGTCATTTCCCTTTAATAAAAAAGATGATAAAGTGTGTGTCTGTGTGTGCATGTTTTATTGAGTATAATTAATGTGTGGGTTACAAATTTTATAAATATTAAACAATTATATTTAACTCCAGTTGAAGGGAATCATTGCTTCTTTTTATAACTCGATATTCCTTGTTCTTGAGCAACTTTAGATGGACATCTTTCATAGCGTTATATCTCTTAGGTAGATATAGAATATATTTATCAAATTCCAAGGCAATGGAGTCCCCATAAACAGTTTTCGTCCTCTGCGCATTGATAATTGGATAGGTGACGTATATACCCATCTTATTTTGTGATAGCAAGGGCTTTAATGCTTGCGTGTTGAACTCCTTTAAAACCTACCCACGAAGAATTTCCTCCTCCATAATAGCATCCAGCTCACTTTCTGTTGGAATTGGTTGATTCATGATGTTGTTGTTGTTGGTTTGATGTTTGTCCTCGAAGAAGGTGGTTTAACTGAGAAGCAAGCTGATCGACTTGACAAGTTAATGTTAAAGTTCTGACTGTAAAGTCCCAACGATTTCCGAGCTCATTTTATATCAGTTCTCAGACCGAGATTTCCATAGCAACAGGTTGTTGTTTTCCACCCTTATTGTTTTCCACCCTTATTATTTTTCAACCCTTGTTGTTACTTTATTTGAATGAAAGCAGGAATTTAATACACAGGTGTCCACAATTGTATGATCCAAAACGTTGTACCTGTTCATAGTTATATTTGATATCATTCCCTAAGTATTTCACAACTTCTTTTGGTGGTTGTAATTTTCCAAAACTATCAAAATAGAATATATTGTTTTTGACTTTGAATCATCCAAGTTAATCACTCCACACTCATTATTTTTAGGTGTTTTTGGGAGAGAGTCTCTCATAAACACGCCGACTGTTGAATGGTTTTAGGTATAAGCCGTAACCATTTTTATAGGGTTTTAAGTATACCCTTCACCCACTGAAACTTCTTCCATCTTTCGATTGTGTCTTTTATTTTCTTCTAGCTGTTGCTTAGCAATTTTTGCGTTTGTTATCAATTTTGCAACACTAGAAGTTCCAGAAGCTAAACTACCTATAGCACTTAATGCAGTAAAGATGGGTACCAGTGGTAAAAAACCCCCCATTTTGGGTACATTAATTATTCGAGGAACTTTAAAGTTTTTCTTAGATCCGATTGAATTATGTATTGCCTTACGTGCAATTTTAATTGCATTAACCACATCCAGAGGTTTTCGTTTTTTTAATTCCCGACTCGCTTCTCTTACAACAGATGATAGTCTATTTATTTTCATTCTCCTACGCTTCCTCTTCTTCTTCTGTTTTTTCTTATTTCGCTTACGAACACCCATTCCAAAATGTTTCTTTGCTTTCATAATATTAGTTACAAAATATGCTGCTGCTCGCTCCTTAAGAGAACTATCATTCGCCTTTACTCGCTCCCAAGCCTTTGTTACGTACGCTCTCTCCTTCAATTTATTTGATGGAGAAAGATGCACGTAGAAAAACAACATCGAATCTCAAGGCCAAGGGAGGGGGGCGATCGAAACGTTGACTCACCGAAAACAAGCAAAGGAATGTGCAATTTGACGATCTTTTGAATGGCATATAGTCAGAACAACGACCGTAACCCTACACCAGTAGCTGGCAAAGTGCATCAGTCGGGCATTGACACTACCGATAGGGGAAATCATAGGTGGGAACACCTAAATAACCCAATTTATCACGAGGGTCGAGAAAAAGTTCTATACTGGTATAAAAGACCGTAGCCGGATAGAGAAGGCAGACAGAGTTTACTTTGATCTCGCGGCACTATAGTCGAAGCACTATATTCCCAAAGCCGCCAATGACTACAGCCAAGACCAGAGATCCTGAAGGAAGTCCTGCCTGCCGTCAATGAACAACAAATATCCTTGAAGGAAGTCCATTGAAGCCAGTGAAACCTATCCTGCGAAGAGGTTCTACTACATCCTTGTCCTGGAGAAAAGATACAATTATTAGCAAGGACTCTACCATGGGAGGAACGGATTACAAAGTGGCGCATAACACAGCCAATGTGATCAACACCGTTAAAATAATCGATCACAAGGACGACATACAGGATGTCAACCAGAACCTTAAGATCGTCATCGGTATATTTGTTTTCGTGACCATCTTAATAATGGTCAAAATGTACAAGCGATCTGTACAAGGACGCCGGGACCAAAAACACGCACTCGAGCAGGTGGTATGCCGCCAAGCCTAAAAACCGTAAAAGTGCAGAAAAGGCCTGATACCAAAAATACAATAAGCAGTGACAAAGAAAAGAAAAATAAATGCATTAATTGCAAACAAAAGTGAAACAAAAACAAACTTAAATTGTGAACTCATGCGTTTATGAATGCAAGTGCAAAAGAAAAGAGAACAGCAATTAAAAGTGCAGTGACATTGGAGACGCCGCTGCCAGCAACCCAATCATCAAACTAGACGTGTGCCGCCGTGGGATATACGTACATACATACATACATACATATATATATATATATATTTACAATAATGTGATTGTGTTTAAGAACAAGATTTTTTTTTGTGCGTATTTTAACGATAGTGTTTTGACGCTACAGATAGGGGAAATCATAGGTGGGAACACCTAAATAACCCAAATATCACGGGAGGCTAGAAAAAGCTCTACACTGGTATAAAACACCGTAGCCAGGTAGAAAAAATAGACAGAATCTAGTCTGGTCTCATACTGACGGAAACCACTAGCTCCGAGGGAGGACGATTTCCCCCATGGGCTTCGGGCATCTGCCCACGGACTCCAATGCCACCAGGAGACAGAGTTCACTCTGATCTCACGGCACTATAGTGTGAGCACTACATTCCCGAAGCCGCCAATGACTACAGCCAAGAACAGAAATCCTTAAGATAGTCCTGTTTGCCGTCGATGAAGAGCACACATATCCTTGCAGGAAGTCCATTGAAGCCAGCAAACATATCCTGGGAAGAAGTCCTACTACACCCTCGTCCTAAAGAAGAATTATTTTTATTATCAAGGACTTCATCATGGGAGGAACTAATTCCAAAGTGGAACGGCCAATGTGATCAACACCGTCAAAATAATCGATCACCAGGACGACATTCAGGACGTGAACCATAATCTGAAGATCGTCATCGCTATGTTTGTTTTCTTAATCATCCTGAAAGTGGTCAAGATGTACAAGCGATCCGTGCAAGGACGCCGGGACCAAAAGCATGCCCTGGAACAGGCGATATGCCGCCAGGTCTAGAAAAGAAGATAAAGTGCAAGAAACCTACCCAAAAATCATAAAAAAGTGACAGAAAAATAAAGGCAATTAAATGCCTTAATTACCGACAAACGTAAAGCAAAACAAAAAGAAAAACAAATTGTGAACTCAGGCATTTATGAATGCAAGCAATAATATCAAGTGAAGTGCAGTGACTTTGGAGACGCCGCTGCCGGAGACCCTACCGTAGGAACAGACGTGTGCCGCCGAGGGATCTACATACATACATACATATATATATATATATACAATTAGTGATTGTGTTTAAGAACGAGATTTTTTTGATGTGTGTTCTAACGATAGTGTTTTGCACGTATATATATATTTGTTTCTAATTTCTTCAAAAAGCCCAGGATCCAGTGCGTCGAGATCTCATCGCCTAGGACAAAAAGGGGTAAGTTTGTCGGAACACGGTTCCTTTTCATATACCAAATATATATATATCCGTGCACCATGATTAACCGTCAGGCCCTAGCGGTCACTCTTAGAAAGGAACCACATTTTCATATTAAAGTCCAGTATCTATTGTCTAAAGTAAATTCGCCCATTACTATAAATGATTTGGAACTTTTATACATTGAGACCTTCAGTCTGGATTTTTGCCCACTTTTACATTGTACTAAAGAAGAAAAAGCCATAGTTTGTGCCACGGTACCCAAGACTACTGTTTATTCTAAATACTTCTCTGATGAATTTCTTGGGGAGGTTAGCACCTTTGTCATATATCTGATGAATTAATTAGATAAATAATACAATAATTGAAAAGACACACCAATTACCATCACCAGCTATTGTTAACTATATCTTTACCTAAGTTAATCTTTTATAACATAATTAAAAATTTGACTTTTCAGCGGCGAATATCAGCCTTGTGTTTGTATGAGCAACCACAAGAGCCCTCAGAGCGACGTTTGTAGTCGTGAATAGTCAGCAATTTGTTGACGTGTGCACCTTGTACGGGTGATTAATTCGATACTCTCCACTAACAAACTTTGTTGGTCAATTACAATAAAATTTTTATGTATCCCCAATAATAATATTACTTATAAATGGCACTAGCCAATATTTTATTCAATAAAATTATAATGTGAAAACGAATTTAAAAATCATAAAGTGCTAAGTTTTCAGAAGGAAGGAGTAGGTGAAGAATAATGACATAACCTTTGACGAACAGCCTTGACAATAGGGGATCGTATTGCGCGGCCCGCAAGAGAGCGAGTCTTCCAAGGCTCAGAAGATACGGACAACACGACACGGGACACACGAAAGATGCAGAGGCTATATGATGCCCGAGCAGAATATCGCTCAAGCAAAAAGTAATAGACACGGTAGTGAGCATACAAAACCAAAGTTGACGGAGAAGAAATACTAGCGTTACTGGATACAGGCGCTGGTGCGAATTGTATTGGCAGAGGAGCGGAAGCCTTCCTAAGGAACCGGACGCGGCCCATAAGAAAGCTCAACGAAGAATGTGTGCGCACCGCTAGTGGCGGCGAAACCCGAGTAGTCGGAGCCATAAGCCTACCCGTGGAATGGGAAGGAGAGACCAAGGACCTGGAATTTTTGATAGTACCAGGTCTGACACAACGTTTTTATTTCGGAATTAACTTCTGGGATACGTTTGGCCTAACATTCCTTGGTAAGGGCGGAACCGAGTTTGCAGCCATCAAAGCACCACCAGACGAGTAATTGAGACATACCCATCATGTCTGGATAAAGGTTTAGGAAAGACCAGCTTGGAGCAGCATATAATAGAAGTAACCGACGAAGAACTGCCGATCATGCAGCGGCATTATCCGATTTCCCCAGCCAAGCAAAAGCTGGTGTATGCCGAGCTAGATCGCATGATTGGCCTAGGTGTGATCGAAGAGAGCAACAGCAGATGGAGTTCACCAGTGACTCGAGTACAAAAAGGACAGAAAAATCGCCTTTGCCTCGACGCACGCAAAGTCAATTCCCGGAAAATCAAAGATGCATACCCGTTGCCACACATCAAGGTCTGTTAAATCGTTTACAGGAAACATACTATATTTCCGCAATCGATTTAATCGCTTTTTGGCAAATACCCCTGGAAACAAAAAGTAGAGAGAAAACCGCATTTACAGTACCCGGCAGACCACTATTTCAGTTTACAGTCATGCCGTTCGGTCTGTGCAATGCAGCACAAAGAATGTGCCGACTAATATATGATGGACGTTGATGCACTACGAGCAGTACAAACAAGTGGCCCAACGATACCAAGCACGTGCTTGTTACGCGCGGGACCCTTTATCAATTTGGGCAAAAATGCGAGTTCGCGAGGAAAATACATGAGACAAATAGAGACAGGACATATAAAGATTATGAACTAAGATTGAAGCAAATGAGATACAATTTTAGTTTTTAATACAGGGATAGATGTAGAAGTGCAAATTAAATGATAAAGATTGTTATAATTATTACATAGAACACGAAAGGGCTCATGCAGAGTAAAATTTGATGTACATCGAGGCAAATTAAGAGGGTAATAATTTCGTGTTAGTCTAACGGGAACATTAAAAGTTAAACGGTTTACCAATTCTACAGAATCAATATCACCTCTTATAAGATTTTGCATAAAAATAGTACCAAGCATTACTCTACGGTTTTCAAGTGTAGGTAAATTAAGCAATAGTAATATACTTTGGTAGGAAGGTAGCCTTACGTTTTGATCCCAGTTCAAACTACGAAGAGCAAAAATAAGAAATTTTTTTTGTACCGACTCAATACGGTCAATGTGCACTTGGTATTGTGGGCTCCAAACCGAAGAACAATATTCCAATATAGGACGGACAAGGGAGGTAAATAGTAATTTGGTTATATAAGGGTCGTCAAATTCTTTTGACCAACGCTTTATAAACCCAAGAACACTCATAGCTTTGTTGACTTCGGGTCCAGAAGAACGCCTAAATCATTTACTGAATATATTCGGTCAAGTGGCAAGTTCTGAAGCAAATAACTTATAAACGTAGGAGTACCCCTGTGGAAGGACATTACATTACATTTCAGGCAGTTCAAATTTAAGAGGTTATACTCACACCATACTTGAAAATTGTCAATGTCTGATTGTAAGCGGAAACCAGACTCTATATTGTTGTATGTCAAACAAAGCTTAACATCATCAGCATACATTAGTACACGAGAATTTGTTATGATAGAGGGAAGATCGTTAATAAACAAAGTAAACAGCAAAGGGCCTAGATGACTACCCTGGGGCACTCCAGATGTCACGCGGATCATTTTAGAAACAGCGTTCTTAAATATAACCCTCTGAGTCCTCCCATTTAAACCCAAGCAAGTCTAGTTTGAATAAAAGAAGAGAGTGGTTAACGGAGTCAAAGGCTTTACTGAAATCTGTATATATAACGTCGGTCTGCATTTTATTGTTAAATCCATTAATTACAATAGATGACAATTCAAGTAGGTTGGTGGTAGTCGATCTTCGCTTAACGAAACCATGCTGACACGGTGATATTAGCAAGGAACATAAATGTTGCAAATGGGATGTGATGAGACGTTCAAAGGCTTTTGGAATTGCCGACAGTTTAGAAATACCTCTATAATTCTGGGCATCCGCCTTTGCACCCTTTTTGTGAAGTGGAATAATAAAAGAGTCCTTCCAGATAGTTGGAAAAACTGATGATGAAATAGACAAATGAAAGAGTTTAAGAATAGGTTTGCAAATGGTTGATGCACAGAACTTAAGCACACATCCAGGAAGTCCATCAGGACCGGGAGAGTAAGTTGGCGTTGTTGTTGCTAAATCTCTTAAGAGAGAACTTTCGGTAATTATAGGTGAAAAAATACAATTTGCCCCTTTTAAGGGATTACGGTAGTTTGATTCTGACCATGAAGAAGAGCTATAAGTAGTTTGGAAAAAGTCGGAAAATAAATCTGCAATTTCAGAGTCAGTCGATGCCTCCATTGAGTTAAATCGGACCGATGAAGGCAAAGCTGATGACTTACGCTTTGCGTTGACAAAGTTATAAAACTGCTTCGGATCATTTGTAAATTCAAATTTACAACGATTTAAAAACATGGAATAGCAATGACTGTTAAGAACATTAAAATCAGATCGAGCCACCACATATTTTGAAAAATCAGATGGCTTACCCGATTTTTTATTCTTTTTATAAGTGTTTGTTTTAAGATTTTTTAGTCTTTAAAGCGCATTTGTAAACCGGGGGGGGCCTGTTCGGCTTTGGAGGAAGCCTATCAGGAACGCATTCATTAAAAAAGTGTTTAGAACGCTATAGAAAAGTTCAGTTGCGCTTTCGATGTCCACACAGTTATAAAGATCTGTCCAATCGTATTGCGAAATCATTAAATTAAGTTTATTATAGTCACATTTCCGAAAGCATCTCATTTTAGTTGGAGAAACTAAAGGAGAGAGGGTATCAAGGTAGGGGAGGCAAATTGTCAATTCCATAGTTGGATGGTATCGGTCTTCTGGTACCACAAGAGCGTCAATTCTAGATACTGTGACTTCAGACGGCTCTGAAACAAACACAAGATCTAATTGTCTATTTAATGAATTTCGGATAAAGCTAACCTGCTGTAACGATAATTCTAACAGGCCATCCACAAAATTATGGGTGGATATAGGTAAAGCGACAAGTGAGTCAGAAGGGGGGGACCAAGATATATCAGGGAGATTAAAGTCACCCAAAACAATGAAAAGGTCTCTATTGGAAAAAAAGGACAGAATAGATTTAATAGCAGAGAGATGTTGCTCATAAATTATTAGGTCAGAGCCAGGCGGAATATACGAACATGTAATAAAAATAGACAAGGATTGCAGGGAAACTTTCACACAAACAAATTCAATGTCATTAGAGGCATGAGAGTGAATTCTCTCAGAACTTATGGTGGAGGTGACGGCAATTAAAACGCCGCCCCTCCTACGGGAAAGGCGATCGGTTCTGTAGGTATTAAAATTGTTAGACAGAACTTCAGAGTCGGTTATCTCTGGTTTCAGCCAAGTTTCAGTAAAAGCCAAGATATCGTCCGTAAATGCCGAGGAATCAGCATAAAGCTTGGGTAGCTTCATGTTAAGTCCTCTAACATTTTGGTAAGCCAAAAATAAACTTTTTAGTTTTTTGGCGCCATGGAAGGCCTGTTATTTGTTCTTGGTTTATTTGGAACAAATTCTTTGATTACTAGATCATCATTAAGCCAAAAGCTTTCAGAAAGTAGTATATTAAACACATCAGGCGGGGCAAAAATTTTGAATGTCGATATCCTACGGGCATATGAAAATCTAAATTGTTCCACCGCAATATCCTCGGATGGGAATTTTTCTCGAATAAATTCCATAACATCCTCAGATGTGGTATCAGGCGTAAATCTTGAAACAAACAATTGCTTCCTATGTGGGACAACTGAGAGTATCTTACGCCCCCCAGCAGCGGTCTGAACATTTCCCAGCTGTGAGCCAGAAACGCCTCGTTTGGGTACAACTGGGAGTTTCTTCCGCCCCAAAGCGGCAGTCTGAACGTCACTCGGCTGAGAGACAGAAACAGCACCTACTGAACCTGTGGGCATGGTCGGCAGTGCCGACTCGGCACCGAATTGATTGACTCCGCCGGCTCTGAGGATTTTATTGGAGCCTGACTTTCAGATATAGGGATTACACCGGACCAGCTGAGTCTATTGGCACAGGTGGTTCACTTACCCCTGTGTCAGCTGAAGCGGGTGCAGCTACCAGGTTAGGATTTAAGGTGGCTTCTACATTCGCATTTACTGTCGTTGAGCTAGCTTTTTTTCGTTTGGGCGACTCGGTTAAAAGTTTTTTGTTATTAAATTGGTCGCAAACGGAATTGAACCCGTCATTAAGCTGTTTAAAAACTCGTGAAAGGTTCAATAGGCCGTCTCGAGTCTGCTCCATAAAGCTGCCCATCTCAGTTGTCAATTCCCTGCAGGACTCACATGTCCACATGAGACCAGTACGCAGTTCAATGTAGTCGTTTACTCTGCCGGTAAAACCTGCACATTTAACGTGCATCATCCCTTCGCAGAGCCAACAGAAAATAAAAGGGTCTTTAGGTGTCGTCGAAAGAGTACAATTTTTCTTAGAACAGACAAGAGCCATTATAAGAAACAAGGTAATTAAAAAGAGTACAAGAAAATTAAAATTTGAAAATGTGAAAAATACCTCGAGTAAATTTGGCACTGGGATAAAATTCCAAAACCACAAAAACACGAAACACGAAAGTATAAGAGCGCGAGATCGCGAATTAAGTCGAGAGCAAGAGAGCGCGAGAGAAGAGTGTTCAATCGACTGAGCGTGGCTTGTGGGGCACCAACAACTAAACGCACGAACAGTTACAATGTAAAGCAAGTGAGAGAGAGACTATGAGAAAAGCACCCAAGAGTCTACAAGAAATTTGGCAGGTTCCGAGAGAGCTAAATTACAGTTATAATAGAGCGGAAAGGAGAGAGAGAGAAAGAGAGAGAATACAAGAGCAATTTTAGAGAGTGCAAATAACAAATAACACCAACAAAGCCAAGATATTAAACAAATCGAATGGAAATTGTTAAAATAACTAAAACCACATACCCGTTAACAGGGAGATCTATTTAAAACACTAACGCGATTGTTAGGCAAAACTTTGTTAGTAAGCTAACACAAAACACTTGCGAATAAATCACAAAAATAAATCAAAACTCAGAGCACAAAGGTAAACACAACCGTTCAACCGTGCCACAACTTTAATGGATAAAGTAATACCGGCGTCGCTTCGCGAGAATGTATTCCTGTACCTCGATGACCTACTGGTTTGTTCACCTACTTTTGAAAAACACCTAGATATGTTGAGGCAGGTCAGTGACTGCCTGCAGCGCGCAAAACTAATAAATGTCGACAAAAGTAAGTTTTGCTATAGCCAGGCCAGATATCTAGGCTATGTAGTAGGAGGGGGATGCATACGAACTGACGATTCAAAAATCCAGTCGATCCAAGAATTTGCTCAACCAAGCTCTCCCAAACAGATGCGGAGGTTTTTGGGGATGACTGGCTGGTACAGGAGGTTTATTCAAAACTATGCTCAAACAGCGGCACCTCTTCATGATTGTTTGAAGAAAGACCGCGTTAAGAAATTTGAATTGTCCAAAGAGGCAATTAAGGCGTTTGAAGAACTAAAAGCTAACATGGCATCAGCACCTGTACTTGTCACCCCTGACTTTTAAAAGCCCTTCACCATTCAGTGCGATGCATCAACAACTGGAGTGGGAGGAGTTTGGTTTCAGACTGATGACTCAGGCGGCGAACATCCGATCGCCTACATGTCAGCCAAACTGAACAAGGCACAGCGGAATTATAGCATAACAGAGCTAGAATGCTATGCCGCCCTTCTCAGCATCACCAAATTCCGCGCTTACGTAGAAGGCATGCCGTTCAAAGTGATCACCGATCATGCTAGTCTAAAATAGCTGATGAGTCAAAAGGATTTATCCGGCAGATTAGCACGATGGAGTCTGAAGCTGCAAGCGTTCGACTTTACCATCGAACATCGTAAAGGAGCACTTAACGTCGTACCCGATGCCCTCTCACGAGTGTATATGGACGAGCTACAGAAAGAGAAAGCAGAGGAACAGGATGTCCAGATAGACTTAGACTCACCAGCGTTCCAATCCCCGGAATATGTAAAATTTGGTGCACGCAGTAAACCAGAATGAGGGGAAAATCCCAGACGTACAAACAACGGACGGCTTTGTATACAAGCGGATAGGGTTCAGTTCGGGGAATGCCGTCGATGAAACTCGAGCATGGAAGCTCTGGGTACCCACCGAGCTGCGATCTGACTTAGTCTGGAGAGCACATCATGCCATGACCGCAGGGCATGGGGGTTTGCACAAATCCCTAGCCAAACTGAGACAGTTTTACTACTGGCCAGGGATGTCAGTAGATGTGCAAAAGGTAGTGAAAGAGTGCGAAGTCTGTAAGATCAGCAAGACCACCAATAAAAATATTCGACCACCCATGGGAAAACAAAGGGTCACGGAACGGGCCGGTCAAAGGTTGTTTATCGACTTTATGGGGCCGTATCCGAGAACCAAAACTAGGAACTCGGTGATTTTTGTATGCCTCGATCACTTCTCCAAATTTGTCTGGCTGCAGCCTATGAGACATGCCGTGGCATCAAAAGTGGTCAAATTCCTCGACACCCGAATTTTCCATCAGTACGGAGTACCCGAATACATACACTCTGACAATGGAAAACAATTTGTGTCTCAAATGTTTGCCGAGCTAATGAACCCCTACGGTATTCGACACGTGAGAACGGGGCTCTATTCCCCGCAAGCGAATGCAGCGGAGAGGGTAAACCGATCGGTGCTTCAAATTTTGCGGGCAACAATTGCATCGGATCAGCGAAATTGGGATACCCAGCTAAGCCGAATAGAATGTACCCTTAGGAGTGGCCGGCACGAATCGATAGGCATGGAACCCTACTATGCCATGTTTGGGACACAAATGGTGACACACGGTACTGCATACCCTATCTTAAGGAAACTGGGTGGAATCCAGACTGGAGACCCAGAGATAAGCCTACCGAATAAAATGGATCTTATCCGACAGAAAGTGAGCCAGGGACTAAACAAGACCCATGAACGGGCAGAAAAGGCCTATAACACCCGCAGAAAACCGGTGGAATTTTCCGTTGGACAAATTGTCTATCGAAAAAACTACCGGCAGAGTAACAAAGCTGAGGGATACAATGCCAAGCTTGGCCCGAATCGGGTTCGCTGTGTTGTACTTCAGCGAAAGGGCAAGGCGTTATACGAGCTGGGAAATATCGGTGGGAAGAGCGTTGGCATATTCCATGCCAAAGACCTCTATTTCGCTTGAACTCTCTCGGGATGAAATCCGAGGATCATTCCCATTCCAAGAGAACGACGGAATTGGGCTAAAGGGGTTCGCTATATAAACGGCGACAAGACAACGACACTTTACCAGAAGCAATATGTATGCCACCGAATTGTATCACCGTATTGTCAACACCGCTCGCTGCGTCGACAAAATTAGGCGCACAATGCAAGCCAACTTGACGGAACTATGTTCCACGATGGAATGCCTCTTTGGTCTACAGAGGAAGCTGGAGTTGTTTGAAGACAACATCCAGCAACTCGAGATTCAAATTCTACGAGAACCCGAGGAGAGGGACAAGAATTTCCAGCTGCGTAGCGAACTAAAGAGCATTCGACGCAGCAGGAAACTGGACAGAAATCTGCTCTGGAGGATGCAGCAACGAATGGCGACGGTGCGATCGGACGTCAACCGGCGTCAGAGGGAGGAACAGCGGCTCATCCGACAGAAGGGTAGAGCGGCCGCAAAACTGGCGAGGCATGACCCGGAGAGCGCCGCGGAAGCCCGGAGGGATCTCCGGCTAATCCTGAACTCCAGGATCTAATTCACTCTGTAAAGAAAATCAAAAAAAAAAAAAAAAAAAAAAAAAAATTTGTCATCTCTGGGGGGAAAAAATAAAGTAGGCAAAACCTCGAGTGACACCGCGATGGTAATCCAATCGCAGAGGTGGTATATTTTGACTGGCAGCAGCACCCATGCTCGTACACGGAAATACGATATATTTTTGTGTTTCCCTTGTCTTTGCTGACTACAGCGCATATTTTCTTTTTGCAGGTATTATTTTTTTTGTTGTAATTTTTGTTTTCTTTTAGGTATGTATGTTTCTGTCCAGTGACGGAAAGTTTTTTTTTTCAGATAACCCCTATACACAATCGACCCCATCGAAAAACCTACCTACATAATTATCCGTATGATCCTATTTTGATTGCCAATTAATTATTCTTGTTGCGTAAATTGATAATAGCCCGGTTAGAGCAGTCGGATGAACATGAGACTCTTGGTACAGGAGTGGGTCGAAGCCACACGTTTAAGGGCGCCTAAATAATGAGAAAGAAAAACAAAACAAGTACTAATTCGTTGGTCGTACGAAAATTCCTTTTTGCGAAGTCATTCCATGCGTGTCCGTATCGATCACTTCGAGCCGGTTACGTACGCCCTCTCCTTCAATTTATTTGATGGAGAAAGATGCACGTAGAAAAACAACATCGAATCTCAAGGCCAAGGGAGGGGGGCGATCGAAACGTTGACTCACCGAAAACAAGCAAAGGAATGTGCAATTTGACGATCTTTTGAATGGCATATAGTCAGAACAACGACCGTAACCCTACACCAGTAGCTGGCAAAGTGCATCAGTCGGGCATTGACACTACCGATAGGGAAATCATAGGTGGGAACACCTAAATAACCCAACTTATCACGAGGGTCGAGAAAAAGCTCTATACTGGTATAAAAGACCGTAGCCGGATAGAGAAGCCAGACAGAGTTTACTCTGATCTCGCGGCACTATAGTCGAAGCACTATATTCCCAAAGCCGCCAATGACTACAGCCAAGACCAGAGATCCTGAAGGAAGTCCTGCCTGCCGTCAATGAACAACAACTATCCTTGAAGGAAGTCCATTGAAGCCAGTGAAACCTATCCTGCGAAGAGGTTCTACTACATCCTTGTCCTGGAGAAGAGATACAATTATTAGCAAGGACTCTACCATGGGAGGAACGGATTACAAAGTGGCGCATAACACAGCCAATGTGATCAACACCGTTAAAATAATCGATCACAAGGACGACATACAGGATGTCAACCAGAACCTTAAGATCGTCATCGGTATATTTGTTTTCGTGACCATCTTAATAATGGTCAAAATGTACAAGCGATCTGTACAAGGACGCCGGGACCAAAACACGCACTCGAGCAGGTGGTATGCCGCCAAGCCTAAAAACCGTAAAAGTGCAGAAAAGGCCTGATACCAAAAATACAATAAGCAGTGACAAAGAAAAGAAAAATAAATGCATTAATTGCAAACAAAAGTGAAACAAAAACAAACTTAAATTGTGAACTCATGCGTTTATAAATGCAAGTGCAAAAGAAAAGAGAACAGCAATTAAAAGTGCAGTGACATTGGAGACGCCGCTGCCAGCAACTCAATCATCAAACTAGACGTGTGCCGCCGTGGGATATACGTACATACATACATACATACATACATACATATATATATATACAATAATGTGATTGTGTTTAAGAACAAGATTTTTTTTTGTGCGTATTTTAACGATAGTGTTTGCACGTATATATATATATGTTCCTAGTTTCTTCAAAAAGCCCAGGATCCAGAGCGTCGAGATCTCATCGCCCAGGACTGAAAGGGGAAAGTTTGTCGGAACACGGTTCCTTTATCCACTATATATATATATATATATATATATCCGTGCCTTTTGTTTTTAATTATCTAACGTAAATCCTCCAACTTAGGCCTCTTCAAGGCATTATTATATTTTTATAATTAATCAGTAAGCTTTTGTCTTACTTTTTATAATATAATAAACATTGACTTTTCAGCGGCGAGTATCAGCCTTGTGTTTGTATGAACAATCACAAGTGCCCTCAGAGGGACGTTTGTAGTCGTGAATAGTCAGCAATTTGCTGACGTGTGCACCCTGTACGGGTGATAAATTCGATACTCTCCGGTAACAAATTTTGTTGGTCAATTAAAATTAAATTCATAATGTATTCCTAACCATAATATTACTCATAAATGGCACTAGCCAATATTTTATTCAATAAAATTGTAATGTGAAAACGAACTTAAACATGAAGTGCTAAGTTTTCAAACGGGGGTTGCTGACGCGATAAGTGGAGTAGGTGAAGAATAATGACTTAACTTTTGACGAACAACCTTGACAATAGGGGATCGTATTGCGCGGCCCGCGACGATCCATTTGGCACACGATTGTGTGAAGGGGAGGGAATGTGGCCGAAACATTGCCCGATCGTATTACGATCAAGCAAAAGCTTAGCTTGTGGGGCAATGTAGACTGATGACCGACGGACTTTACAACTTTTACTATTTTCAGGCATCTTTAATATTTATTCTCGTTATGTTGGAGAGGAGAAAGGCTTACCAAGAACCCACCCCATCCGGCGAGCTTATGCCGGCAAAATTGGTGCCTGAACATCGGATGTCTTTCCTTCGGCCCAAGTCCTTTCAGGACTAGGGCACTAATATGCCCACGTAACAGAATTGGCGCCCAACGGAACGGAGGACTATTTCATATTCCTTAAGGACAAGGGTTTTAAGTAGATTAGCACGTGCTTATTAATTTGTTTTTATTTTTAAAAAATTGAGTTCAAAAGTCCCCAACTTCTGCGACAGTCAGAATTGAGCGGCCACTCGGTCTGAACTTTGTCTCAGAATAGAGGTATGACTTTAAGATATTATATTTTTTGTAGAATCATAGGTACCCTGTGTTTCTTTCATAAGGAAGTTACTTAAAATTTCCAGCGGGAGATATGAGGTTTTCGTTTATAATACTACATAACTATATGCCGACTGACCTTTCTATTTTGGAAATTAACGTAAATACAATTTAGACTTACAACTTAGAAGCCCGGTCGTTTGATAGGCTCGAGTCCAGAAAGAGCAGGAGCGCAGACGTTACGGTAACGCATTTAGCCATTGCGGTGCGGATCTATTGTACGATTGTTGATCCAGGACAGAAAAGGTGGGTGGGGGAACTGACAGGAAACGGAAAGCCGACGCTACACGACGAACTGGGCCAAGAGTCTGGTCGTTTGATAGGCTCGAGTCTTTACGGCATCTTTTGACATATTTGGGCGGGGAACGTATTTTAGTTTCTCTGGCCGACGCTACACGACGTACTAGGCTAAGTCCGGCCGTTTGATAGGCTCGAGTCCAGAGAAATAGGAAAACTGCTGTGGATCCCGAGAATGATCGGTCAGATAGCAGCAGGTTGTGGAGCCCGAGAATGATCGGTCAAATAACCTGATTTCCGACGACTGGCGGGAGGTGGATTTCGGACAGACTTTTCTTCTAGGCGCAGCTAGTTCCCGTTGTGAACGTTAAAGCTGACTAGAAGGGAAGAAGAGCTGTTAGTTCAGTGGAACCCAGTTGTGTAGAAGCTGCTAATACCTCTAGTTAGGGATATTTGTGTTTTTTTGTGGGGGCTTAAATATCGGACGGATTCTTCACCAAAGAGATACTTAGTAATCGCCCGGATTCCCGGCGTTGAAAGGAGTCCGACTAGACAAATGGAATCTGAAGTTTGACGGAAACAGCCGCAGTATGACGGTCGAAAGTTTCTTGTTCCGCGTCGAACGGTTGCAAGAACTTTATGGAATAGACCAGCGACAAGTGTTCCGAGAATTCCATAGCTTGTTGGTAGGAGTTGCCAGCAAGTGGTATTGGCAGCTGATGGAAGATCGAGCCGAGGACTACGAGTTTGACTACTACTCGTTAACCAGGGAAATGAAACGCGCTTTTTCCTCCTCCGGGAGTGACTTGATGAAGATCAAGGAGTTGATGGAGCGGCGACAAGGGCAAAACGAATCTTTTAGCGACTATGTATCTGATATGCATAACTTGCATTTCCGATTGCAGAACAAGCTAGAAGAAGAGAAATTTGTGGAGCTTATCAAGGACAATCTAAATGCCCAGATGGGAAGCTTGTTGCTGACATCCCCGATTAGGTCACTAGCGGATCTGAAAAAGGAAGGACTTAGAGTGGACCGCTGGTTAAGGAGTAACGGCAGGGCCGCGCGAAGCAGGCCGGTCAGTGAAATCGAGGATTATCAAACACCACAAGATTTTCCGGACGCTGTGACTGTAGAAGAATTTAACCGGAAGCGAAGAGACAACCGATCGGGGCTAGAAAACGGGCAGGGATGCCAAGGACCACTCCACGAATTAGTCTGCTATAAATGCGGCAAATCAGCGGACTTCTATAGAAAACATCCAAAAGAAGATCCCTGCCTTACGAGATTCCATGACGCCACCTGCCGATTGTGTGAGAGGATCGAATGCGATGCAGACGCTAACCCAGCGGCTTTTCCGCGGAGTCCGTCAGGCCAGACCGGGACAGCCGGGCGGATCAAGTCAGTCACATTCCCGTAGAGACAACCATTCCCAGACAGATCTCTCCCCATAAGAGCCTAGAACAACGAGAGAGGGAGTATGAACTGGCAAGACAGCGAGTCTTTCAAGGCTCAGAAGATACGGACAACACGACACGGGACACACGGAAGATGCAGAGACTATATGATGCCCGAGCAGAATATCGCAAGCTCAAGCAGAAAGTAGTAGACACGGTAGTGAGCATACAAAACGATAACCGTTTCTTTGCCAAAACCAAAGTTGACGGAGAAGAAATACTAGCGTTACTGGATACAGGCGCTAGTGCGAATTGTATTGGCAGAGGAGCGGAAGCCTTCCTAAGGAACCGGACACGGCCCATAAGGAAGCTCAACGAAGAATGTGTGCGCACCGCTAGTGGCGGCGAAACCCGAGTAGTCGGAGCCATAACCCTACCCGTGGAATGGGAAGAAGAGACCAAGGACCTGGAATTTTTGATAGTACCAGGTCTGACACAACGTTTTTATTTCGGAATTACCTTCTGGGATACGTTTGGCCTAACATTCCTTGGTAAGGGCGGAACCGAGTTTGCAGCCATCGAAGCACCGCCGGAGTACGACTTAATGACCGGAGACTTGGATATGAACGACCCTCCTAAGCCCGAAACCGCTTACATGCCTCATCAGCTATCTCCAGAACAACACAGTAAGCTGAGACGAGTAATTGAGACATACCCATCATGTCTGGATAAAGGTTTAGGAAAGACCAGCTTGGAGCAACATATAATAGAAGTAACCAACGAAGACCTGCCGATCAAGCAGCGGCATTATCCGATTTCCCCAGCCAAGCAAAAGCTGGTGTATGCCGAGCTACATCGCATGATTGGCCTAGGTGTGATCGAAGAGAGTAACAGCAGCTGGAGTTCACCAGTGACTCTAGTACAGAAAGGCCAGAAAAATCGCCTTTGCCTCGACGCACGCAAAGTCAATTCCCGGACAATCAAAGATGCATACCCGTTGCCACACATCGAAAGTCTGTTAAGTCGTTTACACAAAACATACTATATTTCCGCAATCGATTTAAAATACGCTTTTTGGCAAATACCCCTGGAAACAAAAAGTAGAGAGAAAACCGCATTTACAGTACCCGGCAGACCACTATATCAGTTTACAGTCATGCCGTTCGGTCTGTGCAATGCAGCACAAAGAATGTGCCGACTAATATATGATGGACGTTGATGCACTACGAGCAGTACAAACAAGTGGCCCAACGATACCAAGCACGTGCTTGTTACGCGCGGGACCCTTTATCAATTTGGGCAAAAATGCGAGTTCGCGAGGAAAATACATGAGACAAATAGAGACGGGACATATAAAGATTATGAACTAAGATTGAAGCAAATGAGATACAATTTTAGTTTTTAATACAGGGATAGATGTAGAAGTGCAAATTAAATGATAAAGATTGTTATAATTATTACATAGAACACGAAAGGGCTCATGCAGAGTAAAATTTGATGTACATCGAGGCAAATTAAGAGGGTAATAATTTCGTGTTAGTCTAACGGGAACATTAAAAGTTAAACGGTTTACCAATTCTACAGAATCAATATCACCTCTTATAAGATTTTGCATAAAAATAGTACCAAGCATTATTCTACGGTTTTCAAGTGTAGGTAAATTAAGCAATAGTAATATACTTTGGTAGGAAGGTAGCCTTACGTTTTGATCCCAGTTCAAACTACGAAGAGCAAAAATAAGAAATTTTTTTTGTACCGACTCTATACGGTCAATGTGCACTTGGTATTGTGGGCTCCAAACCGAAGAACAATATTCCAATATAGGACGGACAAGGGAGGTAAATAGTAATTTGGTTATATAAGGGTCGTCAAATTCTTTTGACCAACGCTTTATAAACCCAAGAACACTCATAGCTTTGTTGACAGTCAGCATTATGTGGCAGTCAAATTTAAGCTTCGGGTCCAGAAGAACGCCTAAATCATTTACTGAATATATTCGGTCAAGTGGCAAGTTCTTAACTTATAAACGTAGGAGTACCCCTGTGGAAGGACATTACATTACATTTCAGGCAGTTCAAATTTAAGAGGTTATACTCACACCATACTTGAAAATTGTCAATGTCTGATTGTAAGCGGAAACCAGACTCTATATTGTTGTATGTCAAACAAAGCTTAACATCATCAGCATACATTAGTACACGAGAATTTGTTATGATAGAGGGAAGATCGTTAATAAACAAAGTAAACAGCAAAGGGCCTAGATGACTACCCTGGGGCACTCCAGATGTCACGCGGATCATTTTAGAAACAGCGTTCTTAAATATAACCCTCTGAGTCCTCCCATTTAAACCCAAGCAAGTCTAGTTTGAATAAAAGAAGAGAGTGGTTAACGGAGTCAAAGGCTTTACTGAAATCTGTATATATAACGTCGGTCTGCATTTTATTGTTAAATCCATTAATTACAATAGATGACAATTCAAGTAGGTTGGTGGTAGTCGATCTTCGCTTAACGAAACCATGCTGACACGGTGATATTAGCAAGGAACATAAATGTTGCAAATGGGATGTGATGAGACGTTCAAAGGCTTTTGGAATTGCCGACAGTTTAGAAATACCTCTATAATTCTGGGCATCCGCCTTCGCACCCTTTTTGTGAAGTGGAATAATAAAAGAGTTCTTCCAGATAGTTGGAAAAACTGATGATGAAATAGACAAATGAAAGAGTTTAAGAATAGGTTTGCAAATGGTTGATGCACAGAACTTAAGCACACATCCAGGAAGTCCATCAGGACCGGGAGAGTAAGTTGGCGTTGTTGTTGCTAAATCTCTTAAGAGAGAACTTTCGGTAATTATAGGTGAAAAAATACAATTTGCCCCTTTTAAGGGATTACGGTAGTTTGATTCTGACCATGAAGAAGAGCTATAAGTAGTTTGGAAAAAGTCGGAAAATAAATCTGCAATTTCAGAGTCAGTCGATGCCTCCATTGAGTTAAATCGGACCGATGAAGGCAAAGCTGATGACTTACGCTTTGCGTTGACAAAGTTATAAAACTGCTTCGGATCATTTGTAAATTCAAATTTACAACGATTTAAATACATGGAATAGCAATGACTGTTAAGAACATTAAAATCAGATCGAGCCACCACATATTTTGAAAAATCAGATGGCTTACCCGATTTTTTATTCTTTTTATAAGTGTTTGTTTTAAGATTTTTTAGTCTTTAAAGCGCATTTGTAAACCGGGGGGGCCTGTTCGGCTTTGGAGGAAGCCTATCAGGAACGCATTCATTAAAAAAGTGTTTAGAACGCTATAGAAAAGTTCAGTTGCTCATAAATTATTAGGTCAGAGCCAGGCGGAATATACGAACATGTAATAAAAATAGACAAGGATTGCAGGGAAACTTTCACACAAACAAATTCAATGTCATTAGAGGCATGAGAGTGAATTCTCTCAGAACTTATGGTGGAGGTGACGGCAATTAAAACGCCGCCCCTCCTACGGGAAAGGCGATCGGTTCTGTAGGTATTAAAATTGTTAGACAGAACTTCAGAGTCGGTTATCTCTGGTTTCAGCCAAGTTTCAGTAAAAGCCAAGATATCGTCCGTAAATGCCGGGGAATCAGCATAAAGCTTGGGTAGCTTCATGTTAAGTCCTCTAACATTTTGGTAAGCCAAAAATAAACTTTTTAGTTTTTTGGCGCCATGGAAGGCCTGTTATTTGTTCTTGGTTTATTTGGAACAAATTCTTTGATTACTAGATCATCATTAAGCCAAAAGCTTTCAGAAAGTAGTATATTAAATACATCAGGCGGGGCAAAAATTTTGAATGTCGATATCCTACGGGAAAATCTAAATTGTTCCACCGCAATATCCTCGGATGGGAATTTTTCTCGAATAAATTCCATAACATCCTCAGATGTGGTATCAGGCGTAAATCTTGAAACAAACAATTGCTTCCTATGTGGGACAACTGAGAGTATCTTACGCCCCCCAGCAGCGGTCTGAACATTTCCCAGCTGTGAGCCAGAAACGCCTCGTTTGGGTACAACTGGGAGTTTCTTCCGCCCCAAAGCGGCAGTCTGAACGTCACTCGGCTGAGAGACAGAAACAGCACCTACTGAACCTGTGGGCATGGTCGGCAGTGCCGACTCGGCACCGAATTGATTGACTCCGCCGGCTCTGAGGATTTTATTGGAGCCTGACTTTCAGATATAGGGATTACACCGGACCAGCTGAGTCTATTGGCACAGGTGGTTCACTTACCCCTGTGTCAGCTGAAGCGGGTGCAGCTACCAGGTTAGGATTTAAGGTGGCTTCTACATTCGCATTTACTGTCGTTGAGCTAGCTTTTTTTCGTTTGGGCGACTCGGTTAAAAGTTTTTTGTTATTTAATTGGTCGCAAACGGAATTGAACCCGTCATTAAGCTGTTTAAAAACTCGTGAAAGGTTCAATAGGCCGTCTCGAGTCTGCCCCATAAAGCTGCCCATCTCAGTTGTCAATTCCCTGCAGGACTCACTTGTCCACATGAGACCAGTACGCAGTTCAATGTAGTCGTTTACTCTGCCGGTAAAACCTGCACATTTAACGTGCATCATCCCTTCGCAGAGCCAACAGAAAATAAAAGGGTCTTTAGGTGTCGTCGAAAGAGTACAATTTTTCTTAGAACAGACAAGAGCCATTATAAGAAACAAGGTAATTAAAAAGAGTACAAGAAAATTAAAATTTAAAAATGTGAAAAATACCTCGAGTAAATTTGGCACTGGGATAAAATTCCAAAACCACAAAAACACGAAACACGAAAGTATAAGAGCGCGAGATCGCGAATTAAGTCGAGAGCAAGAGAGCGCGAGAGAAGAGTGTTCAATCGACTGAGCGTGGCTTGTGGGGCACCAACAACTAAACGCACGAACAGTTACAATGTAAAGCAAGTGAGAGAGAGACTATGAGAAAAGCACCCAAGAGTCTACAAGAAATTTGGCAGGTTCCGAGAGAGCTAAATTACAGTTATAATAGAGCGGAAAGGAGAGAGAGAGAAAGAGAGAGAATACAAGAGCAATTTTAGAGAGTGCAAATAACAAATAACACCAACAAAGCCAAAATATAAAACAAATCGAATGGAAATTGTTAAAATAACTAAAACCACATACCCGTTAACAGGGAGATCTATTTAAAACACTAACGCGATTGTTAGGCAAAACTTTGTTAGTAAGCTAACACAAAACACTTGCGAATAAATCACAAAAATAAATCGAAACTCAGAGCACAAAGGTAAACACAACCGTTCAACCGTGCCACAACTTTAATGGATAAAGTAATACCGGCGTCGCTTCGCGAGAATGTATTCCTGTACCTCGATGACCTACTGGTTTGTTCACCTACTTTTGAAAAACACCTAGATATGTTGAGGCAGGTCAGTGACTGCCTGCAGCGCGCAAAACTAATAAATGTCGACAAAAGTAAGTTTTGCTATAGCCAGGCCAGATATCTAGGCTATGTAGTAGGAGGGGGATGCATACGAACTGACGATTCAAAAATCCAGTCGATCCAAGAATTTGCTCAACCAAGCTCTCCCAAACAGATGCGGAGGTTTTTGGGGATGACTGGCTGGTACAGGAGGTTTATTCAAAACTATGCTCAAACAGCGGCACCTCTTCATGATTGTTTGAAGAAAGACCGCGTTAAGAAATTTCAATTGTCCAAAGAGGCAATTAAGGCGTTTGAAGAACTAAAAGCTAACATGGCATCAGCACCTGTACTTGTCACCCCTGACTTTTAAAAGCCCTTCACCATTCAGTGCGATGCATCAACAACTGGAGTGGGAGGAGTTTTGTTTCAGACTGATAACTCAGGCGGCGAACATCCGATCGCCTACATGTCAGCCAAACTGAACAAGGCACAGCGGAATTATAGCATAACAGAGCTAGAATGCTATGCCGCCCTTCTCAGCATCACCAAATTCCGCGCTTACGTAGAAGGCATGCCGTTCAAAGTGATCACCGATCATGCTAGTCTAAAATGGCTGATGAGTCAAAAGGATTTATCCGGCAGATTAGCACGATGGAGTCTGAAGTTGCAAGCGTTCGACTTTACCATCGAACATCGTAAAGGAGCACTTAACGTCGTACCCGATGCCCTCTCACGAGTGTATATGGACGAGCTACAGAAAGAGAAAGCAGAGGAACAGGATGTCCAGATAGACTTAGACTCACCAGCGTTCCAATCCCCGGAATATGTAAAATTTGGTGCAAACAACGGACGGCTTTGTATACAAGCGGATAGGGTTCAGTTCGGGGAATGCCGTCGATGAAACTCGAGCATGGAAGCTCTGGGTACCCGCCGAGCTGCGATCTGACTTAGTCTGGAGAGCACATCAGGGCATGGGGGTTTGCACAAATCCCTAGCCAAACTGAGACAGTTTTACTACTGGCCAGGGATGGCAGTAGATGTGCAAAAGGTAGTGAAAGAGTGCGAAGTCTGTAAGATCCGCAAGACCACCAATAAAAATATTCGACCACCCATGGGAAAACAAAGGGTCACGGAACGGGCCGGTCAAAGGTTGTTTATCGACTTTATGGGGCCGTATCCGAGAACCAAAACTAGGAACTCGGTGATTTTTGTATGCCTCGATCACTTCTCCAAATTTGTCTGGCTGCAGCCTATGAGACATGCCGTGGCATCAAAAGTGGTCAAATTCCTCGAGACCCGAATTTTCCATCAGTACGGAGTACCCGAATACATACACTCTGACAATGGAAAACAATTTGTGTCTCAAATGTTTGCCGAGCTAATGAACCCCTACGGTATTCGACACGTGAGAACGGGGCTCTATTCCCCGCAAGCGAATGCAGCGGAGAGGGTAAACCGATCGGTGCTTCAAATTTTGCGGGCAACAATTGCATCGGATCAGCGAAAATGGGATACCCAGCTAAGCCGAATAGAATGTACCCTTAGGAGTGGCCGGCACGAATCGATAGGCATGGAACCCTACTATGCCATGTTTGGGACACAAATGGTGACACACGGTACTGCATACCCTATCTTAAGGAAACTGGGTGGAATCCAGACTGGAGACCCAGAGATAAGCCTACCGAATAAAATGGATCTTATCCGACAGAAAGTGAGCCAGGGACTAAACAAGACCCATGAACGGGCAGAAAAGGCCTATAACACCCGCAGAAAACCGGTGGAATTTTCCGTTGGACAAATTGTCTATCGAAAAAACTACCGGCAGAGTAACAAAGCTGAGGGATACAATGTCAAGCTTGGCCCGATTCGGGTTCGCTGTGTTGTACTTCAGCGAAAGGGCAAGGCGTTATACGAGCTGGGAAATGTCGGTGGGAAGAGCGTTGGCATATTCCATGCCAAAGACCTCTATTTCGCTTGAACTCTTGTAAAGAGGTTTTTCCAGCCGGGGTAGGTTCAGGGGGTTTGGCCGAGGTCTCCACAAAAATTTATAAATTTACAGTAGACGATGTGGGTTCAGTAAGCGCATTTATCGGCGTGATCTCGGAGGTAAGATAGGGTAAGCCATCAGGGTAGTACGACTATGACCTCGGAAGGAGTTCCGTGTCAATTATCGCCTCTAGTGAGAGACCCGAGCGCTCAGACAGATCCAGAACCTATAGAACTAATAACGACAGTGTTCGGGTGATCCCAAGAACTATGTCGGGCGAGGGTACAGACGTATGTAAGTAAGCGCTACCGAGGTCGATGGTGAAGTTCGGGCGGACCCAGAACTTCAGGATTATCTACGGGAAATCCGGGCAGGCCTCGGAATACCTAGGGTCTTACTACCAAATTAATGTGGACAGGCTAGAGTCTTCGACGTTGATTGTAAAATCTGGACGGATCCTAGATTTTAAATTTAACTACGGAAATCCGGGCGAGCCCCAGGATATTTACGGGTTTATAGGTTACTGGTTCAGGCGGTCAATGATGATTACAAAATCCGGGCGGACCCAAGATTCTTATAATCAACTACGAGTGTGGTCTAGGGTATTAATATTACTTATAAAACTCGGGCGAACCCAGAATTCTATAACGAACTACTGTTTAAAGTCGGGCAAACCCAGAACTTCTAACTACTACTTAAAGTCGGGCAAACCCAGAACTTCTAATCAACTACTATTTAAAGTCGGGCAAACCCAGAACTTCTAATTAACTACGATTTAAAGTCGGGCAAACCCAGAACTTCTAGTTAACTACAATAGTTAATACAGGACAAGTTAGGTTATAAGGTTGGGGTTATGGGTCATACGCAGACCCGCTGTTAACTCAAGATTATTAGTTTATTTATTGATTCGACCGCCGGAATTAGGTTACGGATTATTGTTGGTTGTTTTCTACGCTTGTTTAACGGGGTTACTATTAGCCGATATTACTCCGATTTAAATAAAAGAAACGCACACGTCACTCAATTTTTTATATTAATTAGTTCCACTTTTATTCACTTTGTTCTTCCGTTTCTTGTTTGTTTTTTTTTCTTGATTTTGACAATTGCTCTTTCTCGAGACTTTCTTTGCTGCACCAGACACTAACTAGTGGTAGACTGTACCACGTGCTTACCCTACAGCCGCGTACTTCAGCTTAATGCTCTCTATTATGTTTCTCCACGACGTTCCGCTCCGTTTCAGTACTCGCACTCGACTGACTTCCCGGCGTTTTTCCCTCTGCCCTCGATCCTCGCAGCCGCGGCTTTTTTGTAACTCACCACATCACGGCGCGTGCCTACGCGCTGTCGCTAAGGTGAGCTTTTGTCGCTAGACTCTCTGATCGCGCGTTCACTCGCTCGTACTCCGTCGCGAGCTTTCTCATTGGTCTACGTGGCTTATTGTTGTCTCTCACTCTGTCTGGCGTCGGCTGCGCAGTCGACGTCGTATACTTTGTCGCTCTGCCTTTTCGTTCGTTTGCCGCTTCTCGTTCTGTCGAGCGTCGACTGTACCGTCGCCGCTGTGAGTCTTGTTTCTCTGCTGCGCGACTGTACCTTTCCCTATTCCCTATTTCCTTGTTCGCTCCCCTACTATATATTTATAGACTAAGGCATATGGGTTTTCTTAGGGCTATGATTAATATATTTAAAACAAAACATGGCTTCAGGGGTTTCTCTTAATCTAATGAGATAGTTGACGACAAAACTCCCTCGCCTACTCCATGGGCTTGGGGTTGTCGATAATACAGTAATAACAAGTAAATAATAATAATAATGAATTCCGTCCCTCCCCCCTCCGTGGGGTTTTGGGCGCTTATGTGGCGGCGTCGGAATCGTCGTCACACCCTCCCCTTACTCGACAGGCCGAAGAGTTACGGTGAGCGTCATCTGACCCTTGGCGTCGACGTTCCTGGTCACTCGGTAGATACCGCCGTCGCATGTCCGGGAAAAGCGATCCCGCTTAGGTCCCCGCGGTGTGAAGCTCGCCAACTCCTCTACAAGGTTCCGGGGGAGCATACGACCGGGCGTGTAGACCCTCCAGGCCTCAGGAGCTTCCACTAACGTGGTTGGTGGAGCATCGACTCCTGCCTGCTCCAGTGACTCGATGTCGTCGAGCAAATCGTCCAGGCTATAACCCAGATTGGTGTCGTCGAGCTCCCCTAGCAGGTTTAGACTGAGTTCGTCGTCGTCCTCTGTCGTCGCTTCGGGCTGGGCATCTTCCTCTTGCGGTGGCCGCGCTTCTGTTTCCTGCGATGGTCGGGTTTCCTCTTCCTGAGGGGACCGGGCTCCTGTCGGTTCGGTCGTCGAGGTTCGGGGCGTGCGTCGACGTAGGCTCAGCGATGGGAACTGGCTGTCCTGGTCCACTTCCCAGTCGTCTACCGGAGACTCTACGTACCTACGGCGGAGGATGGCTTGACTGTCGGTCAGGTCCTCGTCTTCCTCGGATGTTACCGATTCCCAAGTGCAATATTTTTGCCGGCGCCTGTGGTTACGGTGGTTGTCTCGGTGTTTTTCTTCCGTTACTTCCCGGTCCTGTTGTCCTTCGTCGTCCGTCGTAGCCTCGGGTGGTGGGGCCGTTTCCGCTTGTGGCTCTTGGGCTACCGGTTCGTGGCGCCCGTCGTCGTCGTTATGACCTGTGTCCTGCGCTCTCCATGCCGGACGCTCGGCCAAGGGGGGTGCGAAAGCCCGTCGGCAGTAGGCCTCGAATCGGTGAGCCGGCTCCTGTCCTGGTGGCGGAATAATGTCCATAGTGACTTGCCGCACTTGGGTGACGCGGTATCCTCCGGGAATCGCTGCGCAGTGGTAGTCCTCCTTCTCCCTTATGAAGCTGGCCGTCCACACTCCGTCTTCGTCGTCTTCTTCGTCCGTTTCTTCTTCGCCTTGCCATCGGTCCAGGGTTGCCTCCGCTCGGTGTTGATAGATACCCCGTCCTGTCCTGGGGTCGCGTGGGCGTCCTTGCGGTGGGGCCCAATCTTCTCGCCAGGGCTCGTAGGTCTCCCTAGGTGTGGCTCTAGAGTGTGGGTGTCGTCGATCGGCCTCGGGGGCGGGGGGACTAGTATATGCCGTGCCTGGGGGGAACCTTACCGACTGGTCTGATTGTGGTGAGGCGTACCCGAACGATTCGTACCAGGGTGAGGTATCCCCGCCGGGCTCGTCGATCGAATCTTCGGCCTCCGAATCGGTTTGCTCTTCACTGCCGTTGCTATCCGCCGTGGTGAGGTCAATCGGTTCCGGGGTAGACATGGACCTGTCGTCGTCATTGTCTTCGAGCCGTTCCTCGTTGGAGTCCGAATCGCCTCGATTCTTCTCGTCCTCCATCGTACCTTTGAAGGGAAAGATAACTTATCTTATGGAAACGGTTCTAAATCTTTGACTTCCCTACCTACTGGTGCAGCTTACAATAGACGTCTTATATTTAGTTACAATTGTTATATATTTAAATGGAAGTTATATTTATAATATGGTAATATACCTTACGAAACTTCTTCGGCCGTGGGCGTTCCCTCGTCACGGAATTCTCGCAGCTCTGCGATGTTGGCTACTCGTCGCTTGCGTTCTCCGGGCTTCTGGATTTGGACGATGTTCGGCGATATGAATTTGACTATCCGGAATGGGCCGTCGTACTTCGGCGCCAACTTTGCTGCGAAGCCGTCAGCTCCCTTTGACAGATGGTGCTGTTTGACCAGCACGAGTGAGCCCAAGTTGGGACGCCATTCCCGTCTCCTCAGGTTATAGTGACGCATCTGGTCGGCGCTGGCTCGTTCTGCATTGACTCTGACGACCTCGAATACTTCTTTCATCCTGGCTGCCTTATGTGCGAAGTCCTCGGGCGGGTTCCCGTTCCCTTTCGTCTTTTCTTCGTACAAGGCCTTGGGCATCCTCGGTTCGCGACCATGCATCAAGAACGTAGGACTGTAGTTGGTAGTGTCCGAAATGCTCGAGTTCACTGCTAAGGTCATCTCAGGTAAAAGGTTGTCCCAACCAGACTGTTCGCCTTCGATGAACTGGGCGATCATCGTCTTGACGGTGCGATTCGCCCGCTCCGTAGGATTTTCGTGTGGTGAGTATGGTGCCGTGTACTGTAACTCGCACCCGAGTTCTTGTATGTATTCCCTGAACGCGCGGCTCGTAAACTGTGCTCCGTTGTCGCACACGAATACTCGGGGGACTCCAAAATGTCCGAGAATACGTTCCCGGAATGCCTTGAGCAGAGTCGCTGTGGTTGCCTTCCGGAGGGGTACAAGTTCGACCCATTTGGAGAATGCGTCGAAGAATACTAACAGCATGGTGTTACCTGTCTTTGATTTTGGCAGGGGTCTTTCGTATTCCGAAGTGGCCAGCTGTCGGGGCGTCGTGGCACTCTTCCAATACCCGTCTCCGGTGACTACGTGGTACGCATAGTTTCCACGGTACAAAATCCGCGTCGTCTGGTCGAGTCCCAAGACGGCGATAGATTTGTCCATCCTCATAAGCGAAGTCGGGAAACTCCTCTGGATTTGCCAAGATCTGTTCTCGTTTTTGTACCCACCATTTACATCCTTCTTCCTCTTCTTCCGTCCGTTGGAGTACGGCCAAGGGTTGGCGAGACAGGGTGTCCGCGACGACGTTCTGGCATCCTTTCCTATAGGTCACCGAGTATCGGAATTGCTGTAACTCGAGGGCCCATCGGGCTATTCGGCCAGATGGACTTTCGATTGAATTCAACCACTTCAACGCAAGGTGATCTGTGATAATTGTGAATTCATATCCCTCGAGGTAACAGCGCCACTTCCGTATAGCCCACACGACTGCTAAACATTCTTTCTCGGTCGTGGTGTAGTTTTCTTCGGCTTTCTCTAGTCTACGACTGATGTAGGCGATAACTCTTTCAGTCCCTTCTGTCTCTTGAGTTAATACCGCGCCTAATCCAACGTCGCTTGCGTCTGTCTGGACTGTGAATCTGTGGTCGAAGTTTGGACAAGCTAAAGTGGGGGCACTCGTAAGCCGGTCCTTTAGTTCGTCGAAGGCGACCTGTTCTTCTGCGTCCCAGCGCCACTTAGTACTCTTGCGTAGTAGCTTCGTCATCGGTTGTACGATCGTCGCGAAATTGGGTACAAATCTCCGATACCACGAGGCCATCCCCAGACACCGCCTAAGTTCTTTCAAGGATGTGGGTGGCTGTAGCTCTTTTACCGCTGCTACCTTGTCGGGATCTGTGTGAATACCAGCTTCACTTACCATGTGTCCTAGATACTTGAGTTTCCTTTTGAAGAACGAGCATTTTTCCTTGTTAATCCGTAGGTTAGCCACTCTGAGTCTTCGGAATACCTCTTGGAGGTTCCGTGCGTGCTCTGCTAAGTCTCTCCCGATTACCACTATATCATCCAGATAAGCAAACGCAAACGGATCTAGTTCGGGCCCGATGACGCTATCGAGGGCGCGTTGGAACGTAGCTGCTGCAGAATGTAGTCCAAATGGCATGACGCGCCATTGGAAAAGACCTCGGCCGGGGACTGTAAAGGCCGTATATTGTTTGCTATCCGGTGCCATGGGTATCTGCCAATAACCACTTTTCAGGTCTAGTGTTGACAGGACTCGGGCCTGGCTAAGTCGTTCGAGGATATAATTGATCCGTGGCGTCGGGTACGCGTCTGGAATCGACCTGGCGTTTAGTTGTCGGAAATCGACACACATACGCCACTCGTCGTTCTTTTTGCGTACAAGGACAATGGGTGCGCTATACGGACTTTTAGACGGTTCTATCTGTCCTGCGGCTAATAATTCGTTCACCTGTTCGTCGATGACGCGTTGCATCGCGGGGTTCTTCGGATAGTACCGTTGTTTCACGGGCCGTTCGTCTCGCATCGTGATAGTATGCTGCGCGATGTGTGACACGCCTGACATCCCTTCGAAACCACCGAGTTCTTGTTCAAGGAACCGGTCGATATATTCCTGATCGGCGGGAGGCCAGTCTTCCTCTTGCTGGAGGTGTGCGCTACTTCCTGCTAAATTTTCCCGCCTTTCTTGATCATTTCCCAGCTCGGTCCTTGTGTCGCTTGCGGCTCTCTCGGTTGTCCTTTCTGTCTCTAGCCCTCGTAGACTGGCCATGATCGGTTGACTTTCTGCTTGGGGTCTCGGGATTGGTATAGTCTCCCGAAGGTTGAGGCGTGCTCGTCCGCACCGTATGGTAGTACCGATTGCACAGAGGAAGTCGAGTCCTAGTATGACTTTATCTAACATCGAGTTCATAACTAACAGCGCTATCTCTACTTTCTGCCCTCCGAAATGTAGATTGGCGACTACCATCCCTGTGATACTGACGCTGGTCCCGTCCGCCAGTCGTATGCCAGTGCATACCTCTCTAACCGTTACTGACGCTTCTAGCTGTCCAAGGAGCGTCTCATTAATAAAACTCCTTGTAGCTCCACTGTCAACCGTGGCCAAGACCGGGATGTCTGCGATCTTTATTTGCGCCACGATCTTCCCGTCTTCTACGCGCAAGGGCGCACCTATTCTCGGGTCTCTGTTACTCTCGTCCCCAACTGTTCCCGGGCCTGTCGGGGACGCTGGTCGTTTCCCGACCCCGGGCGTCTGCAACAATCGATCGTTCTAACCCCCTCCCGCCTACAATCCCAACACACTAGCCGTCGGGGGCTCTGGCAATCTCTCACGAAGTGACCTTCTACGCCGCAGTTGAAGCATATTCGTCCTTCTGTCGACGTTAATTCTTGGTTCATCATTCTGTTTGAAATTTCTCCCCTCGTCGAGGCCAGTGGTTGGGCTTGTGGGGGAGTTTGAGGGTTGTTACGGAAGGGATTGCGCGCTTGGGTGGGGTTCAAGGGCGCGTGTGACTGTAGGGTTTCTCGGACACCTCCAAGCGATCGGCCGGGGTTTCGGTATGACGGGTCTCTAGCTTGTGATCGCATACGGTCGCGATACTGGATACTTTCAAACTCGACTGCCAATTGTGAAAGTTGGCTCAGTGTCTCAAAGTCGCTTCGTTTCACATACATCTGATACGCAGGGAGAGAATTCTCGTAAATCCTGTCTAGTTCTTGAGCTTGATCGTAACCGGCGTGGCGCATCAGGGTGCGTATCTCGATTACGTAATCTTTGAAGCCTTCTCCCTCTCGTTGGTATCGGGCCCGTATGTCGTCTTCCAAACGGCGGAAGTAATGCGGCGGTAAAAAGAACTCTAAGAACTCCCGACGGAATACTGTCCACGTGGCCCCCCGTAATTGGCTCGTCCTAAACCACCGGGAAGCCCTATCTGTGAGCGTTTCTGTCATCACCCTGGGCAACTGAGAAAAAGGGAGAGCGTACGATGTAGCCCTCTCTTCTAGTTCTTCTAGAAACGCCAAGGGGTCGGTGTGGCCGTTAAATTTGAGTCCCCATTTCCGAACTTGTTCGGCTACGGCAACGTGTACCGTAGCCCGCCCGTACATGCTTCCGTGGGCCGTTTCACCCGCTTGGTTCTGGTCATGGCCATGGTAACGGTCTGTGCCCTTCTCTGCGGTATGGGCCCGTTCATTGTCGACGGGGCTCCCACCCCTGGGGGTAAAAAATCCAGGAACTTGTAGCTGGACTGACCTGTGGTCGGGGTCGGTTCCATCCGACCGTTGGGTGCCAGAAGTGGAACCCCCGGTCGTAAAGCTAACTTCTAATTCGGCCAATCGGGCCTTTTGATTTGGAGAGAGCTCACCTGCTTTAATCACCTCGGCAAACCGTTTTCTCATCTCGTCTACTTTTCCTGTGCCGTCGAATCCAAATTCCAATGCAAAATTAATAAGTTCGTCCTTCCTTAGTGAATAAATCCAGCGTGTTCCTAGCCGGCCGTCCGTCGGACCCGAAGCAACCTTCTTCTCCTCCGATTCGTGGTCTGCCATCGTAGTGTTTTCGGTGTCCTCTTCAGATTTTGTTATTATAGGTTCTTGTTTTACTTCTTCGTCGATTGTATTTTCACTCTCTACCTATCTTTGATCAGCCTCGCACTTTGCGGGGCTTTAGTCCGCCTGATATTTTTACTCCGATCGTTCGTGATCAGACCCACGAAAGTCCCTGTTCGGGCGCCATTGTAAAGAGGTTTTTCCAGCCGGGGTAGGTTCAGGGGGTTTGGCCGAGGTCTCCACAAAAATTTATAAATTTACAGTAGACGATGTGGGTTCAGTAAGCGCATTTATCGGCGTGATCTCGGAGGTAAGATAGGGTAAGCCATCAGGGTAGTACGACTATGACCTCGGAAGGAGTTCCGTGTCAATTATCGCCTCTAGTGAGAGACCCGAGCGCTCAGACAGATCCAGAACCTATAGAACTAATAACGACAGTGTTCGGGTGATCCCAAGAACTATGTCGGGCGAGGGTACAGACGTATGTAAGTAAGCGCTACCGAGGTCGATGGTGAAGTTCGGGCGGACCCAGAACTTCAGGATTATCTACGGGAAATCCGGGCAGGCCTCGGAATACCTAGGGTCTTACTACCAAATTAATGTGGACAGGCTAGAGTCTTCGACGTTGATTGTAAAATCTGGACGGATCCTAGATTTTAAATTTAACTACGGAAATCCGGGCGAGCCCCAGGATATTTACGGGTTTATAGGTTACTGGTTCAGGCGGTCAATGATGATTACAAAATCCGGGCGGACCCAAGATTCTTATAATCAACTACGAGTGTGGTCTAGGGTATTAATATTACTTATAAAACTCGGGCGAACCCAGAATTCTATAACGAACTACTGTTTAAAGTCGGGCAAACCCAGAACTTCTAACTACTACTTAAAGTCGGGCAAACCCAGAACTTCTAATCAACTACTATTTAAAGTCGGGCAAACCCAGAACTTCTAATTAACTACGATTTAAAGTCGGGCAAACCCAGAACTTCTAGTTAACTACAATAGTTAATACAGGACAAGTTAGGTTATAAGGTTGGGGTTATGGGTCATACGCAGACCCGCTGTTAACTCAAGATTATTAGTTTATTTATTGATTCGACCGCCGGAATTAGGTTACGGATTATTGTTGGTTGTTTTCTACGCTTGTTTAACGGGGTTACTATTAGCCGATATTACTCCGATTTAAATAAAAGAAACGCACACGTCACTCAATTTTTTATATTAATTAGTTCCACTTTTATTCACTTTGTTCTTCCGTTTCTTGTTTGTTTTTTTTTCTTGATTTTGACAATTGCTCTTTCTCGAGACTTTCTTTGCTGCACCAGACACTAACTAGTGGTAGACTGTACCACGTGCTTACCCTACAGCCGCGTACTTCAGCTTAATGCTCTCTATTATGTTTCTCCACGACGTTCCGCTCCGTTTCAGTACTCGCACTCGACTGACTTCCCGGCGTTTTTCCCTCTGCCCTCGATCCTCGCAGCCGCGGCTTTTTTGTAACTCACCACATCACGGCGCGTGCCTACGCGCTGTCGCTGAGGTGAGCTTTTGTCGCTAGACTCTCTGATCGCGCGTTCACTCGCTCGTACTCCGTCGCGAGCTTTCTCATTGGTCTACGTGGCTTATTGTTGTCTCTCACTCTGTCTGGCGTCGGCTGCGCAGTCGACGTCGTATACTTTGTCGCTCTGCCTTTTCGTTCGTTTGCCGCTTCTCGTTCTGTCGAGCGTCGACTGTACCGTCGCCGCTGTGAGTCTTGTTTCTCTGCTGCGCGACTGTACCTTTCCCTATTCCCTATTTCCTTGTTCGCTCCCCTACTATATATTTATAGACTAAGGCATATGGGTTTTCTTAGGGCTATGATTAATATATTTAAAACAAAACATGGCTTCAGGGGTTTCTCTTAATCTAATGAGATAGTTGACGACAAAACTCCCTCGCCTACTCCATGGGCTTGGGGTTGTCGATAATACAGTAATAACAAGTAAATAATAATAATAATGAATTCCGTCCCTCCCCCCTCCGTGGGGTTTTGGGCGCTTATGTGGCGGCGTCGGAATCGTCGTCACACTCTCTCGGGATGAAATCCGAGGATCATTCCCATTCCAAGAGAGGGAAAAAGCTCGGAACGACGGAATTGGGCTAAAGGGGTTCGCTATATAAACGGCGACAAGACAACGACACTTTACCAGAAGCAATATGTATGCCACCGAATTGTATCACCGTATTGTCAACACCGCTCGCTGCGTCGACAAAATTAGGCGCACAATTCAAGCCAACTTGACGGAACTATGTTCCACGATGGAATGCCTCTTTGGTCTACAGAGGAAGCTGGAGTTGTTTGAAGACAACATCCAGCAACTCGAGATTCAAATTCTACGAGAACCCGAGGAGAGGGACAAGAACTTCCAGCTGCGTAGCGAATTAAAGAGCATTCGACGCCGCAGGAAACTGGACAGAAATCTGCTCTGGAGGATGCAGCAACGAATGGCGACGGTGCGATCGGACGTCAACCGGCGTCAGAGGGAGGAACAGCGGCTCATCCGACAGAAGGGTAGAGCGGCCGCAAAACTGGCGAGGCATGACCCGGAGAGGGCCGCGGAAGCCCGGAGGGATCTCCGGCTAATCCTGAACTCCAGGATCTAATTCACTCTGTAAAGAAAATCAAAAAAAAAAAAAAAAAAAAAAAAAATTTGTCATCTCTGGGGGGAAAAAATAAAGTAGGCAAAACCTCGAGTGACACCGCGATGGTAATCCAATCGCAGAGGTGGTATATTTTGACTGGCAGCAGCACCCATGCTCGTACACGGAAATACGATATATTTTTGTGTTTCCCTTGTCTTTGCTGACTACAGCGCATATTTTCTTTTTGCAGGTATTATTTTTTTTGTTGTAATTTTTGTTTTCTTTTAGGTATGTATGTTTCTATCCAGTGACGGAAAGTTTTTTTTTTTCAGATAACCCCTATACACAATCGACCCCATCGAAAAACCTACCTACATAATTATCCGTATGATCCTATTTTGATTGCCAATTAATTATTCTTGTTGCGTAAATTGATAATAGCCCGGTTAGAGCAGTCGGATGAACATGAGACTCTTGGTACAGGAGTGGGTCGAAGCCACACGTTTAAGGGCGCCTAAATAATGAGAAAGAAAAACAAAACAAGTACTAATTCGTTGGTCGTACGAAAATTCCTTTTTGCGAAGTCATTCCATGCGTGTCCGTATCGATCACTTCGAGCCGGTTACGTACGCCCTCTCCTTCAATTTATTTGATGGAGAAAGATGCACGTAGAAAAACAACATCGAATCTCAAGGCCAAGGGAGGGGGGCGATCGAAACGTTGACTCACCGAAAACAAGCAAAGGAATGTGCAATTTGACGATCTTTTGAATGGCATATAGTCAGAACAACGACCGTAACCCTACACCAGTAGCTGGCAAAGTGCATCAGTCGGGCATTGACACTACCGATAGGGGAAATCATAGGTGGGAACACCTAAATAACCCAACTTATCACGAGGGTCGAGAAAAAGCTCTATACTGGTATAAAAGACCGTAGCCGGATAGAGAAGCCAGACAGAGTTTACTCTGATCTCGCGGCACTATAGTCGAAGCACTATATTCCCAAAGCCGCCAATGACTACAGCCAAGACCAGAGATCCTGAAGGAAGTCCTGCCTGCCGTCAATGAACAACAACTATCCTTGAAGGAAGTCCATTGAAGCCAGTGAAACCTATCCTGCGAAGAGGTTTTACTACATCCTTGTCCTGGAGAAGAGATATAATTATTAGCAAGGACTCTACCATGGGAGGAACGGATTACAAAGTGGCGCATAACACAGCCAATGTGATCAACACCGTTAAAATAATCGATCACAAGGACGACATACAGGATGTCAACCAGAACCTTAAGATCGTCATCGGTATATTTGTTTTCGTGACCATCTTAATAATGGTCAAAATGTACAAGCGATCTGTACAAGGACGCCGGGACCAAAAACACGCACTCGAGCAGGTGGTATGCCGCCAAGCCTAAAAACCGTAAAAGTGCAGAAAAGGCCTGATACCAAAAATACAATAAGCAGTGACAAAGAAAAGAAAAATAAATGCATTAATTGCAAACAAAAGTGAAACAAAAACAAACTTAAATTGTGAACTCATGCGTTTATAAATGCAAGTGCAAAAGAAAAGAGAACAGCAATTAAAAGTGCAGTGACATTGGAGACGCCGCTGCCAGCAACCCAATCATCAAACTAGACGTGTGCCGCCGTGGGATATACGTACATACATACATACATACATACATACATATATATATATACAATAATGTGATTGTGTTTAAGAACAAGATTTTTTTTTGTGCGTATTTTAACGATAGTGTTTGCACGTATATATATATATGTTCCTAGTTTCTTCAAAAAGCCCAGGATCCAGAGCGTCGAGATCTCATCGCCCAGGACTGAAAGGGGTAAGTTTGTCGGAACACGGTTCCTTTATCCACTATATATATATATATATATCCGTGCCTTTTGTTTTTAATTATCTAACGTAAATCCTCCAACTTAGGCCTCTTCAAGGCATTATTATATTTTTATAATTAATCAGTAAGCTTTTGTCTTACTTTTTATAATATAATAAACATTGACTTTTCAGCGGCGAGTATCAGCCTTGTGTTTGTATGAACAATCACAAGTGCCCTCAGAGCGACGTTTGTAGTCGTGAATAGTCAGCAATTTGCTGACGTGTGCACCCTGTACGGGTGATAAATTCGATACTCTCCGGTAACAAATTTTGTTGGTCAATTAAAATTAAATTCATAATGTATTCCTAACCATAATATTACTCATAAATGGCACTAGCCAATATTTTATTCAATAAAATTGTAATGTGAAAACGAACTTAAACATGAAGTGCTAAGTTTTCAAACGGGGGTTGCTGACGCGATAAGTGGAGTAGGTGAAGAATAATGACATAACTTTTGACGAACAACCTTGACAATAGGGGATCGTATTGCGCGGCCCGCGACGATCCATTTGGCACACGATTGTGTGAAGGGGAGGGAATGTGGCCGAAACATTGCCCGATCGTATTACGATCAAGCAAAAGCATAGCTTGTGGGGCAATGTAGACTGATGACCGACGGACTTTACAACTTTTACTATTTTCAGGCATCTTTAATATTTATTCTCGTTATGTTGGAGAGGAGAAAGGCTTACCAAGAACCCACCCCATCCGGCGAGCTTATGCCGGCAAAATTGGTGCCTGAACATCGGATGTCTTTCCTTCGGCCCAAGTCCTTTCAGGACTAGGGCACTAATATGCCCACGTAACACCTTGTTAATTAATTCAGAATCTGCCTTATGTCGATTGCTTAGATCCTTGTTTTGTGAATAGGCAATATCGTGAACCTTGCGAGCTTCATCCAACTGATTAATTCCGTGATCTCCACGCTGTTATCGCTCTGCAAGCTTTGTACCAGGTCCACAATAGTTATATCCAGGAATGTGAAACTCAATCGGAAGATTATTAATAAGACCACTTCCACGTTTGCGGTGTAAATAATGACTGATGTGATTATAAAAACGTTTCCCCATTATATATTGTCTTTATTCATTGAAGATTGATCACGGAATAAACATATTTATAATAGGATGCGAATAATAAAGCAAAAAAATAACATTCTTGTTCGTAACATTGAGAACGTGAACAATGTTAAACAACCACCACGTCACAGTGAATTATTACCAAACACAATTAGAGCTCTTGTGGTTGGTCCATCCAACTGCGGGAAAACTAATGTAATGATCAGTCTAATTGAGAGTCCAAATGGTTTGAGATTTGAAAATATATACGTGTTTTCAAAGAGTCTATACCAACCGAAATATGATTACTTGGAAAAGCTAATAAAACCGATTAAGGGTATGGGTTATCATACATTCTCTCAGATCGAAACTGTTTTATCACCCACCGAAGCAAAAAATAATTCAATCATGATTTTCGACGATGTGGCTTGTGAGAAACAAGATAATATTCGATCATATTTCTGTATGGGTCGTCACCAAAATATTGATTCTTTTTATTTATGTCAAACATATACACGAATTCCAAAACATCTTATACGGGACAATGCAAATGTAATTATTATGTTTAAACAGGATGATTTAAATATGCGACACATATTTCGGGATCATATCATGCCTGACATGAATTATGAGTCATTTACGAAAATTTGTCAAAAATGTTGGGAGGATAAATATGGATTTTTATTTATAAGTAAGGATGACAATATTGATAAGGGACGATATAGAAAAGGATTTGACCAATTTATTGTTCTTTAATCGAGTATTACTATAAAAGGGTAGATGTCGATTTGCGTCATTCCAGCGGGAAAGTTCCTCTGGAAAATATGTAATTTTCATTAGGTTTCTCCATACAAGCGGAAGGAAAAAAACTCCTTCCCGAAAATTAGGTTTTCCACATGTACTTAATTTTGGTTTTCCTCTACCTGCAATATTTGGTTTTCCACACGCTCAAAGTTTTGGTTTTCCACTGCTTTGCAGTATCTGATTTCCCACAATTAAAATACATATTTTCATGTAATATTTGTACGTGTATTTATTAATAATATTTGCAGTAGAAGCATTTGAATTAAAAATTGTTAATGTCTGAAGCATTCCCGGTTTTCGCTTGGCCGAATGGAGGTCTAAGGTATCTATGTCTTGTAAGGCTGTCTTCTGAAAATATCAAAAATAATTAAGATATGAATGTAAGACTATGAATAATAATAAGAGTAATTACCATTTATACATCTTCGTACAAAATTAAGGGATCTCTCCAGAAATTATGCCATGGCCGATTATTTACCCTCTGATCAGTTGTTTTATGTCGGGTATCTACAACAAAAACTATGAGAAGAAAAAATCAAATATGGCAAATGCAGGCGCAACAGTTCTGGCCCCAAGAAGTCTCAATCGGCCTGGCTGAAATAAATGTAATATTTTGATTATGTAAAACAACTAAGTTTATACAACCATTTAATGAACACCGCCCTCCATTTACCACTGGTAAAGATTAAAAACATTTCAAGTGACACTGAAATGCAGAATTTGTGTTGAAAATAGCATCTGGAGGTGAATTTATTTATTAATGCGAAAACTATCTTTGGTACTAACCTCTGTAACGCTGAAATAAAGATTGTTGGGGAAGATTAGAATTAAGTTTAAATGCTAACAGAATCTGCAGCCATACATGAATTTAGTATTTTTACGCAATTTGGTATTTTGGTAAACGACAAAAGCCCAAACGCGTTCGCTTAAGTTTCTCGTGTGTACTACTCTCTCTCTGCCCTTCTACGATTCTACTCGCAACGAATCTGAAGGGAGATATTATTGAAGTCAGCAAATAAACATTATAACGTCTAAAAAACCACGCAATTATTACTTTTTGAGATGGGCTTGAAAGAATATAAATTTAAAGCTGCGTATGACCGCAACATTTGGCGACCGTGACAGGACCCAAACAAATAGTAAAGTTCGCGTGGCTGGTTAGAGGTTATAATTTTATTTCATAAAAGCCAATCCGACATTGGCCAGCCTGCAACCGCAGCATCTTCCGTGTGATCTTCGTTGAAGACACCATCAAGGCACGCACTGGATTCCCGCAAATCAAAGGGCGCAACATCGGCAGTGGATCGGAAAGGCGCAGGTCGCAATCGCTTGAAAACATCTCCACAAGCGGGATTAGTACAACCAAGACGATTCCCTCCCTCTACCCGACCAGTGAGATTTGCCGCTACATAACCTGCAACATTCGCACATACGCAAACTACGCCGTAATTATATAATCGTGTGCCACGCACACAATAACCTGTGAGTAGACTTACAAATACATACAAACATAAAATTCTTGCTGGTAGTGTGATTACTTTGCTGAAGGTGGTCAATTACGACAGAAATAACCGTTGCTTTACGCATACCAATACGTGCTGATTCTGTGTCTGCTTTTTGCTCAAAACTATAACGCCGGGCTGCACACGTGGTACAGTTTCGCCTTCAGACTAGCTTTTCGTTTCTTCTCTGAACCGTTCTCAGCTCATTACTCTGTCGGCCTTTCGTACAACCGTTTAAAATGACCAAAGATTCGGCAGCAGAGGCAGTTGACGCAAAATTGACTCCCCTTCGACTACAGCGCTCTAAAATGGAAGCCAACATCGAAAACTTAGCGGCCAGAGTGAACAAGGAGTCCGATGCAACCGAGCTCAACCACGAAGAGTTAGATTGCCATTTACAAACTTTGGAGTCTTACTTTCGCCAGTTGTGTCAATTGCAAACACGAATTGAAGAGCTGAATTATGCGGACGACGGTAGAGCTAAGGTGGAAACATTGTTCATTAAAGCCAAAAGCAAAATAAAATCTCTAATGAGTAAATACAACCATTCAGCAGACGTCAGTGTTTTGAATGCCTCCGCCAGTGTACATTCTTCCCGATTGCCAAACTTGAAGTTGCCGCACTTCGATGGCAAATATTCAGACTACAAGCGGTTTGAAGTCGCTTTTACAAATCTCGTGCACAGTGACCCTGGAATCTCAGATATTGACAAATTCAATTATTTATTGAGCTGTGTGTCAGGCGCAGCCTTGGAGGTAGTCCAAGCATTCCAGGTCACTGAGGACAATTATTCAAAGGCATTCAAACGGCTGAAAGAACGGCTGAAAGGCTTTTCAACTTGCAATCCATCTCGAACTCAGACGCTACAGGATTGCAACGCATTGTGGACACATCATCAGCGATCCGAGGATCATTATTATCATTGGGATCACCGAACGACGTCATGAACGCTATCATGATAAACTTGCTTCTATCTAAGGTCGATGCCGAGACGAGGTTAAGCTACGATGAGAAGCAGTCATTTAAAAAGCTTCCAGACTGGGACGAGTGCTGCAAGTTTCTGACACACCGCTGTCAATTCTTGGAAGGCCGATCACGCGCCATCATCAAAGGTCGAGCCGTCGACACACAGCAACGACAAAAGACAAACCACATGCATTTGTCCAAATCGTTCATCACAACAAAGGCCAGTTGCACTTCAACTCACGCAGCGGAAAGACTTCGTAAAGAAAGCCATGCTTTGCTTTAATTGCTTGCGCAAATCCCATGTTATTACGGATTGTTCATCCAAATCTCGGTGCAAGGTTTGTCAGGGCGCTCATCACACTCTTCTGCATGCGTATAGCCCAAGCCCAATTAAGGCTGATTCGATGGCAAACCAACCACAACAAAGCCTGGTTCCAGAACACGCTGATTCTAACCAGCACAGCAGACCTAGGGTGTCTCTAATAGCGCGCACGGCCAAAAGAGGCATCATACCTACAGCACTAGCTCAGATCAAGGATGGACATGGAGACTTCCAAATTGTTCGGGCACTTCTAGACTCAGGATCCGAGGTGAATCTGATCACCGAAGAAACTACCAAACGACTCCAGCTAGAAAAGTCTCGCGTTTCTCAGTCCATAAGTGGGGTTTCTAACACTACTCAAACTGTAAACTACAACGTTTATACAGTTCTTAAGTCTCGCGTCTCGGAATTCAAGTGGTGTTCTCATTTCGCCGTGATCAAACGGATTTGCAACCACCAGCCCAGCGAGCCAATTGACATCTCCCAATGGGACATTCCAAATGGATTAGTTTTAGCTGATCCAAACTTTGATCAATCTCACAGGATCGACGTGCTTATAGGAATAGAAGGATTCTTCGAGGCCATTTGCAGCGGCAAGTGCGAGGTTAGCCCAGGAATGCCCGCATTTATCAACACAGCATTTGGCTGGATTGTCGGTGGAAACGCAACACACCTCGCAAATACAGCAACCTACAAGTGCAATCTCATTCAGGAAAGGATGTCTCTCGACGAATGCTTGCACAAGTTCTGGGAAGTGGAGGAATACAAAACCGCACCTCAGAGATTTAGTGAAGAGGAGCAGCTTTGCGAGCAACATTATTCCGACAACGTAGCTCTCACAAGCGACGGCCGTATTCAGGTGCGGCTCCCCTTTAAAATCGAACAACAAAGGTTAGGGCAATCGTATGATAGTGCATTCAAACGATTCATAATGCTGGAGCGCAGACTCAATCGTAATCGTAAGGAGCCCTATATCCAATTCATGAGGGAGTATATTGAGCTTGGACACATGTCTCGCACTACAACAGTGGACACAAGCATGCCACATTTTTATATCCCTCATCACTGCGTTCTGCGTCCGGAAAGCGTAACAACCAAGCTTAGGGTGGTCTTCGACGCGAGCGCTAAAACGACGTCAGGCCTTGCCCTCAACGAACTTTTAATGGTAGGCCCAACCATACAACAGGATCTCATCACGACTCTTCTTTCATTTCGACTAAATCGGTATGCACTTTCTGGGGACATATCAAAAATGTATAGACAATTTTTAATGGATGAAAGAGATCGGCGATTTCAACTGATTCTGTGGAGGGAGTCTGAGAGTCACACCTTGCACACTTACCAGTTGAACACTGTAACGTACGGCGTATCAGCTGCTCCCTTTCTTGCAATTCGCAGTCTTTTTCAAATCGCTAATCTATATGAATTAGAATTTCCATTTGCAGCTCAAGTTTTGCGTTCGGACTTATATGTTGACGACCTTTTAACTGGTGCCAATGATATCGAAGAAGCTGCTCAGAAAAAGACGCAAATTACAGAGCTACTCAGCAAGGCGGGATTAACCATGACGAAGTTCAACAGCAACTCAGCTGTTATAGTGGAATCCTCTGACAACGAAATCCCGATGCAACTAAACGAATGCAAATCAACAAAGATGCTTGGACTCGCTTGGCAGCCTTCAAGGGATTTGTTCGTATTCCACAACCAGGTGGAATTTTCGGAGAATCCGACCAGGAGAACAGTGCTGTCAGAAGTGGCACGAGTTTTTGATTCACTTGGATTGATTGCACCCATAATCATGAACTGCAAGATATTTATCCAGGATCTTGTTCTAAGGAATCTGTCGTGGGATGAACTGATCCAAGAGGATTTAGTCAATACTTGGAACCTTTTAAAACTTGACCTTCAAAACATTTCGCAAATACAAGTTCCGCGCTTCGTCTTCACATCACCCCACAACAAGGGAGAAATTCACGGGTTCGCAGACGCATCCAAGCGTGGATATGGGTGTTGTTTATACGTGCGCACAGAAGTCGACGGAGTTATCAGAATCCACTTTCTAATCGGCAAATCAAAGGTAGCACCCATCAAAACTCTGTCCATCCCGAAATTAGAACTCTCTGCAGCAGTTCTACTTAGTCGAACCTACCACAAGTTTCAACAGAAACTGCAGCAGTACATATCCAAAGTGTACTTCTGGACTGATGCAAAGACTGTACTGCAATGGCTTCGCAAGCATTCATCAGTTTTGCCAACCTTTGAATCCCATCGAGTTTCGCAACTTCAGCAACAGGATAAGAACATCGAGTGGCGTTATGTGCCCACTGCGAAGAATCCCGCAGACATAGTGTCTCGCGGCTGTAGCGTTTCGGAGATACAAGAAAACATGTGGTTCAGTCGTCGGTTGATATGAACATCATTGATCAGGTGATCAATAATTCATCGTCTTACATAAAATCTTTGCGAACCCTTTCCTTTATCTTCCGCGTTTTTAATAAAGTTCCACCAGCTTATAAACCAATCACTCAAGAACTAGTTCATGTGCCAGCGACCGAGCTAACTGACACGTTTTGGCGAATAGTAGCACATGTTCAACACTCAGCATACAGCAAAGAAATAGGTTTGTTACGTAAAAATAAAGTTTTACAGCCAAGCATGCAGGCACTGGCACCTTTTCTTCATGAAGTCAAGACAAGAAATGCAACACTGGTCGTGGTTCGAGTCGGCGGAAGATTGGCAAACGCACACATCCCGTTTGACGCAAAGCACCCACCGATTCTACCTAAGGATCACAAATTCACAAAACCTTTCGTAGAATTTCTTCACAGGTCAAACTTGCACGCCGGACCAAAGGTGCTGCTATCCTTGCTTCGTGAAAAAATGTGGGTCGTCAATGCTCGAGACTTAACGAGGAAGGTGGTACGCGCCTGTACACACTGTTTTCACTACCGGCCGCGTCTATTATCTCAGATCATGGGAAACCTCCCATCTGACCGTCTACTTGGAGAGCGCCCATTCTTAGTCACCGGAGTCGACTTTTGTGGGCCTTTTATGACGTCCTACAAAATAAGAAGCAAATCACAGTACAAGACCTATGCGTCAATCTTCGTCTGCTTTACCTCTAAAGCAATCCACATTGAGCTTGTGACTGACTTGACAACTAATTTATTTCTATCTTGTATCCGAAGGTTCATCGCACGTCGTGCCCTTCCCAGACGCATTGTATGTGACAATGCAACAAATTTCGTCGGGGCAGCTTCTAAACTAATGGAGTTCAAACGTGCAGTCTTGAGCCAGGAGAGCATCAGCTTGCTGGAATCCTACAGCGCCTGCAAGGGCTTCGAATTCAGCTTTATCCCTCCCCGTGCGCCCCATTTTGGCGGTCTATGGGAGGCCGCAGTGAAGTCTGCCAAAACTCTCCTGGTCAAGAATGCCGCAGAAGCTCAACTGACCTACGAAGAACTTCTAACGTTGTTGACAGAGATCGAAGCGATACTGAACTCGCGACCTATCGCTCCTCTGTCTGACGACCCGAACGATGGTTTCGCGCTTACCCCAGCTCACCTACTCATTGGTGGACCACTGCTATCAGCACCGGAGGAGTACCTTCAAGTTTCATCTGCTAAGGACGACGCATCTCAACTCAACTCTCTGACACGATGGCAACGAATAACATTCCTGAAGCAGCAATTCTGGCGCATATGGCAGCGCCACTACATTCATACCCTGCAAAAGCGAACTAAGTGGACTCAACCTCAAGACAACATCAGAGTTGGCCAGCTAGTGATCATTCACGAGGACACAGCGCCTCCACAGCACTGGAACTTAGCACGAGTCACGGCTGTGATTTCTGGAAAGGACGACCGGGTTCGAGTCGTCGATCTAAAAACTAACAAAGGCACTCTGCGCAGGCCAATACACAAAATCGCCCCTTTGCCTGTTGAATGTCCTTGAAATTACCCAGGTTCTTTCAACGGGGGAAGAATGTTGGGGAAGATTAGAATTAAGTTTAAATGTTAACAGAATCTGCAGCCATACATGAATTTAGTATTTTTACGCAATTTGGTATTTTGGTAAACGACAAAAGCCCAAAACGCGTTCGCTTAAGTTTCTCGTGTGTACTACTCTCTCTCTGCCCTTCTACGATTCTACTCGCAACGAATCTGAAGGGAGATATTATTGAAGTCAGCAAATAAACATTATAACGTCTAAAAAACCACGCAATTATTACTATTTGAGCTGGGCTTGAAAGAATATAAATTTAAAGCTGCGTATGACCGCAACAAAGATTATTAAACGACAACATTTATTTTATCACTCACCTTTTTCTTGTTTTTTAGAATTAACTGAAATTTTTTCACTTTTTTCACGAAATTTTATACTAATGTGACCGCACATCATATATTTGATTATACCAACATTCCGAGGAAAGATAATAGTTGGTCATAATTTCGTTGCATCTTGAGGTCACACTTTGTCCGCGAATAAATATTTCGTTTAAATAATATTTTTCAGGGACCGTAATCATTAAAGGTTACGTATATTAAAGGTATATTAGGTATTTTTCGCCAGTTCAGTGTACTACCAAACGAAGTTTTATTATTTAACAACACTTAGAAAATGGCGTAGGCCACGATCTGACTATCAAATTATTTTATTTATACAAAATTTTAAAAATGTTAAAAATCAATAATTTATTTCTTTGTAAGTTAATGGCAATTCTTTATAAATTTGATCGTCTGACCATGGCTTTACTCTACAATTTTTATTAATTTCATTATCTTTATTATTATTATGTGTATTATTTCTTGAATATTTATGAATATTTTACGAAATCCAGTTTGTAGCTTTGGGGTCGCGTAACATGGATTTGAAATCAAATTGGCACACAATCTCATTCATGCCGTCATCAATAATTATTATTGAGTTTCATTTATTAGATAACAACAATTAATATCTTTTTTACGTTTTTTAAAAATATAAACAAATAAATATAAATGTGAGAACAATATTATAAGTAGCTGATTTTTTTGTTTAAAAATATTACAATCGGGATAACACAGAAATCACACAGCGCATAAGTGTCCTGAAATTGATGCTATTCAGAAACCCACCCCATTTAGCGCTGTGAATTTATCTATCCCCTCACCACTGCCTGCTAGAAAAAATAGGATTTCCATGGCCTGTTATTTGTTCTCGGTTTATTGGGAACAAATTCTTTTATTATCAAATTATCATTAAGCCAAAAGCTTTCAGAAAGTAGTACATTAAACACATCAGGCGGAGCAAATATTTTAAAAGAAGATATCGACATTGTTCAACTTCAATGTCCTCGGATGGGAATTTTTCACGTATGAATTCCATAACATCCTCAGATTTGGTATCCGGGGTAAATCTAGAAACAAACAATTGCTTCCTATGTGGAACAACTGAAAGTTTCTTACGCCCCCCAGCAGCAGTCTGAACCTCACTCGGCTGGGACCCAGAAGCGGTTCCTACTGTATCTAAGGTCAGCACCGACTTCTGTGCCTCAGGTTGGCATCCAGAAACAGGGTCACCTCCGGAACTGGCTGTTACCATAGGCACAGGTGGCTCGCTTACCCCTGTGCCGACCGGAACTGCTGCAGCTAAATACTGTAAATACTGTGCAGCTTTAACATCGTCAGCGTACATTAGTACACGAGAACGAGCTACGATAGAGGGAAGATCGTTAATAAACAAAGTAAACAGCAAAGGGCCTAAATGACTACCTTGAGGAACTCCAGATGTCACGTTGATCATTTTAGAAACAGCGCTCTTAAATATAACCCTCTGAGTCCTACCATTCAAGTAACTTGAAATCCAAGTTAATAGATTACATGGAAACCCAAGCTGATCTAATTTGAATAAAAGGAGAGAGTGGTTAATAGAGTCAAAGGCCTTACTAAAATCTGTATATATAACGTCAGTCTGCATGTTATTCTTATATCCATTTATTACAAAAGATGACAATTCAAGAAGGTTGGTGGTGGTCGATCTTCGCTTAACAAAACCATGCTGACACGGTGATATTAGCGAGGAACATAAATGCTGCAAATGAGAAGTTATAATACATTCAAATGCTTTAGGAATTGCCGACAATTTAGAAATGCCTCTATAATTCTGGGCATCCGCCTTCGCACCCTTTTTGTGGAGTGGAATATTGAAAGAGTCCTTCCAGATAGTTGGAAAAACTGATGATGAAATAGACAAATGAAAAAGTTTAAGAATCGGTTTACAAATGGTTGAAGCACAAAACTTAAGCACACTCCCAGGGAGTCCATCAGAACCGGGAGAATACGTTGGCGTTGTTGTTGCTAAATCCTTTAAAAGAGAACTTTCGGTAATTACAGGGGTAAAAATACAATTAGCCCTATTTAAGGGGTTAGGGTAGATAGGGTTTGACCAAGCAGCCAAACTATAAGTAGTTTGGAAAAACTCGGCAAATAAATCCGCAACTTCAGAATCCGACGATGCCTCTTTTGAGTTTAAACGTACCGATGAAGGCAATGCCGAAGACTTACGCTGGGCATTAACGAAGTTATAAAACTGCTTCGGATCATTTGAAAACTCGTATTTACATCGATTTAAATACATGGAATATCAATGACTGTTGAGAACATTAAAATCTGAACGAGCCACAACATATTTCGCAAAATCAGATGGCTTACCCGTTTTTTTATACTTTTTATAAGTGTTGGATTTAAGATTTTTAAGTCTTTGAAGCGCATTGTTAAACCAAGGAGGCCTGTTTAGCTTCGGAGGAAGACTGTCAGGAACGCATTCGTCAAAAAAAGTGTTTAAAAAAGAAAAGTTCAATTGCACTGTCAATATCCATGCAATTGTACAAATCAGTCCAATTATATTGCGAAATCATGTAGTTTAGTTTATTATAGTCACATTTACGAAAGCATCTCCTTTTAGTTTGAGGAACTAAAGGAGAAAGGGTATCAGTACAGGGGAGGCCAATTGTCAATTCCAAAGTTGGATGATATCGGTCTTCAGGTACAACAAGTGCGTCAATTCTAGCTACAGTGACTTCATGCGGATCTGAAACAAATACTAGATCTAATTGTCTATTTAATGAATTTCGTATAAAGCTTACTTGCTGTAACGATAATTCTAAAAGGCCATCCACAAAATCATGGGCGGATAACGGAGTAGCGACAAGTGAGTCAGTGGGAAGAGACCAAGAGATATTAGGGAGATTAAAGTCACCCAAAACAATCAAAAGGTCTCAGTTGGAAAGAAAGGATAGAACAGATTTTATAGCAGACAGATGGTGCTCATAAATTATTAAATCAGAGCCAGGAGGAATATAAGAGCAGGTTACAAAAATAGATAAGGATTGAATGGAAACTTTGACACTAACAAATTCAACATCGTTAGGGATATGAATGTTAAGTCTCTCCGATGTTAAACTAGAGGTAACGGCTATCAATACACCACCCCGCCTACGCGGGAAGCGATCGGTCCTGTAGGTGTTAAAGTTCATGGACAAAACTTCAGAGTCAGATATCTCTGGTTTCAGCCAAGTTTCCGTAAAAGCCAAAATATCTTCAGTAAATGCAGAGGAGCCAGTATAAAGCATTGGTAGCTTAATATTTAGTCCTCTAACATTTTGATAAGCCAAAAATAAACCTATTAGTTTTTTGGCACAGTGGAAGGCCTGCTTCCTATGTGGAACAACTGAAAGTTTCTTACGCCCCTCAGCAGTAGTATGAACTCCACTCGGCTGAGAGCCAGAAACGGTACCTACTGTACCTATGGGTACGGTCGGCCCCGAATTTGACAACTCAGCCGGCTCAGGAGATTTTTTCCCAACATGACTTCCGGAAACAGGGACACCACCGGACCTAACGGTATCCATTGGCACAGTTGCTGAGTCAACAGAAATTGCTGCAGTTACCAGGTTCGGCACAACTTTATTTACTGCCGTTGGGCTGGTTTTTTTGCGTTTGGGCGACTCGCTTAGTAATTTTTATAGCCTTGCAAAGAGTATTATAATTTCAGTCAGAAGTTTGTAACGCTGTGAAGGTGATGTTTCCGACCACATAAAGTATATATATTCTTGATCAGCACCAATAGTCGAGTCCATCTAGCCATGTCCGTCTGTCCGTCCGTCTGTCCGTCTGTCCGTCCGTCCGTCTGTCTGTTTCTATGCGAACTAGTCTCTCAGTATTAAAGCTATCGCGATGAAACTTTCCCAAAAGTCTTCTTTCTATTGCACATATGTCGGACCACTATATCTTAAGTTTCCCATAGGAATAATCAAAAAAATAAAAGAAAATTCATTGTAACTTTGTAGGAAGTACTCGTTTTGATTTTTGACAACTTAAAAACAAAATTTTAAATAGGCACTCAGATTCTGAAAATCCCTGGAACTGCTCCGATTATAGGTATTTATTTTATCTGCAAGGGTATATAAGCTTCGGCTGGCCGAAGCTAGCTTCCTTTCTTGTTAATCTTATTGTTGGGGTAATTACCTGGTAAGGGTTATACCGATTAGGGATTATGGGGATTATATCTCGTCTCTCTCTGTTGTATACGGACGTGTTTTACATTCGCTCCCACATTTATTCGCTTAGTGTCGAAATTTGTGATTTTTATATTCCCAAACTTTTCATTCTCAACTCGGTTGAGCCCGCCGTTTAAATGCAAATTATTGGTTTGTGTTAAACCATCATTCATTATTAAGATATTGAAAAATAGTTAACGACGCGAGTGCATTGTGCATTGTTTGTTGTTTCTTATTTACTTTGTTGTTTTGGCGCTCTCTCGCACCGTTTTGCTCTGCTACATCTCCCAACTTCAGTCACCGGCTCTCATTTTCGAGTTAACGGGTCTTTGCTGAAATGGTCTTTTCGCGCTCTTTTCTTTCTTCTGTGTTTCTTAGCCACACAGCTGTTTGCTGGCACTCATCTAAAGCATTTTGTTTACATTTTTCTACATTCTACATTTAACTCACTTTAATTTGTAAAGAATGTCTGCCTGCTGTGTTGTTGGTTGCCAATTTATTGGCAAAATCACTTCTCGGCAGCCGACTGTTAGTTGCTGGTTATGCGAAAACATTGCGCACGCCAAATGTGCAGACTTTGGGGACAGTGCGGCCCAAATTGCTGATTGTACTAGGTCTAATGCCAACCTAGACTGGACGTGCCCTTCATGCCTACATATCAAAATTGATATTAGTGCATTTATGAGGCAAACGGAGCTAGAGTTCCAAGCTTTACGTGCTGGTTTTAAGGACTTATTAAGTCGATTTAATGTTCTCGACTCCAACTTTAAAGGTCGGATCCTTCTAAATCAAGTATCATTAAATATAAATCGTAGTCCTACACTGCCTAATGTCTCTTTACATGTTCCAGATCTCTCGAGCAACCTCCCTCTTCCCAGCCCCACTGCAAGCTGTGTGTCGTGCGATGAGAACGATCCCATTGGCAACGAGTCATCAACGACCGATGCCAGGGTGCAATCTCGGCCAGATTCGCTGAACGAAGTTTCGCCTGAGTCGTTAGGGCCTACTAACCGGTCGCCGGCTGTTGCCACTTCGGGGGCTCTGCCGCACCTCGTTCTCCCTCTAGCTAATACCCTTGCACCTCCTCCTGTCCCACTTTCTAGCATGATCCCTAGGAAGAATAGCCATAGCCCAGCTCTCTCTTCTCCGGTACCACTTACTGTTATGGTACCTAGGAAATCTATTTTTGTGTCAAGGTTAAATGCAGCACTAACAGTAAATGACGTGATGCATCATATTGTCACAAACCTCTCCCTTTCCAATCAAAATAGCATTGACATCACCAAATTTAATTTTAACAGATAAGAGATTACTCTTCATTTAAAATACTTGTTCCGGATGTTCCTCAAACTTCTTGACCCCAATTTCTGGCCTGCTAATATAATTGTTTATGAGTATATAAAAAACAAGAGAGAACGCTATAGTCGGGTGCCCCGACTATCAGATACCCGTTACTCAGCTAAGGGAGTGCGAGGGAGATAGATATATAAAATCTTTGATCGGGCATAACTTTTTAACGAATGGTCCGATTTGAAAAACGAATGGTCGATAGGTATTGATAGTCACAATAAAACTGCATTTTTAGTTTTCCAAAATCTTTAATGGTGTGGGCGCCAGACACCTTTCAAATGGTGTAGGGCGATTGAGGGCGTTAGAGGGGGCGTGGCACCATTTTGAAATAAACTTGCGCTGCGTAGGAACTCAAAGAATATGCATGCATAATGCCAATCCTCTAGCTTTTATAGTTTCCGAGATCTCAGCGTTCATACGGACGGACAGACGGACAGACATACGGACGGACAGACAGACAGACGGACATGGCTAGTTCGACTCGGCTAGTGATCCTGATCAAGAATATATATACTTTATAGAGTCGGAAAAGCTTCCTTCTCCCTGCTCAATTTTTGAAGCCAATGTTATAGTATTCACTGAGACCTGGCTTAACCAATCCGTACACGATAGTGAGATTTTGTCTAATAACTTGTTTGTTTATCGGAAGGATCGTCTGACCCGTAGAGGTGGAGGCGTTCTTATTGGAGTCAAATCCAATTTAACTTCTGAGCTTGTTGATATTTCGGAATCATCTTGTATTGAATTTATTTCCGTAAAAATAAATATAGTTCGGCTAAGGCGGAATTTATTCAGTACAATTCTGACTGTTATAAAAATTACCTGTCTCGTTGTAAGCGTGATTTCAAAAGCAATCCTAAACTTTTTTTTTCTTTTGTCAATTCTGTAACGCCCTAATAGCCTATTCACATTAGGCAACATCTACCGTTTACCGTCTACCGTCTCAGACGGTCATACAAATTTGACAAGCTAAACGGTTGAAAATATTCCACCGTCTGCCCTTTGATGTTCCTATCCCATCTGTTTCCCCTGGTATTTTTGGTATATTTTGTGCCAAAAACCATAAAAAAAACCGAAATTCGAAACAAAATGACTTTAATGTCAACGAAAATGAAGTTCCAAACTCAAAATGCCGGGCAGTGGTGCAGGTAAATGTATTAGATTTTTTTAAGTACATCTTATAAAAGAGTTTCGCGCACCTTTAAGTTTTAAAGAGCACCCGCACAGTGTGGACCCTAGAGATGGAAATCACCTTAGTGGACCACTGGGCAGACCACATCGATGTTATTGATGTCCTCTTCGTCCATGTTGTTAATGTCTTAATCGAATTCCGACAATTCAGCAATGGTCTGATTTAATTTATGTTGCTGCTCTTGAGCGGCAGCTAATATAATTGTTAAATTCAATAAAATATTCATATTTTACTTTTTCACTTGACACTAGAAACGGAAAACTTAGACGGTAAACGGTAGTGTGAACCTGAATTTCATTTTTTCACCATCTTCCCAACGTTCCCCCAAAAAATACTGTAATGTGAATAGGCTATTAATCTGAGGGCGTACAAACTTCTTCAAGCGTGCCGAGGATCATCGGAGTCACCCCATTTAATTAATCGTTATTTAGTATTATAATTAGCTTTAAGTTCGGACACGAAGTCCCCATGTCATTTATTGAAGTAATAGTAATTAAGGAGAAACTAATTAAGCTGGTGTTTAAATTTGAAGCAGAGACACGCACCACGGGCAGAACCCCCTTAACCCGTTATCGCACTCGTGAGGTGGGCGATCGATATCACGATCGATAAAAGGGAACTGGTTCAGAGAACACGACGCGAGCTGAGGTGCGATCTCTAGGAATCTGACTCGGTCTCTTTCGTTTCGACCGCGAGTGGACGTGTTCTCGAGAATCCCTCCGACACACCAGTACCGAGACATCGAGACAACTTCGCAAGCCAAGAACCTACGCCAGACGCCGTACCCCCTCATTCTCAGTGCCCCGCATCTCCACTAAATTGAGGTTATAGATATACAATAATTTGTTTGGTTGCGATCGTGGAGTTCAGGGGGGGACGACATAATCTCGCCGACATAAACTCGCCAAAATTTAAGCGACATAAGATCGCGCGGGTTTATTTCGTTTTCAAGCGTCATAACCTCGCCCCAAATTATACGACATCCACTCGCCGCTGGCGATTTTATTTCGCTCTGAAGCGACATAAACTCGCTCGACTTTATATCGGTTTAAGGCGACATAAACTCGCTTGCGGCAACTAATTTGAATTTTGGGTTTGTTTATGTTTTTGAGCAAGTGTGACCGAAAAATAACGCTCGAATTTTACTAAATTAACCAACTCTGGACCCTCAATAATTTACCGAAATTAGTATTTTTTTTGGGCCAGTTTTGGTTAGGTTGAGTACTAGCCCTTACTAGCGGTATAAGTTTAATGTGAAAAATAACAAAAGTTCAATGATTGAAAAGAGACAAATATAGATCAATAAAAGAAATAGTTCTTTGAAAAAAAGTAAAAAGAGACAAATATAGATTAATGAAAAAGGTAGTTCTTTGACGCATTGTGCTTAAAGAAGTTGATGAACTCGGACGCAAAATGAGCATTGCATTTAAATTTCAAGTTGGTAGCCGGCAAGGGTCACGACTTATTCATACCCTGGACGACAACCAGTTGTTTGCAAAAAAGAAATAATTAAAAAACGGCGATACAGCGTACACATGTCGCGTAAAAGATTGTAAGTCGCGAGTGTACTTATCCAGTGACGAAACGCGTGTGTTTGCAAATCCAGACCAACGGCACCATAATCATGGTGAACAAAGTCAGGAAATAAAAAAAATCAACGCGATTGAAGATGCTAAACAGCGTTGCCAAAAATCGACAGAGAACGACGACAATAAAAAAATTTTCAACGACGTTATGGTAGAGTAAGTAGAAAATCAAAGCACGTATGTATGTATGTACCTAAATTAAAAAACGCGCGCGCACTTTACACCAATACAAGTGTTTGCAGACGCATGTAGTTATAACAATTACTGCAAAATCTGTGCGCGCGGTTTTTGATCTGCAATATTAGAGTTATTTCTAAATAAATGTATGTATGTGTATTATGCCAAAATCTCCCAATACCCCGGAAGATCTGCGAGATGCATTTAATGATAAAAATGTTTTGGAGATATATAGCATGACAAAGGCCAACTCCCCAAAGCCATTTTTCAAACATTTACACATATCTGCTGCATTTTCATATGCTATATTTTCCTCCGAAAAGACTATTTTGCTAATAGAAAAGGACCGCCATTTTTTGATCGATGCCACCTTCAAAGTGTGCCCATTTGGTTCGTTTAAATATGTTCTGATTATTTACATCAGACATTTGCAAAAGGTAATTTTTCATCAGTGAATTTATAACCATAATTGACAACACTGATATAAACACTTTTAGTATCGGACCCTGAAAACTGAAAAACTGAAATGAATTAAAACAAGAGAGAACGGTATAGTCGGGTGCCCCGACTATCAGATACCCGATACTCAGCTAAGGGAGTGCGAGGGAGATAGATATATAAAATCTTTGATCGGGCATAATTTTTAAACGAATGTTCCGATTTGAAAAATTTCTTCTACATTTCGATAGGTATTGATAAACACTATAAAACTGCTTACTTACTTTTCCAAAATCTTTAAAGGTGTGCGCGCCAGACACAGACACACACACACATAAAATCGTTTAAGGCGATTGTGGGCGTTAGAGGGGGCGTGGCGCTCGTCTGAAATAAACTTGCGCTGCGTAGGAAGCCCAAGAATTTGTGTTGTTAATCCCAAATTTCTAGCTTTTATAGTTTCCGAGATCTCAGCGTTCATACGGACGGACAGACGGACATGGCTATATCGACTCGGCTTGTGATCCTGATCAAGAATATATATACTTTATAGGGTCGGAAACGCTTCCTTCTCCCTGTTACATACTTTTGCACGAATACAATATACCCTTTTACTCTACGAGTAACGGGTATAAAAATAAAGGTAAAAGTTAACTACTGGGGCGCCACAATGTAAATGGGAAATTAGGGATACCTAAACTTGATACCGGCAAGTGATCTACGACAAGATTGTTTGGCCGTTGGCAACTATGTAACGCAATGACACGAATTTTTTAAACCGTGTTAGGCCGATGGCAGCCTTTTGTCGTTTTTTTAATGGCGATATAATTTCGTTTGCTAACGTCATAAACTCGCCGACAGCGACCTTACGTCGCACTCAAACGACTTAAAGTCGCGCGATATTATGACGTTTTAAAATGACATAAAGTCGCCAGAAAAAGAGCGACATTGTCCCGCCGCGAATTTGTACTGGGCGAGATTATGTCGGCGGACTTATGTCGCTATGCCGAGTTCAGCAGTATGACTGAAAACAATCCCTGTTACTTTAAAGCCCAAAATTGCAATATCTATAAATCTATTATTATATATCTTCGAACTCAATAAAATGTTTATTTCTACCAAAGCTCTGGCTCGATTTGGATAAATTATACATTAAAATGATCAGAAAGGCAAGTCCAATTAGGGGTTGCATACAAATAACATTGAGCATTTTCTATAAAAATATATATTATTTTTCGAAATGGGCGCTAAAAAGTTGCTAGTTGATAATATATCGATATAATAACGTTTTATTATAAATGTCTTGGCTATACTCGCTGTCTCGCTGGTTGGACAGTGTGACCGCGTGGGAAAATACATTATTCCAAATACATGAATTTTACAAAATCTGTGGGTTTGATTTCGCTAATATTAATTCAGAAATTACTTATAATTATGCCCCTTCGAACGCGATACCGTGCAAGTTGGCACGACCTCTATGAGAGCTGTATTAGTTATTTAAAGTTTGTATGGAAAATATTAATATATTGATGGTTTATGTCATGGCTCCACACGCATCTCGCTGGCTGGCAGTGTGACCAATTAGGAAAATCCATAATTACAAATACATGAATTTTACAAAATCTGTGGGTTTGATTTCGCTAATATTAATTCAGAAATTACTTATAATTATGCCCCTTCGAACGCGATACTGTGCAAGTTGGCACAACCTCTATGAGAGCTGTATTAATTATTTAAAGTTTGTATGGAAAATATATATATATATAATATATACATCTGTATACTTACATGGTTGATGTCATGGGTGTGAGGGGTTTCGCTGGCGCGGACAGTGGGTAACGGCAAATTTCAAATATTGACCATTTAACACCCCCCACTGTAAATGAATTTTCTCAAAAACTGTGGGTTTAATTTTCATGAAATTTTCACGAAACGTTCTTAAGACGATCCCCAATCTGCCCATAAACCGTGCATGTTGGCACAACCTCTACGAGGGAAGCCCCCTTTTTTGTATGGGGAAAATCTGAGTTTGGTTCACTGTTAGGCGTTTTTCTCAAAATCTGTGGGTTTGATTTTGATTAAACTTTCAGACAAGAAGCTTGAATTAACGCTTAATAGCCTGGTTTAGCGTGCATATTGGCACAACCTCTGTGAGGGGAGCAGTAAACCAAATGGTGGATACCCGATTTTTCTAATGCATTTTTGAAACACTTGTAGACCTCGGATTTGGCTCCTACCTATATAGATCGATAGATATATTTATTCTAAACAATTTTGCATCAAACATTTTTCGATTCGGCCCCCAAATAGCGAAAAAATTTAATAATAAAAATAGCCCCCGTGTTCCAAATTCCACCGTTCCCTTTTCGTTGCTAACTGGTCGACGCTATTTTGACGCACATGCTGATTGTTTGGGACGGAATATTAGACGCTGGAATGGGCGATCGTCCGGATGGACTAAAATTTGCTTGTACATTTTTTCAATGTCGCCGTTAAACACGAATTTGTACAGTCTCCGATTGAGTAAGATGCCTAAAAGGTCCCCTTGGAGAACGGGGCCTTTATGGAGAACATCGTTTAATGCAAATTGAGAATGGGTCTTACGCGATGCGTTAAATACCACGCGTAATTTGGTGTATTTACTTTCGGGCCGGACGACCGCATGGTGAGGAAGGTAAAACGAGAGATATTGGTTTTTTCTGAATGATTTCCATGAGTGGAACTTCTGTCATGTGACCTAGGTCAATGTACTCTTGAAAGACTCGGGAGTATTCCAAATTTATGGCCTCGTCTTTAAGCAATGTTTTGTAGAGCCGAGCGTATTGCCCCATAGCGATATTTCTGGAAGAACCTAGGGACATGGTATTGGGGAATTCACTTTTGAACGGGAGGCGCACCATATATCTACCATCCGGTAACCTTTGCGTAGTGTTGACGTAATGGGTTTCGCAATTTTCATCCACCTCGGTTACGGTTTTGGCTACGGATATTTCTTCGAGTTCCCAAAATTTTTGTAGCTGTTTTCCTACGTCTGCTGTGTCTTCTTCCACTAGAGTTGAAAAAGCATAGGCTGTGGAGGTGTTGGGGAGTGGACCACTAATTAACCACACGAACACCGTGAGCTGAGCGAGTAGATTGTTGTCTAGGGGAGTTGTTATGCCTTCTAGAAATATCTGGGGAGTGATGTCGCTTCTCAGTACTATGTCAATTTCTGCAGCGCACATTGGGCCAGCGAGCCGATTTTCGACGAAAATTAAAGTTTTAAAGCTAGGTTCTTCAAATTTGGTACGTATGATAGTGTCGATGCACATAAAAATATATCTAAGTTTCAGACCAATCTGACCACGCCCTCCCCTAACCGCCCATATGAGATAGGTTTCCTCTTATTGATACTTGTACGGTAATAAATTTAATTCATGTTTTAAACACTTAACATTAATATTAATAAGTAAAAAATAACAATGCATTCAAAATAACTATGAATAAGTATTTTACATTTAAAAATGTTCCTAACAGTCGTCTTCTACATCAATTTCTATTGAAAACGGATTTTCAGAGTCAGAACCTGAATCACTATCACTATTGCTAGTATTAAAATCGGGAACATTGTTATTATTGTTCATGTTACAAGAATATAGCAAGTTTGGTGATTCCAAAAGTTGTATTACGTCTGCTGGTAGGGGTAGTTTATTTTGCTGAACCAATCTTTTTGTTAGATAGATGCTCGACACAAGAGGATCTGAGGAATCCATTGCTCTGTGGAAAACGTCTGCCATGTTGTTCTGCCGTGAACTCTTTCGAGCATGTAACCTCCTGTCACTCTTATAGAATTTGTTGCGAGATCACCTAGTGGAAGGATTGATGCTTCTATTATTTGGTAGCCGTGCATTAACACTTTATGGACTGTTGCCGACATTGGAAACCATGGATACAGGACGTATATAGTGTTATGGTTTTCAGACAATATTTTTTAAATTTTATTGGATCAATTGGTAGGTGGCAAGAAATAGCAATTAAAATATTGTTAAAATATGCTATGAGAAATTCATCAAGACCTAAGATTTCAGCTAGTAGCTTAGGTTGTGCAAACGCCCTCCTTGCTGTATTGCCGTCGTTGGTATTTCCATTGCCATTCTGCTTAGGCTTATCCACATGTAAAGCCATATCATTCCACATCTGCATCTGAATCCTCTTTTTTTGTTCCGCCATTTCTTTTTTTCCATTTTCATCTCTCACTTGCCATTTATTAAGATTCAGTCTATATGCAATTTTAAGAACGAATTAAAAAAATCGAATCCAACCATGTAAAGGACTTATGCCATATTTTAATGCTTCATGTCTTGGCTTAAATTTTGGTGAGTCTATTTCAGCATTTTCCATGAAGACTTTTACTCGCTCCACATTTCGGACACAATTGGCAAGATTTGGTTTCAGTCAAAATGTTTAAAACCTTTCCATCTAAAAGTGTCATTTGAAGATCATATTTAACTGATATTGATTTTCCACTTACAACGGAGCAGACATATGAAGACAAGTCTTTTATTTGACTATCCAATTTTTTTTCTCATCAAGAATATGGTCTTTTTTCTCTTTAACAAACTCAAGCCTGACTGGTCTACAAAATCTAATCGACTGAGGAGTACGATTCATCCAAAATACATTTTCAATATTGTCCATTAATTTTAGGGGGATTAGTGTTGTCGCAAAAAGCGAGTCATCAGAAAGCAATGAATCACAACCAAAAAAGTGTTGCTTATAGCTGCTTTGTCCGGTTGTTCCGTCAAATCCATAGCTTGCAATAAGGGTCAGACTTAAAGTATTGCCAAGCTGCTTAAAAATATCTTCTTGCATTTGAATTATACGGCAACTAGTGTGGTCTAGAAGACTTTGCAGCGAAACTTCAGCAACTGACTCGGTTACATTAATATTAAAAGGTTTACATTTTGACTTAGCTTCTCTGACTTTGTTGTAAGCAGGAAAAAGTTCACAAGATCGGGAAATTCTGAGCTCGCGAAAGTTGTTGTACTGCTAAAAGTCAATGAATTTTCAAGCAGATATGCTAAAGCTTCATCCTCCGTTAGTCGAACCGAGTAATTTTTCTGAGTACAAAAATTGTTGCTAGCTCTATCGGGGTCACTCGGAGCAAGGAATGAATTTTTTAACACAAGGGCTGTATGTTTCTCGTTCGTTTTTTCGGCCGACAGTGCGGCGGCATGCACAAGAAGAGATGTGTTGTGACCCTGATTAACAGCTAAATCGGATGCCATTTTTCTCTTCTGACGGGGACCGGCGTTAACATATTCAATGGGTGGGCGTCCAACTGGTCTTGATGTTGACGGCTTTGGATTTGAAGACAAGAATGAACTTACTGTTATAGCCATATTGGACAGAAGCCATTCGGTATGCTTTGTCTTAAATCTGGTCATACTTCTGTTACATTTTGCCAAGTTCTTATGTATGTAAAGGTGAAAGCTTCTGACTTTGGTGTTGATTTCATCCTTTTTCTCCGTGCTTAAGTCGAATTCTTTCAGTTGATCATAAATCCAACTCGAAAAGGCAGATGCGCTACGATTGTTTTGTATGTAGACATCAAGCAGTTGCTCATAGGCGAACTCAACCACAGCTACAATATGTGGGATTTATACATATCGGTGCAAAATGGAGCAAAAAAGCTTAATAAAATTAGTATATATACACTTTGCACTTTAATGACACATAGTTACTTTTTGGCACAAGTTGGCACAAAATTTGTTATAATCTACAACAGACGGGTTAGCAAGTTAGCTTTTTTCTACTTTTGGACAACATCAATAAACGCACACAAAGAACACATTATCAAACATGAACAAAGACTTTTTAATACAAATATTCTACATACCTTTGGCTTTATTTTCCATAATTTTAGAACTTCAGTAGTTTTAAACCACAACAATTTTGGCACGCTCGTAAGTAAACAAAATCTTTCCCGCGCTTTTTAGTTTCGCACGCATGCAATCAAACAGCTGACTTTGAATCGCTGCCAAAATTTCAGGGATGCATCAAAACAATTAAAATCTTTTGATTCATTTTAGTCAAAGTATATACTATTCAAATTTTATTATTAAAAAAGGTTTACTTTCTATGAAAAATTTGAATTTTCGTCGAAAAATCGGCTCGCTGGCCCAATGTGCAGCGGTTGAAAAGTTGGGATCTGCCAGATTTAATTGATCTAGACTTTGGGATTTTGGTTTCGTAACGGAAACAGATGGGAGAAGATTGGTTAGTCGTTTGAGTACGATAGCCTCAACTGGTATAGAGCACAGATCTTCCCCTTTGGTGAGTTTAAATTTGCATATTTTGGACGATGAGCTGACGTAATGACCTCCGATTCCTGAAATATTTGAGAGGCATTTTATGGTCGGCAAACTGACGCGTTTTTGAGCCTTTTCAGTGATAAATGACCTTTGGGAGCCTGGGTCGACCAAAGCTCGCACGCGAATAAGTTTGCCTTTATAGGGAATGTAGACTATCGCGGTGGGTAATATCACGTTCGGATTTTGACCCGGGTAGTGTGCGTCGACTACCTGGGATTCTTGCTGTCGAGGCGGGAAATGCAGCAGAGTATGATGTTGCTTATTGCATGTGATGCATGTTTTTAAACTTTTGCATTCGTTTATTGCGTGGTTGGAAGCCAAACAATTGATGCATATTGTTGCTGTTTTTGCAACTTGATAGCGGTCTTTGGGTGACAGATTTTTAAATTCTGCACACTGGCGTATGTGGTGTGAACTTTTGCAGTATTTGCATGAAGTGTCTGTAGTAGCTGCGTGAGCTAAAGTGGGAATTTTGGTGTGAAATTTTGCCTGGGTTGGAACAAAATTTTTTATTGGATTGATGGCGGACAGACGTTCAAGTACTTCTACACGGGACGTATATGCAAAGGATGTTAATTGGGACCATGTAGGCAATTCTTTCCTGTATTCTAGTGACTGTTCCCATAGGGAGAGTGTCTGCTGAGGTAATTTGGATGAGGTGTGGTATACAAGGAAGGGATCCCAGTCGGCGGTGGAGACTTGCTGCGCTGATAAAACTGCCAGGCAGCTCGTAATGGTAGCTTGGAATTTCTGGATATCCTTGCAATCTTCGGAACCAATTCGTTTTAAATCGAAAATGTTTTTGAGTTGGGTATCTACAATGAGTCTTTTGTTTTCGAATCTTGTGCTCAATGCATCCCATGCTGGATAAAAATTTTCATCGCATAAGGGAAAGCGCTTTACAATTGTGCCTGCTTCTCCATGCGTTTTATGTCGCAGGTGATAATGCTTTTGGGCTAATGTAAGCTTGGGATGATTGGTGTAGACTGCTGTAAACATGTCCCTGAACGAGGGCCAGTCTTCATAGTTGCCATGGAATGGCTCTGTGTCAAATGGTGGAACATGAATGTGACTTGAGTTATGGAGCTCGTTGACAAATCCGCTTAGGTTGCTCTGATTTGGAGATGGATTAACAACTGAACTCTCGACAAGAAACCCTTTGAGAGAAGCTTTGACGCGGAACAACTCGTCTTCACATACGTTGAAATGCTGTGTTGCGACATCTGCTAGTTCGTCGTTTTCTTCGCCTGAGGTTAAAGCGGTTTTGAAATTTCGATCAACCTGCTCAAACAAAGTGTCTACACGAGCTATGCATTCTTTTACGGTTGTCTCTGTTCTGTTAAGTGTTTGGGCTTTTTCGCAAAACTGAAGAAAACGGTTTTTTTAAAAAGTTGAATGCCCGATTTTCAGTCATTTTTCTAATTGTGTGAGCGAATTGAGAGCGAAAGGACTAGCCGGAGGCTTGTGTTATGAGTCGAGAGCGAAAAGACTAGCCGGAGGCTTGTGTTGAGTCGAGAGCGAAAGGACTAGCCGGAGGCTTGTGTTATGATTGAGAGCGAAAGGACTAGCCGGAGGCTTGTGTTATGATTGAGAGCGAAAGGACTAGCCGGAGGCTTGTGTTATGATTGAGAGCGAATATTGAATAGTAGAATGGAATATGTCTACTTACAGATTTACTTAACCTTGTTTCCTACACGTTGGTGGTGTTCGAAACTGGCCTTATCACTCTTGATGTGGGCAAGCCTATAATAATTGCTTATACTATAGTCTATGACGTGTGTATTGTTCGAAATAAGTGTAATTAAGTTAAATTTGTGTTTTTTTTCTGTTCAAGATGGTTGTTAATGTTGTGATGTGAACCTGAGAACACTAAACTGAAAGTGCCCGCTGTTGCAACTTATGCAACTGCGACGGATAAACTTGTGATGTGAACCTGCGAACACTAAACTGAAAGTGCCCGCTTTTGCAACTTTTGCAACTGCGACGAATAAACTTGTGATGTGAACCTGCGAACACTAAACTGACAGTGCCCGCTGTTGCAACTTTTGCAACTGCGACGGATAAACTTGTGATGTGAACCTGCGAAAACTAAACTGAAAGTGCCCGCTGTTGCAACTTTTGCCACTGCGACGGAGTGTGATTTTTAAAGAGCGAGATTTTTAATTAATAAATTAACTGAGTTTCTTCTGATAAATGCATTTATATGGCAGAGGGACTGTCCTTTTTTATTCAAATTCACAAAATATTTATTGGATTGAGTGTAATAATGTTAAAGTGTGCGAGGGTACTTATGCACGTGGTTATGTTGTAGTGTGTGTAATAATGTTTTAGTGTGAGCGTGCAATAATGCACGTGGTTATGTTGTGGTGTGTGTAGTAATGTTTTAGTGTGAGCGTGCAATAATGCACGTGGTTAAGTTGTAGTGTGTGTAATAATGTGTGACAGATCTTTAAATTAAAAATATACAGTGCAAAGGGACTGGCTTTTTAACTTATTTGAGTTTGTGTACTTTATTATTTTTGTGGACTGTATTTATTTGCGTAAGGGTGATGTTACCCTGATTGAACTTAAGGGAAAAAATGTAAAATTTCTTTTTATCGTGGCTTGTAGGTTAGCCACGATCATTTACCTTTTTGGAATAGGGCGATGATTCGATGTTTGCGAGATGGACCATGAAAAGCTGGCAGTTAAGTGGCGGAGCTTGATAGCTGCTGCTTTGATGATGGAGTAATGCTGGCATAGCGCTGTGGGGCTATTGCTGGCGGTTGCGGTGTTGATGTTGATGATGAGGATGTCGATGCTGATGCTGATGATGTCGTTGATGACTTCGATGATGCTGAAGATGATGAGGATGCCGAGGATAACGCTCGGTTCCACAGCTAGAGAATCGATGAGTTTTACAAGAAAACTAAGAAAAAATGCGGAGCTTTGTCTTCTCTGATCAACGTTTTTATTTTATTTTTTTTTTTTTTTTTGTATTAATTCATCGCGTGGATGAACAGCTTGTTGGTCGCAACAACACTGCCGCATTGACCAGATGCTAGTGGTTTGAGCGCATGTGCGAGACAATGCAAACATTAGTAAACACCAAAAATAGGTTCGGCTCCTGGGTAAGAAAAGCTGTAGCATAGCTTTCCTCTTGTAAACAATTTGTTTGTCTCAATTCAAAGAGTAGATGTAGATGTAGAGAACGTCAAATAAAGATTGACTTCATTCCAAACTGGAAAAGCTGTTGCTTGTCTCTTATCAACAAAGTGATTGAGATGGGAGTGGACGCATGATTGACCCACAACTCCTAGCCATTGTTTATAGACCACAGAAGGTGGCCCTCAAAAAACTTCCTATGAAAGGGTTTGACAGATTGCATACTGGTCGTAAAGCCAGTCTTGTTAGTTGTTAGTAGAATTTAATAAAAATTAGATTAAAGAGGTGTATTAAAAGTTAAAATTAGCACTGTTAATAAAGATGGCCAGTTCTCTAAGATGGAGAGGCTCTTTTCTTGTTAGTAATTCTCTCAGATTTCGATAGTATCTGAAAATTTTGAATTTAGATCTCAAACTGGTAAGTTTCTGGCAATCAAAAATTAAATGCTCGGCATACTCCAAGACATTGCAGGTATCACATAAATTTGTTTCAGCAGCCTTAATCCGGTGAAGAAAAACTTTGTCGTATGTGTTCTCAGTCATCAGTCTATTTATTACTTTTATACTTTTAGCTTTCCACCTTAGGTCATGGTGCAATGGTTTATTTGGAATGTCCGGTAAGATGTGTATCAGATTGGATCCCTTGAGTCGACATTTGTTTTTGTAATCCTCATTCCATTCAAAATGTACAATGTTTTTAATTTCCCTTAGGGCCTCCCTGACACTCAACTTTACCTCAACGATTTCCCCTTCAGTCACAGCTAGCTTAGCTATACTGTCCGTCTTTTCATTTATACTGATACCACTATGCCCTGGCAACCATACTACTTCTAATCTTTCAACCTCCGAGTCTTCAATACACTCATGTATATCCTGTACAATAAACGAATCACAGCCTTTGTTCTTTACAAGATTTGTAGCACCTAAACTATCACAAAAAATCACAGCCTTTTTGTACTTATTTCTTTTGCAGATTTCAGCAGCAAGTTTTATGCCGGATAATTCAGCACCCACTGACGATAGTGCGGTTTCAATCCTCACCTTATGAGAAATACCACTTGGTAATTCCAGTATGCCAATTCCGCTGATTGAGTTTGTAACTGAAGCATCTGTTGACAGAATATTCCACTTCTGGTCAGTTTATTGGTTTATCACCTCATTATAAAAAGAACGTATCTCCTCTACAGAATACTCAGATTTACTTTTGTCAAGTAATCTTTCTTTTACACATATTTTATTAGATAAGACAAAGGTTTGACGCATCCTAGTATTATCAAAGAAGTATTGAAACTTTTTGATAACATTTGTATAGCTTGTTATTGCTTGAGAACATTTGAACTCATCAAATAGAGTGGGGTTCTGAGCTTTAACTTTGAACAACTCTTTGGCAGTGAGGATATTCGCACGGAAAACAGGTGGCATTACACCAGCCAGAACAAAAATCTCATGTTTGCTTGTACCAGGTGGAACTCCCACACATCTCCTTAAGGTCCTTGCTTGCGCAATTTCCATGTCCTTGCTGGCACCTTTACCAATGTCAGCAAAGCTAGTGATGGCATATTCTTGCTTAGATCTTACAAACGTTTTGAAAATATTTGCACTAGTCCTGGGTTTCAAGCCAGATTTAATTGTTGTTGCAACTTTTGACTCTTTTGACGTGTTCTACTGAAGACATGTTTGCACACAACAGTCTACCCAAAAAGGTAATCCTATTTTGGTTTGGAATTACCTGATTTTCAACAACAACGTTTACCACCTTTTTGAAACCTTTGCCAACATTGAGTATAGCTGATTTTCCGGGATTGAACGAAAAACCAAGATCTTTACATAAGAGATTGAAATCGATGATCTTATTTTGCAGATTTTCAACTGTTCTGTTAAAGTCGTATCCAAAGGAAATAATCGCGAAGTCGTCCGCAAATTGGAACACCTGTGTATTGGCATCATTGATTTGATGTAGTCGTTTAGTATACACATTAAAAAGTAATGGTGACAAGCAAGATCCTTGCGGAATTCCTCCTTGAACAACTTGTACCGCATCACCCAGCCTTAACAGCCTGTTTGACATAAAACTAATTATCCAATCAAAGAAGACCTTAGGAAAACCTTCATTTTCCAAAAGCAGCTTCAAAAAGTTCAGATTAACACAATTGTAGGCATTGTTTAGATCAACAACAGCCATTACAATTGATTTTTTATCCTTTTTCCGTGAAGATAAAAAATTGATTAAATCGTTAATGCACATTGCTGCTGACTTGTTCTTTTGATATGCATATGACCTGAAGGGAAGACTAGCATTGTCGTGGATATGTTTTTCAAGTCTCGATTTCATCATGCAAATTATTGTTTTTGCTAGCACAGATATTAATGATATAGGCCTGAAGTTCTTGATGTCACTTAGGTCTTTGTTTCGCTTCGGGATGGGAGTTACTTTGATGGTTCTCCATTCAACCGGAAAATCGCATTTGGATACTTTATCATTGTAGAAAGAGACCAGTTCCTGTTTTGCAGTTGTATTCAACGATTCTAGCATTTGATATGTAATTTTATCTACACCCCCGGCAGTTCTCTTGTTACGGCCTAGAACTTCTTCTAAATCATCCAAACTAAAAAACGGATTATCGTTCTCTTTTAAGGCAAACAATTCATCATCCACAGCTCTATTTTCAGCTGGAATCTGATCCTTAAGGAATTCAAGGTACAAGCTTGAATTGTCTAAGTCAAAATTGTCCACCACTTCTTCCTGACAGTTTTTCAGATTTCTTAGAAATCTCCACGCTTCTTTTGTGTTGGCCTTGGCATTCAATTGATCTATCTTACTTAAGTAGTTCGTTCTCTTCGCAATTTTTACAGCCTTTTTCCACTTGATCTTTTGATTTACCGCCTCAACATAATTTTGATACGATGGTTCTGTACAAGCTTTTTTCTGACTTTCGGCATATTCATTGAACACAACTTTTAGCCTGTCATTCCACCACATCTTGGGCGTCCTACTTTCTTCAACTTTATATGTAGCTGCTTTAATCTCGACTGTTATCTTTTTGGTTAGGTTCTCAATGTTACCACTTAACTCTATATTTTGTAGATTTTTAAATAGCCTGTTTTTTGCTACAAAGCATTTTAACATACTTAGATTACCTGAAACCTCAAAAATAATAGGAAAATGGTGACTGCCTCCCAAAAAAAAACTGTTTGCAGTTCCATTTTGCACAATGCATGCCCTTGATAAAAGTTATGTCTAGAACAGACCCAACTTCCGAATCAATATTTCGTTTGAAGGTCTTGCTACCATCATTGGCTATCATGTACCCAGCACTTAACATCCTTTCTCTTAAAAAGGATCCCTTACTATTATTAACACTATCCCCAAAGGCAGTATTTCTTGCATTAAAATCACCAGCAATGATTGTATTGTGAAAAGGATCAAGTTTTTCGATTAGATTGTTAATTTCAATTTTAATATCATCTAAAGATAATTGCGGTTCTAAATAAACCGAAGCAATCTTAATGTTAGTGCTCTTTTTGGTTATATTCCCTATGATAATGTCACAGTTCGTTTCATATTTGAATTTTTTAACTTTGATGTCATTTTTGTGAGCAATTGCTACACCACCATATCCATCCTCTCTATGTTTTTCAATAAGATTGTAATTAGCTATCTTCCTAAATGATAGGTCATGTGAAAACACTTCAGCCAAAAATGCTATGTCTATTTTGTTAGTGTTAAGAAAGAATTCAAGATCATTCTTATTGTATTTTATTGACTGAATGTTATGTTGCAAAAATTTTATGTTCATTTAATTTGATTCAAAAAAAATATCTCTGTCTTCTGTTTCAACTGGTGTTCTTCTTTCATTTAGTTTGTTAGATTTTGTTATTTTTGTACTATTCATGTTGTCTGTATACTGTGTGAAATTTGACATTTCCGAACTCTGGTTGCTCAATTGAGACAACATGTTATAGATTTGATGGATTTTATCCTCCATTGTTATCGTAGGAAAGAATGGAACGTGATCGCTGGAATCATTAGTGTAGGGCTCTAAATGAAAAATCGGTTTCTGTACAGGTACAGTGGGTCGTGCTACTAAGCGACTGACGTATGAGTGTTTCTTTAAAACTTCATTGACTTTATTGTCCTTATTTTGAATTTTGTTTTCACTGTTTTTTAAAGCAGGGAAGTTTTTCTCGTAGTCATTAAGCTGTGAGTAATTTTGTCTAACCGAATAAGCTGTCAGCACCTCTTTTCGAGCCAATTTTTTAATGCACATTATTTTGTTAATATCTCTCTCTTTTTCCCACTGAGGGCAGATGTGGCTATCTCTGACCGAGTGATTCGTTCCATTGCACAAAATGCACTTAAGAATGGTACATGTGGTGGTTTTGCATCTGTCACTAAAGTGACCCAATCTTCCACAATTAAAACATTGCCTCACCATTGGAATGTAATTGTTTACTTTCAGTGCACAAACACCAAATAGCGAAACTTTCTCTGGTATGTCACACCCCTCGAAAGCAATCTCGAAAGTATCAGCTTAAAAGAGGAACCGTTTTCATCGTCTGTAACTTTGACTCGCCTAAGAAGCCTCTCGACACCCTTGATTTTAACGTCAGAACTAATGTTTTCCATCGTTTCTTCATTAGAGAAGCTGTAGGGTACACCTTTTATAACACCATAGGATTCCGTGTAGTTTTTGGGAATGAAGGCAATTATGCCTGTCGGGTCACGCAGCCGCAGCAGCTAATTAACTTGTAAATCCGTACTCTTATATTAATTGCATCACGAAAGGCATCTCTCTCTATTTATCTCTCCCATTTGTTGTATGCTTGCATTTTTGGGCCCTTCGTAAACTCAGTATGAATTCTGATCTCGCCATAAAACGCATTCTCGTCTCGCCTGCTGTACTTTTTCGATAATAAATTGTTAACAAGCATAAACCAACCCAATTTTCTTATTTTCGTTTGCATTAACTAATAAAAAAGCTTATTAGTGCAACATTGGTGACCCCGACGTGATTCGTACAAAACAATATTAAGTGCAAATCACATAAATAAATCTATTTATTGACTTTTCGTTGTTGCGGCTGCGGTGCATTGGCGGAGCCAGAAATCATTTGTCGAAAAAAATAAAGCCTTGAATGCAGTGAGCGCTATAAATAAATAGCAGTTTTGTGTTGCCGAAATTTGCATAAAAGGCGAAAAATTAGTTATACATTGGAGCGTACATAGCCAAGTAACGGGCCGTTATTTCTTCGTTTGCTTTGCGCTCATCTTCCCGCTGAAACCGAATTTCGGGCATTTCGTCTGCTTGTGCCGTTGTTGTTGTTGTAGCCATGCCTACGGGAATTGCTGGAGATGCTACCGCTGATGAAAACAGGGTGATATTTTTAAAGCGCAAGGCAACTGCTTTATTTAATAGAGTGGAGCGTTTAGTGGATTCCCTTTCAAGTGCGGCGTTAACTTCATGCGACGAATCCGGGCTCCACGTGAGGTTGGAGCTGATTGATGAGCTTCAAGGAACATTTAAAAAGGTTCTCGGTGAGCTCGAAGAATTGGATTTCGAGGAAATTGAAAGTGATTTGAGTGAAAAATTTGATGACATTCTCGTACTTTTGAAGTCATCTGTTCGATCCGAAATTTCAAAGCGCGCCTCACAGCTCCTTTCGCACTCAACTCTTGCTGACGGCATCACTCCCGGAGCTTTCGGCCTCCAGCAGCGTCAGCCTCGACATAGGGCAACATTACTGCCTCCACTTGAGCTTCCAAAATTCGCTGGAGGTTATGCAAATTGGTCTGATTTTTATTCTATGTTTACCACTATCATAGATAGTCACCCTGATCTCACCAACATAGAAAAGCTGCAGCATCTACGATCATGCCTGAGGGATACTGCGTTGGAAACTATTCGCTCGCTGAATATTTCGGATGGCAACTACGCAATTGCTTTGGATTTACTGCAAAATAGATTTGATAATCGTCGTTTGGTTTTTCAGGCACACATTACTGAGATCCTGGGAATAAAGGCGGTGCAGAGTGGTTCCGTTTCGACACTTCGGGAGCTGTCGGATAAATTCAACGCTCATATCCGCGCTCTTAAGGGGCTGGGCACGACGGAACAAATCGCAGGATGCATCATCGTCCAAATCCTGTTCCAAAAATTGGATCCGGCAAGTCAGGCCAAGTGGGAAGAGCGTTTAGAGGACCCTGCCTTCGTCAACTTAATTCCTACTTGGGAGTCAATGGCATCATTTCTGGAGCAGCGGTGCAGGACGTTGGAGACGATGGATTTTGCCATGGCAAACTATGCGCCGGGCATTCAGGTGGGAAGTAACAGAATACCCAATACACGTAGATCAGCATTTGTTGCCTCGAATTCGAACCCTTGGATCTGTATATTCTGTAATGATGCAGGTCACTCCATTTCTTATTGCCAGAATTTTAAAGCCCTGTCTCCTACGAATAGGCTTCAAGAAGCAAAACGGCTCTGTCTTTGCATAAATTGTCTTAAGGTTGGTCATCAAGTTAGGCAGTGCAATTCCAGTAATTGTCGTGCATGCGGATCGAAGCATCACACCCTGCTTCACATGGGAAACTTAGCTTCCCTTTCTTCACAAGAAGGAGCACCGCTTCAAGAAGCAATTCCGTCTGCCTCACCATCTGCACTGCCTTCCACCTCGACTGCTCTCATTGCACAGGATTTTAGTAATGATATTGTGCTCTTAGCAACGGCAAGCATTAGTAAAAAACCGCTCCGGAGTTTTCGTTCCCTGTCGAGTTCTACTCGACTCTGGCTCCCTCCTAATCTACTTGAGTGGATACTTTCCTACCTTTCTAATAGAACTCAAGTGGTCTGTTTTAACAATAGAATTCCAAAATAATTAATGTTACTTCTGGAGTGCCACAGGGTAGCCACCAGGGTCCTTTACTCTTTGGCTTAATGATTAATGATCTACCTAATGTTATAAAATCATCTACCGTATTAATGTATGCAGATGATGTTAAGCTATGTTTGTCCATGTGTTTACCTAGCTCATATAATGACCTTCAATTAGATCTTGACTGTTTGTTTACGTGGTACAAGATTAACATGTTTAATTTAAACTATTCTAAATGTAACTTTATGACATTTTATCGTTGTAATCCATCTCTGTATTCTTATTCTATTGGAAATAACGCCCTTGAACGAATTTTTTCAGTTCAGGATCTTGGCGTTTTATTTGATCATAAACTTAGTTTTAAAGACCATATATCTACTATATCTAATAAAGCCAGAAGTCTTCTTGCATTTATGAAACGTTGGTCAAGGGAGTTCGATGATCCTTAAACAACAAAGCTTTTGTATGTTTCTCTTGTTCGTCCGTCTATGGAATATTGCTCTTGTATATGGTCTCCTCAAATTAGCTGTTACCAAAATATGTTAGAGTCTGTCCAAAAACAATTCCTTCTATTTGCTCTAAGAAGATTAAACTGGGACACAGGTAGTCGATTGCCCTCTTATCTTGCGAGGTTGCGCCTGCTCGACTTACCAACCCTCTGCCATCGTAGAAAGTGTCATGAAGTTATGTTTTTACACAAACAAGTGGCCCAACGACACCAAGCACGTGCTTGTTACGCGCGGGGCCCTTTTATCAATTTGGCAAGAATGCGAGTTCGCGAGGAAGAATACATAAAACAAAAAAAAACGGGAACAAGTCTGAAAAAAATATTAGTTTTTAATACCGGGATTTGAAATGCAAATTAAATGATAAAAGTTGTTATAATTATTACATAGAGCTAAACTAAAATTTGATGTATGTACATCGAGGCAAATTAAGAGGATAATAATTACGTGTTCTACGACTTACAAGTTCTACAGAGTCAATATCACCTCTTATAAGATTATGCATGAAAATAGTACCAAGCATTTTTCTACGATTTGCAAGTGTCGGTAAATTAAGGAATAATAATCTACTCTGGTAGGAAGGTAGCCTTACGCTTTGATCCCAGTTCAAACTACGAAGGGCAAAAAGAAGAAATTGATTTTGTACCGACTCTATACGGTCAATGTGCACTTGGTATTGTGGGCTCCAAACCGAAGAACAATATTCCAATATAGGACGGACAAAAGAGGTAAATAATAATTTGGTTATATAAGGGTCGTCAAATTCTTTTGACCAACGCTTTATAAACCCAAGAACACTCATAGCTTTGTTAACAGTCAACATTATGTGGCAGTCAAATTTAAGCTTCGGGTCCAGAAGAACGCCTAAATCATTTACTGAATATATACGGTCAAGTGTGTGACGACCCACTCTAACGACCGGGACGCCACAACATCCTAAGCGATCGGACGCTATTCTTTGTTATTTTTTTTATTATTGCCTTTAGTTAATATTCTTTTCTTTTGTTATTTTATATTATAGTTTTCAGTTTGTATTCTTTAAGGAAAAGGTGACAAGAAGTCCAGAAGTAAAATATGTTTAAGTTGGTTAAAGTTAAAGTCTTTAGTTGGGTTCCAAATCGCTCGCCCGGGGTGGCAGCCCCCTGGATGGAATCAGGTTTGGGCAACTGATATTTATCATGGACACTAGAATACTGCGGAAAATACTAAAAATCCCAAAAAAAAGTAAGAAAACAGGGAAAAGGGAAAAAACGTAAAGACACACTACGAGAAGGCTTGCTCTCTTGGCTTCGGGTCTTCGATTGAGGTGGTCACGCGCGCGGAAGAAGGAAAATACAGTGAAGTCGGAAAGTGAGTCAACGGTTAGAGAAAGGTTAGTGAAATAAACGACAGAGACGGTGCAGTGAATCGGAAAGATTAAAAACAAATGAATAAACTGTGCAAATATTAACGAAAACGATCTTGGTGTTAATTATTTGAACCCCCCCTTCTCTTTTCCTCCCATGAAACTACATTCGGTAGTCGGAACCCGACTAATTAGTGGAAAGGTTAGATCCTTCCGCCCTTGTTTAACCCGTATTTAGTGGAAAGGCTAAATCCTTCCATCCCTTTGATTAACCCACTAGTTAGTGGAAAGTCTAGATCCTTCCGCCCTTGATCCGTCTGGTAGATAGTGGAAAGGCTAGATCCTTCCGCCCTTGTTTAACCCCGTATTTAATGGAAAGGTTAGATCCTTCCGCCCTTACTTAAGCCCGTATTTAGTGGAAAGGCTAGATCTTTCCATCCCTTTGATTAACCCACTAGTTAGTGGAAAGGCTAGATCCTTCCGCCCTTGGTCCGTCTGGTAGATAGTGGAAAGGCTAGATCCTTCCGTCCTTGTTCAGTCTGGTAGAGAGTGGAAAGGCTAGATCCTTCCATCCTTGTTCAGTCTGGTAGAGAGTGGAAAGGCTAGATCCTTCCATACCCGTTGTTTAATCAGGTGGTTAGTGGAAAGGTTAGGTCCTTCCATGTCCGATTAACCTGGTAGTTAGAGGAGAGGTCCAGCCCGTGGAATTTTCCGGAGTGTGCGGATATTACCCCTATTCTAAGACCTACTCAAGATAACCTTCAAAAAAATCTCTGTCCACGAAACGTGGATATAACTCTTTAGCCCAGTGTCTCAGTGACTTACAAATATTTTTGTAAAGACTCCTGAACCCGACTGAGAATTGTACCTCGGCCAGAGAGCAACCTTACAAATGGCGCCCGAACAGGGACACTGAGGTTAGCTAGAGAAGAACATCATAGTGGCCTAAAGACCCACTAAAATAAAGATATTATCTTGAAGAGTCAGACTTCGACTTGAACCAAGGATAGCCAAGATCACAACGGAGGAGTATTGCGAACTGTGAGTGTGGACCAACGGATAGACATCAATAAAGGACGGAGGAGACAGGAACGGAAAGTAGCACGCCACAGGTTAATAAGAGGAAACGCGCCCTATCCCGACGAAGTATGGCAGATCCGAAGGAGTCCGATGGTGAGTACGAGGAAGCTGATTTGATAAAGAATCCGGGCGTTGGGGTACGATGGATCTACGCGCGCCGCAAGAACGAACTGGCCGCGCTGGCGAGCGTTCGCCACGCTAGTGAGCACAGGGTCGTATCCAGAATCAGTATGGAAACGCCTCACACAATTACAGGATCATTACAGTTCTCGGGCCCCAAGCCCCAACCGACAAGGCAAAGGCGTAGGGTCAATGCAGGAACTCGAAGTTCCCCCAGTTAACACCGAATCGATGCCTGGCACCTCGATATCTGGAAGACTTGCCAGGCAGCGGGGTTCCCATCCTGGTGCACCGCAAGACGCTTCGGGTTAATCTTCTGGGGGCATTGGCGTCACAGATCCGCTGGGAATAGAAGTCCCAACGACCACTCCTCGACATATTTTACCTGAGCGCATGCAGAAGTGGAAACTGCGCTTTAACGGAGAATCCGATCCGTTAGCCTTGATTGCAGAGCTTGAAGAAAAGATAGCGACTTACGGAGTCAACCCCGAAGAAGTTCCTCGTGCCATGTCCGAGATTTTGGAAGGTCGGGCAGCACGTTGGTTCCGCACGAGTCGTCTGCAGACTGCGTCTTGGACAACGTTCCGTCGAGAATTCCTAATCTTCTACTTGCCCGCCCGCTATTTCGAACGGCTAGAAGACGAGATCAGAGCCCAAACCCAAGGCATAAACGAAACGTTCGAGAACTACTTAGTGGAGTTGAGAACAAAAATGCAACAGGCAGGGATGAGAATATGGCACCGGAATATCGATTATATATACGGCGACATGACTTCACGACGTTAGCACAGTTAACGCAGATGGCCATCGAGTATGAAAGTGTGAAACGGCTGGAATCGAGCCGCGCTATGGCTCCTAGGACAAGGGACTCACCAAACACCGAATCCCTTCCGGAATCCCAGTTTACCTGGACCAGGAGAAAGCGCTACCCATCGTATGATCGGGCAACCAATGCCGAATATCGACGTACACCGAGCATGTGGCCGATGTGGTGAGGTCGGACATTTCCGGCGGGATTGTCCGAATCCTCGACTGAATTTTTGTTGGGATTGCGGTCGCCGGGGTATCCTGAGCATCGACTGTTGTAGGCGAGGCTCCCCGGGAAACGAGCAACGTCTCCGCCGAAGGCCGGGAGCGGTGGAGACGTACGATCCGACGACCCAGCCACAAGAAACGCACCACTAAGATTACACAACGGTCTGATCACAGCCACCGTACTGATCGGAAGACAATGGGTGGACGCTACGGTGGATACAGGGGCGTACAGGAGTTTCGCTAGCGCAGGATTCGCCGTATGACGGCCATACCGGAGGAAATACATGAGATTATGACTACGATAGCGCTGGCCGACCGATCCAACTTAGAGGTGAAAGAGTTATGGCGAACCCAAGTGGAATTGGCTGGCACGCGAGTAGTGATGCCATTGCTGGTCATGCCTACCATGTTGGACTGCGTCATCTTAGGTATGGACTTCTTAGCCGCAATGGGAACACAGGTACAGTGTGGAGGGACGTCGCTTACGGTTACATTAGGTCCTTTGGCGGAAGATCCCCGACTACGACCGAGTGAACCCGTCTCGACAGTGCCAAACGACGTCAAGGTCGCTGTAACGAATTATGCAGGAGAAAACCCTATGAACAGCAGGATCACACACCAAGAGACCATCCGTGGAGGGGATCGGTCTGACCGTGAGGATCGAAATGGGCCGACGGACGAGGGAACGGCACAGACCGAAAGACATTCACCACCGAATCAAGGGTATGAATCACAGGATGATCAGTGGGCGGCAGAAGAAGATGACCTCACTCCCGATCAAAGGGAATTCATAACAAAAGAATTGACCCTCTTCGATGAACTTCGAGGTGTGTCACACATAGCGGAACACCGCATAGTCATGCGCGATGATAAACCACTGAAACAAAGGTATTACCCTAGAAATCCCGCAATGCAGCAAGTGATCGATACGCAAGTGGACGAATTACTCAAGGATGACGCCATCGAACCGTCGCGAAGTCCCCACAGCGCGCCCATCGTATTGGTAAAGAAGAAGACGGGCGAGTGGCGTATGTGCGTCGATTATCGGCAGTTGAACGCTCACTCAGTGCCAGACGCGTACCCCGTCCCACGAATCAACCACATCTTAGAAAGATTACGACAGGACAGATTCATATCCACGTTAGACCTAAAGCACGGTTACTGGCAAATACCGATGGCACGTGACAGTCGCCAGTTCACGGCCTTCACCGTGCCGGGTAGAGGATTGTTTCAGTGGAAGGTGATGCCTTTCGGGCTTCACTCGGCCAGCGCGACATTTCAACGTGCTCTGGATAGTGTGATCGGAGCCGATATGGATCCGTTCGCCTTCGCATATCTAGATGATATTATTGTCATCGGTGCAACGGAGGAACAAAACCTGGCCAACCTGAAGGAAGTCTTTCGCAGATTACGTGCGGCAAATTTGAAAGTGAACCCCAAAAAGTGCGCGTTCTTCAGACGAAAACTCGTTTATCTAGGCCACGTGATCAGCGACAAGGGAGTCCAAACAGATCCTGAGAAAGTAGCAGCTATTACCAACTTGAAAGCCCCCACCAACATTAAGGAACTCCAGCAATGGCTGGGTATGGCATCTTGGTACCGCCGGTTCGTCCCGAACTTCGCGACCGTGGTACAGCCTATGACTGCCCTGCTAAAAAAGGGTCGGAGGTGGTTGTGGAGTCCCGATCAACAGAACGCCCTAGAGGAGATGAAGCGGAGCTTGACGACTGCTCCGGTATTGGGCTGCCCTGATTTCGATAAGAAATTCGTGCTACAAACGGATGCTAGCGACGTGGGTCTTGGCGTGGTCCTTTCACAAAATATCGACGGTCAAGAAAAGGTCATTGCCTACGCTAGTCGTCGACTCACGGCTACCGAGGTTAACTACACCACGACCGAGAAAGAATGCAATCATATGGGCCGTTCGTAAAATGCGGTGCTATTTGGAGGGTTACCGGTTCGAGGTAATCACTGACCATCTAGCACTCAAATGGTTGAACTCAATCGAAACTCAGTCAGGGCGAATAGCACGGTGGGCTCTAGAATTACAACAATTTCAATTTGACATACTCTACCGCCGGGGAAAACTAAACGTGGTGGCCGATGCCTTATCCCGGCAACCACGTGAAGTACTGCAGCAAAGATTTAAGATTTTAGATATAAAGATTTAAGGTTATCCAGACCAAGGCGGCAGGTAAGATGTTAACGCGAGTGACAAACGAACCCTTCGATATATTGTGCGCGGATTTCGTGGGTCCCCTACCGCGGTCCAAACAAGGCAACACCATGCTCCTCGTTTTTCACGACTCCTTTTCTAAGTGGGTGGAGCTTATACCACTGAGGAAAGCCACCGCCGCTCAAGTTCAGAAGGCCTTTTGAGAACGCGTGTTAAGTCGGGTGGGTATCCCCCGAAAATTCGTGTGTGATAATGGCACCCAATTTACCAGCCGAGCTCTGAAGGAATTCTTCGCCACACTCGGAGTTGAAATCCAGTATACGGCTCCATACTGCCCACAAGAAAATCCCACCGAGACAATGATAGCCCAGCTCTCGGAGGGCGATCAAAGTTCCTGGGATCAGTGGTTACCGGAGATAGCGCTTGCCATCAACTCCAGCGTGTCAGACTCGACGGGATATAGCCCTGCTTTTCTGACGCAGGGGAGAGAGCCTCGACTACCCGCCACGTTGTATGACGAGGTAACCCCAGGATCCGCCGTCGAGGCTAAGAGCCCCGAAGACAGGGCTCGTCAACTAAGTGGGATCTTCGAAATCGTCCGGACTAACCTACAGCGAGCGTCGAAGGAACAGGCAAGACACTATGATCTTCGGCGACGGGAGTGGAGGCCGAAACTCGGAGACCAGGTATGGCTACGACAACACCCCCTCTCAAAAGCAGCAGAGGGATTCGCCGCCAAATTAGCCCCTAAATACGACGGGCCCTATGTTGTCTTCAAGTTCGTATCACCTAACCTGGTTCTCTTAAGGCGTCCAGGAGAAAGAAAGCGACGATCTGCCAACATCGCACAGCTGAAGCCCTACTACTCCGAAGAAGCCACGGAAGAAGTACAGGACGAGACTACGGGTGGTGAAAATGCGGTTGGGTAAGAAAGAGAAAAGGAACTCGTGGTAACATATAAGATGCGAATGTATACACACACAATGTAATAGTTAAGAACTTTAAGTCTACGATTTCACTGCACCACTAGGTAGGGAGTTAGCACCGTCAGGGCTATGTACCAATAAGTTTAGTTTACGATATTTCAGATGGATGACGTCATCACCTTGTCAGACGACTCCGACGATACTGTGAGTTTCCACCACAATCTCTCTGACCGGGACGTTTAAACGGCAAGAGGGTTCGAGGAAAACGACGAGGATACCGACCTCGAACATAGTGGCGAAGAGGACTCTACTCGGTCAGAAGACGACGAATCACGAGACCTGAGCGGCTCAGCAAACACCACCGATGACCAAGGATCGGAAGAGTCTTGTCCACCGCGTTTCGCAGGATGCCGCGCGAATGCGTGGAGCCCTAGACCCGGCGAGTCACGACGGTCCTACCAGCTGACATCACCGTCCCAAACGGCATACCACGTCGAAGACGATTCAGACACCGCGAGCGACAACGAGGGGCCGTACGACTACTCCCATTTAGGTGGTCGCCGCCCAGGGGAGCCATATTATTCTAACTCACATGCCGGCGACGAACAGCCTTGGACCCGGCGAGATCCGCGAGATGGTCATCCACGGTACACTAGGTATATCCCCGACTTCTCCTACGAACATTAATATCACCACACGGTCGTAGATCAGGTCTCCCGTTACGAAGGGCACATCACTTTGATGCGTGTCGACATCAAGTCGGTCGTGTTCAAATTACCCGGCGTGTGCACAGAGGGCCCATACGTGGAGGAACCCGCTTCACCCCCACCGCTCCAAGCGTTGGAAGATGGCGTCGCAGATGGCCAATACCGTTCGTGGGCGTAGCAAATTTTTATTAAGCCAATCGATAGGTATTGACGAAAGAAATACATATCAATTACAATTTTCATTATAGCATAAAAACTGTGGTGTGTGGCCGTTAGAGGGGCGTGGCACCTTGATAAAACCAACGTTTGCCTTCGTTTTTCGAGGTTTGGTCAAAAAGTACAAACCAAATTACAAACAAGAGAGAACGCTATAGTCGAATACTTCGACTATTAAATACCCGTTACTCAGCTAAAGGGAGTGGGAGAGAGATTAATATATGCACGCGTCAAAGCTAATAGCGCCATCTAGTGGCTGTTTCATTTTTTGCTCATAACTTTTTAATGGATTGTCCGATTTGAAAAATTTCTTCTACAATTCGATAGATATTGATAATCACAATAAAACTACATTTTTACTTTTCCAAAATATTTAAAGGTGTGGGCGCCAGACACCTTTCAAAAAATGGTTTAGGGCGATTGAGGGCGTTAGAGGGGCCGTGGCACCTTTTTGAAATAAACTTTTACTCTACGAGTAACGGGTATAATAATTGCTTCCTATGTGGAACAACTGAAGATTCTTACGCCCCTCAGCAGCAGTCTGAACCTCACTCGGCTGAGAGCCAGAAAAGGTACCTACTCCGAATTCGATAACTCCGCCGGCTCTTAAGATTTATTCCCAACATGACTTCCGGAAACAGGGACACCACCGGACCCAGCGGAGTCAACAGAAATTGCTCGCTTAGTAATTTTTATAACCGTTACTCGTAGAGTAAAAGGGTATATTGTATTCGTGCAAAAATATGTATATATATATATATATATATATATTCTTGATCAGGATCACTAGCCGAGTCCGTCCGTCCGTCTGTCTGTATGAACGCTGAGATCTCGGAAACTATAAAAGCTAAAAAGTTGGGATTATCCACACATATTCTTTGGCTTCCTACGCAGCGCAAGTTTATTTCAGCCGAGGACCACGCCCCCTCTAACGCCCACAATCGCCTTAAGCGATTTTAAAAGATGTCTGACGCCCACACCTTTCAAAATTTCGGAAAAATAAAAATGCAGTTTTATTGTGTTTAAAAATACCTATCGAAATCGATTTTTCAAATCGGACCATTCGTTAAAAAGTTATACGCGATCAAAGTTTTATATCTCCATCTCCCTCGCACTCCCTTTAGCTGAGTAACGGGTATCTAATAGTCGGGGCACCCGACTATAGCGTTCTCTCTTTTTTATTACTAAATTGGGCACAAACGGAATCAAACCCTTCATTGAGCTTTTTAATAGCTTCCGAAAGATTTAGAAGGCCGTCTCGAGTCTACCTCATAAAGCTGGTCATCTCACTTACCAATTTCCTGCAGGACTCACATGCCCACATGAGACCGGCACGCTGCTCAAGGAAGTCAGTAATTCTGCCATTAAATCCTGCACATTTAACATGCATGATCGTTTCGCAGAACCAGCAGAAAATAAAATCTTCATTCGGTGAAGAAGAAAGAATACAATTTGTCATTGAACAGATAAGAGCCATTATAAGAAAATTAAAATAAAATAAAATAAAATATGAAAAATACCTTAAGTAAATTTGGCACTGGGATCAAATTCCAAAACCGCAATGACTCAAAGCACAAAAAGTATAAGAGCGCGGATCACGAATTAAATCGAAAGCCAGATGCGTGAGAGAAAAAGCTTATATCGACTGAGCGTGGCTTGGGGCGCACCAACAACTATAACGTACGAACAATTACAATGTAAAAGCAAGCAAGAGAGAGAGACAAGGAGAATAGCACCCAAAATTCTATGCGAAGTTTAGAGAGGTTCAAAGAGAGTGAAATTACAGAGAGCGGGAGAGAGAGAAGAGAGAAATAGGGAGAATACAAGAGTTTCGGCAAATTAATATAGTGCAAAGTTACACTAGCAAAGCAAAGATATTAAACAAATCTAATGGAAAAGTTAAAATAAACTATAACCACGTACCCGTTAAATGGAGGATCTATTTAAAACACTAACACAATTGTTAGGCTAAACTTTGTTGATAAACAAACACAAGACACTTGCATAAAGATCAAAAATAAAACAAAAACTCAGAGCACAATGGTAAACACAACCGTTCACAAGCTACGCTAAATGGTATTGTATTGATATAGTATATTATAGTCATTGCAGAGTACTCTAAAAGGTTCATGCATTGCATAATTATAGTTTATATAATATAATATATAATATAGTTTCTAGTGAATCTATTCGGCACATTAAAATGCAAGCGACCCAGTAACTCGGAATTCTCCCCAACGCCATGAATAAGATTCCTAATAAACGTAATACGAAGCATAGTTCTACGGTTAACTAATGATGGTATGTTAATTAGAAGTAGTCTACTAGAGGAGGATGGCAGTATTAGGCTTGTGTCCCAGTTAAGGCAAATATTAAAAAGTTTTTTTGCACAGACTCAATCCGGTCTATTTGCAGCCCATATTGGGGACTCCAAACAGGAGCGCAGTACTCAAGAATTTATCGGACTAATGAAATAAACAAGGTCTTTGTGACTTAGGGATCATCGGGATTGATAAATACAAGCACCCCTCTGGAAGTAATGTGATCAGAAAATTTAAGTTTAGGATCTATGTATTGTATTGTATTTTATTAAGCAATGGACTGCTTGTAAAACATTTATAATATTTTGTATTTAAGAACTAGAACGCCAAACCACATAAGGGGAATTTTTTAGCGATATGCCCCTGCTCACATCGAATGGTAGGCACGTTGAATTACATATTTGAGGACAATAACAATAATAACTTATTATAATTAGACACTGAAGAGACTCCATACAACAAGACGTGACTGAGATCATTATATTTTTCACAAAGAACACGGAAAGGGTCATTAAGGGCAAAATTTGTCCTGCGAAATGGCAGGGTGGGCATGTCTAGTAACCGCAATCTGGCATTATAGGATGGCAACCGACGGCCAGCGTCCCAGTTAAAACCTCTTAGAGCAAATAACAAAAACTGCTTTTGAACGGACTCTAACATATTTTGGCAAGTTAACGTCTGCGGTGACCATATACATGAACAATACTCTAACGATGGGCGAACAAGAGATACATATAAAAGCTTGGTTGTATACGGGTCATCAAACTCCTTAGACCAACGCTTCGTAAAGGCTAAAAGGCTCCTAGCTTTATTACAAATTAGTGATATGTGATCATTAAAACAAAGTTAATCGAGTATTACTATAAAAGAGTAGATGTCGATTTGCGTCATGTTCCCCCAGCCCAAACCATAAGACCTAAAATTCTGGAAAAAATTGGTTCTGAATCGTGTGTTAGAGGAGGTGTGCACTAAGAAAGGATTTTTTAAAATTCGGCTCCTAAGGACTCCCAGGACTCTCGAAAAATGCAAAATTGGTTGATTAAAACATCAACCATTCCCACAGTTTTCAACCAAACAAGTTGAGCCAGAAGATGAGCCCCAACCGGAAGTCGGGATTTCGGACCGCCGAACTATTTCCGAACACAGCTCTCACAAAAACAACGTCAGCAAAAGCAGAGCGAGAGAGTAGTGAGCAGAGAGAGAGTCATTTGAAGCGAAAGAGAGGCGTCCAATGTTTTTTTTCTGGTTTAGAAACACCTGATAAACACCTGATTATCTAATGGATGCAATTCTAAATCCAAATGTGTAGCTAATTTGTTAAATTCATTAGGTATTTTTGATTTGATCTTAAATAATTAATTTGAGGGTATTTAAGGGGAAAGAAGGGAAAAATTGTAGTTGTCACATTTAAATGTAAAAAACGCCACGACTTACACACACATTGACAAGTCGGCATGTACGAATGCGTTGTGCCTACTTTTTTAGACCAGCTAAAATATTCAGCAGCAAACAACAAAATTGAAGAAAACGATTGCGATATACATAAGTACAAAGAAATGCATTTCTCCAAAACAAATGTAGTATCTGCATACACAATAAAAAATTTCCAGTTAGGAAATGTAATATTCACTTAGCAACGCTGATCATCTGGATATTACCAGCTCAAGCCATATCGCAAGAATTTTTAAGATTTGCCGTACAATCCCAAAGTTATTTTACCTATGTATGTACGTATGGTTGAGTTCTATGCATTGTTCCTACGTGGCCGTACGTTGTTTACGTTTATACACTCGCAAAACTTGTATGTTATGTTCACTACGAAAAAATTTAGCAGCTTGAGTTTTTGAGCTCTATTCTTAAAAATATTTTTAAAAAACAGAATATGCACATCAATGTGTTCAAAATATTAAATGTAACTTTAGCGTTCAAAAATGAAAATTCCCATTTAATTTGCTAATTTGTTTTATTAGTTTTGTCAGTCCTGAAATAAAATTGAACTATGCAATTACCTTCAATGCACTCAAAAGAAATAATTGAAACGTTTATCGAAACTTTCTTAAGAATTTCACTTTTGATATAGATTTTTGAAAATTTCTTTCAAATTAGCGAAATTGTATCTATTGTTGCTATCATTGGGTATAGAAAGCATAGCATACCTTACAGATACAAATAAAGCATTTAAAAGAACTGGACAATTTATGTAATGTTATGATTTGGGATATATAAACTCGGCCCTAGTTCGCCAATTAGGCCAGCAACAGCCACAGATGCAGCAACTGGATGTTCAACCCCAAGTCCAGCAAGAACAACAGCAGCAAAACCAACAACAACAGCAGCCATACCAACAACAACAGCAACAAAACCAACAACAACAGCAGTCATACCAACAACAACAGCAGCCATACCAACAACAACAGCAGCAAAACCAACAACAACAGCAGTCATACCAACAACAACAGCAGCCATACCAACAACAACAGCAGCAAAACCAACAACAACAGCAGCCATACCAACAACAACAACAGCAAGTGCAGCAACAACAACAGCAGCAAATCCAGCAAAAAAATGCGCCTTACGCAGCAGCGCAGCCAGAACAGCGGCTTCCCCAGCAACAAAGGCCAAGTTATTGGAAGCGGCAGGGACAGGTCCACAATCAGGTGGCAGTCCTGACCACCTCCTTGCAGCAGGCTCAGCAGGACATTAGGGCCCTGACTGCAAGGGTTGAGTATTTGGAGAGAATGGGTGCCCTACCCCCCCCAAATGCAAATCATGGCATATTTCGCCCTTAAATGTGTAAAAACAGTTTAATAAAATAAAACATTAAAAAAACTAACAAATGTGCGTATTTTTATTTTGAGCAGTTGTTTTTGTAATTTTTTAGTTATTTTTTGAATTCCTTTTCTGAATTTGGTTGTGATTTTTTGTTTTGTGGCCTGCGAAAGTGCGTACAATAACAAAACCAAAACTGTTAAAAAAGTATCATTTGCTGTCTCTTTATATTGCTGTCCCTTTCTGTAAGCCAGTGTATACTGCTGAATAGGAATGCTGCTGCTTTTTCTTTCTATTCCTATTCTTCTCCCTATTCCTTCTTGCACATTCTTCTTCTAGACACTTCGTTTTGCTTCATTGAGTTGAAAGCAAATGTGTTTGCACTGGCTTGCAGAAAGGGACAGCAATAGAAAGACACAGCAGCAGCAGTCCTATTCAGCAGCAGAAAGGGACAGCAATAGAAAGAGACAGCAAATGATACTTTTTTTTTAAAGTTTTGGTTTTGTTATTGTACGCACTTTCGCAGGCCACAAACCAAAAAGTCAAATTTGAGTGAGGAAGTGAAAAAGTAGAGTGCTCTATAAGAATTTTCAGAATCCTGGCTGTTCTTTTTAAAATACATTTTCGAGTAAGCTATATTTCTTACCTATGTACATATGTATTTATGTTTATAATTGGTTTGAGTGCAAATTAATTAAATAATGTTTGATTGTTCTGCAGCTAACTACAGCCTGTATCAAGCAGGCTAAATGAAAGTTTTCATTTGTAGTAAACTGCGGAATATATGTATGTACATTGTACATGTATTAGTATTCTACTTTTTAATATATTCATTTGTGGCTGCTTATATTTTCTCGAGAGTTTACTTCAGTCTGTTTACATATAGACTGGATGAAAGATAAGTTAATTGCTAAATACTCATTCGTAGTAAACATCGGGTTAGTATGTAGTGCTAAGATATATACGGCCTGCATTTTAAAGGCTAATGCAAATTTTTCCATTATAGGTTTGCATTTGTATTAAACTAATCCTTAAATCATTTTAGAGTTTACTGCAGTCTGTTCTAGCAGGCTGAATACAAATTTGGGACAAATTCGTATTTGTAGTAAACTTTTTAAGAAAACAATTACGTTGTTGAATTGCTGACTATAAGTTTTCTACAGTCTGCATTTCGCAGGCTGAATGCACACTGAAGTTATTTTTGCATTCGTAGTCAACTTAATTGCATTTATGTATTGCGATTTTAGTAGTTTGTTTTAAAAAAAAAGCAAATAACTTCGTCTGATAAAATCAGTTTGTTTTATAAATTGCTTATTAAAAGTTTACTACGGTCTGTATTTTACAAGCTGAATGCAAATTTAATTTTACTTTTGCATTCGTAGTGAACTTCTATGTATTGCAATTATCGTTAGTTTTTAACAAAACATTTTATAATAATCAAACATTTTTGGAGTTTAACTTTTAATTAAGTTATCAATATGGCTATTGAAAACCTAAAGATAGATGGTGTATTAGTCCCTCACTCCATAATTTCAATAACAGGCGATGAAGCTTGCCTATTTAATGCACTTTCCTACATTTTAAATGGAAATGAAGGTTTGTCTGCTAAAATACGCCAGGCCATAGTTAGGAGTGTTGTGGGACGGTGGAATCATTTCGCAAATTATACGGTTAATTCTGAAGGAAACATTTATGAAAATCCTTTAGATTATGAACGTGAAATGATGCGCCCTCACAATTATGGTGCTACTTCTGAGTTAATGGCTGCAGGGGAATTGTATCCAATTTTTATTGAAGTCTACTACAATGGAAATTTTCTTACCCACTTTGGAACAGAAGGGAGTCCTATAAAAAGACTGCGTTTTAGTTGCGATCTCTCCAATGGACATTTTGATGTGTTAGTTCCACTAGAAGACACGAATTCTCCTTCTCCAAGCGAATTTTATCTTTCACCCACCCCAAAAAAAACCAAAAGGAGGCGAGTCCGATCTTCTGACCGAATTAGGGGGAAAAAATTAAAGACTGCATCACAAATGTATTGTGAAAATGTTGAAAATAATAGACTAACAAATCAGGCAGAAAACGTTGAAACTGCACAACATAATAATGCTGCGATAGACTTTGATACGGTTAATATGCATATTGAAAACCTAAGGATAGACGGTGTATTAGTCCCTCACTCCATAATTTCAATAACAGGCGATGGAGCTTGCCTATTTAATGCACTTTCCTACATTTTAAATGGAAATGAATGTTTGTCTGCTAAAATACGCCAGGCCATAGTTAGGAGTGTTGTGGAACGGTGGAATCATTTCGCAAATTATACGGTTAATTCTGAAGGAAACATTTATGACAATGCTTTAGATTATGAACGTGAAATGATGCGCCCTCACACTTATGGTGCTACTTCTGAGTTAATGGCTGCAGGGGAATTGTACCCAATTTTTATTAAAATCTACTACAATGGAAATTTTCTTACCCACTTTGGAACAGAAGGGTGTCCTATAAAAAGACAGCTTTTTACTGGCGATCTCTCCAATGGACATTTTGATGTGTTAGTTCCACTAGAAGACAGGCAAAACACGAATTCTCCTTCTCCAAGCGAATTTTATCTTCCACCCACCCAGACCAAACAGCTAAAAAAATATCAAATACTGCATCACAAAAGTATCGTGAAAAGGCTAAAAATAAAAGACTCGCAAAAAACGTAGAAGCTGTAGGTGCAAATGCAAATGAATCAGAAAATGTAGAAGCTGCATCGTCTTGGGAAATAAAAGAAAATTCTGCATTTCATTATAATGCTGCGATAGACTATGATACTGATAAGTATGTTCAATTAGGACCGATGGACAAGAAGTGCGGATTTTGTGGAGCTTTAAAATGGAAAAATGAGCCTAAAGGTATATGTTGTAAAGAAGGAAAAGTTAAACTTCCTTCTTACAAAAATTTACCAGAGTTCCTAAATAGCTTGATAATGGGTAGTCATCCTGACCATAATCACTTCATGGCGTTTATAAGAAAGTACAACAATTGCTTTCAAATGACGTCATTTGGTAGTACGAAAATTGTCAAAGATAGGTTCATGTCTACATTTAAAGTTCAAGGTCAAGTGTATCACTTGGTTGGTAGCCTCTTGCCGGCTCCTCAAAAGGAAGCAGAGTTTTTGCAAATTTATTTTGTTGGCGAGGATGAAACAGAAGTTAGTTTAAGGAGAAAACATTATTCTGACGTTAAACATGACTTAGTAGAGGCACTCCAAATAATGCTGGACAATTGTAATCCATATATCAATGGGTTCAAAACTGCACTACAAAAAGTTCCAAAAAGTTGCCAGGATTTTAAAATGGTTATTCACGCTGAAAAAAAACCAGCTGATGCTCATAGAGGCCGCTATAATGCTCCTGCAGCCAAAGAAGTTGCTTTGGTATTAATTGGCGAACAATTTCAAAAGAGAGACATTGTTATTGAAAGTTATGAAAACAAACTTCAGCGCATAAGTGAAATCCATCGCTCATATGACAGTTTACAATATCCTTTACTATTTTGTCATGGAGAGGATGGATATTCTATTAACATACCTCGAATTGATCCAGTGTCAAAAAAAGACTTAAAAAGACCGTGTCAGCATTAGACTTCTATAGTTATAGATTAATGGTTCGATCATCTGCAGACAATCATTTATGGCGTTCGAGATCTTTGCTTAGTCAATTTGTGACAGATATGTTCGCAAAAATCGATAGTGAAAGACTAAATTATATTCGAAACAATCAAGCAAAATTAAGAGCAGAAACTTATATACATCTTAAAGATGCAATAGGCGGCCAAGATGCAGATGCACGCCAACTTGGTCAAATGGTTATTTTACATTCAACATTTACTGGTTCCGCACGATATATGCATGAAAAGACGCAGGATGCTATGACGTATGTTCGACACTATGGTCGCCCTGATCTCTTTATAACATTTACATGCAATCCTAAATGGGATGATATAACCAAAGCGTTATATCCGGGTCAAAAACCCCATGATCGCCATGACATTATTGCTCGAATTTTCCATTTAAAGGTAAAAATATTAATGTTTTTATTGGATAAAGGCAATTTATTTGGTGAAGTCCAGTGCTTCATGTATTCAATAGAGTGGCAAAAGCGTGGTCTGCCACATGTACACATACTTCTTTGGCTAAAATCTCATATTATGCCTGAGCAAATTGATTCTATCATAAGTGCTGAAATTCCCGATCCTGATAAGGATCCTCTACTTCTAATATTATCAAGGCAAATATGATTCATGGACCCTGCGGGGCATTAAATTCGAAATCGCCTTGCATGAATGAAGGTAAATGCACAAAAAGATTTCCAAGGCAGTTTTTGAAAGATACTTTGACTGGGAAAGACGGTTACCTACAATATAGGCGAAGGGCTCCAATAGATAGTGGTTTTACTATTGTAATCAATGGTAACATTATAGATAACCGTTGGGTTGTGCCGTATAATCCAACTCTTTCGCGTGCTCTTAGAGCCCATTTAAATGTAGAATACTGCATCTCAGTAAAGTCTATTAAGTATGTCTGTAAGTACATTAATAAAGGGAGTGATCAAGCGACAATTGCAATAGAAAACGTAAGAGACGAAATAAAATTATATGAAAGTGGTCGATATATAAGCAGCTCAGAAGCGGTATGGAGAATTTTAGCGTTTCCCATACATGAGAGATATCCAGCAATCACTCAATTAGCTGTGCATTTGGAAAATGGTCAAAGGATATACTTCAATCCAGATAATCCAAATCAATTGGCTAATCAGATAATGAATCCGCCATCTACGACACTAATTGCCTTTTTTGAGCTTTGCAAAATTGTCTCATTTGCGAGAACCCTTCATTATGCCGAAGTACCTTCTTTTTACACGTGGGATAACAAATCATTTCAAAGAAGAAAACGAGGGGTTGATGTTCCAAATTTCCCTGGGGTTAAAAAATATCAATGTTTGGGTCGTGTGTACACTGTTCATCCCAAAAATAGTGAATGTTATTATCTTAGACTTTTACTCCATGAAGTAAGAGGTCCAACTTCATTCTTGGATTTAAAAACAGTAAATGGTGTTGAATACAACACTTTCCAAATGGCTTGCAAAGCTTTGGGCTTACTGGAAGATGATAATCATTGGGACTTGACCTTGACCGAAGCTGCCAACTAAATTGCGAGAACTATTTGCAATAATGTTAGTATCTTGCCAAATAAGCGATCCACTCTATCTTTGGGATAAGCACAAATCAAGCCTCTCAGAAGATATTGTGTACCAAATACAAATGCGAGTAGATGGTAATGTAGATCCAGCCCTACTGGAGCGTGCGCACACCAAGTGTTTAATTACAATTGAAGATATCGTACTATCTATAGGAGGAAATATTTTATCAGAGTACGGTTTACCTGAGCCAAACAGAGTCGATGAACCATTAGCAAATAGGGACTATTTAAGAGAAATCAACTATGAAAATATTGAATTAGGTATAATTAATGACGAAAATTCACTTAATGCCGAGCAAAACGTAGCATATAAGCACATATTAGAAAGTGTTGAGGCCGAACGAGGTGGAATATATTTTTTGGATGCTTCTGGTGGCACTGGAAAAACGTTCCTTTTGAATTTGATTTTGGCAAAAGTTCGTTTAAATAAAAATATTGCCTTGGCTGTCGCTTCTTCTGGAATAGCTGCCACTTTGCTAACCGGAGGTCGAACAGCGCATTCTGCATTCAAACTTCCATTGAATTTAATAAATGTGGAAATGCCGTATTGCTCAATTTCAAAGCAGTCCAATATGGCCATGGTTTTGAAAGACTGTAAGCTTATTGTTTGGGATGAATGCACTATGGCGCATAAGGGTGGCTACGAAGCTCTCGATAGGACTTTGAAGGATATACGAGACAATAACTTTGTAATGGGTGGCGTTACTGTTCTTTTAGCAGGAGATTTTCGTCAAACCCTTCCAGTAGTGCCCCGCGGAACCAGAGCCGATGAAATAAAATTGAACGGCGATCAGTCTGCTGGATTTTTTGCAAAAACATTACTCCAAATTGGAGACGGCATATATCCAACAATTGAGGGAAAGATAAAGATACCAACATGCTTGGGAACTTTAGTAACTTCAGTCGAAGACCTTACTTTAAAAATATTCCCTGATATTTTAAACATTGCAGAAAAGTCGCTAGATTGGTTGTCTGAACGCGCAATTTTAACTTCAAGGAATGATAGAGCTTCTTCAATAAATGACTCACTATTAAAGTCATTTGACGGTCAAGAGGTAACATACAAATCTATTGACTCAGTCACGGTATTAGAAGATGCTGTTCACTTTCCTGTCGAGTTCCTGAACAAACAAAACCCTCCAGGTTTTCCTTTGCATAATCTTTCTCTTAAAATTGGGGCCCCCATAATGTTGCTACGTAATTTAAGTCCTCCAAAACTTTGCAACGGAACGAGATTGCAAGTTAAAGCTCTCCATAAATTTGTTATAGAAGCAGTAGTTTTTACTGGATGCGCTAAGGGTGAAAAGGTGTTTATACCTAGAATTCTCCTTATAACATCTAACCTACCCTTTGAATTCAAAAGACTGCAATTTCCCGTAAAAGTCTGTTTTGCAATAACTATCAATAAATCCCAGGGACAGACTTTAAAGTTAGCCGGGTTAGATCTAAGAGAGGATTGCTTTTCTCATGGTCAGTTTTATGTTGCCTGTTCCCGAGTTAGTTCGGCAAGTAATTTAATAATTAAAGGTTACAATTAAAAATCTTCTTCACGTGGAATATGCCTGAGGTACCCCTGGGGACACCACTTTAAAAAAAATGCGCCAAATCCTCTACCTCCAGGGTGGTGTGGAAATGAGGTTCACTTAAATTTAATCAATGTAACCAACATTCCTTTTATTGCACTAATATGCATTAAAAAAACTCGCTCTGCTAATTGTCGCGGACAACGTCGCGGCGGGTATTGCTAGTGCTCAAATAAAACTCCCAGGTCTTGTATAGTAGAAATACGTTGAAGGACATTGCTGTCAATGGAGTACGAATACAAAGACGGATTACGACGATAAAAGGTCATAACATTACATTTAGAATAGTTAAGATATAAATTATTGAGTTTGCACCAAGTCTGTAAATAGTCAAGATCTAATTGAAGACGAGAACAAGAATCCGGTAATGACATAGACAAACACAGTTTAACGTCGTCAGCAAACATTGCACTGCAATTGTCTAGTTATTAATTTTTCGAATAATTTATGAATACCACTGAGCTTGGCAATCCCCCGATAGTTAGCAATATCGGACCTATTACCTTTTTTAAACAGCGGAACAATGAAAGATTCCTTCCAAGCGGATGGAAAATTACATTGATTTATAGACATATTAAAAAGGATTGTTAGAGGACTGGAAAGAAAATTTTCACAATTTTTTAAAATACAGCTAGGAACCATATCTGGTCCTGCTGAAAAGGAGAGTTTCAAAGCGATTAAGCCCTGGAGAACATCGGCTTCGAGAATAACCGGATTAAAAATTGAGTCCAGATGAGGTAGAGAATGAGGATAGTTAAAATCTTTACTACTGTCAGCATTGGTATAAGTTGATTGGAAAAAATCAGCAAATAAATTAGAAATACCATTTCCATCGGAAGCAACAGCAGAATTAAAAAACAAGGAGGGAGGAAAGGATTGAGACTTTCGTTTGGCATTCACAAATGAATAAAATAGTTTCGGATTACTTTTAAAGTCATTTTTACAGCGAGCTAGATAGTTATTGTAGCATTCAGAATTATGCTTTAAGTAGTCTGGTTTGACTACCGAATATTTGGCAAAGTCCTTCTGCAAGCCAGTTTGTTTGAATCGTTTAAAGAGTCTGGATTTTTTATTCTTAAGATAAGAAAGCTGACGAGTAAACCACGGAGAGCTGTAAGGAGTTTTACCACTAAAAAGGGGTACATATTTATCAAACAAACTATAAAGGACACCATAGAAATACGCCACACCATCCGCAACAGGGACATCTGTTAGGCATGACCAATCAGTTATAGATAACGAATGCAAAAGCTGCGAATAATTAGTTTTTCTAAAGCAAAATCTTAGCTGTGACCTTGCTGAAGCTCTCGCAGAGTGGAAAACACCATTTAAAGATAGCTGGAGGGTAGGATGATGATTATCTTCAGGGAGAGATAGAGGAGGAACACGAGACACAGCGGCGTCGCAGTTATCAGATACAAAAGTCAAGTCTAAAATTCGCTCATTGTGATTGGAAATCCAATTTATCTGCAGCAAAGATAGTTCAATGAGGCCTTCAATAAAGTCATCTTGGGTTCTGGGAGTCATTGATATCGAGTCATTACTCTGGAACAAAGAGACATTTGGGAGATTAAAGTCACCAAGAACAATAAGGTGATAATTATCGTCAGCCAACGAAGATGCATAACGTATTGCAGACAGGTGGAGTAAATACATGTCTATTTCAGACCCTGGAGGTATGTAAAAGCAGGTAATCAACATATTAGACTTTGGAAGGGAGAGTTTGACAGAAATAAATTCAATACTTGAGGAGTTAGGAGTGTTAATAAGCTCTGAAGTCAAGTTGGATTTAACCGCAATAAGGACCCCACCACCACGACGACACGGCCGATCATTTCTATAAATAAAGTAGTTTTTAGACAAGATTTCACTATCATTTACAGTCGAGTTAAGCCAGGTTTCAGAGAAAGCAATAACATTTGCATAAAAAGTAGTACTATCTAGAAATAGTTTAGAGAGCTTACTTAGCAAACCTCGAACATTTTGATAGTGAATCAAGAACTCAAGTTTTTTGAAACCGTTGAAACATTACGCGAAGCAGCAGAGGTTCTAACTGTGGAATTGTCTTTTTTCAAGTACTCATGCACAATAGTATTTTCTGGCCAAAAACTCGAACAAAAAATTTTAGTAAACAGCCCATTCGGAACATGAATTTTAAAGGAAGAGTAATCCCTTTTGAGTTTAAAATTAAATTTGGTGATGCCGACAGCACTGGGATCGGTAAGGGAGAGTCTCGTGACAATATGATGTCTCACATCATTCTCGGTTGCAGAAGCTAACAATCTCGACACAAAAATACACTTTTTGGGAGCCAAGGCCGCCAGAGTAACAGGTGCAGAAGATGGAACAGTGGATGGACGTCGGGGAATAGCCAGCAGAGCCATCACAGGGGCAACGGTTTGTGCAGCCAATGAAGTTCCAGCAGCCATATGGTCGATATCAGCGGTTATCAAATCAGTTCTGGTTGGATTCACGGAGATACTGCCAGGCCCTACAATCGACGATGCGGATGCCCCTTCCCTCTCGCCAGCATCAGCATGATCACAAACGCCTAGATCCAAATCGCCCCGAACTTCCGTCTGGGAAGAGGGGTGAGGAATTGCGTCTGAATCAAGCGATTCATCCTCGGCCGAGAGGTGGGGAGCAGCTCGATTGAAGTCCATCAATTTCCTTGAAATAGGGCTCAATCGCATAAGGGCGGCAGACTCTGGAACAGTTAAATTGTTATTAGGTAAGGAGCAATTATCCGTGTTAGAACATTGGGGAACACTTAGGGGAACACTGCAGGGCAGAACAGCGCAGCAGCAACAGGGCAGAGCAAAGAGCAGTCGGATACAGCAGTCGGATACAGCAGTCGAAGAGCAGCGCGGGAGTCGGGCAGAGAGCGGACTGATAGGCGCTGAAGAACCGCAAAGAGCGAAATGCACCGATTGCACGTTCGTTTAAATGTTCGCGGAAACACAGGGAGAGTGGTTACAAGCCAACAACACAAACTATAGGCTTAGCGGTACCGCTGGCAACACAGAGTAGGTTCTCGTGGATGTTCACGGCAGACACAGAGAGAGTCGTTTCAACAACAACACAAACTATGGGTTTTGCGGTAAAGCTGGCAAAACAGAGCAGTAGCACAAATATTTTGTTTACAAATTAATTTTGCAAATAGTGAAGTCACTGTCCATTTAGATTAACCGAATGGCACGAATTAAACAAGATTGCAGGGTTACTGACAAAATGTTCAAAATCTGATTAGAACGGAATAGGTTTTCACAGGAAAAACACGATGTGAAGGAGGAGCGTCGAAAAACACGTCCGAGTACTAGAACAGCTTCTCCGCGAGAAGGTCGTCAGCATGCGTTATTCTATCTTAAACACAACCGCTCAAAGTATACGTTGAAAAGTGAGGGGTGACACTAAAAAAGGTCATTAGTTTACTCTTAGAACCATTTAAATTTAATTTATTAGTCATGCACCAAGTTTGAAACGCATTTAGATCGGATTGCAAAGCTAAACTTTGTGCTGGATCATTAAATTGCAGGCACAACTTAACTTCATCTGCGTACATAAGTACACGTGACTTTGGACTAAAGGGAAGGTCATTTATGAATAATGTAAACAGGAGCGGACCGAGCTCCTTGTGGTACACCGGACATGACTCGGATAAGGGATGAAAAATAGAAATGACCCTTTGAGTCCTGCCATTAAAATAACTTAAGATCCACCTAAGAAGATCATCTGGAAACCCTAAAAGGTTTACAGAATCAAACGCCTTGCTGAAATCAGTGTAAACCACATCAGTCTAACGATTTTTCTAAAACCATTTATCACAAATGAAGTAAACTCCAAAAGGTTGGTTGTCGTTGACCTACGCGCAATACCTGAGCACACATCCAGCGACTACGTCAGGACCCGGAGAGTAGACAGGTTTGCCCCTAAGAAAATCTAAAAGAAGTGAGCTTGTGGGGAGTTGAACAAATATCAGCAGCAGGAATAACGGATGGCCGGCCGCTTACCAGTTGCGCTGCGAATTAGCGTAGTAGCGGCGCGGCGAAGAGAGTTTGGAGAACTAAGATTGAAGAGAGAACTCTGATGAAGAGTGAGAGTTTGGAGACTAAAGAATCGAGAGTGGAGAGACTAAATTCAGAGAGAGAGAGAGAACTCTACCAAAGAGAGTTTGGAGAGTTATGACGGAGAGTAAGAAAGTGGAGACTGGGCAGGCAGAGCCAGAGTGCCGGGTTCAAAAGGAAAATAACGGAACTGCACCGGACTTAAGACTCTACCGTGAACATTAGACCAGGGGGGCAAGTGCCACACCTCAACAACGGAGCGGTACACAGGCGTGCCACATGCACCAGGAGAATCAGCGGGACGGCAGCAACACATGGATCCCTGGTTCGAAGCCGGGCAAGAAGGACAGCGAGCTCAAGCAGGAGCCAGGGACTTTGAACCTGGAGAGGAGAGACGCAGCGGGCAGAGCGCAAAAGGGAAATAATGGTTCCCGGAGGCCCTATATAAGGCCCCCGGGCGCTGACAACTGGATCAGTCGATCACGAGGAGTCAATCCGTCAAGATCAGTCAAGATATCAAAGTGAACAAGTACAAGTAAAACACAAGTCAAGTCGTCGGAAGCAGCACCGTGGGAGCCTACAAGGAGCAAGATCGGTATGTCGAGACGTTCGGGATTGGATAATCAGGAATCTTTGAATTGAGACACAGGTAGCTGAGGTCCAGAGGGCATCACACGGCTAAATCAATGCGAACTGTTCCTACTCCTGTTACGACTAAATCCTCGCATTACGCCTGGCGTGTCTCTCAGAGTCGAGCAGTGAAGTCCTGTGACAAGAGATCGTGAACACAGGACGAGAGCCGTCTAAGCCCAGGGTGCCTTGTTTCAAACACTACTTTGGCGGGTCCCGGCGTCAGGCCAGTCCGTCAAGTTGAAATCGAACAGGTCCTGGCGCGACCAGCCAGAAAGGGCGAGCAGTAGGCCGGTGGTCATTTCAAGGCGCTGTCCTAGAGAGAATAGGCAGGTTGTCATTTCAAGGCGCTGTCCTAGAGAGAATAGGCCGGTGGTCATTTTAAGGCGCTGTCCTAGAGAGAACAGACCGGTTGTTATTTAAAAGCGCTGTCCTAGAAAGACCCAACGGTTCTACGAGCCCGGGACCGGCGTGTGTCTAAGCCCCAAGTGTTACGAGCCAGAAAGGGCGAGCAGTAGGCGGGTTGTCATTTCAAGGCGCTGTCCTAGAGAGACCCAACGGTTCTACGAGCCCGGTACCCCGAGTACGAGAAGCCACGCTACGTCCAACCTCACAACCAGCTCATCCAGGAGTAGAGCAACGGACATCGAGCTACGCGGAAACGTCACGGTCAACAAGCAAGAGGGTGAAGCCAGGGTGGAACGTTCGTTTACACTAGGCGTAAAAGCAAGGGGGAGCTCTTGGCAGATTCCAGGTGTTACCTAGACTGTCTGCGCGATCCGAGCAAGACCCTAGTGGGACCATCCGGGACAGAGTCAGGGACAGGCGGTTGTGTGTCTATAGGCACTGTCCTGTACAACGCAGCACGTTTAACATTGTACTCTTAAAATTAATTGAAAACAGCTATGTAAAAGCAATTAGACCTGAAAAGCCTAAGACTAGAGCAGCCATTAAATTATGCAAAGCTTTTTAGTTGCAGTCCTCGAAGATTATCATATACAGAAAAGGATAAACTACAAAAATTACTAGATGAATATTTGAAAAACGAAATAAAAAGACCAAGCGTATCAGAATTTGCATCTTCGATAGTTTTAGTCAAAAAGAAAACAGGTGACACTAGACTATGTATTGATTATAGGAAACTTAACAAGGCACTGCTAAAAGACAATTATCCACTTCCACACATTGATGATTTATTAGATAAATTAGTTGACAAAAGACCTAAAGTTAGACCTAAAAAATGGATACTAATATACGTCATTCGTAACTCCACAAAACAACTACCACGGTTAGAAATTATACACTTTGGCCTACTGTATGCTCTAAAGTAATCTTTTAACGCTGTTTTTACCTCTTTAGTGCTCGTTGACTTAGTTGAATACAGTCTGACAAACTTTGTAAATCCGTGAACTACCACGAAAATATGTTTCTTTGCTCTTGATGAATCTACTGGACCATAATGGTCAATAGGGATTAATTCAAACGGTTTGCTTCCCTTAACAATACTGTGCAAAAAGCCTTCTCCCTTTCCTGATTTTGGTGAAAACGCTACACATTTTAAACAATTTTCTATATGTGCTACGAACTTTTCTTTTAAACAATTATTGCAATTTAGCTTCATCTGCATTGGTACGTTTAGAGAAATAGAATACCGGGTGTAATTTGCCATCGTCTTTCTTTTGTAAAAGCACCTCACCAAACCCTAAAGCACTCGCGTCTCAATGTAATTCTATATCATCTTTGTAATTATATAACGCTAATACGGGTGACTCGATAAGCTTTTCTTTTAGTTTTAGAAAACAAATCATTTCTTCTTCTCCGAATCGAAATGGTTTGTCTTTTTTTAAAAGATCGTACAATGGCATTGCCATTGTAGAAAAATCCTTTATGAATCTTCGAAAATATGATGAAAGTCCCAAGAAACTTTGCACTGCCTGAACCTTCGAGGGAACTGGAAAATTTTTCACAGCTTTAATGCCCTTATCGTCTGCCCTAATGCCATTTTCCGAGATTAAGAATCCTAAATACTTTATATTTGATTTCAAAAACTCACATTTATCTATTCGAATTACCAATCTATTCTAGTAAGCCATTTAAAAATTTCATCTAACGTTTCTAAATGTTCATTAATATTTTTGTTGGCAACCATTATGTCATCCATGTAAACTACTACTTTGTTGGTTCTAATCACATCATCGAAAATTTTATTAACAAAGCGTTAAAAACCACCGGTGCGTTTTTATACCCATCGGCATTCTTAAAAATTCGAATTGTCCTTGTGGAGTTACGAATGACGTATATTAGTATCCATTTTTTAGGTCTAACTTTAGGTCTTTTGTCAACTAATTTATCTAATAAATCATCAATGTGTGGAAGTGGATAATTGTCTTTTAGCAGTGCCTTGTTAAGTTTCCTATAATCAATACATAGTCTAGTGTCACCTGTTTTCTTTTTGACTAAAACTATCGAAGATGCAAATTCTGATACGCTTGGTCTTTTTATTTCGTTTTTCAAATATTCATCTAGTAATTTTTGTAGTTTATCCTTTTCTGTATATGATAATCTTCGAGGACTGCAACTAAAAAGCTTTGCATAATTTAATGGCTGCTCTAGTCTTAGGCTTTTCAGGTCTAATTGCTTTTACATAGCTGTTTTCAATTATTTTTAAGAATCGACATTGTATTTGGTAAGTTGTGCTTTTGTCCCAGTTAAAATCAATGGTATCATCGTTTGTAAAGTCTATGTTCAGTATTTCGGTTTCAAAATCGTCGATTTCTAGTTGCATTTTTATTTTGACCGTGTTTTGTTCTTTAATAATCGTTTCATCTGTCTTTTTATTGACTTGTTTCATATTTGGTTGTTCCATTGATTCACTATCCTGTCCATTAACTGTCTGACCTGTTGTTTCACTGTCTCGTCTCATAACTTTTTTACCTGTTGTTTTACTGTCTCGTCTCATAACTGTTTGACCTGTTGTTTCATTGTTTTGTCGCGTAACTGTTTGACCTGTTGTTTCACTACCTTGTATCATAGCCATTTTCCCTATTTGCTCATTATGATCCTTAACGACTGCTTGCTCTGCTTTTAAAGCTTAAGTGGACCATTCTAAAACGTTTTAAGTTATATCATCATCCAAACCCTCAATATTATGACTGGCATCAGCAATAGGCAATGACAGATCCTTAGTAGGCTGCTTTGGGTTATATATTGATACCTATTCTACCGTTATCATCTTTAAAGTTCTTAAATCTAAATTCAAGTCACAAGCATGCATGAAATTTCTACCTAATACCACATCATGGATCATAGACTCATTGGCAACAACCAATAATTTAAAATCACACTGTATTCTTTCTTTAAGTACAAAACATAAAATTTTTCCGTATATTTTCAATGGGCTTTTGTTTATGCCAAAATAATGTTCGGTGACTTCTCGTATTTGGGCCTCAGTTGGCAACAAAGATTTTTTCGATTAATGAAATATTATTGCCAGAGTCTACGATGCATGCTGCAACCATAGGAGATATAATTTGACTGTCAAAATGAATGTTAAAATACCTTACATAATTATTTTCAGCATTTCCCTTCCTATCCTCGCATTGAGCCACAAAGTGACCGAACTTGCCACAAGCATAGCAAGATCCTGGCTCCTTTGCTGGCTTTCGACAATCCTTGGCGATGTGTCCTCTGGCGTTGCAGTTACCGCAGCGGAATCCTCCGTTGTTGCTTCGGTTTGTAGTCATCTCCATCGAAACAGACTCAAAACGGATACCAGCAAACGCACGCAGAATTTGCATCGGGTCTGTGAAACACTGGATCCGGGCTTGATCACGCAAATTCTGTGCTGGTATTCCCTCGACTATCTGGTTAACCAACTCGTCAGGCTCGATGTTGATGCTGTTTGCCAACATCGTCTTGGCTTCAAAATACACAGCGAATTTTTCGGTATGGTGCCATTTTAAACTTTCAAACTTCCGCCGTGCTTTTGCTTTAGAAAGTTTATCGCCAAATGCTAGGCTCAGCTATTCCAACAGATTCTCTGCTGGCTCCATGACGGTGTTGCATTTGCGTGCAACCAGTGCTGGGCGATTCCCTTCAGTTTGGACACAATCACTATTTTCACGCTCGCTGCATCCAGGTTGTACAGATCAGCAATGTTTCGTACTTGCTGAGTCCAAATGTTTGCGCACGACGATCCATTATAGTCCATGATGATTTCTTTGGCCAACGAAAGTGAAATGTTTGTAGACTGAAGTCCTTTGTTTAAATCTGCCATTTGTCGTTGCTTAACACCCTTGTTGACATCGATATCAGTGCCAATATCGATATCGGCACTTTTATCGGTGTTTGGTATTTTTTCACCAACTGCTTCGTTGAAGTTTTCGCCTACTACTGCTTGCTTGACTTCTTCGGCGACCCCAGCTTGGTTGCAGTATTTGGCTTTGTTGATGACGTCACCGGCAACTGCTTGTGACGCGTCCCTTATTTGCGCAAGAATGTTCTGGAGCTCTTTTTTTCCAGCCTCAATTTCAGCGCGTATTTGTTGTAGCGACAAGACTCCATCAGCTACATCAAACCACCATCTCTTTAGCTGGACGACCGTAAATTGCTGTGCATCAATTAGATCCATTTTATGAGTCAGGACCACTTCTGAAGTTTATAGTAGCACAAACTGATACACTTGGTTTAATATTTAGCACACTTTATTAATACTCGACTGTTCTATGGTAGTTCTTAAGCGCAATTGCTCGATTTAACATAGCGTCGGTTTTAACATTAGATAACGCAAAGTTGGCTGCGATCAGCACCGATATTTAACATTTGCAGAGTTGCCAGATTGGCAACTATATAACAGCTGATTAACGACTATTAACCATTTAACCGTTACATTCAAATACTAGTTATACATATTTACATAATGGAGTTATACAAACTAATCAGAGCTCGTAAAATACGGTCAACCGAATCTTTATAGTCGGGCTGCTCAGTTAAAAGACCCCAAAATTGATAATGTCTAGCTCAGGGTCTGAAGTTCACATGGAAAAGACATAAAGCGGGTCCTTAAAGACTCCCTAATGGACTCCCCACAGGCCATTCCTACGATTCGAATCGGCAGGTCAGACATTTTAAAGAGGGCGCAGGATTTTGAACGTCCTTCCCTTCCTTTCTTAACATTTCCCAATATGTTGCCTCTTCTTAACATCGAGGATCGGTTAATCTTTATTTTAAAATTTTATTTAAGTATTATATGTTATTGACCTTTTGGGCCGCATAAAGTCACAGCCCGTAATTGAGTAGACTTTACCTACGCAAGTAACTAATTCTCGATGTTTTACATATATGTCGGAGACAGGGGTCTCTTAGTCGCTTCGCGTGTTGATTTGTCCGTCATGACTTCCTTTTACACTTGGGTCTTTTTTAAGATGCGTAGCGATTTGCAATTGTTCGTGTTGCCCGTTCGAAGGTTCTCGAAAGAATAAATGAATCCTGAACACTCTACTGCTTTGCACAACTCTACGTTGCAACAATAATTGCGCCACACTCGGCTAAGGTGGGTTCCCACCTAGCCACGCTCTTGAAACCCTTAAACGGTCTAAGAAGGTCACACTTCCTTTTCTCAATACTTTATTTAAAATTACAGGTTTCTCTCAGTTAAATTTATCATTGATTTGTATTATTACTAATTCTCTCGACCCGGCTATCCTGACTATCGCACGTCCTCGTGTGCATGGCTTAACATTGGATTGGCATCACATTTTGCTAATCTGAAACAAATTTGAAGTTACTCATTAACTTAAATCATGATTTTTTTTTTTTTTTTTTTAATCCCTCAATACACCTCTTGTGTCTTCAAATGACAGTTTGGCAGGATAACTCTTTCTTATTAGTAGCTTTACTCTTCTGCGCAAACCCGACCATTTGGCTTACAATTTATCACAACACAGTGCAGGCTCTTGCCGCCACTTGCGACGATATGCACCTTTAGTGCCACAATCTCTCATTAGATCAAACTTAGCCTCTGTGTGTGATGTCCTGTGCACCCCTCTTAGGTGACAGATCTCAACTAATCTTCGGCGTCTATTTCAACGCCATCACTCTCTTTGAGCAACTCAGATGCAAGTCGATTATCTGGTAGTTTTCGCAAGCTCTCATGCGGATACTTGTATGTTCTTTTACTAGTCAATGATTTCAACAGGTAACGATCACCTTCCAACAATTCTGTTACAACAAACGGTCCCTTGAACTTGGGATCCAATTTCGTTTGATGCCGTTCCTCACTTCTTAGCAAGACATGATCGCCAATCCCATGTTTCACAACTTTTGCCTTATTTTGATCAACTCTACTCTTGTCATATTTTGCATTCTTATCCATATTCTCTTTAGCTTCTGCCCTAGCTTCCTTACAATCTATCTTAGGTTCAGATATTATGGGTAACATGCCCAAAGGTCTTGCCTGCTTTCCTATTAATAACTCTAAGGGGCTGAAATTAGTCACCCGATTACTAGTACAGTTCATAGCTAATTGGATGTCCATCAATGCATCCTGCCAAGAGCGTTCGCTTGTCTCAACTGCCGTCAACATTCCTTTCAACGTGCTCATCACGCGCTCCACTTGACCGTTTGCCCTGCTTGGCCCTGTTGCAATTAAATGTAACTGAATTTTATTTGATGAACAAAAATCACGGAATCGACCACTGGCAAAGCTCCTACCTTGATCTGCAATGATACGGCTAGGTACCCCAAAAAGTGATGTACCTGCCTTTACTGCGTTGATACAATTTTCCGTATCCAAATTCAGTGTGTGATATAGGTAAACATACTTGGTGAATGCGTCTATTTGTACTATGATATACTCCTTTAAGTAATTTTTGCTGCTCAGCTTCCCACTAATATCAATATGTACTGTATGCCAGGGAATTTCTACCTTGGGAATGGGGTGCCGTTCCATTTGTACTTTTCCTGTTGAGGGTTTGGAGAGCTTACAGGTTATACAGTTTTCCACAAACTTTCTGACGTACTTCGACATACTTTCAAACCAATATTGTTCATAGACCTTGTTTAGAGTTTTCTTCCATCCAAGATGCATTATAGCCTCGTGTACATGATTAATGACCGACCACCTAAAAGATCTCGGAATCACTGGTAAGCAACGAGTCTTGCCGCTTCTCTGAATTTTGCGATACAACAAACCGGCTCTTACTTCGTAGGTTTTAGCTCTATCAACTTGCATCTCACCTCCATTTATTTGTGTCATGATATCAACTATACCTAAGTCCCTTTGCTGTTCAGCGATTAGCCAATTATCCGTTATCGCTGCCAAGTCAATGCGAACCTCAACTACTTTATTTATCGTTTTCGGGACATCTGGAATAGGATTTCGGGATAGGCAGTCTACGTGTGCCATTTGAGTTTCCTTTCTATATTCTACGCTAAAATCGAATGCCTGCAAGAACGCCCACCATCGGTGTACTCGTGGTGTCAGTTCAGCCTTTGTGCGACTCGCTTTTAAGGAATTGCAGTCAGTATGGACGAAGAACTTTCTACCATGCAGGTAATGTCGAAAATGTTTGACAGCATTATACACGGCTAAAGTCTCTAGTTCATAAGAATGATATTTTGATTCTGAAGCCGATGTACACTTACTGAAATACTTGATCACCCTACATGTGCCGTCAATCCTGTGAAGGAGCATTGCACCGTAGCCATCCGCGCTGGCGTCTGTATGCAACTCGATCGGAAGCTCAGGGTTGAATATGGTCAGCACCGGGTCACTTGTCAACACGTCAATAATCTTTTTACGTATTTGTTCATGATTTTCCTTCCAAGCAAATCCATTTGCCTTAGAAGTTAATTGATACAATGGTTTCATCTGTTCAGAGAATCGTGGAACAAACTTTCTGAAATATGAAGCCAAACCTATAAATTGTCTTAACTGCGTGGCAGTAGTTGGTTGACTTAATGCGGATAGAGCTTCTATTTTTCTAGGATTGGGTTTAATTTCGCCATCTTTAATATAAAACCCGAGATACTCTATTCCTGTCTTGAAGAATGTGCACTTCTTTATATTGAATGAAAACCCGGCATCTGACAAGGCTTTAAGAACAACTTTCAATCTTGTAAAAGGTTCTTCTTTGGAGTTTGCGACTATTAACACATCATCAATATAGACAATTGCATACGAGTATGCCAAATCACCTAAGGCTCGTACAATCGCTCTTTGAAATACTGACGAAGCGTTCTTCAAACCGAATGGCATAGCAAGGAACTCATATTGGCCTTCTGGAGTCACGAAAGCTGTCTTCTCGATGGAATCAGTGTGAATCGGTATCTGATAAAATCCGCTGGCCATGTCCAAACTGCTAAAGTATTTACTACCACGTAATCTATCTATCTGATCTGCTATTAATGGCAATGGATATTTATCAGACACCGTACTCGCATTTAATTCGCCAAATTCAATGCATAGTCTATCACTGCCATCTTTCTTTTTAACTAAAAGCATCGGACTAGCGAATGGAGAGCTACTTGGGCGGATGACATTGCTTTCAATCATTTGTTGAATTTTGTCCCTGACTATTAGTTTTTCTCCTGCACTTAGTCTATACGGACGTCTTTGTACAGTCTTATGTTCATCAATTAGACGAATTTCTAATTCTCCTGTAGTTATACGCCTGTGTGGCATACCAGTTATAAATCGATCTGAGAATTCATTTAAAATATTTCTTAATATTATCTTATCATTGTCAGCTAATTTCACATTATCGTTAAGCAGATTTTCTAAGATACTTATCGAAGTGTCATTATTCACTACATTGACAATTTGATTCCTATACATTGTTAATTTGTTAGCATCAATCATGACACCAAGACCTAGCTGCAATATTTCTCGACCAATTATAATATCGTACTTAAGGTAATTATCCTTTACTACATGAAATAAGACTTCTACATTAAATTCGGAAATATTTACAGTTGCCAATACTTGTAAGTTGCTTTTAACCATGTTGTCACCTATTCCTCTTAGCACTACCGTGTTATAAATCCTTTTTCCAGCCAGCTTGTTGCAAAGTTTCTCCTTGACCAAAGAGCATTCGGCACCCGAATCGAAGAAGAAGATAAAACTCTCACCCATTTGCTTCATAACACTAGTTGGCTCCAACACTGCACACATGTCGACTCGCTTCTCGTTGTTGAAGTTGTTCGACAAAGTCGTTCCCTTCATACATACAGATGCAATGTGACCAGGATTGCCACACTTGAAGCAAGTAACTGCTGACCTCTCTCGTCCAGCCAAAGGTTTGCCAGCCTGATGATTTGGTTTTGCGACGTTTCTTTCTTCTTCCTTCTTCTTGCGGCACTCAAACGCTTTATGTCCTATCTTGCCGCAATAATGACATTTGATTTGCGCCTGCGCTTTAAACTTCTTCCTGTCCGGTCCTTGATCCAATCCAGAGTAGTCGCTCACTTTGCTGAATGCAAACGCCTTTAAGAGCTGCTGCAGTTCATTCCGAGTTTTTATGTTTGTAGTGAAAACGGAACTTTGCATCCTGGGCTCGATTTGGGACGTGTGTGCCAACACTAATGAAACAGCTATCTCCTCTTGGCTCATTCCTTTCCACTTCGTCAGCAGTGACGTCACCAGCCTGCTGCCATATACCGACAAGGACTCGTTTGCACTCGGCAGTCCGTTGAGAATGTTGAGCAATACGGCAGACGGTGGCTCGATGCCTTCATAGCGGTGTAAAAACAAATCCTTAAATTCCAGAAACGACATTCCAGCGAAGCAAATTTGTGACAGCCATTGCGAAGAGTTTCCAAGCAGCGACTTGCTAAGCGCCATGACTAGTGCTCCGCCTTCCAGTGGACGCTCGGATAAGATCATATCCACGGTTTTACACCACGCTGCGGCATCGGCTCCAGGCCCATCAGGATTAAACATTGGCAATGTCACCGAAATATTTTGCAAGGCTCCAGTCGATGTTGTTTGCACAGTTTTCAGCAACTCTAGAAAGTTTCGGTTTTGTGTCTCTAAAATCGCCTGCAACACACTGTCAGAATGTTCTTGTGGCGATGGGGATCCCACTTCTGATGTCGGAGACAGGGGTCTCTTAGTCGCTTCGCGTGTTGATTTGTCCGTCATGACTTCCTTTTACACTTGGGTCTTTTTTAAGATGCGTAGCGAGTTGCAATTGTTCGTGTTGCCCGTTCGAAGGTTCTCGAAAGAATGAATGAATCCTGAAAACTCTACTGCTTTGCACAACTCTACGTTGCAACAACAATTGCGCCACACTCGGCTAAGGTGGGTTCCCACCTAGCCACGCTCTTGAAACCCTTAAACGGTCTAAGAAGGTCACACTTCCTTTTCTCAATACTTTATTTAAAATGACAGGTTTCTCTCAGTTAAATTTAACATTGATTTGTATTATTACTAATTCTCTCGACATATATAAAAAAAAATTACCATCTGGATGTCAAGAATTCGCGACTAGGCGATGAGTTATGAAAATGATGCTCACAACTTATTTAATAAATCGATTTTTTACAAAATTCATAGAAATTATTAGCCTCAGCAAAAAGTGCTTGGGTAACCCCAAAACCCAACTGGCCTACTTGAATCCCATTTGACCAGGGTAGTTTGGGTTTGGGTATTTGGGTAAATGGGTCAACTTTTACCCAAACCCAAGTGACCTGAACATTTTGGGGTCAGGTTGGGTATGTAATATTTAAAAAAAAGCCTGACTTACTTGAACTGTTTTTAATGACAGACCGAACTACTTGACCTGAAATTTGGTTTGGGTACCCAAGGATCCATAGGTCCGCGGGGTGTCGTCTGCGGAGACGACGTCGGCCCAGTGGTGTTGCAAGACGTCTAGCCAAGCGGTTGGAATGCACCAGGAGCCGATCCCTGTAGCGATTCGAGAGCATAGTTATCATCTCAGTAACTGTTGGTACACCTGTGTCTCGAAACAAAACGCTATTTTCAACGTAATGATGCCACTTCACCCCAAGCATCCTCCCTAATGCTTTTGTGATGCAAGTCTGAACCCTTCTTAGCGACGTGTCGCAAGCGGTGCCCCAGCATGTTATTCCCCAATTTAGGGTCGGGAGAACAATGGCTTTAAAGAGCCGCACCTTGGCCTGAAGGGATAATCCGCTATCTGAGCGAAGTAGCCAGTCCATTTTGTCTAGTTTCATCCTCGCTGACCCGCAGACACGGTCAATCTGACCCTTCCAGCATAGACGGCGGTCTAAGGTAACACCGAGGTATGTTACTCTCTGCTCGTGCTTAAGTCTATCACCATCCAAGTAAAGACTGCGGGATCGGCCAGGTCGAAGGGCAAAGGTGGCGTATTGCGTTTTATCAACGTTTAGCGCAATATTCCAACGAGAGGCCCAACATTCAAACTCGTTCAAAAATGTCTGGACACGCCACGAGGCCGAGGAGGGGGTGCTGCCAGTAGCTAGGAATGCAGTATCATCTGCATAGGTGTCAAGGAGAGTACCACGAACCACTGGGTTTGGGAGATCCGAAGTGTAAATTGTGTACAGAACCGGGCCAAGGACGCTTCCCTGTGGGACACCATCACGAATTAGACGTAGTCCAGAAAGATGTCCACGAATGTCAACGGCAAACATCCTATGGTCCAGAAATGACACAATGAGCTTCCAGAGTCCCTCAGGCAGTAGTGGCATTAATTTATAGAATAGACCTTCATGCCAAACCCTGTCAAAAGCCTGTCTGACATCAAGAAAAACAGCCGAGCAATATTTATGACCTTCTAAGGCATCCAGAATGTGGTTCACGACTCTGTGAACCTGTTCGACAGCGGAGTGGTGACAACGGAAACCAAATTGATGGTTTGGTAGAGCGTCATTAAAGGTGTCAATATCCATAAGCCTGTTAAGTACGATCCGCTCAAAAATCTTGGAAAACGTGGACAGGAGACTTATTGGCCTGTAGGACTCAGGGGAGCACGGATCTTTGCCCTTTTTGGGGACCATTGTAACTAGAGCACTTTTCCAAGGTGATGGAAAATGGCCAAGGTTGAGTGACGCATTAAAGAGAAGGCAGAGCTGTGCAATGACAGAGTTGGGAAGTGACTTTGCAACTTTACCATCGACCTTATCCATACCAGGAGCTTTTGTTGGGACCAATCGTTTAATATGATCACGGACCTCTTTCTCATCCACTGGTCGCACAACAACAGGAGGACCGAAAGAGAGTCCAAACCTAGAAATTGTGGCTCGAACTTCCTGGTCAGTTGCGAAATCGAACGGAGTAAATCGGTTTTCCAGATCATCTGCAAATACATCTGCTATTTCAGAATCACTGTGAGCCCAAGTGCCATCGCTTCGTTTAAGAGAAAACCTGTGAAGAGGTTGTCTTTTCAGATTTCGTGTGCATTTCCATAATGCAAACCCATGATCCTGGTTGGGATCAATGGCACTGAGATGATTCACGAAAAATTCAGATTTTGCCAATCGAAGGACTTTTCTAAGTTCTGACACGGCAGCCCTCCACCTTGCCAAGTCCAGGGTATGCCTTGTCCTCATCCAAACGCGGCGAAGTGTACGACCTTTTCTGGCTAAGACTGCAATTTCAGGTTTCGAAGAAGCCCATGTTGGCGGCGGTATAGGTACACTTCTAGCTGGAGGGGCGGCTTGATGGATCTTGTCTACCAAAACCTGAGCAAACGAATCAACGTCATCCGCAGTGACAAGCGGAAGGTTTTCTTCAGTCAAAGCAGTGAGCCTGGCACTGAAACTTCTAATATCCGAGCCCCGAGGTAGAAGCCTAGTTTTGGTGATGACCTGATAGGCAGCCACAGAGAAATATATCAGGAGCGGGATATGATCAGAAGAAATATGAACATTCAGAGATGGAAAGGTGGCTGCACGGGATACCTCTATACACTGCAAAATCAATGACAGTCGGAAGATGATTATTAATCCAGGGAAAATGCGTGGGTCCCCCCGTGGCCAGAATCTGCATGGTTGAGATAGAGACAACAGACATCAGAGTGTTTCCACGAGGGCAGGACCGTCTGCAACCCCAAAAGCTATGGTGTGCATTCCAATCACCTCCAATAATAAAGCGACTACCCACAGAGCCGAAAAGGCGCAGAAATTCCGCAGCTGGCCACAAGTGACGATGACCAGGAGGACAGTAGACAGCGCTAAACGAAATTCTTCCAAACGACGTGACCAAACTAATAGCAATTGCTTGCAGATGAGGCTCAGTTATTGTGGTGCTCAAGTGATAGTCCAGGGACGATTTAATAATCATAGCAGCACCACCACGATTTCTATCATCGGGGTGGTTGGCGCAGTGCACAGCATATCCATGGATTCGAAAGAATGAACGGCTGGTAAAATGAGTCTCTGAGATTAACAAAATATCAATGTTACGTTCCTGGAGGAAGTGCTCCACCTCCAAGGATTTGCTAACTAAATTGTTAGCGTTCCATATTATTATATTTAATCCGTAGTTAGTCTTTGCGGCGCGTTGACTCAATGGCGTGCTTGGACATCACGCTCTGTAGCATTTGCAGCGTCGTCGTCATGACTGACATCATTTGATCAAAACGTTCCAGTAGTTTTTTAATTGCCGCCGCTTGGGCATTTACAGCAGCCTCTTGCTGCTTTTGTAAGTTATTAATAAATTCCAAGAGTCTGTCCTGAGCAGGTTGTTCTACCACAGAGGCCTTAGTAGTATTTTCAAAATTAGGCTGACTTAGCGGACTCAATAAATTTTTAAATGAATTTGATGACGTCAATGGCTGACTTGAGGAAACAGGAGGACGCAAAGTAAACCAAGCATTCTGGCTTGGGATCGGAGCAGCAACCGTTTGCTTTTGAGAACGTTGACGTTCTGGAGTGCTATTAGATTTGCGTTTCTCACACTGTTCTAGATAGGCAGGACAACTGCGGGAGGAAGCACTATGATTTGAGCCACTGTTGATACACTTAAACTGATCCTCTTTCTGTGCTGGGCATTTATCCTTCTCCTTGGTGTCATGGTCGCCAGCGCACCTAGCACATTTGGGTGAAAACATGCAAAAGTTTTTTTAATGATTAAACGATTGACATTTAAAACACCTTAAAGGGCCCTTTCTTTGAATCTGTAGTTTTATTGTAACCACTTGATAATCAATTACTCGAATGTTATAAACATCTTTGTTATTTTTAGCTGGTTCTAATTCAACAAAGAATATGTCGCGTTTGGCCTTGCCATTTTCACCATGAGGGTTATATACATTCCGAGGGATGTGCCCCAATTCTTTGAGTCTGGCAATGATTTCATCAACTTCAGTTGAAGCATTAAGGCCCTTAATGACAATTCGGAAAGCTCTCTCGTTTTTGAATTGAGAAGTGCTGTATGGAATTCCATTGTCCTTGAATAGTTTTTGGACAACACGGTATATACTGCCATCATCCACAGTAATTCTACAGGAGGATCGTCCAGTTTTCTTAAGGCGAAAGCCAGGGTCTCGGGTGAACACAGACCCGATCGAGCAAACCAAATCGCTCATCGGTTGAGCAGGAGCAACCCAGGGGCAAACGAAATTTTGGGGTCTCTCTCTGACAGGTTCGTATGGGGTCAGTATGTGAGGGGTTTTTTCCTGACAACAAGCACAAGTGAGACCTTTTTTACGAGCTCTGAAACTAATACATATCCATAACCGTGTATACATACTAACATATATATAGTCAGTGACTTATCCTACTACACATTCGAGTTTTTGGAGCAAGTGGAATGGTCCGCCAACACATACGGCCTGGACCTAGACACGATTCCCCAGCGAAAGCGTTGAAATGGTTCATTTCTAATAATAAACAGTGGAAAACCTGGCCGGCATTTATAGAAAGTTTCCAAACTTATTTTTTGCCGAGAGACTTTTTCACAAAGTTGGCGAACCAAGTCAAGCAGCGGAAGCAAGGGTACAGCGAGGCTTTCAAGGATTACATGATCGACATGCAGACGATGATGATGCCACTAAATTATTCCCCAAGGGAGACGATTAGCATCATCAAGGAAAACTGCACGCCGAACCCTAGAATCTCCCTAAGAGCCTACACGGTATCGGACTTCGACACGCTGATGATCCTAGTCGATGAATACGAGGAACTGGAGAAGGAGCGGGAAACGTTCGCTCAAGAGAAACAATTCTTTTGATAAATCAAAGGTCAAAGAGTACGGACGCGTTTCTTTTAAGCGCCGCGTTGTTTTGAACAAAGTCTCAGACCAGTACAACTTGGCCAGGCAATCATTTACCAGCATTTACACATAGCTATACACCGCATAGGCTGTTATTTCTGAAAAAACTGCGTTTTTGTCACCGGAATAATTAAAAACACTCCATTTCGGCGAAGCGTGAGAAGAGGAGGTAAATAAGCGCGAAATCGTTTTCTTCATTATTTGCACACTTCAGTTGATTGGGACACCCATTCACACTTCTGAATCTTTGAACAGTGCATCTAAAACTGTTAGAACTTGCAACTATAGGAAGTGTTCGTGACCAGCATTACCCAGCCCAACAAGGTTCGTAACCAGCATTACCCAGCCCAACAAGGTTCGTAACCATCATAACCCAGCCCAACAAGGTTGCAGCACATTCACGACCTACTACAGCGCATTCTGCAGGCACAGCAAAGTCCGGCCACCAAGATGCACGACCTACATTCACTAGTTGGCACAGCGAAAACGCGGAAAAACACCTCAGCACAACCCACTCCACTGGTCTTTAAAAGAAGCTTCCGCCTTATCTAATTAGTATATAAGCACGCATCAATAATCCAATAAATCAGTTATCTACTCACCTCCTAACTCCGCGTCTTTTTTACTCGGCCTTCACGGGAGCACATTCGCGTCAAACAGACAAGTGAAAACACGACTACAAATACATAAATTGATCCCCATTCGCAAAGGTGTGATCAAACATTGGTGACCCCGACGTGATCCTTTACCAACAAGGATCACACTCACAAGGAATCTCTAACCTGATTCTTTTGAACCACGCTAAAAAGTCCTCCAGCTCAGGCACATTACCAAAAGTCCTCCACTTCAGGCACCTAACTAAAAGTCCTCCAGTTCAGGCACAACACTAAAGTATTTCAGATAAGGCACATCACCAACGATCCTCCAGAAGGAACACCGCCACCGATCTAACAGGTAAGCATCACAGTTCCTCTACACCCGACTAGGGAAATAGGGAGACCATCAAAATGACAAATTCCTTCATGATGGAAACAAGCCTAGCTAGATCAGAACGAGTGAGTCAACTGTTAGACGATCAGCATGAACTACAAGGGTAGATCCAGCAACTCATTAAGAACTATGGAAAATACTCTGCCGAAAGAAAACGCCGCGAGGGATATTATGCCAACCGCTTAGCACAATTGCAGGATCTATGGCAACAGTTTTGTGATCTGGACACCGAGATTAGAGAAATGGCATTGCCAACAGAACCTGAATATGTAACGAAATACGACGCCATAAAGGAGTATAACCCAATTTCGCGATTTGTACGCTGAATACGAGATGACCCTACTACGCGAAACCGAAGCAGCACTGAGGCTGACTTTGTCACAGCCACCAGTCACATTATCCGAATTTTCCGGTAAATATTTACAATGGCCTCAATTCCACGACCTCTTTATGGAATTGGTCCACAAGCAACCAAACCCGTCGACACAAAAGCTCCATTTACTACAGGGCGCATTAAAGGGAGAAGCCCGAAATATATTGACAGATACGGCATTCTCCCAAGGAGAATATGAAGACACCTGGCGACGATTAAAAACCAGATGCCAAAATGGAAAAATATTAATCTTCACTGCAATCGCAAAGATGGTCGACCACGAGCCCATCAATGGGTCGGCTGCTCAAATCAGAGCTCTGCATGATACAGTCGAAAAATCTCTAAGCAACCTCAAAAGTCTAGAAATTAACACACAGACTTGGGATCCAATCCTTGGGTACCTCATTCGAAGGAAGCTGGATCACAACACCTTGGCGGCACTAGAAGACGCGGTCGACGCACCCATAGAAATGCCCACAGTGCATTCTAAACTTCTTGGAACGACGGTCTTGTATGCTGGAAACGTTAAGCGAACAACCTGGAGCGAAAACTAAACCTACAGTCGGAGCCAGCTCAAGCTACGCCATCTGCAAGGTTTGCAATCAGACGCAGCATGCGATCACTAACTGCAACTTGTTCAGAAACATGACTCCTGACGAACGGCGAAACATGATCTACCGACTCCGAGGATGTTCAAATTGCCTATCAACAAATTACAAATTTGGTGGCTGTCAGTCATTCAGAACATGTCGACACTGCGGGCAACGTCAACCACGGCGTAGTATTAGGACCTCAGAGGACCGCAGTGGCCACGATAATCCCCTCAGACACTGCATTCCAAGGAATGTTAACTTAGTAGATCCCAAGTTCAGAGAGCCCGGGTCCATAGACCTAGTACTTGGGGCTGATATAAATCCTCATTTAACAAGGAAGGAAAATATTCTACTCGTACGCAATAAACCCCTGCTTCAAGACACCAACGTGGGGTGGATTGTTCTAGGACCGACCATCCAACAGCCCAGCACTACAGCAGCCGTAAACGTTACCATAGATCAAAAGGAAACTCTAACGTCAGAATTGGAAACATTTTGGAAAATGGACACACTACCTGTAATCTCCTCACCGATGACAGCACAAGAACGACTATGCGAGGAGCATTTCGTGGCTAACGTGGGTCCTGACCATCGGTTTTCAGTACGACTTCCCTTTGTAGAAGAACCAACTAGTCTAGGATCAACGGTGCAAATGGCTCAACGAAGATTGTTCAGTCTAGAAAAAAGATTGCAAAAAGATACCGCAATACGGCAAGGATATGTACAATTTATGGATGACTATGAAAGGTTGAACCACATGACAGAAAAAGACGAGCGGCAGCTATTAAGGAATCATTATTTCATACCTTATCATTGTGTCCTAAAACCCGACAGCCTCTCAAGAGGCAAAAACGACTAACAAGTTTTTTCTCTAGGCGTGGAGATATCTACGTAAAGGAGAGAGTAGAAGGGGAGGCGATTTGCGTGCAGAGCTTGACTGAACTAGCTCAAATGGAAATATGCACACCCGATGAATTGGCTGCCCTGGACGCTGCTAGTTCTGGGGCTCTAACAGAAAATTCTTTTCGCGCCTAAAAGCCGTTTATATTTATATTCAACATTCAACATATTCTCATTAACATTATTATATTTATTTAGGTTTAGAATCAGTCGCTCTAATTTTAGTTTGTTTATCATTGTGGTGTATCTTAGATTCATGATTAATTGTAGACAGCGTGCGCAACTAATTTCTCAAATTTCGAAATGGGTGACAAATCGATCAAACTGCCATGCGATGTTAAGGATTCTCGGAAAGAATAGATCAGGTCTAAGGATCTGTCATTTAAACGCCCAAAGCCTCACACGAAAAATTGAAGAATTTAGATACCTCTTTATCAATTCAAGTGTCGATGTTATATGTGTGTCTGAAACTTGGTTTGTCCCAAATCTATGTGATGTCCTAGTTGAATATGATGGCTATAATTTGCATCGCTCTGATCGTGATAGTCACGGGGGTGGGGTTGCAATATATGTTAGTAAAAAGTTAAGTTCCACGTTGGTATGTAAACATCCGTCTAGCAGTGTAATTGAATACTTGTTTCTAGAAATTAGATGTCGAAGAAATGCCGATAAACTGTTAATTGGGTGTATATACCGACCTAATTGCCGGATTAACTATGAGCAGTTTTTAAATATTTTCCCAGACGTGTCATTAAATTATTCAGACGTAATTATAACAGGAGATTTTAATAGCGACATTCTAAGGGAGTCCCACCTCGCAGAGAACATGAAATCGCTGGGCATGAAATTAGTAAATTCCGTATCCCCAACACATTTTACCAAAACTCGGAACACGCTCTTAGACCTATTTTTTGTGTCTGACACAGACAGAATAGCTAAATATGACCAACTTATTGTACCGTCCTTTTCAAAACATGACCTAATATTCTTGACCTATGCACTTGACCTACAATACCTTGACTATGCAATAGTTTTTAGGGATTTTAGAAGTATCAATTATGACCTTTTGGACTTAGCCTTCAACTCGTGCAATTGGAATAACATTTATTCCCTTTTCGAAGTAGACGAACAAGTAAACCTTTCACAACACAATATTTCTTATTTATAAAACTGTCTTGTACCTGTAAGTAAATATTTGCACCTATTTGTGACTAGCGCATTAATTTATAAGTTTCAAACTTGTAGCGTTAGGATGACACACAATAATAAAAATACAAAATACAAATACAAAGTTGAGGGTGGTTTTTGACGCATCCGCAACGAGCACAAGCGGAAAAAGCTTAAATGATATATTACGCATTGGGCCGACAGTTCAAGGAGAACTCCTGTCAATATTGCTCAGGTTTCGATGCTACCGGTTTGTATTCACCGCCGACATTGAAAAAATATATAGACAGATCTGGGTGCATCCCTCACAACCACAAACACAGTTAGCCAACAGTAGGCAAGAATTCTGGGTAATCAAGGGACGGCAACTAGAGAGGATGATAGTGTAACAATGTGTACTGTGTTGCCGGGCTCGACCTAGATTATTAGGCCAAATCATGAGTCCACTACCCAAAGATCGGGTACAAGCTGCAAGGCCGTTTATGGTCAGCGGCGTTGATTACTGTGGACCACTTTGGGTACACTATAAGATCCGGGGAAAGAAGCCACACAAGTGTATATTGCAGTATTCTGCTGTTTTGCAACAAAGGCAGTGCACCTGGACTCAGGCCTTTGTCGCGGCACTAAAAAGATTTATCGGACGACGAGGTGCTCCAGTACGAATCTACTGCGACAATGCCACAAATTTTGTAGGGACGAATAATCAGCTGGCAGAACTTTAAGACAGCATCCATGACCAAAGAGCCCAAGAGTTAATACAGGGAACATGTACTCAGGTCGGAATTTTGTTTTATACCGCCAAGAGCACCACATTTCGGGGGTCTTTGGGAGGCAGCAGTCAAGTCGGCAAAACATCTATTAATCAGAAGCATAGCAGCAGCATCCCTGACTCATGAAGTGCTAGAAACCGCTACAGTAGATGTTGAAGCCATACTAAATTCACGACCATTGACTCCAATTTCTTCCAGCCCGAACGATCTGGCCGCGTTAACCCCTGGCCATTTCTTAATAGGAGAAGCACTGACGGCATCACCACAAGTGCACGGACGAGAAATACGATCAGGCTTGGTCACACGTTGGAAACAAGTGGACAAGGTCAGACAGCATTTCTGGGAAAGGTGGAGCCTGGAATATCTGCATCAGCTTCAGGACAGATCAAAGTGGACAAAGACAAAGGGGGCAATTCAACCCGGAAATCTGGTAGTAATAAAGGAGGACAACGCACCGCCACTCCATTGGCCACTAGGGAGAGTATTAAGTTTTCATCCAGGAAGAGACGGACACACAAGGGTGGTCGACATAAAAACCGCGGCTGGATAGTGTACTCGGGCAATTCATCGTCTAGCAATTTTGCCCGTGGAGGATTAGGGATCCACTATCAAGGAACCACATCCAGAGCCACCACGACGATCGCCAAGGTTATGTACACAATCATAATCATCACGGCACTCGCCGTCTTCACCCAGCAGGCTCCAGTGCCAGAGCCACCGGTAAGGGTGACACCATTCAACATGTCCGGCACGTACGTAGAACTACAAGATCGCATTGCACTGTCATCAGCAGAGTGGACGATCGTGTCATACTTTGATTTACGAAGTTTGGCAGAAGAAATACGAGCATTTACGAGGGGAGTTGCAGGCCTAGAAAAGTACTGCGGCCGAGAAGGGACTGTTGGGCTGTTTGGAGTATTGGACTCACAGTATGCGCAGAATATGGAAACAACGCTGCATAAAATAAAGGCAAAGGAGTTGGATCATACTCACCTACTTGAAAAACAAACTTCAATACTGGACAGTACGGTCAACATAATGAAATCAAGCTACAACATGATGGAAGAACGCGTAAAGAGGGTAGAAGGTCTGGTCGCAAACCTCGAGAATTCCATAAAAACAGGAAAGGTGGCCCAAATCGCGACAGAGCTATCTTTAGTCGCCGGTCGTATAAAACGCACCCAAGCAATGATAGTTAATGTTGTGACCGGAGTTCACAAAGGAATGATTGATCCAGCGTTGCTGTCCGTGAATCAACTGCGACGAGAGTTGATCAACATCCAGGCACATTTGCCGAATGGACGGAGGCAGCCAGTCAAACAAGAGACTATCCACGATGTATACCGACTGATAACAACACAGGTCCAGGAACTAGACGAACTATTAGTGTTTCATAGCAAGGTGCCGTTAGCAGACGAGGAGGAATTCAACGTCTATCATCTATCACCGATCCCAATTGTAGTGGACAACACCATCAGAATCGTCCGCACAGAAACCGATTATTTGGCGATCAGTGACCATCAAGATCGGCATTTCGCCATCAGCAAGGAAGAGCTCGAAGGATGCACAAGGCTGTCAACCTGACACGAGTCAGGTTTAGACGAATTACGGCGAACCGAGCATCAGGAAGACACAGGATGGAACCAGGATCTACTCGTATAACCTTCTCAGGAGGAAAGGCCATACCGTTTACGATGGGTCCACAGCTCGTACGCAGTAGAAGGTGCCTGCCAAATCGTCGCGTGTAATAGCCCGGGAGATCATCCAACAGATTTCCGGACGGGAGCACGGGACTCCCACAACATCAACTGCCACACGGCGACAAACGTAGAGCGACATGTTGATATTTACTACCAAAGGTAGCAGTTATAACATGATTATTTATACGAAATAAGTGTCAGATCAGCACTTGGTGCCGAAGCGATATTGGCAACGCAGCGAAAAAAAAAAAAAACGTTAACAATCAAGCCCGGAGTCAACATCGGATTCCCAGGCATCGGTATCGATATCGGATTCTGTTTGAGCGGATATTGGAGAACTGCTGCTGCGGTATACGGCGGTGACAATGTTGTGAAATTCGAACGCAGTGCCATCGTCCATAAGAAATGGGATACCAATGGCCACGGAACAGCAAACTGACGGCACTTAGCAACCAAACACGGGTACCTCGCCGATTAATCCGGAGCCGACGAGAGACCTTGGTAACGCCGAAAGGAACCCGGATTGCGGCAGGTTGGCCAAGAAGGTGCAGGACGATGTCAGTGTAAGGAAGCAGATGCATGATGGAACTACGAACTCAAATCAGCAACGGCACGCTTTTATTGAGGGTACCCCTCAATGGGGTGGAAAATGTTCGTGACCGCGTCTTTTTACTCGGCCTTCACGGGAGCACACTCGCGTCAAACCGACAAGTGAAAACACAACTACAAATACATAAATTGATCCCCATTCGCAAAGGTGTGATCAAACAGGAAGTTACGTTAAGTTTTAAAACAACTTCGCAGCCCAAGACAAAACAAGCACAGATCTTAGTCGCACTTCGGATGTCCCTATGGATAAAATGCTTGCTGTACTGCACCAACGTCTCCTGGAGCAGGCAGAAGCTATGGTATCCAACATGCGTGAAGCCGAAAAACCCATTGTAGACGGTGTTACTGAGCGCCTTGATGCTTTCATGGGTGATTTTAAACAGCTGGTTGGTAGAATTGACATCCTGGAGAAGGATGTTGAGGACCTGCGTTCGCAACAAGATGAGCTACAAAGTAACTTGGAGCGCATGGATCACGAGATGGCTCGGCTGCGTGAGCTGGTCGTAAGCGTTGACAAGAAGCAGGCTGTGCAGGACGTGGCCAAAACTGCTCTTGACCTTCGCATTCATGGAGATCCTTATGCTGAAGGCGAAAACGCTCTACAACACCCTCTGCTATGCCTTAGGCCTAACGCCACCCCACCTAGGAACACAGAGATCTTCCGAGCTCGTAAAACACAACGCAGTAATGTAGATCCTGTGATAATCCTAAAAATGGAAAATATACGGGACAAAATATTGCTGCTCAGGACCCTGGGAATGCATCGCCGCGAAAGGAAGCAGCCTCTTCGGTTGAATCTAATTGGATTTGACTCTCAGGTGCCGTTCTATATTAATGAACAGCTATCCAAGGAGCAATATACAATTTTTAAAAAAGATATGCACCTTAAAAGGATGAAAAAGGTGACTGCAGTATTTAGGAGACGCCGCCTGGTGCATGTTAAACATGCTAGAGATGAAACATTTCACTTCTTCGAAGGAATGCATCAGTTCACGGATGCCTTTCCATCAACTGAATCGAGAACAACAATAACAATTATATGTCTCTGGTAAATTGTATGTCTGTAATCTTTATGCCTTCTCAACGTATCTTAGCCATATATCTAGTTACTAAGTATTTAAATAATATATTAATAATTCGTAAAACTATATCCTTCTTTGACTTATCAAATTGTAGGGTTTTTTACATTTACCAAACTGAGAGTAGCACTTTATTGATTAAACTATTGACTATTGATGGAAGTCGAAATAAGTAGCTCCATTGCGCATAGCTTGGTTACACTATTAAAAAGACAAGCCCAAGGCTTAACAAGGCTTAAAAGGTCTGGTAAACAAAATGGATGAGTTCAGATATATTTTTGCTAGTTCTGAGGTTGATATTAAATGTGTGTCAGAATCCTGGTTAACAGCTGAAACTAGAGATATGACTATTTCTTGTGATGGTTATGTGTTGTATCGTTCTGATCGTGCTAGTCACGGGGGTGGTGTTATTATTTATGTTCAAAGTAGGTTGAATGCCAAATTTATTTGTAAACATCCAACGCCTCATAGCCTCATAGAATATATTTTTGTCGAAGTATTGGATAAACATATGTTTTTAAAAGCTCTTATAGGATGCATCTACAGACCAAACCGCAACACAGACTATTGCCACCTGTTAGATGTAATTTAGGACGTCTCTTGGTCTTATACAGATGTTATACTCACAGGAGACCTGAACAGTAACATTTTAAATGAGGCTAATCTGCTCAATAGCTTTAAAGCACTCGGATTAGATATAGTAAACAGTAAAATATGAAAAAAATGATAAGCATGTTCTACTGAAACGTAAAATCACTCGACCTAAACAACAACCATGGTTTAACGCCGATATTAGAAAGGTCATTCAAGATGTTAGAAATGTAAAACTTCGAGTACGCAAAATTATTTTAAAAAACTACGTAGAATGATGCCATCTAGAATTTTAGCAGCAAAAAGAGAATACTATAGCAATAAATTCGTTAATTTTTCTTCCAGAAAAAAAACTTGGACTGAACTGCGCAACTTAGGCATTGGAAAGTCGAAACAACACAGTATTGTTAAGGGTGATCTTGACGAGTTAAATTCAAAGTTTGTGCAATCAGATGTACCTGAAGCTTCGTGCAACGAGTACCTGAACCTGCAACCATCCTGTGATAATAGCTTTAACTTTGTGTGTGTTAATAGTTGTGATGTATTAAAATGTATTCTTAATATAAAATCAAATGCTGAAGGTCTGGACAGTATTAGTCCCAAATTTATCAACATTTTACTACCTAGCGTTCTTAAGTATATAACTCACGTAATAAATACAGCAATAATGACGTCAACATTTTCTTGTACATATAAAATTGCTAAAATCTTACCTATAGCTAAAAGTAATAATGACTACAGACCAATCTCTATTTTACCACTCTTAGGCAAAGTCTTTGATAAACTAATTGCATCCCAGATGCAATTCTTTTTTGATGAAAATAAGCTGCTTAGTAAGATTCAATCGGGGTTCACTAAGAACAGAAGCTGTACCACGGCAACTTGACAAAGGATATGTAACCTTCTTAAAGCTCTTAGACCATAGCAAAGCTTTCGACACTGTCAACCACCAGATTCTCTGTACCAAGCTCAGTAACATTTTTAACTTTAATACCACAGCAGTTGCATTACTTAAGTCGTATCTCTCTGGAAGGGCACAAGCAGTAGTGTCAGGTTCGGACATTTCCGCGTTTAATACTATTGAGCGCGGTGTCCCTCAAGGATCTGTGCTCGGTCCTTTAATGTTTTGTGTGTATATTAATGACCTGCCTAATGATCTGTCAATCTGTAATGTTCATATGTATGCAGATGATGTACAAATATATGTAAGTCGACCTATATGTGAGATGTGTCATCGTATATCTATATGTAATACTGAATTAAACAAAATTCATAAATGGGCGAAAAGAAATGGTCTGGGTATAAATCCTAGTAAATCAAAATGCCTGATAATATATAAAAAATAACTTGAAACTAATAGCATGCCCCGTCTAGTAATCAATAATATTCCCATTGAATATGTCAAAAATGCTGTTAACTTGGGTGTGACTTTAAACAATACCTTACAGGAAAAACATATGGAATGTTAAGCCAGTTGTCAGTATCCCAACACTTTCTGCCAGTAAACCTTAAGATCCTAATAGCAAAAATGTACCTACTACCCTGATTATTTTATTGTGTTGAAATCTTTGGCCTTTGCGATACTCGGGACTTTCAAAAACTAAAAGTTGAGTTCAACTCCCTAACCAGATACGTATTTAATAAAAGAAGAGCAGATCACATATCCACCCTGGCAGAGTCTATTTACGATCTGAAGTTAGAACAATGGATAGATTTCAGAGCTCTAATTTCCGTTCATAAGATTATAATGACAAATGAACCAACTTACCTCTCTGACAAACTTGTGCATGCCCAATCAAATCGAACTAATAATTTAATTCGTCCGAGAACAAGATTACTGTGTTGTCAGAGACAATTTTATATCAATGCTGTGCGCCTGTGGAACGAACTGCCTCATGTTCTCAAATCAATAAGAAGTGCAAATCAGTTTAAAATTAAATTAAAAGGACTTCTAAAAATAAATAACTCTAGCAATTAAAGATAAGTTTAGTATACAACTTTTTTGTTTTTTTTTAAGTAAGGTTTGTAAACTTTTATGTAGTATTTTTAAGAAATTTTGTCAGCTATAAATTATCTATAATTATCAACACGTAATGACTAGCGTACTAATTCATAAGTTTCAAAAACTTGTAACGCTAGGATACAATAAACAAATAAATAAATAAATAAATTCTCAAGGGCAAAACCAGCAGACTCTGCGCAAGCTACGTCCAGAACGTGCGAGGACATCGGCCAGGATCCTCGAGAGAACCATCAGCGGACAGCATCACAACTGGCCCATCAGCTGCAGCCAACCAACGCCCCGAATAACGGCCAATGGAGACCACCACAGAAAGGCCAACGGCAGCAGGCAACCGGCACACCCTATGAACGCCAGTGGACACCACACCAGGACCAACATAAGCCCTCGGAAAGATTACGAGGTCAAGACGGCAAGTTAGGTTGGCAGACGGAAGATGCTGCGGAATCAACACACAGCTCGATGTGGAAGTCGAATTCGGGAACAAACGACTGACCATGAGCCGGTTGATCCTTCCAGGAGTAGTGGACTCATTGGTGTTGGGTTGGAACTTTCTAACACAAGTCGGAACGGAGATGAAGTGTGCTGGACACGAAATAATAATACCAGCCAGGAATCGACACAATGGATGGCTCGAGGAGAAGCTATCAGTGGCAGACATGCGAGAGACAACCGAGGACAACGACACAACAAAATTCCTGGAGGGAGAGCTAGCGGACTTGAATACCATGACGCACCAGATCACAATGAAGGACGACAAACCTATCAAGCAGCGATACTACCCCAAGAATCCAAAAATTCAAGGGGAAATCAATGCGAAGGTAGACGAGCTCCTTCAAATGGAGCAGTCAAAGATTCCATACAGCTCCCCCATCGTGATGGTGAGAAAGAAGACAGGCAAGTGGAGACTATGCGTAGACTTCAGGCAGATCATCGGATGGTTACTGGCAAATCCCACTGGAAGAAAGCAGCAGGCAATACACAGCTTTCACAGTACCAGGCAAAGGGCACTTCCAGTGGATGGTAATGCCGTTTGGTCTACATTCGGCGTCTGCAACGTTTCAACGAGTTCTGGACCAAGTAATCGGACCCGAAGTGCTCTTTAAGAGCTGGTACAGCTGCTGTACCTAGGACACCGAGTGACTAGCGAAAGAATAGGTCCAGATCCGGAAAAAGTAGCGGCCTTCGCCGAATTGGAACCACCTTCAACCGTCAAAGAACTTCGGCAATACCTGGGAGTAGCGTCGTGGTACCGCCGATTTGTGACAGATTTTGCCAAAATAGTCAATGACTTACTACGCAAAGGCAGTAAATGGGAACGGACACAGGAGCACCAGATGGCAGTTGAGGAAGTTGAGGCTAGACTTGTGGCAGATGCCCGGATTTTAACAAAACGTTCACCCTACAAACGGATGCCAGCGACTACGGCATCGGAGCGATATTAACCCAGGACACGGAAAGAGGGGAGAAGGTCATAAGGTTATAGAACTACTCAACGATGGAAAAGGAGTGCTTGGAAATTGTCTGGGCGATCCGAAAACTCAAGCCGTATCTGGAAGGCGACCACTTTAAAGAAGTAACCGACCATATGGCCCTGGAGTGGCTCAACAGCATAGAAAGCCCTTCAGGAAGGATCGCCAGATGGGCCCTGGAGTTGCAGCAGTACGACTTTGAGAAAGCGTACAGGAAGGGACAGCTGAACTTGGTGGCGGACGCTCTGTCAAGGCAGCCATTGCCGGAAACGATTCGAGGCATGAAGGAGACATCGGCGGCGGAAGCTTCAGCAGCGTGCAGCTGGTTTCAAGAGATGTGCGACAAGATAAGGACCCAACCGCAAAAGTACCCGGACTACGTTATGGAAGGCAAGAATCTGTACAGAAGCATACCACATAGAGCGGGCAGTGAGGATGTGGTTACGTGGAAAATGTGCGTCCCGAAAGCTCTACGGGAAACGGTGCTGAAAGAAGCCGAAGGACAATAGCACGTCTGGCAGCCCGATACTACTGGCCAGGTATGCATAGAGACGCTAGAGCCCACGTAAGGAAATGCGAAACCTGCATACATGAGATTCAAGCCGAATCAAATGCAAGCGGCGGGCAAAATGCTAACCAAAGTGCCAGAGGAACCGTGGACCACAGTATGCGCAGACTTCGTTAGACCCCTACCGCGATCGAAGCACGGCAATTCAATGCTACTGGTGCTCATAGACAGGTTCTCTAAATGGACGGAACTAGTGCCGCTACGCAGTGCGAAAGCCGAATCGCTCAAACAGGCGTTTAGGGAGCGTATAATTGCAAGGTATGGGGCCCCAAAGGTGGTCATAACGGACAATTTTACCCCTCTTAGGCAAAGTCTTTGAAAAACTAATTGCATCCCAGATGCAATTCTTTTTTGATGAAAATAAGCTGCTTAGTAAGATTCAATCGGGGTTCACTAAGAACAGAAGCTGTACCACGGCAGTGGCAGGTATAGTTGAGGATATCCGAACGCAACTTGACAAAGGATATGTAACCTTCTTAAAGCTCTTAGACCATAGCAAAGCTTTCGACACTGTCAACCACCAGATTCTCTGTACCAAGCTCAGTAACATTTTTAACTTTAATACCACAGCAGTTGCATTACTTAAGTCGTATCTCTCTGGCAGGGCACAAGCAGTAGTGTCAGGTTCGGACATTTCCGCGTTTAATACTATTGAGCGCGGTGTCCCTCAAGGATCTGTGCTCGGTCCTTTAATGTTTTGTGTGTATATTAATGACCTGCCTAATGATCTGTCAATCTGTAATGTTCATATGTATGCAGATGATGTACAAATATATGTAAGTCGACATATATGTGAGATGTGTCATCGTATATCTATATGTAATACTGAATTAAACAAAATTCATAAATGGGCGAAAAGAAATGGTCTGGGTATAAATCCTAGTAAATCAAAATGCCTGATAATATATAAAAAATAACTTGAAACTAATAGCTTGCCCCATATAGTAATCAATAATATTCCCATTGAATATGTCAAAAATGCTGTTAACTTGGGTGTGACTTTAAACAATACCTTACAGGAAAAACATATGGAATGTTAAGCCAGTTGTCAGTATCCCAACACTTTCTGCCAGTAAACCTTAAGATCCTAATAGCAAAAATGTACCTACTACCCTGATTATTTTATTGTGTTGAAATCTTTGGCCTTTGCGATACTCGGGACTTTCAAAAACTAAAAGTTGAGTTCAACTCCCTAACCAGATACGTATTTAATAAAAGAAGAGCAGATCACATATCCACCCTGGCAGAGTCTATTTACGATCTGAAGTTAGAACAATGGATAGATTTCAGAGCTCTAATTTTCGTTCATAAGATTATAATGACAAATGAACCAACTTACCTCTCTGACAAACTTGTGCATGCCCAATCAAATCGAACTAATAATTTAATTCGTCCGAGAACAAGATTACTGTGTTGTCAGAGACAATTTTATATCAATGCTGTGCGCCTGTGGAACGAACTGCCTCATGTTCTCAAATCAATAAGAAGTGCAAATCAGTTTAAAATTAAATTAAAAGGACTTCTAAAAATAAATAACTCTAGCAATTAAAGATAAGTTTAGTATACAACTTTTTTGTTTTTTTTTAAGTTAGGCCTTTGTAAACTTTAATGTAGTATTTTTAAGAAATTTTGTCAGCAATAAATTATCTTTAATTATCAACACGTAATGACTAGCGCACTAATTCATAAGTTTCAAAAACTTGTAACGCTAGGATACAATAAACAAATAAATAAATAAATAAATTCTCAAGGGCAAAACCAGCAGACTCTGCGCAAGCTACGTACAGAAGGTGCGAGGACATCGGCCAGGATCCTGGAGAACCATCAGCGGACAGCATCACAACTGGCCCATCAGCTGCAGCCAACCAACGCCCCGAATAACGGCCAATGGAGACCATCACAGAAAGGCCAACGGCAGCAGGCAACCGGCACACCCTATGAACGCCAGTGGACACCACACCAGGACCAACATAAGCCCTCGGAAAGATTACGAGGACAAGACGGCAAGTTAGGTTGGCAGACGGAAGATGCTGCGGAATCAACACACAGCTCGATGTGGAAGTCGAATTCGGGAACAAACGACTGACCATGAGCCGGTTGATCCTTCCAGGAGTAGTGGATTCATTGGTGTTGGGTTGGAACTTTCTAACACAAGTCGGAACGGAGATAAAGTGTGCTGGACACGAAATAATAATACCAGCCAGGAATCGACACAATGGATGGCTCGAGGAGAAGCTATCAGTGGCAGACATGCGAGAGACAACCGAGGACAACGACACAACAAAATTCCTGGAGGGAGAGCTAGCGGACTTGAATACCATGACGCACCAGATCACAATGAAGGACGCCAAACCTATCAAGCAGCGATACTACCCCAAGAATCCAAAAATTCAAGGGGAAATCAATGCGAAGGTAGACGAGCTCCTTCAAATGGGGTTCATAGAGCATTCAAAGATTCCATACAGCTCCCCCATCGTGATGGTGAGAAAGAAGACAGGCAAGTGGAGACTATGCGTAGACTTCAGGCAGATCATCGGATGGTTACTGGCAAATCCCACTGGAAGAAAGCAGCAGGCAATACACAGCTTTCACAGTACCAGGCAAAGGGCACTTCCAGTGGATGGTAATGCCGTTTGGTCTACATTCGGCGTCTGCAACGTTTCAACGAGTTCTGGACCAAGTAATCGGACCCGAAGTGCTTTTTAAGAGCTGGTACAGCTGCTGTACCTAGGACACCGAGTGACTAGCGAAGGAATAGGTACAGATCCGGAAAAAGTAGCGGCCTTCGCCGAATTGGAACCACCTTCAACCGTCAAAGAACTTCGGCAATACCTGGGAGTAGCGTCGTGGTACCGCCGATTTGTGACAGATTTTGCCAAAATAGTCAATGACTTACTACGCAAAGGCAGTAAATGGGAACGGACACAGGAGCCCCAGATGGCAGTTGAGGAAGTTGAGGCTAGACTTGTGGCAGATGCCCGGATTTTAACAAAACGTTCACCCTACAAACGGATGCCAGCGACTACGGCATCGGAGCGATATTAACCCAGGACACGGAAAGAGGGGAGAAGGTCATAAGGTTATAGAACTACTCAACGATGGAAAAGGAGTGCTTGGAAATTGTCTGGGCGATCCGAAAACTCAAGCCGTATCTGGAAGGCGACCACTTTAAAGAAGTAACCGACCATATGGCCCTGGAGTGGCTCAACAGCATAGAAAGCCCTTCAGGAAGGATCGCCAGATGGGCCCTGGAGTTGCAGCAGTACGACTTTGAAAAAGCGTACAGGAAGGGACAGCTGAACTTGGTGGCGGACGCTCTGTCAAGGCAGCCATTGCCGGAAACGATTCGAGGCATGAAGGAGGCATCGGCGGCGGAAGCTTCAGCAGCGTGCAGCTGGTTTCAAGAGATGTGCGACAAGATAAGGACCCAACCGCAAAAGTACCCGGACTACGTTATGGAAGGCAAGAATCTGTACAGAAGCATACCACATAGAGCGGGCAGTGAGGATGTGGTTACGTGGAAAATGTGCGTCCCGAAAGCTCTACGGGAAACGGTGCTGAAAGAAGCCGAAGGACAATAGCACGTCTGGCAGCCCGATACTACTGGCCAGGTATGCATAGAGATGCTAGAGCCCACGTAAGGAAATGCGAAACCGGCATACATGAGATTCAAGCCGAATCAAATGCAAGCGGCGGGCAAAATGCTAACCAAAGTGCCAGAGGAACCGTGGACCACAGTATGCGCAGACTTCGTTAGACCCCTACCGCGATCGAAGCACGGCAATTCAATGCTACTGGTGCTCATAGACAGGTTCTCTAAATGGACGGAACTAGTGCCGCTACGCAGTGCGAAAGCCGAATCGCTCAAACAGGCGTTTAGGGAGCGTATAATTGCAAGGTATGGGGCCCCAAAGGTGGTCATAACGGACAATTTTACCCCTCTTAGGCAAAGTCTTTGATAAACTAATTGCATCCCAGATGCAATTCTTTTTTGATGAAAATAAGCTGCTTAGTAAGATTCAATCGGTGTTCACTAAGAACAGAAGCTGTACCACGGCAGTGGCAGGTATAGTTGAGGATATCCGAACGCAACTTGACAAAGGATATGTAACCTTCTTAAAGCTCTTAGACCATAGCAAAGCTTTCGACACTGTCAACCACCAGATTCTCTGTACCAAGCTCAGTAACATTTTTAACTTTAATACCACAGCAGTTGCATTACTTAAGTCGTATCTCTCTGGGAGGGCACAAGCAGTAGTGTCAGGTTCGGACATTTCCGCGTTTAATACTATTGAGCGCGGTGTCCCTCAAGGATCTGTGCTCGGTCCTTTAATGTTTTGTGTGTATATTAATGACCTGCCTAATGATCTGTCAATCTGTAATGTTCATATGTATGCAGATGATGTACAAATATATGTAAGTCGACATATATGTGAGATGTGTCATCGTATATCTATATGTAATACTGAATTAAACAAAATTCATAAATGGGCGAAAAGAAATGGTCTGGGTATAAATCCTAGTAAATCAAAATGCCTGATAATATATAAAAAATAACTTGAAACTAATAGCTTGCCCCGTATAGTAATCAATAATATTCCCATTGAATGTCAAAAATGCCGTTAACTTGGGTGTGACTTTAAACAATACCTTACAGGAAAAACATATGGAATGTTAAGCCAGTTGTCAGTATCCCAACACTTTCTGCCAGTAAACCTTAAGATCCTAATAGCAAAAATGTACCTACTACCCTGATTATTTTATTGTGTTGAAATCTTTGGCCTTTGCGATACTCGGGACTTTCAAAAACTAAAAGTTGAGTTCAACTCCCTAACCAGATACGTATTTAATAAAAGAAGAGCAGATCACATATCCACCCTGGCAGAGTCTATTTACGATCTGAAGTTAGAACAATGGATAGATTTCAGAGCTCTAATTTCCGTTCATAAGATTATAATGACAAATGAACCAACTTACCTCTCTGACAAACTTGTGCATGCCCAATCAAATCGAACTAATAATTTAATTCGTCCGAGAACAAGATTACTGTGTTGTCAGAGACAATTTTATATCAATGCTGTGCGCCTGTGGAACGAACTGCCTCATGTTCTCAAATCAATAAGAAGTGCAAATCAGTTTAAAATTAAATTAAAAGGACTTCTAAAAATAAATAACTCTAGCAATTAAAGATAAGTTTAGTATACAACTTTTTTGTTTTTTTTTAAGTTAGGCCTTTGTAAACTTTAATGTAGTATTTTTAAGAAATTTTGTCAGCAATAAATTATCTTTAATTATCAACACGTAATGACTAGCGCACTAATTCATAAGTTTCAAAAACTTGTAACGCTAGGATACAATAAACAAATAAATAAATAAATAAATTCTCAAGGGCAAAACCAGCAGACTCTGCGCAAGCTACGTACAGAAGGTGCGAGGACATCGGCCAGGATCCTGGAGAACCATCAGCGGACAGCATCACAACTGGCCCATCAGCTGCAGCCAACCAACGCCCCGAATAACGGCCAATGGAGACCATCACAGAAAGGCCAACGGCAGCAGGCAACCGGCACACCCTATGAACGCCAGTGGACACCACACCAGGACCAACATAAGCCCTCGGAAAGATTACGAGGACAAGACGGCAAGTTAGGTTGGCAGACGGAAGATGCTGCGGAATCAACACACAGCTCGATGTGGAAGTCGAATTCGGGAACAAACGACTGACCATGAGCCGGTTGATCCTTCCAGGAGTAGTGGATTCATTGGTGTTGGGTTGGAACTTTCTAACACAAGTCGGAACGGAGATAAAGTGTGCTGGACACGAAATAATAATACCAGCCAGGAATCGACACAATGGATGGCTCGAGGAGAAGCTATCAGTGGCAGACATGCGAGAGACAACCGAGGACAACGACACAACAAAATTCCTGGAGGGAGAGCTAGCGGACTTGAATACCATGACGCACCAGATCACAATGAAGGACGACAAACCTATCAAGCAGCGATACTACCCCAAGAATCCAAAAATTCAAGGGGAAATCAATGAGAAGGTAGACGAGCTCCTTCAAATGGGGTTCATAGAGCATTCAAAGATTCCATACAGCTCCCCCATCGTGATGGTGAGAAAGAAGACAGGCAAGTGGAGACTATGCGTAGACTTCAGGCAGATCATCGGATGGTTACTGGCAAATCCTACTGGAAGAAAGCAGCAGGAAATACACAGCTTTCACAGTACCAGGCAATGGGCACTTCCAGTGGATGGTAATGCCGTTTGGTCTACATTCGGCGTCTGCAACGTTTCAACGAGTTCTGGACCAAGTAATCGGACCCGAAATTGTCACCTCATGCATTCGCCTACCAAGATGACATCATAGTGATTGGACGCACGCCAGAGGAACACACAGAAACCCTAAAAGAAGTGTTCCGACGCATAAAGGAAAATAGCTCTTTAAGAGCTGGTACAGCTGCTGTACCTAGGACACCGAGTGACTAGCGAAGGAATAGGTACAGATCCGGAAAAAGTAGCGGCCTTCGCCGAATTGGAACCACCCTTAACCGTCAAAGAACTTCGGCCATACCTGGGAGTAGCGTCGTGGTACCGCCGATTTGTGACAGATTTTGCCAAAATAGTCAATGACTTACTACGCAAAGGCAGTAAATGGGAACGGACACAGGAGCACCAGATGGCAGTTGAGGAAGTTGAGGCTAGACTTGTGGCAGATGCCCGGATTTTAACAAAACGTTCACCCTACAAACGGATGCCAGCGACTACGGCATCGGAGCGATATTAACCCAGGACACGGAAAGAGGGGAGAAGGTCATAAGGTTATAGAACTACTCAACGATGGAAAAGGAGTGCTTGGAAATTGTCTGGGCGATCCGAAAACTCAAGCCGTATCTGGAAGGCGACCACTTTAAAGAAGTAACCGACCATATGGCCCTGGAGTGGCTCAACAGCATAGAAAGCCCTTCAGGAAGGATCGCCAGATGGGCCCTGGAGTTGCAGCAGTACGACTTTGAGAAAGCGTAGAGGAAGGGACAGCTGAACTTGGTGGCGGACGCTCTGTCAAGGCAGCCATTGCCGGAAACGATTCGAGGCATGAAGGAGACATCGGCGGCGGAAGCTTCAGCAGCGTGCAGCTAGTTTCAAGAGATGTGCGACAAGATAAGGACCCAACCGCAAAAGTACCCGGACTACGTTATGGAAGGCAAGAATCTGTACAGAAGCATACCACATAGAGCGGGCAGTGAGGATGTGGTTACGTGGAAAATGTGCGTCCCGAAAGCTCTACGGGAAACGGTGCTGATAGAAGCCGAAGGACAATAGCACGTCTGGCAGCCCGATACTACTGGCCAGGTATGCATAGAGACGCTAGAGCCCACGTAAGGAAATGCGAAACCTGCATACATGAGATTCAAGCCGAATCAAATGCAAGCGGCGGGCAAAATGCTAACCAAAGTGCCAGAGGAACCGTGGACCACAGTATGCGCAGACTTCGCTAGACCCCTACCGCGATCGAAGCACGGCAATTCAATGCTACTGGTGCTCATAGACAGGTTCTCTAAATGGACGGAACTAGTGCCGCTACGCAGTGCGAAAGCCGAATCGTTTAAACAGGCGTTTAGGGAGCGTATAATTGCAAGGTATGGGGCCCCAAAGGTGGTCATAACGGACAACGGAGTGCAGTTTGCGAGTCGCATTTTCAAAAATTTTCTGGCGGAGATGGGTTTCAGACAGCAATTCACCGCTCCTTATACGCCGCAAGAAAACCCGACGGAGCCAGCAAATAGGACGGTCAAAAAGATGATTGCACAGTTCGCAGGACGAGATCAGAGAACATGGGACGAAAAGTGGCCGGAGATCATACTGGCCGTCAACTCAAGCATATCAAAATCCACTGGATACACCCCATCGTTTCTTACCCAAGGCAGAGAGCCACGACTACCGAGTTCCCTATACGACAAAGATGATCTGCAAAATACGGAACGTAAACACAAAGAAAGAACGGACCATACATGTAAGCGAGCTAAAACAGCAACAAACACAAGACACAAGCGAGCAACAGCCAAGAAACTCCAGGGAACAGCCGAGGAAACTCCAGGGAACCGCCGAGGAAACTCCAGGGAACCGCCGAGGAAACTCCAGGGAACCGCCGAGGAAACTCCAGGGAACAGCCGAGGAGACTTCAGGGAACTGCCGAGGAAACTTCAGGAAGCCGCCGAGGAATCTTTTAAGATAAACCGCACAGGGACCACGACCGCGAGGCCACAGGGTTCTGCGTCAGGCATCACGCCTGAGTCATCCCAGAGGAGGAACAAGTATGCGCCGAAGACCTTATCTACTTATCCCGAAGAAAGGGGGGAGACGGTACAGCTTTAGGGCTATACCGTAGCCAGCTGAACATTCCTGACAGAAAACAAGCACAACCAAATCACAGAAAACCTTGAAAGGTAAAACAGATGAATGCCGGTCCAGCCAAAGCGGCAACTCACACGGGTAAACAAACCCCTCTGCGGACAGAACGCGACAACCTTCGGCGCAGCCGCAGCCGAACCTTTCGGGGCATTGACCTAAAAACCCAAGGGCAAGGAAGGGCATGGTGGTCAGCAGCCGAAAAGAGAGGGAAGATTAAGAAAAAAAAATTAATAAACCAGTGATATCGGTACTTGCGGAAACAATTGTGCAACCTCACCTCGATTAGGCGGTCGATTGCAAGCAAAATGGAAACATCGTTCATGAGAAGTATCGCAGCGATCAGGTGGCAACGCCGCTCCAGCGATATCGATAGCATGAGGCAGTCCCGCTGGGTTATCGGTAGCCAATACATATCGGTGCCCAGTCGGACCAGATCATCGCGGGAAAATTCAAACTGAGGACCGCTGGGCTATCGGTAGCCGAGGGTTATCGATGAACAGTGGGCCAGATCGAGGATCGGCGCGGGAATTTTGAAATCGCGACGAAGAGTACGACCGGCGCCGTAGAAACTCACGGAGTTGAAAGCGTCGAGGGAGCGTCGAGGGAACAAGCAGAACATCACAATGACTCAAAGGCTGGAAAATGCAAGGAAACGCCGAAGAGTACGCGCGAGAGAGATGAGACTGGGCAGGCAGAGCCAGAGTGCCGGGTGCATGAAGGAAATAACGGAACTGCACCGGACTTTGGACTCTGCCGTGAACTTTTGACCAGGAGGACAAGTGCCACATCTCAGCAGAGGAGCGGCACACAGGCGTGCCACGTGCACCAGGGGAATCAGCGGGACGGCAGCAACACACGGAACTGCAGTTTGAAGCCGGGCAAGAAGGACAACGGGCTCAAAAAGGAGCCAAGGACTTTGGAACTGGAGTGGAGAGATTCAGCGAGCAGAGCGCAAAAGGAAAATAACGGATCCCGGGTGCCCTATATAAGGCCGCCGGGCGCTGGCAACTGGATCAGTCGATCACGAGGAGTCAATCCGTCACGATTGAGTCAGGATCAGTCAGTCAACCAGTGCCAAGTAATCTACAAGTAAAACACAAGTCAAATCGGCGGAAGCAGCGCCGTGGGAGCCTACAAGGAGCAAGATCGCTATGTCGAGACGTTCGGGATTGGATCATCAGGAATCTCCCAATTGAGACACAGGTAGCTGAGGTCCAGAGGGCATGACACGGCTAAGACAAGGCAAACTGTTCCTACTCCTGTTACGAATAAATCCTCGCATTACACCTGGCGTGTCTCTCGAGCAATGAAGTCCTACGACAAGTGATCGTGAACTCGGAGCGAGAGCCATCTAAGCCTAGGGTTCCTTGTTTCAAACACTTTTTTGGCGGGTCCCGGCGTCAGGCCAGTCCGTCAAGTTGAAATCGAACAGGTCCTGGCGCGACCAGCCAGAAAGGGCGAGCAGTAGGCCGGTGGTCTTTTCAAGGCGCTGTCCTAGAGAGAATAGGCAGGTTGTCATTTCAAGGCGCTGTCCTAGAGAGAATAGGCCGGTGGTCATTTTAAGGCGCTGTCCTAGAGAGAACAGACCGGTTGTTATTTAAAAGCGCTGTCCTAGAAAGACCCAACGGTTCTACGAGCCCGGGACCGGCGTGTGTCTAAGCCCCGAGTGTTACGAGCCAGAAAGGGCGAGCAGTAGGCGGGTTGTCATTTCAAGGCGCTGTCCTAGAGAGACCCAACGGTTCTACGAGCCCGGTACCCCGAGTACGAGAAGCCACGCTACGTCCAACCTCACAACCAGCTCATCCAGGAGTAGAGCAACGGACATCGAGCTACGCGGAAACGTCACGGTCAAGAAGCAAGAGGGTGAGGCCAGGGTGGAACGTTCGTTTACACTAGGCGTAAAAGCAAGGGGAAGCTCTTGGCAGATTCCAGGTGTTACCTAGACTGTCAGCGCGATCCGAGCAAGACCCTAGTGGGACCATCCGGGACAGATACAGGGACAGGCGGTTGCGTGTCTTCACCCTAGTCTGAGAACGGTAGCGCTTCCCTAAGCCCACACGGCCGATCTTCTTGTGAGTCCGAGGCGCTACGAGTAGTCATCGAGCCCACGCAGCAGAGACGAGCATCGCCGGGCATCCACACGGAGCTACAGGGAGCTGCAGGACCGAAGCACGGAGTCAACGAAGCAGGCAAACCACCGAGGGACGCAACAAAGTGCAGAGACGAACATCACCAGAAGACACCGAGGCCCACGAGTGGCGATACCAAGGCCAATAGAGCTATCAACCCCGCTGTAATCACACCCGTTGTTTACACAGAAGTTTTAAAGTAATCATATTAACAAAACCGCGCCAATTTTTCTGAAAATAAGAACGACCTGACAACCAAACTCCACACTAATTTTAGGCGAACGAAGTCGCTCCGGGTATAGCTAGTGTAAATATATATTCCAGTGTACTTATGTAAGAAATATCATCTCAATGTGACTAGCGCGATAATTATATGTGTGCACTTGTAGCGCTGGGATATTAAATAAATAAATAATTAAATGTGTTTGAATTGGTAAACAAAGATATTTAAGTGTATAAAATAGTGCGCAGTACCTTTTCATAATCTCTAAAAATTATAAAATGAAAGATCCGACATGTCCCACAGTGACCCCAATCAGCTCCTACACCAATTTGGTACAATAAAATTAAATCTATTGAAAGCTTAATTTCTTAGTTTTGAAAAGGCCTAATTAGAAATCAAAAATAAATTTCAATATCCCACATAATTTGGGGGCTACATTTAAATTTAACATTTCGATTTAGAACATCTTAACCGCTGCTCCGACCAATATGATATTTGGATCAATAGTTTATTCTATGTCCCAAATGCTTAAGTTTTATTTTGAAAGTTTTTAACAATTTTTTAAGTATTTTTATACCCTTGCAGAGGGTATTATGATTTTAGTCAGAAGTTTGCAACGCAGTGAAGGAGACGTTTCCGACCCTACAAAGTATATATATTATTGATCAGCATCACTAGGCGAGTCGATCTAGCCATGTCCGTCTGTTCGTCCATCTGTCTGTCTGTCTGTCTGTTTTTACGCAAACTAGTCTCTCAGTTGTAAAGCTATCGGCCTTAAGCTTTCCCAAAAGGAGAACTATATCTTATAGCTCCCATAAGAAGGATAAAAAAAAACCGTTAATAAGAAATATTACCTTCTACTTTTGGGAATACTATATTTTAAATATTTCTGAGTTTCGAATAAAATTTTTAAAAAATCAGATGACTATATCATATAACTGTAATAGGAACGGTCGGAAAATTAAATGGAAATTAATAGGAAAAAAGTTATATCTTTGTTGACTTTTATTACATCCCTGCAGTTCCCGAATTTAGCCCAAGCGCTGAAATGCACTGAGTCGACTGCGACGCCGGCAGAGCGTCTGCAGAATCAACTCTCTCACCAACCCCCTCTCTCTCAATCGCGCTCTCCCAAATTTCTCTCTCTTAGAAAACGAGACAAAATGTCGAACTTCGCCTGTCTCGCTCTGCAAGCTGTGCAAGCGCGATCGTGCAAAGGGAAGACAACAACAAGAGAGATTGCGATTGATGTTGGTTTTCTCGCTCAGTATTCTTTTTCTATTTCTGGAGGGCAGGCGCCGTTTTTCCGCGGTTTTCAACTGCGTTTTAACTTTTAAAGGAGTAGCATTGCTGTGATTAGTTATTTTAGAGTTTAAACAAAAGTGCTTTAATTAAGAATAAATTTATAGGTAAGTAATTGTCAAGTGTATTGTCTTATCTTAATTACAGTAGCTTTTAATTTTTATATTATCCTTTATTTTTAATATTTTTAGGTCAAGCTGATGGTACACAGTTCTTATAAAATATCTTTTCAGATGAAATCATTTTGTCCTACAGCCCAGAAGAATGTTATTCTTGTACTGCTAAGTAAGTTTTTATCATTCTTGCCTCGTTATATAATATAAAAACAAATATTTTCCAAATTCAGATCCAATTGGTCAGGTGGAGCCTACAGAGAGTCCGAAAAGAGTGCGAAAATGCGTGAATAATCTCCAGCTCACCAAGACTCCGGAAGCTGAGAACCTGCCGAAGACCCCTACAAGTCACCGTAGTTTGTAAAAATCTATTAATTTTATGTAATAATAAACCCATTGATAAAAGCAATGAAATTCAACATATTTTCAATAAAAATGGGAGATGAATTTAAGTGATAATTAAAAGCGCTGAAAAGGTGATGAATTTGGTGATGAATTAGGCGATGAAAAATGGTGATGGACAGGTGCTAATGCGGTTATTCCACGACATTGTTCGACTCATTCATAATAACATTCATTAGAGGCTTAGAAAGGGGCAAATGGATGTATATTTACTGAGATTAGTTTGAATAAGATTGCATGGTCACTTCGAACTTGAACGTTAAATTTAAAATTCAAAATTAAAAAAACTTTAACTGGTTAACTCCGTCTTTTTCTTTTTTTTTTCTTCATGTGGGCCGCAAAAAGTTTCAAAACTGCTAAAAACAGCATAAAATTCTTCTGTGTGGTTGAATCCATTTGACAGTAGTTCTAATAGATGAGCCAAATTGTACTTTTTAGATTCAATTTTGCTCATTGCTCATCGCTCCAGGTAATACCGTATGGATGTATTTAAAAATACCTCAAAAAAATACCGAAAATGCCCATCGGTTTTTACAAATTTTCTGATTGATTGCTCATTGCAGCCGACATATATCTGTCTTGCTCGCACCTACGTAAAATCGTATAGGCTGAGAAAAATTTGGTCTAATATATGAGCCGAACAATGTAGTGGAAAACCCGCATAAATCTGCGCCAGTTTCTGGCAGTGATGAGCCCCTAGGACATGCCCATGTTAAAATCATCGCTATTTTTCATACAAATTCACTAGTGATTGAGCTTCCTTTCTTGTTTTAGAATTTATTTAGATTTTCTTTGTTTTGCGCCGCAGTTTGAGGGAGCACGTCGAGAGAGTTAAACCCAGAGAGCCCATTCCAAAAGAGAATTGGCCGAGAGAGCACAGCCAAGAAAACTGAGTGGAAAGGGGAGGGGAATAGGGCAATTTAAGTTAAAATTTGATTTGGATTTTAAAAATGTATACTGCTGGTCCGATCAATAGGATTTTTCGATCAATAGTCAGTTGTGTGGATCAAATGCTTTGGTTTTAATTTCCGCCATGGAAAAAAAATTTTGAAAATTACTACAAATTCTGTAAGCAAAGGCAAAATGTTTCCAAGTTAATTAAACAATCAAAAACGTTACTTCTTTAGATGTATGGGATTATGTATTTTGGATATGTTTTGATTTGCTTATATGTACAATACGTGTACAATACAATACATTTACACGATGTGTGTGTATGTTTCTACTTGAAAGTAGATAATGTGTTTAAATACAAATAAAACAAGAGAGAACGCTATAGTCGAGTACTTCGACTATTAGATACCCGTTACTCAGCTAAAGGGAGTGGGAGAGAGATTAATATATGCACGCGTCAAAGGTACTAGCGCCATCTAGTGGCTGTTTCATTTTTTGCTCATAACTTTTTAATGGATTGTCCGATTTGATAGGTATTGATAAACAGAATTAAACTGCATTTTTACTTTTCAGACGGACAGACGGACAGACGGACATGGCTAGTTCGACTCGGCTAGTGATCCTGATCAAGAATATATATACTTTATAGGGTCGGAAAAGCTTCCTTCTCCCTGTTACATACTTTTGCACGAATACAATATACCCTTTTACTCTACGAGTAACGGGTATAATTATAAATTTCCTTTCAGCCAATCTTTTCGTCTGCGTACAAATGTATTCATTTCATTTGATCACATTAATCTTTAAAGATCATAAAATGAAAGACCGATTTTAAGGGGATGCGACCACAGTCCCAACCGTAAGAGCTAAATAAAAACGCCTTCAACAACGTTACAAGGTATTTATATATATTTTTTGACATTATTTCTATGGGAGCCATAAGATATAGTGGACCTGCAATAGAAAAAAGACTTTTGGGAAAGTTTCATCGCGATAGCTTTAAAACTGAGAGAATAGTTCGCATAAAAACGGACAGACGGACATGGCTATATGGACTCGGCTATTGGTGCTGATCAAGAATATATATACTGCGTTGCAAACATCTGACTGAAATTATAATACCCTTGCAAGGGTATAAAAAAAGGAAGTCAGCTTCGGCCAGCCGATCATTCCATCAACAAAGATGTAATTTTTGTCCTATTAATTTAAATTGAATTTTCTGACCGTTCCTATGGCAGCTATATAATATAGTAATCCGATTTTTTTAAAATTTAATTCGAAATTCAGAAATATTTAAAAAATAATATTCCCAAGAGTAGAAAGTAATATTTCAAATAACACCGAAGCTAGACTTTTTTTGTCGATATTTTTTAGATTTTTTCTATGGGAGCTATATGATATAGTTGTCCGATCCGGCTGGTTCCGACATATATACTACCTGCAATAGAAAAAAGTTTTAACCCGATAGCTTTAAAACTGAGAGACTAGTTTGCGTAGAAACAGACGGACAGACGGACGGACAGGCGGACAGACGGACATGGCTAGATCGACTCGTCTTGTCATGCTGACCAAGAATATACATATATACTTTATGGGGTCGGAAACTTCTCCTTCACTGCGTTGCGTAGTAGAGTGTTCAGGATTAATTCTTTCGAGAACCTTCGAACGGGCAACACGAACAATTGCGACTCGCTGCGCATCCTAGTAAGAAAACCCAAGTGAAAGTAAAGTCATAACGGACAAATCAACTCGCGAAGCGGCTTAGAGACCTATCTCCGACAGTGGGATCCCCATCGCCATAAGAACATTCTGACAGTGTGTTGCAGGCGATTTTAGAAACACAAAACTGAAACTTCCTAGATTTGCAGAAAACTGTGCAAACAACATCGACTGCACCCTCGCAAAATATTTCGGTGACATTGCCTATGTTTAATCCTGATGCGCCTGGGGCCGATGCCGCAGCGTGGTGTAAAACCCTGGATATGATCTTATCCGAGCGTCCACTTGGGCTTAGCAAATAGCTGCTTGGAAACTCTTCGCAATGGCTGTCGCAAATTTGCTTCCCTGGTATTTAAGGATTTGTTTTTACACCGCCATGAAGGCATAGAGCCACCGTCTGCCGTATCGCTCAACATTCTCAACGAACGGCCGAATGCAAACGAGTCCCTGTCAGTATTTGCAGCAGGCTGGTGACGTCGCTGCTGAATGAGCCAAGAAATGAGCCAAGAGGTTTTTTTTTTTTTTTTATTATGTGTGCTTTATTTATTGAATTCTCTCTATATGAGACTAACAATAAGTATATCAAATCTTAAAAATATAACTTAACTTACAGTCATGTAGACTGAATTTAGACTAACGGGGTAGTATTTATTGCTGGGCTGGCAGATCGTTTCGATGCAGACGAGTTCTGTTCGAAACCCGTGTTAGGCTCCTTGCGAGATTATTTGGGTGCTGTATAAGCTTGTTGTGGTAGGCTGCTTTCTGCTTAGATATTTCATCTTTGACCGGTGGTATGCCCAGATCCCTATGGATGTTTTCGTTTCGAACATACCATGGTGCCCCAGTGATTGTTCGAAGGATTTTTGATTGTGAGCGCTGTATGATTTCAACATTGCTGTTGCTCGCATTTCCCCAGAGCTGAGAGCCGTAAGTCCAAATGGGCTTAAGGGTGGAGTTGTAGAGAAGAACTTTAAAGTCCAGACACAGGGGTCATCGAGAATTTATAATCCAGTGTAGGCTGCTAGCTTTAAGTCTGAGATGTACTTTCTTGCATTCAATGTGCCTCCGCCAGGTTAGGCGTCTGTCGAGGTGGACGCCGAGATATGTTACATCGCTGGCTTGGGGGATCTGCGTGCTATTCAAAGTTAGCGGAGTGCACGATTGTCTATTAAGGGTAAACGTTATATGTTTACACTTTTGTTCATTAATTTTGATTCGCCAGTCTGATAGCCACTTCTCAACTACCACCAAATGATCAGCTAGTTGAGCTGTTGCTCCAGTTGGGCATCTCGAGCGGCTCAGGATTGCGGTGTCGTCAGCAAATGTGGACGTAGTCAGCCTTTCGTTCGTAGGGATGTCTGCTGTGTATAGGACGAACAGGGTAGGGCCCAGTGCGCTACCTTGTGGGACTCCGGCTTCAATGTTATACTCGTTGGATGTCGTTGTATTGCATCTCACCTCGAAGACTCGGTGGTAGAGGTACGACTTAAGTAACTTGTGAGTGTTTTCTGGCATTAATGTTATGATTTTATGCATAAGGCCTTCAAGCCACACTCGGTCGAATGCCTGAGAGACGTCGAGGAATATCGCACTACAATATTCCCGATGTTCGAAGGCTGTACGAATTTCTGAAGTTATCCGGTTGACTTGCTCGATGGTTCCGTGGCTTTAACGAAACCCGAACTGATGTGCCGGTATTAAGTTTTGCTCTCCCAAATATGGTGTTATGCGCGTGAGCAGGCATTTTTCTAATAATTTGGACAGGCACGATAGTAAGCTTATTGGCCTATAGGATGAGGGAATTGTGTGATCTTTCCCAGGCTTCGGTATCATTATAACCACAGACTTTTTCCATTTTTTGGGGTAGTAGCCAAGTCTTGTGATCCCGTTAAATAGCTTGCATATAGCATCCACTGCGCAGTTTGGAAGTTCAATTATCATTTTTGAGGTTATTAGGTCGCCCCCTGGAGCCTTTTTCGGTTTTAGTTGCTTCCTAATGACATTAGAAATTTCCGGCACTTGAAACAAAATCGGGTTAATTGCAATTTCAGAGCTAAGCGGGGGTAGTTGAAAAGAGTTGGTGGCGGCGTTTGGCTGAAATACATTTCGTAGGTGTAGAGCAAATGTTTCGGCTCTGTCCTCGTCACTGCGGGCCCAAGTACCCGAGGAGTTTCTAATCGGAATGACTGATTCTATCGGAGAGCTTAAGTTTGGGTGAGCTCTCCACAAAGGATGCTTTGTACTGGTCGGCGACAGTTTTTCGATGTACCGGCGCTGCGCAAGCTCTTCTTCTTGCTTGAGGGTTTTGCTAAGTCTGCGTGTGGCTTCATTAAAGAGTTGCTTCGAATGGGGCGATCTGCAGGATTGCCAAGCGCGTCGTAGGCGTCGTTTTTCCCGAACCAGTTGTTCGATTTGCAGATTTGTTTTGTATTGGTTGCTACGCACAAGTGTCTCTTCTGGTGTTGAGATTTTGGCTGCTGCCACGAGTACCGACTCCAGGGCATCAGCACAGAAGTCGATGTCATTCTCAGTGTTAAGCTGTGGTGTTAGCTCAATGTGGGAACAAACGTACTTTAGCCAGTTTGTTCTAGGCGAGGTCAGCATGAAGGGGTGCTTAATTACTTTGGGGCTTTGAAGGAGAGTTATTAAAACAGGCGAGTGATCTGATGATAAGTCCGATAGCGATTTGGCGCTTACTAAATTTCTTGGGATGTTCTTGGCAAAGTCAAATAAGTCCGGAAGTTTTCTAGGGTCAGCTGGCCAATATGTGGGTCTGCCAGGGGAGACATAGTCGAGTTTGTTGCTCAAATTTATAATTGCTTTGTACAGTTGCCTTCCCTTGGGGATCACGAGTCTTGATCCCCAGTGCGTGTGCTTGGCGTTGTAGTCTCCTCCTCCTATAAAGCGATCTCCGAGTGAATTGTAAAAGTCCAAGAATTGCTCTTCAGTTATTTTAAAACGAGGTGGGCAATAAACAGCGGCTATAGTGATACTGCCATTGCCTGCTTGTAATTTTATGGATGTAGCCTGCAAATAATTTGTTGCAAACCTCTGATGAAAGTGGTGATTAATGCGTTCCCTGATTAAGATTCCGGTTCCTCCGTGGGCCTTGCCGTCCGGATGATCTGTGCAGTATGAAGTATAGCCTCTTATTTGGAAGTTGTATTTACTTGTGAGATGCGTTTCTGCCAGCAGCATTACATCTATTTGGTTTTCATTGAGGAATTGAGTTATTTCAAGTTTGTGCCGTGAAACGCCATTGGCATTCCACATGGATATTCGAAGGCAAGACATCGATTATTTAGATTGTTGAGATGTGAGCAATTTTATTAAAATGTTTTGATTTTGCATAAGGTTATCCATTGTTGTTTTCATGAAGGACATAAATTCCATCATACCCTGTAAAGTCAGCATCATGGTTTCGATGCTGGTTGGTATTTGTCCTATTGCTTGCTGAGGTGTAATTATATTTTGTCCAGAGCATTGAGCTTGTGGCTGATTGGCTAGTGCTGTTTTTAGGGCACTGGCGTATGAAACTCCCCCATTTGTGTTGAGGGGCCCAAATGAAGATCTGGCTGCTTTCGCAAAGAAAACATCAGGTGTGTATTGCGATTGAACGTATGCGTTTTGTGCATTCTGGGAGCGTGCATATTTTGTTTGTTGAAACTGACTCTTCAGCTCTTTATAGACCGGGCAGCCATTGTAGTTTGCGGTATGGTTTTCTCCACAGTTAGCGCATTTCTTCGTCTTTGGGTCTTCTTTGGTTGCAGAACACGGTTCGGAGTTGTGGAAGCCTCCACAAGCTACGCAGACTGATCGAAGCCCGCAGTCGTTTCTGGTGTGTCCATACTCTTGGCAGTTTGTGCATTGCAGCGGACCATTTCGCTTATGCGGTTCTTCAACAGTAATCCTTCTATGCAACAGGAATTGCAGTTTGTAGATCGGGTGCACTTCATTTTTTTTCAAGGCTCTGCTTTCTGGCTCCAGTTCGACCATAAAGAGTGGTTGCGGCTTTTTATTTCTGTTGATAATATTAATAATATTTTTGGCGAAAAATCCTTTTTCCTTCAGTGCCTCTATTATCTCATTGGTGGATACGTCGGGCTCTATGCCCTTTAGCACTACTTGCAAGCCCTTGCTACTCTTGAGCTGGTAAGTGTAGTAGGGCCTCGTCTAGGTATTTTGTTACAGCTCTGAATTGATCTTCAGCTTTTGCTTGAAGCTTTGTTTCGTGAATATTCCCTTTGATAAGAGGAGTAACATAAAAGCTGTCATTCCCGACCAGCTCAACAATTTTCTTTACTAGGGCATTTGAGTTCTGTTCCCTTATGTAAATTGGTGGGGGCTTTGGCTTCTTTTGTACAGCCTGTCCAGCTTCGGATTGATTATTTTCAATATCAGACAACAGGGCGAATCTGTTGTTACGAGATGCCCCTGGTTGTTCGCTGCCCTTATTAGGGCTATTTTGTTTATTTTGGTTTATTTCCAACCATTTTATTTTGCGGGCTTAGCTTCCGTTTGATTTGGATGTAACGATCCATGCCAGTCTGTATGGCCGGACCCACTTGTTGTTGTTTAATGTTGCCGATATTGACACCCGTACATCTAATTGGCTTTGTAGTTTTATTCGGCGCTGCAGAGGTTGCTAACGCATTCGAAATCGCGTTGTTGGTAACGGAGACCGTTGGTGCTTTTGTTGCAGTTGCTGCGGTTGCACAAATTAACGAGGTTGCAGTGCTCGTGGCCGGTGAGCTGTGAGTCGGAGCTGGGGGTGGGGTTCTACACTGCAAGCTCCATGAAGTGGGAGTTGGTGTGAGTAGGGCGGGAGAACAAGACCGTGCTCTCGCACTGTCAATGGTCAGTAGGGCTGAGTTGCTCTTTTATGAAGTTCTTTCTACTTCAGTATCACGGGTTGAGAGCCCTGGCTGCAAAGTTCCGTTATCTCTGCAAACATAAAAACTCGGAATGAACTGCAGCAACTCTTAAAGGCGTTTGCGTTCAACAAAGTGAGCGACTGCTCTGGATCAAGGACCGGACAGGAAGAGGTTTAAGGCGCAGGCGCAAATCAAATGTCATTATTGCGGCAAGACATAAAGCGTTTGAGTGCCGCAAGAAGAAGGGAGAAGAAAGAAACGACGCAACACCAAATCATCATACTGGCTGGACAAGAGAGGTCAGGAGTTACTTGCTTCAAGTGTGGTCCTATGAAGCAAATGGGTGAGAGTTTTATCTTTTTCTTCGATTCGGGTGCCGAATGCTCTGTAGTCAAGGAGAAACTTTGCAACAAGCTGGCTAGAAGGATTTATAATACGGTAGTGCCAAGAGGAATAGGTGGCAACATTGTTAAAAGTAACTTACAAATATTGACAACTGTAAATATTTCCAAATTTAATGTAGTAGTCCTATTTCATATAGTAATGGATAATTACGTAAAGTACGATATTATAATTCAAATAGAAATATTGCAGCAGGTTTTGGTGTCATGATTGATGCTAACAAATTCACAACTTTTATGAATCAAATTATCAATGTAGTGAGCAATGAAACTTCGATAAGTATCTGGCACACAGGCGTACTACAGAAGAATTAGAAATTCGTCTAATTGATGAACATAAGACTGTACAAAGACGTCCGTATAGATAAAGTGCAGAGGAAAAACTAATAGTCAGGGACAAAATTCAACAAATGATTGAAAGCAATGTCATTCGCCCAAGTAGCTCTCCATTCGCTGGTCCTATGCTTTTAGTTAAGAAGAAAGATGAATTAAATGCGAATACGGTGTCTGATAAGTATCCACTGCCATTAATATCAGATCAGATAGATAATTAACTTTAGATAATATAAATACTTTAGCAGTTTGGACATGGCCAGCGGGTTTTATCAGAAACCGATTCACACTGATTCCATCGAGAAAACAGATTTCGTGACTCTAGAAAGTAAATATGAGTTCCTTGCTATGCCATTCGGTTTGAAAAACGCTTCGTCAGTATTTTAAAGAGCGATATTACGAGCCTTAGATGATTTGGCATACTCGTATGCAATTGTTTATAGTGACGATGTGTCTATAGTCGCAAACTCCAAGGAAGAAGCTTTTACAAGATTGAAAGTTATGTTTTAAGCCTTGTCAGATGCCGGGTTTTCATTCAATATAAAGAAGTGCACATTCTTCAAGACCGGAATAGAGTATCTCGGATTCTCTGAACAGATGAAACCATTGTATCAGTAAACATCATAGGTAAATGGATTTGTTTGGAAGGAGAATTATGAACAAATACGTAAACAGATTATTGACAAGTGACCCGGTGCTAACCATATTCAAGCCTGAGCTTCCGATCAAATTGCATACAGACGACAGCGCGGATGGCTACGGTGCAATGCTCCTTCACAGGATTGACGGCAAATGTAGGGTGATCGAGTATTTCAGCAAGTGTACATCGGCTTCAGAATCAAAATATTATTCTTATGAACTATAGAGACTTTAGCCGTGTATAATGCTGTCAAACATATTCGACATTTTCTGCATGGTAGAAAGTTCGTCGTCCACACTGACTGCAATTTCTTAAAAGCGAGTCGCACCAAGGTTGACCTGACACCACGAGTACACCCATTGTGGGCATTGTTGAAGGCATTCGAT